>LR990647.1:16711840-17911840 GCA_905147715.2 Xestia xanthographa | reverse complement strand
AAATAAATAAACATATATCTACCACTATGAAGTGTTACTGTAACACAACTTGTTGTAAACAGTATTAAAGTTCCAATGAAAATAAATAGAGATCAAAATAAACACCTGTGCAGATGGAGCTTGAGATGGTAAAGTGAGTTGCACTATGCTTGTGACGGCTACTACGTGAGCAGCAGACGCGCCCGCCGAGGAGCTCGCACTGCCCAGCGGGTCCGTGGGGCCAGCACCGCTTGAAGTGCCATTCTCTTCCACCATTCCATCCATGCCCACTAAGGTCACCTAAAATTCAAGGTCAACTTTCTGTGCATTCCTTGATCTTCAGACATGCTCAAGGCAATATCTTTCGTTGAACATAAACACTCTCTGGTTTTCTGACAAGTTTCTTGTTGGCTTGGAAATCCTAAAACGGAATCATCGCGTCATAGACGGGACGCGGAATTTCCTATTGCGTCTAATATATACGCATTTAATCTAACGATATTTACTACATTTGAGGATCCCAATAGCATAGGGATTAAACATTATTTGCGAATCCAAATATAAGTAACCATGACAGGTCGCAAGGTTTGTCTTCACAAGCACTCACCAGTTACGTATTCCTCGTCACCGTCTATGCTGCGTCCGGAGTGGGCGAACGGGATGGTACGTAGTAGCCACGTCAACTGCGAGAAGACTCGTCACTGGCGGAGACCTATGATCTTGTATGCGTCATAACAATATGGCCGAAAATTGTCAGACGCATGCGCTAAATGTGCTGTTTCTGTAAGTTACCCACCTTGGAAATCGAGAAAAATAGTACAAGTTTGACAGTTTGTTGTTTTGAAGACTGGCAATAAAAAATAATCTTGTCAAACCACCCGGCTAGAAATGTGATAGTCTAAGGAGTCGCCGCATTCCAATTCTTCGTCTATAGTTATCTGTGTGCAATCTGTGTCTATGGCTGTGTGCGAGATTAGATTGAGATTTTATCAATGATATTTAATTAAACAGATATGTTATGAGCGCGCAATCGTGAAGACTCGAAAACGTGTCAATTGGCCTGTTTTTCCTATAGTCTGCGTCACTGCGTGTATGTGAGCTGGCTCTCCCCCGCGGCACACTTTTTTCGGTGGTTTTGTAGGTGTATAACATATCTGTTTGTTAGAATATCATTGGATTTTATAGAAAAATTAGAATGCGGCGACTGCGGTGCGGCTAAGTCTGCGTTTAGGTGAACGCAAGGATTACTGGCAAACAAGCAAGAAAAGAACAAATAAAGCACCCACAGACATATAATAGCGACCATTTTATTTTTAAAAGGCTGAACGGTAGCTCCGTGTAGCCAAAAAAAGTTTTTACAGCACTATCTATCGTTTTTCAGTGGAAGCTGGCACCACCAGCTAAGTATCAGCAGAAATAGCAATCAAGTAGCAGATGAGAGTTTCGGGTAGCTTGATGTGCTGGCGTCTATCTATACATCCTTACTTATACATATATATATATATATTAATAAACGCGAAAGTAAGTTTGTTACCGTTTCACGCACCACTGAACTGAACCGATCATCCTGAAATTTTGCTTAAACGTTGTCAGGTGTTTCATGTTCATCCCAAAAAAAGTACTGTTCCTGAGGGAAACAACAATAACCTTTTTATGATAATAGATGGCACCGCGTGTCTTTCGAAATATTCTACAAGCAGAGTACAACTATAGGTTCTTGAGTACAACCCTTTACCAGATTGATAATTGGCTTTGTGGCATGCTGCAATGCCGCACAGTGTTGCCCCGGTGTAAAGCAGCCATAATTTTTCCAAGCAATCTCGCATACAGTTCCCGGCACGTAAGTTGGCAAGGTTTTGGCGTATTGGGGGCAAGTTCGCGCATCGTGCACTTAGTGGAACAAAAAACTGGTCACTTTTATTGATTGTCATTATGCGGTTATTGCCATCATTTATTTTTAATCATGTAGTTAAACAAAGCAGAGGAATTCGTGACATTTAATAAGTGTTATAAATAAAATATAATATGCATTTTTTTTAATTAAGAAAAAAAAAGTATCATTATTAAAAATTATAGGTTCTCGTCGTCACTATCGGTTAATAATACTGTTACCCCTGGCATCAAATTAGAACTACCACTTGAGCTGGCATATTATGTAATAAACATAACAAAAACTAAATTTAAAACAATAACAATAACTCGTAACAAAAACTTAATTTAAAACTAAAACTGAACTCGTAACTAAAAGTCAACAAAAACAAAGGGCACAACTTTCGTGGCCGCAAGTGTAATCGGGAGCGAACGGAATGTAGACGCGGTGCGGGAGGCAGGGGTCGACTGACGCAGCAATCGCGCGCTTGGATCTGCGCTACGTCATACCCCGCGTCCCGCTTGACCACCAAAGAGACCTAAAAAACGACTTCTGCGCATCTAACGACTCTTGCCAAGTTACGTGCCGGGGATTATACAGGCATAGACACAGATTGCACACAGACACATTATAGGGAACGTGCAGGAACTATAGGTGGCAGCACTAAACGACAAAAGAGACACTATGCGGACAGTAAAGGAAACTTATGCTGTCACGCAAATCTCTTCAAAAGTATTATTTTTGATTATGATAAAAGGCAAAAGGTATAAAACATGGGTTTCGGTCTATCAATAATGTTCGTCAGCGTAACATGAATGTTGACCAATATGAATTTTGTATGTTTCGTTTACTTTCTCTGATGAAAATTGTGGTGCATGAAGAAACGGTGGCATAAACAACTTTCTTATTTTCAACACATGTTTTAATGGACGGGAATCCTTTATCAGCGAGAACAGTATCTCCAGGCTATAACAAATCAATCCACAATCATTTGTTATAAGCAATCACTATAACGCCCTCCGTAGCATTTAGATACAAAACTTAGGAAACCACAAGGAGTTCAGCCAATTAAAAACTTTATTGTATAACCATGTTTATAATCTGAGTTCATGTGGAGACGGTTGAGGAATATTCGGTGTGAACTTCAGTGCAGTCTGGAACGCCCTCCATAGCATTTAGATACAAAACTTATGAAACCACAAGGAGTGCGGCCAACTAAAAACTTTATTGTATACCAATGTTTATAATCTGAGCATATGTGGACTCTTTGTTCAACTGTTGAGGAATATTCGGTGTGAACTTCAGTGCAGTCTAATCCATAATCATTTGTTTTAAGCAATCACTAGAACGCCCTCCGTAGCATTTAGATACAAAACTTATGAAACCACAAGGAGTGCAGCCAACTAAAACCTTAGTGTCCATGTTTATAATCTGAGTACATGTGGACTTTTTGTTTAACTGTTGAGGAATATTCGGTGTGAACTTCAGTGCAGTCTAATATGTGTGTTCGCTGAAGTTTAAATGGTACGCCAGTACCATTTAATGTTTGCTTGGACGGTTGATTTTGAAGGCTATTGAACTTTTTCAATGCAGAGTGTAACAAAAACAAATTGTGTTCAAATATTTTTCTTACTGCATTTATCCATTTTTTGCGTTTTTACTTTAACATGCTAAGAGAGTACTATTCTTTGGAAAGTAATAGAATTTTATTAAATTTACGCTATTTGATTAATTTTCATTTTTGTGGATGTATTGGTACATCCAGAAATGCGACAATGCATTATGATTAGCTATAATAATCATTTTCAATAATAAAATTAATTCTGTTTACTTGTTTTACATGTCAATGTCAAGTAGGTATTAATATAGAGCACAAGATTCGGATTGGTGACGCCAGTCAGCAGCACCGTCGTTGTGCACGTTCCCTATACGAAAAATTGTAATGCGGCGACTGCGGTGCGGCTAAGTCTGCGTTCACCTTTAGAAATCAAGACTTAGTACCTTTATGTTCCATGGTTATGTTGAAAAATTGACAGTTACTCTTAGTTGAGAGTTCAGTGTGTCATTAAATGAAATGTCAGATTGACAAAATTTGAATAAATGTAAATAAATACGAAAAAGAAAACAAATTGTGTGTAATCCTGTCGTGTAACCACCATTTATCTTTAAATAATAATGGCCCTTATAGGTTCTTTCGAAAATCTATATGAAGACTACTCAGCCGACCTTACTACCAATATTCTTAACAAGCCTCGAGATGCGGTGTGTTATTTCGGCTGCGTTCCGAATTAGGCTGTAATCGATTTGAGCGTCCATAAAGCTGTTCCGAATTACCGTGAGCGCGATATCGATGTCCCTTGAATCGTCATAGATGACGTCATGACATGCGCCATTTTGCGATTACACTGACCATGCCCCAAATAAATATCACTGTGGGCGCTGTCAAAAATGACAGTTTTTTTCACAGGTTGTGTTGTATAATTTGATTGAAAAAAATTGAAATGAGTTTCAAACTCATGAACATTATTTTTAATTACCGTTGCATCTACGTAATTTGTAATTCGTAGGATTTTTTAAGGGGTAAATCTTTGCCGGGAGCAAAATACCCTAATATAAACGCTTTCGTCATCCTTTTCATCACTGGACGAATCGTCGTTCTCTATCTAAAAATGTGAGTTATCAGAGTAGATAGAGTCAACCAACATAACTTCCATTTTTTAAAATAAGTCTTGTGAAATGTTTTGGTTTGGGGTTATGTTTACTGTCAACGCGTTCACGAGCGTTCCGAATTGATGACGGCTCTTAGCTGTCATAATCGTGATATCTAAATCGGAACGCAAAATATCGATGTGAGCGCTGTGAGCGATTATAGCCTAATTCGGAACGTAGCCTTCAATTTGTTTTGTTTTTAGACAGTGTTGCCAACTTAGCGGATTTCCCGTCATTTCTAGCGGATTTGGATACTTTGAAAACGGGAAAAAATCTTTCTAACGGCTGACGGCTTATTTAACGGGACAAAAACTACCTTCAGCCAAATGTTTTTATATGAATAATTTTGTATGATGGCAATAGGGTAGACCAAAGACGCAAATGTTAGACTTCTGCAGCTTTTACAATGGCAACAGATCATGATAGTACTGAAAATGATGACGATATTATAGATTTTTAATTTTAAAGATGATTCAAGGCTAATTAATTGGTTTACATTTTAATAGAGAAGAAGTAGAGTAGGATTATCTAGTTGATTATTATTTTATTATTAGTTGTTATTCTATTTTTTCAAGTACGCTTGGCACATTTAATTTAAATTGTAATTAAACTGTGAAAATATATAACTTTAGAAATTTAACGGCTATTATTGACGGATAAAAAAAAAAATTTAACGGATTTTTGACGGAAAAACACAACGAACTTGGCGGATTTTTAAAAATCCTGTTGGCAACACTGTTTTTAGATCATTGGTTATAAATTGGGTTTTTTTCCTATTTAACTGCATGATACCACTTGTTTTTACACATCAGGTACACTATAACAATTTTATTAGCCGCTAATTATTTTAAAACATAATCTTAACAAAATTACAAAATAAGAACACATTTAAACTTAGTATTACTAATTGAAACCGTATTTTAGTGGAAATAAAAGATATCAACTAGTAAATGATGACAAAATAGCTACAAAGCTACGGAAAAGAAACGGACCGTACGCTATCCATGATGGGTTGGTGGAAGTGATTCGTGATAGCCGTGGCAATCTCAAAAACAGTGAACTTAAATTGGGCAGTGACTTATTCAATATTTTTGCCACAAGAGCATAAAATCGAAAAATATTACGTGTGAACTCATTTTTACTTACACAATAGTTAAGTGGTACTTAAACTCGTAGACGAATGTTCATCTCCAAATACAATCAGATTTGAGACTGGCGGCTATAGTAATTATTGTTCCTCTTAGTAAGACCTTTTATACAACACTACAATCATATCTATTGAAGTCCTGTTCCATTTTGCCCATTCCCCTTTTGCCAGCAAATGGTCTCAAGCGTGTGTCAACTGTCTTTATCATTGGCCAATTGACTTGATGCATAAATGCAGGGTGTTTGGCTAAGCTAAGTTAAATAAAGCTAAGTTCAAAATGGCTTTTACTTTTTTTTATTGAATTTAGAAGTTGTAAAATTTCATACATTTAAAAAACAAAATAACTACAGTAGCTCATAAGAAATTTTCTTGAAACCACTTCTATCAAACAAAGATTTATTTAGATCTAAAAAATTATTTTGTGCCATTACACCCAAAAACGAAAAAGTTATTTTGAATAAAGGAAACATTTCGGGTATTTTTTTCAATGAAAAAAAAAATAGCATATGAAACCAATCGTGACATTTGGGGCATAGGTTGTATGGGTAGACCTAGCGAATGACCTCCCAAACCCTTGGAAAAATTGTGTCGGCCCATACGCTAAACACCCTGTAAATAAAATAAAATGAAAAGTTTTTAATTCAGACTTATAAATTATAGAGTAGCATAAATTTTGACATTATCAACAACTTTCATTCTAGAAACCAAGTACAGTGTATTCACGAACTATATTAGATATGTATTAGTTACCATCAATTAGATCTGCATGCCTAAGAAAATTTTTTTCATTTTCCTCATATTTTACAGATATCAGAAAAGTTTCAATCAAAATTGCTTAAGTTTAAAAATGAAAAATTGTACATGCTCACTACGGAAATGCAAAAGGACATATTCTATGATGGCACAGTATACACTGGGTCAGCTGGTTTGGCACTGTATTATATAATGGATGCTTTGAGAAATGATAATAATCCTGAAACACTAAAGGTTAGTGTTTAAGAATTTAAACAATTCCTAAACTAGTTGTGTATGGCATGTGTTGCAATTCCCTTTTTTTTCAGTAAATCTTATATATGTCATCATATGTTGTTCTACATATTAAGTAGGACAATTTCATCAAAATCGGTTCAGTACTTTACATGTATACATATAGGGCGTGCACAGATATTTATTTCTATTTAGTTTATAGACAGATAAACAAAACACGTGTTTGAGAGTTTTAATATTCTTGAGTAGGAACAGGCTGCCGCACTGCTCGATGACGCAGATGCTGCCATTCCGTGGACACAGTTTTGTTTATTTCTATAGGGTGTGCACAGACATTAATTTCTATATTTATAGAGAGAGAAACAAACACGTGTTTGCGAGTTTCAATATGCTTGAGTTGAAACAGGCTGCCGCACCGCTTGATGCCGCAGATGCTGCCACTCCGTGGACACAGTTTTGTTTCTTTCTACGTAAGATACAAGCAAGCGTAAAATGTCGATAACGATAACGTGCGTACTTCGTGCGTGTAAAATTTATATTCAGAAACTGTAGTCTTATGCTAAGCATGCACATATTGACATAATATCTCGTCTAGTGATGACAGTTTCATAAAGATACCTACTAGATAGATATATACTACTTTAATCAACGTTTTTATAAAAAAAAAACCGTTTTGCGGATAGTGGCACTACCCGCAAGGCCGCAATTGCTTCCGACAGAAAAGTGTTGATGATCTTAAAGGATCCCATCCCTCCCACAAACAGGTGCGTTTTTGCATTTCACATAATGTACTAAAAACAAACATCGCATAATCGCGGGACGTAGAAACGCGAAAACTCAAAAACGCGCCTGTGTGTGGTAGCCTTTATGCTATGAGCATAGCTGGACATGGTCTTATGTATGTCCAATTGCACACCAATCAGCTCGATTCTACGGCAACTCTCATCCCGCTCCACTCCTAATGACCCTCTGACTGATTCGCAGTCTTCACTCATGAACACTTCTACTTCAAGGGCCCCAATCCGAAGTAATATGGCCGGCCGGCAATGGCCATTTCAGCTTGCTTATCCTGTGAACTATGTCGTTTTTGGTTCTGTGCCGGATCACCTCGTTCCGGATTAGATTCTTGAGAGAGATTAAAGATAGGCCATTCCATAGCTTACTGAGCGACCTTGACTTTATTGACCAGCCGCACTGTGGCCACGTTTTGGAGTAAGTTATAACAAGCACGACAAACAACAAGACGCACTGATTGAAGACCTTTGACGAAGCTTCCCAAATTTTTAAACTTTCCACTATTTCCTACTGGTGACTGGTGAGAAAGAGTGGAATAAACCAATTAATTTGCCACCTACGCTTTTTACAGACCGCATTGGAATACATCAATATTGAAAACCTAAAAGGACGCAAAATTAGCTTTTTGTGTGGAGACGCAGGACCACTTGCTCTGGCAACAGTAATATCATATAAACTAGGCTCTAAACGTCCTGAGAAAACGCTGCCAGATTATAAAACTTTAGCCCAAAGGTATGCTATAACATTTTACTATTCACATAAACATAACATCACGCCTGTAATCCTCGAAGGGTAGGCAGAGGTGTACCTAATAGTACACCTACATTTTGCTAGTTGTGTTTAAGTCCCATGTAAAAGGGGCGAGCCTATTGCCATCAACCAGGCACAGATCCAGATTCCATGGCAACTACTGAGAAATTCCTGGAGGTAAAACCCAAAAACATTTTGCCCGACACGGGAATAGAACCCAGGACCTCTTGCTCAGCAGTCGCACTTACAACCACAAGACCACCGAGGCAGTCAACCATTCAACCATACTTCAATAAATTCAAGATACGGTTATTCCAGTTCACACGAAAATTTCCGCTCGGAAATCCCCACAATTTAGATTGTGTCCATATTTTGCTGATTCGAAGTCGGATAAGCAAAAAGGATTGAATAATTCATGGAGTTGTGTCATAGATATACAGAACTACCAAAACAATTTGCGCACTGTTTAACATTTTGAACGCAAGAGCATAAACGCACGCGCGCGCTCTCACGCCTTCGCCAATTTTGACGCTTTTGCAATAAATGTACAATTCCATGGTCATAGACGATGGCATGGATATATCTACAACTTTCGTGAAAATCATTTGTGAAAAAAAAAATCTTGCCCGGCCACACGATGCGTTTACGGTGCGGTGCGGCACCGGTGCCGCAACGTCATCCTACAATCCTACATACAAATCGCTATACCATGTCACACGATGCATTGGGCCGACGCCGACGCCGCGCCGGGCGGCGTCGCACAGCAAGCGCGCCGCGCTTGTGACCTGTGAGACGAGGTGGGGAGGGGTGATGCACTGGTGATGTAGTGCGGTGCCGCATCGCCCCTGTAGCACCTATAGTTCGAATTAATTCCCGGCACTGACAGACTGCATTCTGTTTTGCCATCGGCGTCACCACTCAACCGCAGCGGCAAGCGTCTGAAGCGTTTTCACAGAAATCCATAGAGAAACCAACAATCCAGTATACTCGATCCTGCGGCCGGTCATTCCGGGTGGGGGACACTGATGCTGCAGTCTGCGATCTGTCGTTGCCTTCGAAATTTATATCTTTACGGATTCGGCATCATTTTATTTTTCAGATTAATGTCTTTAAGTTCCTTGTTGCAAGAATCACCTGATGAGCTTTTATATGGCAAATCTGGATATCTCTTTTCCTTACTATTTGTGAACAAACATATTAGTGGGAAAGAAGTCATTCCTGCGAAACACATAGAAAAGGTAGGTAAAACAAAAAATACTATACTTTGTTCCAAAAGTAATTGATGAAAATATAAATATACTAGCTGATACCCGCGGCTTCGCCCACCCGCAAATTTTTATACTAATACCTTCCTCTTGAATCACTCTGTCTATTAAAAAAACCCGCAGTAGCATTCATTGCGTAGTTTTAAAGATCTAAGCGTACATAGGGACAGACATAGACAGACGCGGCTGGGGACTTTGTTTTTTTATAATACTTATGCAGTGATGGATCAGGAAACGTACTGTGACGAGTACTAAAAATATCAATTTATAATTTGAGGAAACCCATTACTTAATAGCATGAGTTCCAAAATAGTATGTTCGTAACAGCATAAAATCACAATACATAAGAAAAAAATCGCTTTTAAAAGGTGATTGTCAAAATGGGCGAAGTCCAAAAAAACATTTGAATTATATTTGGCAGATAACAAAACCTTACGCCGATAATCCCCTATGGGTTCCGGTTAGGCAGTGTACCTAATAGTACTTACACACACTTTTCGCCGGATCTTATGGAAGCAGATGGCATTATATAGTTTCTGCCTACCGCCATGGGAAAATAGCGCGTGCTCACTTATGTATAAGTCCCATCTGATTGGAGGCGAGCCTATAGCCATCAACGGGGCCAATAAGAACACAAATTCATGGTATTGGTGTCGATTCTGTTGTGCACAAACTAAACTTAATTTAGGCTATTGCTATCTTTTACTAAAAGGTAGTGCGAGAAAAGGACGGCTATAGCTATGAACTAAGTTAGTGATGTCAAACATAGATAATGGTGCCGATTCCCTTGTTCACAAACTAAACCAAATTTAAGTTCAGTGCGTCTTTTTCTTTCTATTTCATAAAAAAAGGACAGAAGATAAATTTTAGTTATCTTCTGTCAAATTAATCAGCGCCATACAAGTTTTAGACGCGATTAAAAAGTTGACTACTAAAATTACATCAAATTACGTCAGGTGCTGACTAATTTGACAGGAGTAAACTAATATTTATCTTCTGTCCTTTTCATAATGAAATAGAAAGAAAAAGATGCATTCAACTTAAATTTAGTTTAGTTTGTGAACAAGGGAATCGGCACCAATATACTATATAATACAAGAATGTCAAACTAGTTTATGCCTTGCGCTTCACCGTGTTTTTAGTCGACATGTTTTTACGTGCACCCTTCATTTGTATAGAAATTTCAACTAAATTTGACAGCTCTAAATTACGTCCGTCTCTTTCTCGTTTTATTAGAAAGAAAAGATAGCAATAGCCTAAATTAAGTTTAATTTGTGCACAACAGAATCGACACCATTGGCAAAGGCGCTGAGATACACCAGAGGTAAGGCGAATTCAAAATGGTGCAATTTGCGTATTGAAAGACCGTCGCATTTTTGACATTTAAAACGTTCTGATTCTCGGCCTAATTTGAATAAGTAAAACAACTTAGAGTTATGAAAAACTGCATAGGTATTAAATTGACACATGCGTTGCCACTTTCAGGTGATTACCAGCATATTGAAGTCTGGGAAACAATACTCCGCGGCAATGAAGTGCTCGAGCCCATTGTTATGGCACTGGCACGAAAAAGTATATTTTGGAGGTGCTCATGGAATGGCGGGAATCCTGTATATGCTGTTGCAGGTACAAATGTTTAATTTTTTAAATGGGACCATTTTTCAAAATAGAGATGATTTCGATACTCTGACTTAGTAGAAAGTAAATATAGACAATGGGTTTCCATCAATTAAAAAATCATTCATGAGCTGTACCTGCTGTACAATCTTTTGGCGCGTTTTAAAATCGGAGCTGTGTTGTTTTTTTTTCACAAATGCTTGCCAGCAACCGTAACGCCTCTCTGTCAACGTCAATCGATCGCGAGCGGTCATCAAATCTTTGTAGCCCGGTATGTACAGTCAAAGGTCAAAATTCCACTTCCACCGCAATGCACATTATCGTTTGCGCTATACGGGCGGCGGCGCCTATACACACATACGCATATTTAAGAAGAAGGTCATAAGTACCACCAATATTGCTTTGCCATTGTGTTGCGAGATTGGCAGTCGACTTCTGACTGTTACTGTACATTATATAGGTACACTGTTAATTTAATTTAATTATATTAAAACATAAAAAAAAACAATTTATTATAAATTTAATTTTCCGTGATTTTTTTATAAGTATTAAAAAAAGAAAAAAAAATTTAGTTAAAAAAAGACAGTCCCAATCGTTCCGAGTTCGATGATCGAGTTTATAGCTTTCTGTTCCAACGACCTAAAAATAAGCGTGTATTTGTATTCATGAAAATGTAGGTATATGTTTTATTTGTTCCAGGCTCGTATATTTATCAACGTTGTTGAAATACGTACCTTTGTTAAACCAGCAATAGACTGGTTATTAAGTCAGCGCTTCCCAAGCGGCAATTTCCCCTCATCCATGGGGAGCGCCTCAGGAGACAAGCTGGTTCAGTGGTGTCATGGAGCTCCGGGATTTGTACCCTTGTGTATTCTAGCTTACCAGGTTATTAAACATGAATACTTATCCCCCATATTAAGGAAACGTGGAGTAAAGATACATAAGCCATTTGTTAGGCTAAACTATGTTTTGTAAGTAAAAGGCAGTTTTTGGTTGGCGTCCTATACAAAATATGCGAAATATAAATACAGGGTGCATAAAATTTCGAGGTCAAGAGCAAGGGCGGAGGGCGAGCGGAGCGACCTCGATACTTTTGTGTTTTCACAATCTTTTTTGTATAATTATGTTGATTAATTAGGTAACGACTATTTCTGTTTAAGCGGCAACAAAATACTAACACTGCATTTATTAAATTACGTAAAGCGAAAAAATATAGTAGGTAGTTTGATTGATATTCTTTGATCATTTTTGTTTGGCGCCGCATCAGCTTTTTTACTTACATTAATTTAGGAGCTTATTTAGAATTTATTTTTCGCTTTTCAGTGTCTGTTTTCGTTAGTACCTAAACTTGTAAAGCTTTTTTATCACATTTGTGTTTCCTTTTATTTACTACAGGTCTCTGTTATCGTGTAGTGTCTACTAACCACATAGTCCCAAATTTTAACAGAATCAATTCAATATTGAAAATTCAGTCCGTGAAAAATCACTCAACACCTATTTTTCTACCCCTATGGGTGGACTTTTTGTTTGTTCGTCGGTTAATTATATTTTTAAATCAATGGATCATATTCAATTTATGTTTCAGACTTTTGAAGAAGATAAATATATGAAAATAGCTTTGCAATGCGGAGATCTCATATGGAAACGTGGATTATGTACTAAAGGTTATAGTATATGCCATGGGGTCAGTGGAAATGCATATGCATTTATACAACTTTACCAGGCCACGAAGGTATCTATGGTACTTTTATAAGATAATCATTTAAGCACAGTGCATATCACACACTCTTTCAGAAGCTTTTCAAACCATAAGCAGCTTAGCAACATACGATATTCCCCAATTGAGTAGATACTACTTTTCTGTAAAAAATATAATATAAGCGTTAATTGCAAATGAGCCAATCTGTAAATTAAGCAGATTGTATTCGATTCTCATGCTTCAGTATAAAAAACTTTTACTACAAGCAACAATTTTTATTTTTCAGAATCCTATGTATCTATACCAGGCTTGTTGCTTTATGGAGTGGTGTGCAGTGGAACGCTCAGGCACAGAGTTACATCACCCGGACAGACCAGCATCTTTGTTCGAAGGATTAGTGGGGCGTCTGTACTTAGCCGACGATATAACACGGGTCTCAGATGCCAAGTTCCCGGCATTTACTGTGTGAATTTATTATGAGTAATAAAAAAATATCTCTTTGTAAAAATATTTAATAATGTTTTAATTCTTATTCACACTTAAATTAGATTCATTAATATCACCCAAAATAATGCTACCAGGCGGCAGTCCAACAGTTAAGCTTATAATATTATATCTCTATACATATAGATATTTTGTAAATTCTAATTTGAACACATTATACAATAATTAATAAGGAAACAAGAAATAGTGGAAGTATTGTTGCTTATTTTAAATACGGAACGTAATTACATAAAATATACCAAGACAATGACATAACATTATATTAGGAATAGTATCATAGTATGGATATAAAAAAAATAGTAATATTAAACCTACAGGACACATGGGGGCAAAGTGAATTATAGACATTTAGACCTGTATTAATAACACTGCATTTAAAGGCTAAGTTCATTTGCATTTCATACAATGTATACGTTAGATTTGGCAGCACAATAATTTTCACTCTACTGTAGTGTGGATACACAATATACTTATATAAAACGTTGGTGGGAGTGATTTATTGATACAGGTCAATGGCCACATGTATGTTAAATCGAGAGCCTTACCCCCACAAACAATATCTGTTCCCATTTCCATAGCCTACTTGGCAAAATTGGCATTTACATTTATGTTGCATTGTACCTAATTTGTATGTTTACTTACATTAGAACTTATAGGGTTGCATATTTTCATACCTACATAAGAACCTTGGAAGAAATATCACGAGCTGCCTTGCACCTCTCATCCTCGACCATGATAAAGGTCTGCCGTGGTCACACGGTGTTTTTTAAGTGCTATTTTTATATCATCGCTAGCTGATGCCCGCAGCTTCGCCCGCCCGCAAATTATATACTAAAACTTTCCTCTTGAATCACTCTATCTATTAAAAAAACCCGCATCAAATTCCGTTGCGTAGTTTTAAAGATCTAAGCATACATAGGGACAGACGCGGCGGGCGACTTGGTTTTATAGTATGTAGTGATGACGTCATAACAGTTAGTCCTCGAGCGTAAATATTGGTACACCGAGTTATAGATTGAGACCGTTTGTCTCACAAGTATGAGTGTCAGAGGTTCGCTCTCATTTGAACTTCTCTAAGGGTCGATTTCACCAAACAAGAGTAAATCTTACTCAAGAGTATACGAGCAGTTACTCCTATTATAACATGTTTTTACGTTTCACCATAGACTTAATCCAAGAGTAAACGTTTATGCTGGAGTAAATCTCTACTCCACCGATTTTCAAGGAACAGCGAGCTTATACTAAGGATAAGTTCAATATGGCATCCAAGTGTCATTATTTTTACAGCTGATTCGCTAACTGGCGCGCTGGCATAAAAGTATTTAGTACCTGCCTATTAATAGGTATTGTTTTTGTGAAAAGTGAAAATAGTTTAGATGAGCCTGTGTATTGTCTAAAAATGGCAGATCGTTTGAGAGCATTAATTGGATTCTGACAGTGATGACGAATATTTACCAAGGCGACCAAGATGGATACAAGAAAGAAATAATTATTTTGACGACTACCATAGATTTTATTAAAAGGTTCCGTTTACCTAAGCGAGCAGCGTTATATTTGTTTAATTTATCAAAACACAAGCAAATCTCAAAAACAAACATCACGAAATATTGATGAGGTTAGAATTTCTAGTTTTGACACTTTTGATATAGGTATAACCCTACCGAATAGAATAATACGCAATACAATTTAACTTGTTAGAGGAGAAAGGAGCAATTGAATTTGGGTGGCTTATAAAGTCATTCATTTCACACATTCGGATTCACTCCCTGTCACAGAATAACTATCCGAGAGTAAATTTACTCCGGTGTAGAGTGGTGGAACGTGGACGAAGTTATCCGAGAGTAAAATATAAGAATAGATATATTCCGTTGATAGCAATTCTCGAGTAAAGTCATGTTTGGTGAAATCGACCCTAAGACTGCCAAATTAAAGTCGCGTATAATAGGGTGTGAAGTGTACGACGCTTGACATAGGTACGTCTTCCACACGTGACACGTCATTAGTATTTTGGTAATGTATGTGTCATAACATCAACCACCCATTGTATCAGCCTTATTGTGTTATCATTTTGTTGAGTGTGACGGCCATAACTTAAATACTGACTCCGGCACGTCAACACTAATAGTGTCGAGATGCATTTATACAAATAAATGCATCTCTATCTTTATGGTACTACCGTCCAATTGGAATGCTGAGTAGTACCGAAAAGTCGGTCTGCAAAACGGAAGTCCCGTGTTCTAAAAGAATCGATCGTTGCGATCATTTGTCTCAATTTGTTCGGAACACAGAGATGTCTCGGCGGCCTCTGGTTTTTGTTCCCCATATAAAAAATAAATGCGATCACCGCTTATAATTGAACACGGCCTATACATAGTGGTGTCCTTTAGTTAGACGAAATATCGCCACATCTGCAAGTGGGACACCCAATACTAATGGGTTAGAGTATGGTAGGGTTTTTTTAGTTAATAAACTGTCGTGTTTGTACAGATCGCCAAGGGAAAGTATGTGCTTCGGGAAATATCGTCTATCTTCGGAAATACGAACGTTCGATTTGATCATTATGAGACCTCATATAGAGCTGTTACAACCATGGAAGTCTTAGCCAGTATGTATACCACGATTATAAAATTATAAATTAAGGTTGTGTTTCTACCAGACATCTACAAGATAGCTACGCTGTGCGAGGATTATATTAGGGCGGCCGACGATAACACCTTGATAGTATTTCGAGTAACAGATGACGATCGCAATCGGATTAGTTAACCAGCAAACGCGCAATGATAGTGCGCTACATAGCGCCGCCGACAAAAGTAATAGCTTTGCCTTCTGTTGACAGTTACTCTGTCGCGCAACGTTTGTGCTACTACAGAAGCACGAAGATTACCGAAGCGCATACTTTTTCTGGTTTAATTGTAATTTTAAATTTTAACCTTAAATGCCTTTATTTAAATCGTAAAATAAATAGGAATTCACAGTTGTGTAAGAAATTTGGACGAATGACTTTCATATTCTAGATACACGTCACATCGATATAATTAGATACCTACGTTAAAAAAATGGAAACATGAGTTTACCGTCGCTTGTCGTTTTAAATTGTGTCATTGTTTTATCAAAAGTGCTAATATATTTGTACCTTCGTCCTCGATAGTATTAAGAATGACCCACACTAGACCGTGTCGGGTCCGAGCCGAGTGTCGGTCGTAGCACGTTAAACTAAATATTACATATTATATTTTGTACGCACACTCACGCTATACCGAGTGACGGCCGAGCAACGGACAATACGATACAATACGGCCGACATTCGGCTCGGACCCAACACGGTCTATTGGTGCCAGTTAAGATGAGAATAGCGGTCATTGCTCTTTCCCTAATATCTCTTCGTACGAATCAAAACAAATAAACCATGTATCGTTTTTTATTACAAAAAATGTTGAAGGTCACGATAGATGACGATTCAAGACTTCAACAGGCTTATTTTTGGTTTTCAAAGTTAAGAAGTTTAATGAATGTAGGTGGGTCAAAGACAATTCCTCTCTTAACTGGCACCAACTATAGCGTGAGTCAAGCTTTATTTGGTTTGTGATCAGGGGGTCTAAAATGGCCGCTTCATCAGAATATTAGTAAGAATCACGTTAAAACTTTAAAATTCTTAAAATGGACTTTATCTTTATGAGAATGCAGTCTATTTTAAGAATTTAAAATGCTTACCGTAGTTCATATTAAGGTGAATGCTTCAGGGTAGCCCGCGAAATTCTAATTTTCTTACGTTTTATGCAATTTGCAGGCCAGTGCTAGGTTGTATGTTGATTAAAATATTATTCGCGGTTGTAAGACGTATGTAGTTACAGAATTATATTCATCAAAATCATCAATAGGGTTGTATTGATGATTTTGATCAAAGTTCATAAAAGTGGAAAAATTAGTTTTCCAAGGTCAAAATCATTCTTGCACCTTTATGAACTTGGAGGGTTGTATTGATGATTTTGATGATTATAATTCTGTAACTACATACGTCTTTCAGGCGCAAACAATATTTTAATCAACATACAACCTAGCACTGGCTTGCAAGTTGCAAAAAAACGTAAGAAAATTAGAATTTCGCGGGCTACCCTGGAGCATCAGCCTTAAGATTCTGATAAAGCGGCTATTTGAAGGGCGCAGTTCGCAGTGGGGGTGTGTCAGAGCAGGGCGGCGCCGGCCTCGGCGCGCGAGTGCGGCAGCGGCGGAGCCGCGCGCCACGCGTTGTGTTGCGGCTCGTACAGCTCCACGCTGGCCAGCGTGGTGCGCGCGCGGTAGAAGGCGCGCTCGCCGGCGCTCTCGCTGTCGCCGCCCGCCGCCACCAGCACGCCCTCGGCCGCGCCCGCCGCGCAGCCCGCGCGCGCCTCCTTCAGGCTCGCTACCTCTTCCCATGTACCCTGGAATCGATGCACAAGGATTTAGTATGCATCATTTTTTTTTTGTTTTTTATTTATTTATTTAATTGTTATTTAATATAAGTATTTGAGATAGGTTTAACAACGGGTCCCAAACTAGGCACAGCCACAATACATTACACAAGGTTAATACTTTACAGTGTTCTGCTAGCGCAAGAAATATGCTTTAGATAAACAGGTTTTTGAATAAATAAAATGGAAAAACAACATAATTAATTGATAACATTGATTAAATAAAATGGAAACAAAAAAAAAACACGCATGAATGCAAAAATGGTAAAAAAGAGAAATAGAGTCATCGAGACGTCAACGTTAGCATTTGCAGAACATCGTATTCAGAGATGAATTTACTTTAGATTACATAATTCTCAACAGCTAAAATTACATGGTAGCGTGGTTACATGGTTTGAATTAAATGGCTAACTTCCGACTTTTTTTAAATACAAGTTTTTAATATATACCTCCATGACCCGCGTTACTCAGTGCATCCATCAGCACAATTTGTGTTGAATACGTTATATTGAGTTATAATACCTTACAATGTGATTTTTCACCCCAAAAAAATAAAATAGTTTCCCAGCAAACATTTTTGCGCAGAGTTAATCAGTTTGATGCCAATAATGCTTGGTTGACGGCTTCGTGAAGAGTCTGTTTACACCCTGTTTATCGAGTTACTCGATAGCTGGTAGGTATCAATACAAACAAGTTTTGTATGAGACAAAAATGTTCTAAAGTGTCACGTTTCCGAGATAAGAGCTATTAAAGTTTAAGTCCATTCACTGATGGCATCTTCAGCACAACTTTGATTTGATTAGCCACGCATTAAACCTGCTCTAATCGATAGCTAGCATCAATACAAACAACTATTGTATGAGGTGGTCTAGGTTTCCGAGATTTAAGCTATCATTATCAAAGTTATACAACCTTACTTTTCTCTTTACTTCGCTTTCTTATTCTTTATTGCACACAAAAAAACAAATATACATTAAAAAAGTTGCAATTATATAGCTTACTAGCTGTTGCCCGCGGCTTCGCCCGCGTGAAGTTCGGTAACTGTCCCACTGGATCATACTAAAGGGATAATAGTGTCCTCCATGTTAATCCAGGTTATAAACTATGTGCCACATTTCATAATCATCACAATTATTATTATCACAATTACCATCACTATCACAACTGCCATCATTATCACAATCACCATCACTATCACTATCACAATCACCATCACAATCACCATCACAATCCCCATCACCATCACGATCACAGTCACCATCATTATCACCAATTATCATCATTAACACAACCACCATAATTAGCACAAACACCATCACAATACCCATCACTATCGCTATCACAATCACTATCACAATCACCATCACAATCACCATCAAAATAACTATCACAATCACCATCATCGTTATCACAATAATTATCATCGTAATCACAGTCATTAACACACTCACCATCACCATCACTATCTCAATCACCATCACAATCACCATAACAATCACAATCACCATCACTATCACAATCACAATCCCCATAACTATCGCTATCACAATCACTATCATAATCACCATCACCATCACAATCACCATCAAAATAACTATCACAATCACCATCATCGTTATCACAATAATTATCATCGCAATCACAGTCATTATCACACTCACCATCACTATCTCAATCACCATCACAATCACCATCAAAATCACCATCACAATCACCATCACAATCACCATCACAATCACCATCACAATCAACATTACAATCACAATCACCATTACAATCATCATCACAATCACCATCACAATCACCATCACAATCACCATTACAATCACCATCACAATCACCATCACCATCACAATCACCATTACAATCACCATCACAATCACCATCACAATCACCATCACAATCACCATCACAATCACCGTCACAATCACCATCACAATCACCATCACAATCACCATCACAATCACCATCACAATCACAATCAGTCACCATCACAATCACCATCATCATCACAATCACCATTACAATCACCATCACAATCACCATCACAATCACCATCACAATCACCATCACAATCACCGTCACAATCACCATCACAATCAACGTCACAATCACCATCACAATCACCATCACAATGACCATCACAATCACCATCACAATCACAATCACCATCAAATCACCATCACAATCAACGTCACAATCACCATCACAATCACCATCACAATGACCATTACAATCACAATCACCATCAAAATCAGTATCACAATCACCATCATCGTTATCACAATCATTATCATCGTAATCACAATCGCTATCATCATTATCACAATCACTATCATCGTAATCTCAACCATTATCATCGTATTCACAATCATCATCATCACAATCTCCATCCTCGTCATCACAATCATTATAATCGTAATCACAATCATTATCATCGTAATCACAATCACTATCATCTTAATCACAATCATCATGATCACAATCGCCATCACCGTTATCACAACCATCGCTATCACCATCACAATCACCGACACTATCACAATCACCATCACTGTCACAATCACCATTACAATCACAATCACTATCACAATCACCATCATCGTTATCACACTTATTATCATTGTAATCACAATCATTATCATCGTTATCACAATCATCATCATCGTAATCACAATCATTATCATCTGGATCTCAAAATAAATGCCATTTTCGTAATCAGCACCCCTGATAATCTCGGTATCGACACCCATATTGATTTTTAGACATTTCAACCCCTTCGCACCCCAACAGGGAATGGTAGTATTTCAGGTCTGCCACATTAAATCTTAAAATCGTTGTTTTTGTAATACACCCGACCCAATTCACCATAAAAACAATACCTATGTTGAATTTCAGGCTTTGTTACCCCATTTCCCCCTTTAGGGGTTGAATTCTGAAAACAAACTGAAACACAAACGTTTACTCATTTATCGATAGGAGTACTCCTGTTAAGTTTCGAATAAAGTAGTCTAACTAATCTTATTTCCCCACGTAATCTTTGGACTCCCGTTCCAACCCCTAAGGGGGTGAATTTTGAAAAATCCTTTCTTAATGCACCCCTAATCCTCATAAAGAACCTTTGTGCCAAATTTGGAATCTCTAGACTCAGCGGTTTGGGCTGTGCATTGATTTTTATACTTTGCCACCCCATTTCCCCCTCTTAGGGGTTGAATTCTGAAAAAACCTGAAACCCGTTTCTACTCCTTTATCAATATTAGCACTCCTGTGAAGTTTCGAATAAAATAGTCTTAACTAATTTTGTTTTACCCATACAAACTTTGGATTCCCGTTTAACCCCCTTAGGGGTTGAATTTTGAAAAATCCTTTCTTAGTGCACCCATAGACCACATAAGGAACCTACTTGCCAAATTTGGAATCTCTAGACTCAGCGGTTTGGGCTGTGCATTGATTTTTATACTTTGCCACCCCATTTCCCCCTCTTAGGGGTTGAATTCTGAAAAAACCTGAAACCCGTTTCTACTCATTTATCAATAGGAGCACTCCTGTGAAGTTTCGAATAAAATAGTCTAACTAATCTTGTTTCCCCATACAAACTTTGGAGCCCCGTTTAACCCCTTTAGGGGATGAATTTTGAAAAATCCTTTCTTAGTGCACCCCTAGACCACATAAGGAACCTACTTGCCAAATTTGGAATCTGTAGACCCAGCGGTTTGGGCTGTGCGTTGATAGATGAGTCAGTCAGTCAGTCAGTCAGTCAATCAGTCAGTCAGTCAGTCAGTCAGTCAGTTTCTTCTTTTATATATTTAGACTAGCTGTTGCCCGCGTGAAGTTCGGTAACTGTCCAATGGGATCATACTAAAGGGATAAATAGTATCCTACATGTTAATCCAGGTCATAGATAATGAGGCAAATTTCTTAATCATCACAATCACTATCGCAATCACCATCATTATCACAATCACCATCACAATCATCATCATTATCACAATCACCATCACCGTCACATACGATCACCATCACTATCACCATCATTATCACTGTCACAATCACTATCACTGTCACAATCACTATCACAATTACTATCACAAACACTATCACAATCAAAATCACTATCACAACAAACAAACACCACAAACGCCACAATCACAAACATCAACATCATCATCGTGTCGTCACAATCATCACAATAAATCAACCATAACCCTGTATAGAAGTGGAATCTTCTGGATCTCAAAATAAATGCCATATTCGTAATCATACGTTCATTCCAGTTCATTCATTCATAACCCCTGATAATCTCGGAATCCACAACCATATTGATTTTTAGACATTTCAACCCTATCGCACTCTAACAGGGGATGATGGTATTTCAGGTCCGCCACATTCAATCTTAAAATCTTTGTTTTTGTAACACCCGATGTCCCGACCCGATACACCATACAAACAATAACCATGTTGATTTTCAGACTTTGTCGCCCCATTTCACCCTCTTAGGGGTTGAATTCTAAAAAAACCACAAACCCGTTTCTACTCATTTATCAATAGGAGTACTCCTGTGAAGTTTCTAATAAAATAGAACTAATCTTGTTTCCCCATACAACAAACTTTGGAGCCCTGTTTCACCCCCTTAGGAGGTGAATTTTGAAAAACCTCTTCAAATTGCACCCCTAGACCACATTAGGAACCTAATTGCCAAATTTGGAATCTTTAGACCTAGTGGTTTGGGCTGTGTTGATAAGTCAGTTAGCCAGTTTCTTCTTTTATATATTTAGAAGATTTGAATACAGAATTTAGCTTCAAACTTCATCCCCCTTTTCACCCCCTCGTGGGTGGAAATTAAAAACAAAAACAACAATGTACGTTGTATTCGTTTCCAACCGTAAGCCGACATATAAGATATGATTATATGAGCATATGAGTTATGATTTTAAGTTAAAAAATAGAGAACTTTAATTAAAAACAATATTTCATCATTCCCCCTTTTCAACCCCTTAAGGTTGAACTGCGCAACATATTTTCCATACAAATTTCGGGGGGCTATTACTCCACTGTTTGACATGGTACATCTAAAGTTAAACATGATATCGTTTTGTCTCATTATTAATTGTGTCTGTGCGGAAACAGAATAGTAAAATAAAAAGCCATTCAAAAGTTACGAGCTACCAAAGATTAATTTTTATTGCCAATTTTAACGTAACTTTGGGCGTAAATTAGTAATAAAAGAAGTGTCAAATTTCCAAAACAAAGTCGGTACCGACACAGCACAATTATCGAAGAATTCAATAAATTTTATTTGATAATGATTTATGCAGTGGTTTTTTCATAAAATTCGATTTCCCAAAAGCTTTTTCATATTTTTTTACGCGCGCCTTTTACTATGAATTTTCGTGCATCTCACTGAATATTGTTTCCCCCGGTGCGGTGCGGGAGGGGGACACGCGATATTGACATGTCGTTCGTTTGATAGAAGAACAAGACCTATATTCATTGACGTGTCATTTGTTTTTCGCTGAAGTTGAAGGGCCTGTGCATTTTTATTGCTCTCCTATAATGTGTGCGTTTCGATGGCGCGACCACGGCATTATTTTTTTTTTTAATATGGCAAGATTTGTAAAAAAAATAATTTAAAATTAAATTAAATTAATTTCAATTTTAAATTTCACATTCAGAACATTTTGAAGGTTATAAGCGATACCGTACGTATGCTCCTGAAATATTAACCTAGGATTTTTTATATTTTTTTTACAAATTCAATCTGTTATTTACCTAAATTTCAGGTCTCTGCAACGCTTAGTTTTTAAGATTTCCGTGGACGCGCGGTTCTCCGCGTTTCGATGGCGTGGCCACGTTCAAACCCTTATAACTTTTTAACCATAACTTTGACAAATTTAAGGTTTTGGGAAATTTGAACCACGTACATACATATTTTTACAAAATTATGGCATAGTTATTTTACAAAAAAACACACCCTATAATATGGTGTAGCGACCTACTTATTTAGAAACTTTATTTACATAAAACCTTCACGATATAATTTTTACTTTTCTTCTGATCTGTCACTTCTCTGTCTTGTGTTGACTAAATTTATATAGAATTATGAACATTTTTAATTTAATTTTGTTAGTGTACAACAACCACTAAATTGGTGACTCCGACGTGATACACCCTGAAAAGGAAATCCTAAACTTTATGAGGCCAAGGAAATCCACAGTACCACGATGACAATATAAAGCAGTCGTCTGCCGACCAACGTCCAGACTCTGCTGGCTTCACAGCCATTTATTTCTCTCGAGGGATTAGCAGACCTGGCGAACAATAACAAACAATATAGTTATACAATATTATTGTTGCCACTAATCTCGCGAATTGTGTAGTGACGATGACGTTATAAGTTGATAGTAAAATTTTTAAAGAAAAAGTTTATTTTATTCTTTTTAGCGCATTTAAATAAAAGGTCAGACGAAAGTAAAACTTCGTTTTTCTTCGGAACGGTTCGGAACGCTGAGTGTGTGCGTACGAACTAGACGCGCGTGAAGACTAGCGTCTAACTGCTCATCACTGATGCTAGCTCTGTCGGGCACGATGCCAGGTGAGACAGCGTGCTTTTTGGCCACGCCTACCAATGAGTTCGAGCCCGTGTGATGTGTCACCTTAAGAATTGAAGTTCTAACAACACCGTTACGTTAGCTTCCAGCCATACGCCTAGATAATATTTTTTATGATTTTTACTTCGAAAATTCATCATCATCATCAGCCTATTAATGATCCCACTGCTGGGACACAGGTCTCCTCTCTATGAGAGGGAATGGGCTATAATCCACCATGCGGGCCCAGTACGAACACACCGGGTCGGGTCGGGTAGATGTCACATGTCTTCGAATTTTTTGGTTTTAGGACATGCCGGTTTCCTCACGATGTTTACCTTCACCGTTTTGAGAGCAGTGGTGATGAAATAAATTACACAAAGTAATGCGCCTGTCTGGGTTCGAACCCACGACTTACTGTTCGTAAGTCGGGGCTGCCACCACTGGGCCACCGCTGCTCTCGAAAATTGAGGACTACACAACTTTATCCCCCTTTCTAACCCTTTTCGGGTGGAATTATCAAAAACGCTGAGGACACGTATAGATTCATTTTTAATCGTCAGCCTAAACACAAAATTTGAAGATCCTTACTTTTAAAACTGACGAACTTTCATACACAACTTCATCCCCTAATTAACTCCCCTAAGGGTTGAATTTAAAAAAATCCTTCCTTATTCCTTGTCTGTCTACATTATAAAGGGATCTTCTGTGCAAAATTTTAGCTTTCTACATCTAAGGGTTTGGGCTGGGCGTTGATGAGTCAGTCAGTCAGGCCTTTTGTTTTTATTTATATAGAAGATAGATAGATGTACAAAGGCGAGCGCGGCGGCGCTTTCTTTGAAATATTTTGTGGCGTTGTAAAAAAGACAAATATAATTAATTAGAAGCTTTCTTATTTTCCCGTTACTTACATATAAAATCAGAGAAAGTGTTCGGTCGGCACAAAAATAACTGTTGCTTGACTTATAATTTTCCATTTATACGTATACGAGTATTACCTCATCAAAGCTGTAACGTTCCACGGACGTGAGAACTGACCGCCGCGGTGCATTCCCACCGATGACGTACAGGTAGTTGTCGAGAACGACTGCTGCGGCTTGACTGCGAGCATGGTGCATCGGTGTCAACGTTTGCCATTTACGAGATGCAGGATGATAGCATAATAAGTCTCTGGTGTGTCTCCAAGTGTGAGTACATCCTCCGACTATGTATATTAGACCTAAAAATAAATGTATTAAATCATATTTATTTCTGTTAATTGGTATTACAAAACACTTTTACATGTCACATATTAGAAATCGGAACGGAAAATAAAAATAGTTTTTTCAATATAAAAAAAAAACAAAACAAAGCACTTATTTCAAGTAAGCCAGTTACATGCACTTTTGAATTGTCTAAACAAATATGAAAATTGAATGTAGCTACAGTCCCAGTCACAAGACATAAAAACTGTGAAAGTACTGTAGTTGCCCATTCCCTAACGTAGATCTCTATGGAGAAGAACGGGCAAGAAACTCCATGGACACTCTTTTAAATCAAAATATTGTTACAAAATCTTGTATATCATTCATATTGAGATTATTGGAACTACTATTGTACCTTCGAAATTTATGACGCCCATTCCGAACCTAGGCTCCGGCATCCTGCCCACTAATGTCCATTCGTCAGCGACTGGGTCGTACACCTCAACCGATGAGCCCATGTCTGATCCCACCCAACCTCCAAATGCGTATAAATTTCCATTCCAACCTGTGAGCCCAAATTCACAACGCGCCTCCTTCATTGGTGCAATGTTCGTCCATTTATCCGTCTAAAAAAAAATGTTTCTCTATAATACATTTTAATGAATGTGTGTAAAATTTGTCATTGCAATCCAGGCGAGATTTCGCGGGATTTACATAACTGGGCATTAACTCGTTAATTGACGAAGTTAACATTTTGAGTAACGGATTAACTTTTTAAAATGTTAACGGACACGTTAACTTCCGTTAATATGCAGAAGTCCGTTAATCGTTAATCCAATGCCTAATAGTTACCGCACGGCACCGACAAGTGCCGGGCGGCGCGTGCGAGTGAGAAAGAAAACTGCGAAGAGATTTGTTTCGTTTGATCATTTCATTACTTAACGCCGGTGCTTAGAGTGACGAGTGTTTTGTTTGTTTGTTGTTAATAACAACTTTTTATTATAAATTACTGTCAGTGATCATTTGCGTGTTGATAATTGATAAAGAAGAGTGCAGTGTAATTTTGTTAGATAGAAAAAGTGTACTGTGCAGTGTACTTCATTCATTTGTGTTCACTAACGCAATGATATAAAGATGCAATTTTACACATATTAACGGATTAACGTTAACTTGCGTTAATTCTTCCGAAATGTAACGCTTTAACGTTTAACGAAGCTAACTTTTTTTGTAGCGGATTAACGAAGTTAACTATTTTGATTAACGGTGCCCGGCTATGGATTTACTAAATGGAATCTCGACCGTAAAGCTCACGCGTTTGCTACGCGGTACAACGGTTTTAACATCCACATCCAATGGTGTAAAAATAGATAGATCGCTATACTATACCTGTGGATCGTAAACCTCTCCATTAGCGAGTATTTGACTTCCTTGTTCGCCTCCGACGGCATACACCCGCCCTCCTAAAGTGGCTACGCCTGGCTGGATTCTTGCTATTCCCATAGGTGATAGTTCTTCCCACTCTCTTGAAATAATAAAACATACAAATCATTTAAGCTTCCATAACCAAAGAGCAAAAACGGAAACGATATAACAGCCACGTAACGGTCGACAAAATCAACATTGCGATTGTGAATGCATTTTTTACGCATTAATGTTACTACGGTATCCAATTTTAGTAGTTTAAGGCTTAGGCCGCGTTACCACTTTGTCGTGACGACATATAATCGTGTAGTTTTATGTGTCGTGACTTGTGTATTTAAGTGGAGGTGTCCACTTAAAGGACGACGCGATTACTTTAATCCACGACTTTTGCCAACTAAAAACCAACGATAAATTAATCGCGTGTGTAATGTGTGCAAGGACTTTATAGTAATAATCGGTCCCTGATCCATAACAAACGAGTTAAAAAATAAATAATACCTACCAGCAGGGCTATTACGTATCTCTGTTGACAGCTCGAAATGATAGTAACTGGGCTCAGTGTCCATCAATTAACTGTCAAAAAGTTAGTTTCGTATTATGTATGACCAGTCGCGATCAAATATGACGTCATTGGTTGTCATCGTGGCTGATAGTCACCGTAACTCATTTTGTCAGACGCTTTCGTATCGATACTTATATTATTTCGATTTAGTATGTGGACAACAAATTGATGACAACTGAGTTTGAAGTTACGGGCTGTTAGTCACCGTAAAGTGATATCCACTCTGTGTAATACGTAATACCAATATTTTGACATTCTCGGTTGTCATCAAAGTTCGATGTACAACCGAAGCTTGATAGTCACTGGAGATCCAAAAGATACGTAATAGCCCTACTGAGGTGATAAACTCAAAGTGGACTCCAACATAGTAGTAAGTCTTGTACTTAGGATGAAATAAGATAAATCAGTTACCGTTTATGTAGATCGAATTTTAGCACTGAAGAGAGAATATTGTCTTGATTATAGTGTGTTGATAATGGTGGGTGCGCAGCTTTGTCGCGGCATGAGCCTCCAGCTAACAGTAATATACGGCGCGCTCGTTGACGGGGCTCCACCAACAAAGAAACTAAAGCACCTCGACGAGTTTTCTAAAACAATATCAGTAAGTAAATGGAAATAGCGTACTCTACAAAGCAGTGTTATCTGCAATCACAATAGGCTAGTTTCCACCATCAATAAATTGCAAATCTATTTAGTCCGTCAGTTATAGTATTGGAAAATAATGGACACGTATTTTTTGTTTTTGTAAATCAATGAATATTGACAAAGATAAAACGCATCAAAATTTGAGAGTGGGGGCTTGTGACGTCACAATCACAACGCACTTTATAACACAGCGTGACGTATTGAGAATTTAAAAAAGCGTCGTGTCTTCTTCAATTTTGGTTAAGGTGGATGCTCAAGGGTAGCCCGCGAAATTAAAATTTTCTTACGTTTTTTGCAATTTGCAGGCCAGTGCTAGGTTGTATGTTGATTAAAATTTTGTTTGCGACTGTAAGACGTATGTGGTTACAGAATTATATTCATCAAACTCATCAATACAACCCTCAAAGTTCATATTGGTGTCAAAATTACTTTTCCAAGGTCAAAATCATTCTTGCACCATTATGAACTTGGAGGGTTGTATTGATGATTTGCAATGAGGCCTGCAAATTGCAAAAAACGTAAGAAAATTTGAATTTCGCGGGCTACGCTTGAGCATCCACCTTAAAGTAACAAAAGAAAAAATACGTGTAAAATATTTTTTGATAATCTAACTGACGAACTAATTAGATTTTTTCAGGACATAAGCCTATTGAGTTTCCAAAAAAAAAAAAAAACTTAACTTAAAAATTAACTTAATTTACATCAAGGTTGATATTTGTTTAAGTTTAAATTACATCATTTGGAGACAAATTACATCATCTCCAAATGATGTAATTTGTCTCCAAACTATTGTGACGGTGACCTACTGTGAGGTTTGTGTAAAAACCATATTCTACAGGGGAATCGGTCAACCACAGCTTACCCAATTATAAACTAGCAGTAATTCAATAGGCATGACGACAGTATCAAAGAATTGCAAATCTATTTAGTTCATCAGTTAGAGTATTGGAAAATAATGGACACGTATTTTTTGTTTTTGTAAATCAATGAATATTGACACATCAAAACTCGGGAGTGGGGGCTCGTGACGTCAGAACTAGCTAAAAATTATACCAAGGCGTGACGTATTGAGAATTTTAAAAGCGTCATATCTTCGTCAATTTTGGTTTACGTAACAAAAGAAAAAATATGTGTCCAATATTTTTTGGAAATCTATCTGATGGACTAATTAGTTTTTTTTGTCGTCTCGCCTATTTTGAAGTGTGAAACGACCGTAACGGCAGAAAAAATATTTTAATCGATATAACGGCAGAAAAAATATTTTAATCGATAGTAAAACGAACTTTGAAAGTTAAATCGAATAATCATGCAGCTGAATACCTCCACAACCCAGTTGATACTGGGTAATACGATATCCCTTGGTAAGACTGGTTGTCAGAATTTCTGGTCAATGACTACACTTACAGTGTAACGAATGTCAAAGACCTATAAATGACAGTCAGGACCAACGGCGTAACATTCTTTCAGAGGCAGAAACTCGGTATGTTATAGGCCGTCACCCATCCACGAACCAACCTAGGCAAGCGCCGCTTAACCTCAAGATCGACCTGAGCGGCTCCTCGACGAGACTTATGAATAATAATGGAAATGAATATATGTCTTACCATGTCAACTCTAACTGTTTTTAAAGCTACAGCTATAGATGGATCCTGTACATTTTTGATGGCTTGATCTAGCACTTGTGGTGAGATTAGTGGCAGTCTAACATGACTCAGTACTTCGAAACAGTGACGTCTACGACATGCTGGGTCGTGTTCTAGCCATCGTAGAGCTGCATATAAAACCTGAAAATAGTTATTTTTTGTTGAGAATAAGGCCCAGCACACACCGCACCGCTGGAGGCGCAGCGGAGCGCATTGGAAGACAACAATTTAATATAAACCTTAACTACCTTGATATACGGTCGCACGCATGCTCTTGTAGTAGCTTGAGGGCGCTCAGAATACCGCGTGCGAATTTATTCATAAATTGACCGTATATCAAGGTAGTTAAGGTTTATATTAAATTGTTGTCTTCAAATGCGCTCCGCTGCGTGGTCTAGTATTATCTAGATAATTTTGACTCATTGAACGATATTGTAGGCTGCTCTTTAAGCTAGTGATCACAAACTTTTTTTGATGTGTGTATGTACAGTCACGGACTATAAATGATGAGCCACTTGCCACCATTCGTATTTTAGCCGTGTAACGCAAATCGGGTTTAGTCGGTTATATTCGTACTTAGTGCAGAGTGACTACCTAAAGTCGACGAATTGCAGGTATAGCAACCGTAACCTAGCGACAATATTGTTTTAGCGTAGCCATAGTAACGTTGGCGTACGGAGAAATTTTATATTTTCTAACATCGACATTTCAACTGTCACTCTGGCTTCGGATAGGTTTTCAGAAATAAAGAGTATTTAATAAGGACTATTACTTCAAACGAGGTCAGTATCAAATAGATTGGGATACACGTCAGCACCATTGTCTGGTTTTATCATTGACAACTTATAAGTCATTTTTCAACCTCTATGGATAAGACTATTTCCGATTATTAGTAATGTGTGATTTTGTTTCCGAGCATTCGGTTTGAGTTCGTGTTTAATCGTGTAATCTCGTGAATGTCAAAATTGGAAATCTTGAAAATGGCTTATCAATTATAGTCCGTGACTGTACAATGGACTTGTAATTAGAAACCACTAGTAATACTGCATAAAAGAACTATTTCTTAAAGAATAACGCTTTGCAACTAAGTACCTAACTAATGATGGTGGTGGTGGTGACTGGTGTGGACTGTCGAGAAAGACCTAGAATAGTACATTTTGATACAATGCATTCGAGGCGGAATTATAACACCCGAGCCGTAGGCGAGGGTGTTTTTGAGCCGAGAACTGCAATAACAAATGTCCACGTGTATCAAACTACGCTTTTCTATACACTTTTGAAGAAATAAAATATAACGAAAAATATGTTTTTATTGTCACGAACCAAGAAACTATGATTTTAATTTTCTTTTTTAGGGTTCCGTACCCAAAGGGTAAAAACGGAACCCTATTACTAAGACTTCGCTGTTTGTCCGTCTGTCTGTCACCACAGTCACCAGGCTGTATCTCATGAACCGTGACAGCTAGACAGTTGAAATTTTCACAGATGATGTATTTCTGTTGCCTCTATAACAACAAATACTAAATATAGTCAATGGTACGGAACCCTTCGTGTGCGAGTCCGACTCGCACTTGGCCGGTTTTTTTTTCACGCTCTGCTTTCGCCAGGTTGAAGGAGAGGCAAAGGTATGAAGCCGTTAAACAGCCTAATAAAAATAAGATTTATTTTAGATTTTTGAATTCGGAACACAAATAAATGTTAACTTGTGTATAAAAATAACTATTAGTTTTTAACCGACTTCCAAAAAGGAGGAGGTTCTCAATTAGATCAGTATTTTTTTTTTTTTTTTTAATGTATGTACACCGATTACGCTGAGATTTATGATCCAATTTACGTGATTCTTTTTTAGTTTGATGCGGAATAGTTGCCATTTGGTCCCATAAAAATTTTACATAGTTTGGCCCAGTAGTTTTCATTTTATGAATATTTTTACTTCAGTCGTGTGGTATAATTTCATGTATGTTCACCGATTTCTCCCCCATTTGTGGAGTGATTTTCAAAATTATTTTTTTATTTGAAAGAGTATACTCCTGAGATGGTCGCATTTAAATTTGGTGAAGATCTGATGCTGGTCTTCGGAGATATACAATGGAACTCTTCAAAACTAGACGGTAAATCGGTCGTGATTTTTGCAATCGCTTGGATGTTTATTGTTTATACAACATCATGTCGTAACATCACGCCTGTATGCTCTGAGGGGTACGCAGATGTGTGCAATACACGCAAATTTCGACAGTTTAGATATGTTAAGTTCCATTTATTGGGGATAAGCCTATTACCATGACATGTATTGTTAACAATGTAAAATAAATGCATAGCATATATTTGTATAGGCTATTACGACTAAAAATGGAAAAATAAAAAAACTTTTTACAAAAAAAATAAAACCGACTTCAAAACACAAAACACAAAAAAGTGAAAAATAACTTTAGATTCAGAAGTCGGTGACAAAAAAAAACTAAATGAATCAAATAAATGAATCAAAAAAGGTCACCGACTTCTGAATCTAAAGTTATTTTTCACTTTTTTGTGTTTTGTGTTTTGAAGTCGGTTTTATTTTTTTTGAAAAAAGTTTTTTTATTAATAATTATGTTTACTTATGATATTCTATTTTTAAACAGAATAAAATATTTATGCCGTAAAGACGCGTAGTGCTTTGCCGAAATTAAAATAGTACATTACGATATTAGTGCGTTAAGATGGTTATAACATGCGAGGCGGAATTTCAGCCCGAGCCGAAGGCGAGGGCGTAATTGAGCCTCGCATGTTATAACCAATACGCACGTATATCGTACGACGTTTTTTTAACACATTTGCGAGGAAACAGAAAAAAAAAACATTTTTCATACGTGGTTATGTATCTGTCCTTGGATATTGACGGCAGCAAGCTGTCGCATGCGGTTCGCGCTTCTGTTAGTATATCCGGTGGAGTTGAAGTAATATATTGCTCATCTTCATTATTGAAAGTTGACATTTTTAGGGGTGCGCCAAAGTTCACCTAAATTTTCAACTCCGATAATTGGAAATCCGAAAATGTTCTTCCTAACATTTTTCATCCTAACAATCACAATTCCTAACTACTCTGTCTCTAATGTTCATAATTCCGAAGCATTCAACTTCATAATGTCAGTAGCAATAAACATCTATTATACTTTTATTTGTTTTCCTATATTTTCTCAACATAACCATCTTTTACACTATTTTTCAAAGACTTATCTTTTTTGTTTAGATTTCTTTTTATTCATAACTAGCGGACGTCCCGCGGTTTCACCCGCGTAGTTCCCGTTCCAGTGGGAGAACGGGGATAAAATATAGCCTATGATACTCGTGGATAATGTAGGTTTCAAATGGAGAAAGAATTTTTTAAATCGGTCCAGTAGTTTTGAGCCTATTCATTACAACCAAACAAACAATCAAACAAACAAAGTTTTCCTCTTTATAATATTAGTATAGATAGTATAGATAATCAGTATTTTAAACATGAATTTTGCGTAACTTTATTTTCACATAACATGTATAACATTTATAAGAATAATAGTACCATAGAAAATATAATGACCACCAAAATTAACTTTGTGACCACTAACATCTATCACCTAAAATATCAATTGATCACCAAATTTAGTAAATTGAGCACCAAATTTTAACGAGGTGGTTGATGACAAACTAGTTTTGCCTAGGCCGACTTGGGGCACCCCAACACGGATTTTTATAAACCATTCAGAAGTAGGAGCCCCGCGAAGCGGGGCTCCGTCGACCGGGTCCCCCACGACTCGAATGCAAGAGCAGTTTAATTTCTGTTGATCAAAAATAATTTTTGGTTCTAATTTCACGATATAATGGGGATTAATTTTGGTGATCATTTAATAATTTTGGCAACCAAAAGTGTTTTTTTTGCCGTAAAATTTTGCTAAATCTGGTGGTTCGTTAATTGTATGCAAAATAATAGGACGGTAGAAGTAGTTAAATACATGTTTTCATATAAATTATATTTATAGCGGTGTGTATCTGCAAACATATCCATAGGTTAGGTCAGAACATATCCATAGGTTAGGTCAGAACTGTGACCAAATACGCGCGAGCCAAGCGAGCGCTACCTCGAAATTGGTCGCAAAATTTTTCCAAGTATTTTTTTCATAGTGCCCCCAAGACGACACTCTGACCTGAATTTCATTAATTTAAGACAAAAATAAGTGAATCATTCTAAACAGTTGGTTTATTAAACATAATTATCTCAGGTATAGTTATAGTAATAAGTACAGTTCCCTATCCATTTGCATAAAATTTTAAGACCTAATATAACTTGCCATACTTTTGTTACTACTAATTATATTTTCGCATAACATTATTTACGAATAACAGCTTACGCATAATTTTTTTAAGCATAATTTATATAATCATAATAATGATTAAGCATACCATTGTTAGGCATAAATTGATTTACGCATAATGATACTAAAACATATTTTTATAGGCATAACAAAGAAGCATAATCCTAAAATGTTAGACATACCCTTATTGGATATACCAATTTATTTTGACGATTGGAAAAAAACCATCTCTCCGAAGCAGGTAATACATAACATATTTGTTTTGAACATAGTTGATTGTGAACATATGTGAGTTTTTTCCCTGTAAGAAGCATGCAAACAAGCATACACCATGCATGCAGCAAACATGCAGCTTGCAAACATTTAAACAAGCATACACCATGCATGCAGCAAGCATAAAGCAAGCCTGCGTGCAGCAAGCATGCGTTCAGTAAGCATGCAGCATGCAAGCAAGCATGCAGTATGCAACATGCAGCAGGCAAGGTTTCTGTCACGGCTCCAGCGCTGCGGGGCACCGGCGGTCCCACGCGAGCTTATCGTCGCAGATGTGTATTACGCTCACCACCACAGCTTCCGCCGGCCGGCCAGCCTTAGCTGCGGCGGCGAGCGTTAAAACCACCTGCTCCTCAACTCGCAGGCCGCCTCGCCCCTCCACGCCTACGCGGGCTTAGATTACACTCTAGGGGTAGGGCAGACAAGACTACGTGGAGTCGGTTTTGCAGCGATTCGTTTCTGTCACTAACTTTTGTAGCACGACTTAATTAATTTTTAATTCAAAATAAATACGTGAAAATAACTCAAATTTGATTCCGGTATTTATATTATTTGTATGCCTAAATACTATTATGCTAATAGTCATTATGCCTAGTAACATTATACAAAATTCAATTTATGCCACAACAAATTAGCCTTCAAGATGATTATGCCAACATAAACAGTATGCCAAAAAAAAATTTGGAAATGTATTATTATGGCAAAACAAATTATGCCAAAACAGTTATGCCAAAGTATATTAGGAAAAAGAAGATTATGCAAAAAAAAGGGATCCCAATAAGTACGTTATGTAAAGCATGGTTCCCTATCCATTTGCATAAAATTTTAAGACCTAATATAACTTGGCATACTTTTGTTACTACTAATTATATTTTTGCATAACATTTTTACGCATAACAGCTTACGCATATTTTTTTTAAGCATAATTTATCTAATCATAATAATGAATAAGCATAACATTGTTAGGCATAAATTGATTTACGCATAATGATACTAAAACATATTTTTTATAGGCATAACAAAGAAGCATAATCCTAAAATGTTAGACATACCCCAATTGGATATACCAATTTATTTTGACGATTTGAATAAAACCATCTCTCCGAAGCAGGTAATACATAACATATTTGTTTTGAACATAGTTGATTGTGAACATATGTGAGTTTTTTCCCTGTAAGAAGCATGCAAACAAGCATACACCATGCATGCAGCAAACATGCAGCTTGCAAACAATTAAACAAGCATACACCATGCATGCAGCAAGCATAAAGCAAGCATGCAGCAAGCATGCAGCAAGCATGCAGCAAGCATGCATTCAGCAATCATGCAGCATGCAAGCAAGCATGCAGCAAGCAAGCATGCAGCAAGCAAGCATGCAGTATGCAACATGCAGCAGGCAAGGTTTCTGTCACGGCTCCGGCGCTGCGGGGCTCCGGCGGTCCCACGCGAGCTTATTGTCGCAGATGTGTTTAACGCTCACCACCGCAGCTTCGGCTTGCTGGCCGGCTTCGCCGGCCAGCCTCAGCAGCGGCGGCGAGTGTTACAACCACCTGCTCCTCAACTCGCGGGCCACCTCGCCCCTCCGCGCCTACGCGATTTTAAATTACACTCTAGGGGTAGGGCAGACAAGACTACGTGGAGTCGGTTTTGCAGCGATTCGTTTCTGTCACTAACTTTTGTAGTACAACAATGAATTTTTAATTCAAAATAAATACGTAAAAATAACTCAAATTTTATTCTGGTATTAAATTATTTGTATGCCTAAATACTATTATGCTAATAGTCATTATGCCTAGTAACATTATGCAAAATTCAATTTATGCCAAAACAAATTAGCCTTCAAGATGATTATGCCAACATAAACAGTATGCCAAAAAAAAATTTGGCAAAGTATTATTATGGCAAAACAAATTATGCCAAAACAGTTATGCCAAAGTATATTAGGAAAAAGAAGATTATGCAAAAAAAAGGGATCCCGTAAAGCATACCCCCAAATAGTAATCATACCCTCAAATCAAAACTATAAATATCATCTTCTACCCACATATATTTTTTATTACACTTAGTAAATGTTTCTTTTTGAGTATGAGTGAAAATATTATGGTAATTATGTTTAGGGCTAAAAGCGTTATGATAAAAAACAGTAGGAGTTTAAATATATTCACATTAAAGACATTATTAATTACAATTTTCGGAAACATGAGTGTTATGAACATCGCCGGTAGCACTACAAATAGTATGAATGAAAACTTTAGGATGAAAAATTTTAGGAAGAGTGATCATTCGGATTACAAATCATTAGGAAAAACAATTTCGGGTAAAGAACTTTAGGTGAGCCAATATGGACCCCATTTTTAGATATTCACAATACAAGTACTTACAAAGAAAAGAAAATTTGAGAATAATGGCGCGAGGATTATTTTCTGCTGTGGCTGCTTGAAAATGTTGGCAAAGACGCTAGACTCTAGAGCATGCAGCCAAGTTTTTAAATTACCGAATAAACTGTGTTTTTTTTATTTTAAATAAACTCAATCTGTGAATGCACACTGTTGCTTTCCCGCCATTTTAACAGCGCGCTAGCGGCTAGCGCTGCCTACTGACTGGCGCCGCGCGGCGGCGGCGATTAGTTCGAAATTTGAATAGCAACAGCGCGCTGCTCACTAGCTGGAGTCGTGCGGCGGCGATCAGTTCCATATTTGAAATGGCAAATAATACTGTTATGGAATTTGTATGGAGTATAACTTAACTATTTGCTTTGGTAACACACGCGTTTTTTATGACCCGCTTTACATATTTAAAACCGGTGGAATTACATCAGCTGATGTAATTCCACCGGTACGAGCAAGGGTGTTAAAAAAAGCATTCACCTCAGACTATAGGCATTGAACTAATTTGTACAGTACAGTAAGTAGTTATCTGTGGCAATTTTCATTCCCGCGCACGTGCGGGAAAATGGAAAAAAACGCACGCGTGTGAAATACATTGCATGTTGTACCTAATTGTAGTGCGTTATGGACCAGTTTTCGAGGAAGTGTATTGAAAATATGTATTCTTAATCAGCATTTGCGTCCTTGTTTCACCCATTGCTGAGAAAGTTGTGACCAATTTTGGTTAAAATAAAAATTCCAATGTAAATGGTCGAAAACGGTGAAAAAGCAAGGCATTCAGCATGATTTAGTTTAAAGAATTTATACATGCTATTCGTTATATGATTAGCAGAATTGTAAATGAATCACGTTAAGAATTTTAAATTCTTAAAATGGACTTTATGGTCATAAGCATAAAGTCCACTTTAAGAATTTTCTTTTTTTTATGTGATTTATATTATGATTCTGCTAAAGCGGACACTTTAGGCCCGCAGGGATGTGTGGTTAGTTGTTTAACTGCTGAATTAAACTTCCAAAAACACAAGTCTCTCTAAGTTGTATAGTTTTGTCCTAAATTCATAATTATTCAGTGAAAGAGAAGAATAATGGAACATAATTATTGTTCCATTAGTTTATTTTTTAAATACTAACATATATACAAACAGAGACCTCTCCCTTTAAGAATGTGGTAAAATACAAAGTACCATTATTTTTTTATAGTATTGAAATTAACTTTGTGATATTGTATTGTCGATAGTAACCATACATTTGATAACATACCTGAGCTTCACTGTCAACTTTTAGTTGTTCCGAAGAAAGCAAAGTTATTAGCTGTGGTAATGGCAAGTCTAAAAGCTCATCTCCATTAGATACTATATTCCAGTTTGCTTGAACATGCTCTAGTGCCTCTTTTACCAATTCTACGCAGTTGTGAGCTTCTGCAAACCTAATTTAATGAAAGCAATAATAAATGCATTAGTGTATATCTATAATGTATAAGTAGTATAAAACAAAGTCGAAGTAGACTCATCAGAGAATGTATTGTAACATTGATTATCAAACAGACATACTTATAATAATAAAGAAATCACAATGTTTTTTTTTAAGTCATGAAAAACTGTGCAAAGCATTGAGATTTAATTGAATAAGCATTCTGAAACCCAGCATGTAATTTATGTAACTGATGATGATAAAATGTCCAATTGTTACTACTACAAAATTACAATTAGAAATTACCTGAATATGCCAAGTGCATTGGAGGGGTGCAATTCTCTCCTCAGAAACTCACCACAGCCAGTTACAAGCTCTCTGAGTTGTAGCATATCAGCAGCAATCAATAGATGTTGTACTGTACTTTTATCAATCATAATTTCACCTATAAAAAGGTTTTACAGATAGTTGGTACATTTACTTATGATCCTGGGTTTTTATTATTTGTATGGCAAGTAGTAGTGAGTGGGATGTTTATTAGTAAATTGAAATAATTTTCATGGATTATAAAAAAGAGGTGAATTAAAATTCAGTTATAAAATATGAATATTCCCATTCTTTATATAATTTTTAAAACAAACCAATATAGGTTTAGTATAAATTATTTTAAATAAAGAATAATCAAAATGTTAAAATATTTTGCTATGTTGGCTGCCATTGTGCACTGGCCAAAAATACAAAGTGAAAACCTCATAGAAAGTGAAAAGATATTGTTATGTTCCAAATGAGAATAATGCAACCAAAAAAAAATGTTGGTATTTGGTTTGGTTTTCCCAAGTTAATAAAGAGGAGATGGCCGGTGGAACACGGATTTGACGAGTGGTGGCCAAAGAAACCAGGGCTGTCCTAAAGCTTGTTGGGTCGACGACATTGTCAAAGTCCAGGGAAACACCTGGACAAGAGACGCACAGAACCCGGAAGTGTGGCAGAAAAATGGGTAGGCCTAAGGCCAGCAGTGGGTGATTCCAGGCTGATATTATAATAATGATGAAGTTAATAGAAACCCAACAAATCACTCAATAAATGGTTTCTATTTAAAAAATGGAATTAAACCAACTAAAAGATGTTTAGTTTTAATTTTAATCATTCATAAAATACAAGTACTAAAATATTCATAAATTAAGTGACGAATCTTGGATGATGATCTTTGTTTATTTATCTTTTTTGCTTTCTGTAATATTATGTTTGTTACCTGTGTATATAAAATCTATTATCATAGGTAGGATGTCAGGTGGTACACTTGGAAGGGCAACATAACCTTTTTGAGCCTCCTCCAAGCCCACATTAAACATTGCATCAAAATAAGCACAACTTGCTGCAAGCACCACACGATGAGCCTGCAATTAAAAAATATTAACATGTCTATTTATATGATTGTTTGTCTTTTCATTGAAACTATGATGAAAATGAATGAAATCTCTCAGTGAGAAAGTCTGATTCACAACAGTGCGAGTGATTCAGACTGATTATGTTATTGACATGTACCATGACGTGCAATTTAAAAAGTTGTAATTTACAACAAAATAAGGCTTACAATTTTATTTGTGGTCTAGGATAGTTGGTGGCTTTTCATTATGTACTCAATATTTAGTGATTTTTATGTTAAGGCAACTTCGGACAATAAGTCTGCCTTTGTACAGTTTTTTTTATTTGTGCATAAAATTTACAAATAAAGTACCTAGTTTAGGATTTAGTGTCATTGGTGCCATACTTCTTAGTCAGCAATAAATTGGAACTCAAAATTCGTACTACAAAAGGCCACCTGTTTGGTTTCGCTCACATGAAAGTGATAGTTCAGTCACAGGTTCAGTGAAAATATGTGAATTATGATCCTTACTTCGATCGACTTTAGTTTCTGTATCATACCTTAACTCTCGTTGAACCTGATATTAAATCTATATCACAAAACCTCCCATCCCTCTTGAAGTGATGTAAGTTTACGGAAATTTTGTTGGAGTAGTCACAACATTTGTAAGGACGAGCCCCATCTTTGGCTGTGCATTTCTCATACGTGTTTGTCGTCATTTCAAAACTAAAATTACTATATTAGGTATACACGAAAAACTAGACAAAATAGATTACACTGACGATCATTAAACGTTGCTACAATTATCACATTTGGCAGAGGAATTTCAATGAATTCATTATAATTCGTCAAGTCTTTATTTTGACTTTTTTGTCGTTTTTGCAGTGTTGCCGCTTAGGAAAAAATAAAGTCACCAAACTTTTACTAAAATGTCACTAGATTGGGTGAAAAATTAAACTCAAAAAGTCACTAGAAGTCACTAAATTATTTAATCAATCTTCATAAACAAATTTACTGATTAAAAGTAATTTAAAAAAAAAATGAAAAATCATCGAACAATAATTCCAACAAGAATTCCAAAAACACTGCGTTTAAAAATTAATTAGTTGCATTAAATCTTCATCTATTATCACTTCGTCTTCGTCCGGCATGGTGGAAGTGGACGGTTGCTCTGAAGTTGCCGAGGAAGTCGAAGCTTGCGGTTGTAATATGGAAGTAGATGGCACAGTACTCTTATTTATGTTTTTAACGGTTTTCGTCATTTGGGACAAGACTTCACTGGGTAAAACATAACTTTTGCAGGTTTCTTTTAAACATTTTAACTGATTCCGTATCAACAGTATCGAATTCAGAGTTGTTGTTGCTAATCTATTTCGTAGTTTCGATTTAACAATGTTCATTATACTGAACGTCCGCTCTACTTCTGCGTTCGAGTGTGGCAGCGACAAAACTGCAATGGCTAAATCTGCTAAATCTTGGTATGCGTTAAGATAGCAATATATTTTTCTCATGACAAAGCGAGATGAAATACCCGGTTAGTCAAATCATAGAATTCATAGACATAGAGCATGGACCGAGCACGTCTATGGGTCAAATAAACATTTCGTGTCCCCAGTGCACGTTACTTAATAACTACACAACTGTTAAACTTTTCTTGGTAATTTAAATATAGATATTAATTATAGATTGCATTTACAAGATAAAAAATATGTACTGTTGTGTTGATCATGAAAAGTCGCTAGAAGTCACCAGACTTTTTTTTGTCACTAAATCGTGAAAAAAAGTCACCATAAACCGCAAAAACTCACTAGATCTAGCGACAAAGTCACTAAAACGGCAACACTGCGTTTTTGTGTCTCCTGCTTCCACTGTCACTGTCACTGACATTGACAACATGTCAACTGTGTGCTGCCAACTCGGGCCTAAAATGGCCGCTTTAGCAGAATCTGAGTATGAACTACGTTAAAAAAAATTAATTCTTAAAATGGACTGTATTTTCATCTAATAAAGTTCATTTTAAGAATTTTAAAGTTTTAACGAGATCAGTTTTATCGCTCTATCAGAATCTTAGTACAATATGAACTAAGATTCTGATAAAGCGGCCATTTTAAACCCCCAGCTGTCTTGCTTCAGCTGAAAACAGAGGATGCCGCCGTTGTAAACACGTATTCCACAGTGTAAACGATTGTTGTAAACCACGCAAGGACAGTTGCACTGGCGCAACGGTAACCGTTGCGTCACATCATCGTCATCTGCCCCTTTTCCCAACTAAGTTGGGGTCGGCTTCCAGTCTAACCCGATGTAGCTTCCGGACCACTCACTATTCTATGTAACGACCAGTATTACGTATATTTCTGATACCCAGTGACTATCAAGCTTCGTTTGTACACCGAACTTTGATGACAACCGAGAATATCTTAATATTATTATTTCTTAGACGCACTGAGTGGATATCACTTTACGGTGATTAACAGCCCCGTGTACGAGGTAACGTCTTTCACGAAAGCCACTTCAAACTCAGTTGTCATCAATTTGATGTCCACTATGCTTACTTAGTCGCAATATTAGAAGAATCGATACGAAAGCGTCTGTCAAAATGAGTTACGGTGACTATCAGCCCCGTTGGGCACCGATGACGTCATATTTGATCGCTACTGGTAATATAATACGAAACTAACCTTTTGACTGTTATTTGATGGACACTGAGCCTAGTGACTATGATTTCGACCTGTCAACAGAGACACGTAATAGGCCTCATAATAGCCGGGACCAACGGCTTAGCGTGCTTTCCGAGGCACGTGGGAAACTCGGTACGTAATGGGTGATCAGGATCACCTATCCACGGACCAACCTAGGCAAGCGCGGCTTAACCTGAAGATTGACCCCAAGCGGCTAATATTATTAAACCACGTTGCGTGCGCGTGCCCGTATGCATGAATATGGCGTTTAGGCGGGAAAAAGAAGTTATCAGCGAATTCCTTATCGCAATGCGTGTTATCAAAGGAAGAGTCGACAACACACTGAGGTGGGAGCCTTATTGTAAACCAGTGTGGACGCAAACACCGTGGGCTCCACAAGCCTCCCACCAAGGTGACCCCTGTGGGAAGCTTGCTTTTTATAAAGCAAGGAGCGAATGGGGAAGGCTGGTGAAAGCTGATTGTAGATGGCGCGTCCATAGCTTAGTCCATAGAGTAAAGTAATATAACGTAGTCCCAATCTGACCATCATCTGCCTAGCCTTTTCCCAACTATATTGGGGTCGGCTTCCAGTTTTACCGGATGCAGCTGAATACCAGTATTTTACATGGAGCGACTGCCTATCTGACCTCCACAACCCGGTTAGTACCGGGTAATACGACACCCTTTGGTAAGACTGGTTGTCAGACTTTTTGGGCCTCTGACTACCTAACGACTGTCAAAGATCTACAAATGACAGCCGGGACCAACGGCTTAACGTGCTTTCCGAGGCACGGTAGGTAGTCCCAATCTGACCAATGAGGTTAAATTATTTTGATATATAAAACGACACTGACAGATTTTCAACCAAAGACGATGTTTGGTCCTTTCAGGTCCTTTCTATCTCTATGGTCCAAGCTAGCACCATTACCTAGTTGCCTTCCCCATTGTCGAACAATATCTATATATATAGCCATGTTCATCCCACAAATAGTCGGAGTAAGTAAAAATTATACTCAATCCACCTAATCCTAGTATTTAAAAACACATAATCCATTTACCTCCGAATATCTATTCAATATAGCCGCTGGCCTGCTAATGTAAATGTATCGTATGAATTCGTATGTGGATTGGGTAAGAAAGAAATATTCGGCTTGGAGTATAGACTTTCCGTTTCTGATATATTGTGGTAATTAAACTTAAAGTCAACGTGAATAATTTTGTTTTTATGTAGGTCAAAACAACTCGAATAACATTTTTTTTTACCAAGAAAAATTAAAACTGGTGTAATAGTATAGAAACCAGAGCATTATTATATTCACATGCATTTCACCCTTATATCACACGAGTTTCTAATTTTTACACATTTTTCGATAAAAGCCGTGACAGTTTTGTTATTTTTCTTCGGGAGTATCATCAATAACGGTAGCGTTATTTTAAAGACAACTTAAATTGTCGTCCAATATTTATGCCTCACGTTTAGTCACTCCACCTTCGCCTCGGTCTACCTCGACAGCGATTTCCTCCGTATTGTTTTTACATTGACAAATTAGTGAATATGTTTATAATATTGTCCTACAACAACAAAAAAAAAAGCAGTGGCTTAGTCAGTGATTAGCTGTTGTACTGTGTAGTACAAGATAGGGAACTAACTACTTCCATGACGAAATTACCGAGTGGAATGCTACATAATCTGTCATCGTCAAATGTCACTGCTATCAGCTGTGACACTGTCAGCGTAAGGTAAAGGCACTGACGTATAAATCATATGGACTTGAAATGTTTGACTATAGAAAATACAGTTATACAAATATGAGGCATATCGACACCGAAATCATAAAAATACTGTTATCTCTTTTTAACTTTTAGAATTTTGCATAAGTGAAAAAGGATAACAGTGTTTTTGACAGTTACTATAATAGCAAACCTTCATTCCTAGCGTCTTTGAAATACCTATTTGCGGCCAGGCCGCCATTTTATTTTCCAGCTGTTTGGCTATTGCTATCTTTTTCTCTCTAATAAAACGGGAAAGAGACGGACGTAAATTAGAGCTGTCACATTTAATTGAACTAATATTGTCGATGTCGACTAAAAACACGATGAAGCGCAAGGCATAAACACATACACTGCCCTTTTAGTAAAAAATGTCGATTCTCTAATTTTAGATTAGTTACTGAACCAGAGAATCGGCAGCAATATCATCCAAACTAAACATGCAAAATGTTAGCTTAATCAAAAACCGGGAAGTCGGTGAAAAATAACTTTTAAGATTTGCTTACATAGTTATTTTGTTAGTTCTAAACAAGTGAAGCTAAGAAAAGTGTGATAAAAATACTTACCCGTTGATATTGGACCGTGACAACGTGAAAACATTCTCACAATCTTTTATCTAACATCGATTGTAGAGAAATATCGATATGGGCTACCCTATTAGCCGCCATTTTATTTTCCCTCTTTAATGTAGGTATGTCCACGTTTTTCTTGTAGGTATGCCAAGTCCATAGGATTTATACGTCAGTGGGTAAAGGCCAAACAGTTGCCAATTTAGCATATTATATGCTAAATTTGGCATATTTTGTTCTTGTTTAGCATATTTTTTTAGCTTTATAAAACATGAAAAGAATGCAAATCATAATCTTTTTGGAAATAAAAAATTGAAATCGATACTCGACTCCGCGGCGGTTTGGCGATGAGAACCCTGAATGTTATTTTGTACGTCAGATTCGGCCTGAAAAGAGCAGGAAAGTGTTGATAGTCTTGCACTTTCCTGCTCTTTTTAGGCCGAATCTGACGTACAAAATAGCATTCAAGGTTCTCACCACCAAACCGCCGCGGAGTCGAGACACTGTTCCAGACAATGTACTATTTTGTATCGGAACCAAAGAGAGTTACGACTCTAGCTCTCAGCCTTCCACATCAGCTAATGTTGTGAACATCAAGACATTGATATTCTATTCCCCTGATTTAATTTCTTATTAAATACTGACATTTAAATATGTTGGCAGTTTTTGGAGAAGGTTAGCATATTTTTTACACCAATTTAGCATTTTAAGTAGTTGAGTTGGCAACACTAAGGCCAAAGCCAGCCAAAGCTTTAGCTTGGCGATTCTATGTTTGTTGTTTTGTAGTGGTAGAATAGAAATATATAATCAAAACCATGTTGAATAAGGTTTTGCTCTCTTCCGACGTTGCGTTGGTTTGTGTTCAACATGCGCTGTCTACAGAAAAGGAAGAAATTATGGGTCTGCTTATCGGAGAGGTAGTTAAATAAATATTCTGTTCATTGTTTGATTTTAATTGTATTAATTCTATTAATTGCGTGATTGGTCAATTGTTATCCACGAATCTTCAACAGGTCCATAACAATGGTACTTTGGTATCAATTGTATCGTCCGTAATATTACGACGTCTAGATAAAAAACCAGATCGTGTTGAAATATCTGAAGAGCAGTTAGTACAAGCTACATTGCGAGCCGAAGAGTTAGCAGCTGAAGTCAACAGACCCCTACGAGTCGTTGGATGGTACCATTCTCACCCTCATATCACTGTATGGCCCTCACATGTTGGTAGGTTACAGTACATCAACATTATGAATAGTATTTATATATGTAATCACATTACTATAATAACTTACAGTTCAATTAATTTTTCAGATCTTGCTACTCAGTCTATGTATCAAAGAATGGACTCAAGCTTTGTTGGAATAATATTTGCAGTATTCCTTACAGATCAGACTACAAAGGCCCCTTCGGTAAAAACTATTAAGTACCTGATGAATACTTAGTCATATTTATATATAATTTACAGGATTATTTATTTAGGCTCCAGAGGCCAGTGAGTACAGGGGTATTAAATGGCCGCTTTAGCAGAATCGTAAAAATTTAAAATTCTTAAAATGGGTTTTATGCTCATAATCATAAAGTCCATTTTAAGAATTTTAAATTTTTAGGGTGACTCATACTAAGATTCTGCGTGGATTCTGCTAAAGGGGCCATTTTAGGCCTGCAGAATCGTAATATGAATCACATAAAAATTTAAAAATCTTAAAATGGACTTTATGGTATGACTATAGTCTATTTTAGGAATTTAAAATTTTTGACGTGATTCTTATTAAGATTCTGATAAAGCAGCAATTTTAGCCTTTAGCCCCGCTGTACCATCTTCAAAAATGTAATTGTAAAAGATGTGACAGAACTATTAATTGAACTGGCTTGCATACTGGATTTGTGTCTGAAGCCAATAAACCACAGATAAAATCTAGCTAAATTGCATTTCCATGAGTTTCAAGTATTTTGGTAGATAATTGATTTACCTATTTCCAGATTCAAATTACTTGTTTTCAATCTGTAAATGATGGTTCAAGTCAAAGCAGGAAAGAAATTGAAATGGAAATAATAAATAATAATGACTCATTAGTGTCAAACAATTTTGAGGTAAGCTTATTTTTTTAAAAGCTTTTATTTTTTTCCTAGCCTTAATAAAAACTACAAGTTTATTGTCTGGTTAAACTCAGGGGGAACTCTTGGTTGTATTATAATGTAATTAATTTAATTTTAAGACTTTAACGCAATTGCCTGCAATATTAAAAGAGGAAGAAGATGAAGCTTATAATAATGAGGCGGGGCCAGAGGACTCTGATGATATACTTAACAAACAACATAATGCAGCAGTTAGAACTATTGCTATTGGACACATTGTTGATAAGGTAACAATTATTTTTGGAATAACCCCACCACACTTTTCACAGCAAGGTAACATCTATCTCCGGGGTTGCAGGACTTTGAAAGAGATACTGTGGCCCCGAAACACAAAGGGCGATGAAGGAACATGGATGGGTTTTAGTCAGTAAAAGTCTGACACTCCCTCCTGCTTCGCCTAGATTGGGAGGAGCCATTTGATGATTTCCCATCCGAAAAAAAAAACCTAGTGCCATAGTGCCAAGGTGGCCTGCAAATTTTCTTACGTTACGTGGCTTATACTCCCCACTTGCTGATTTTATTGGATACAATTTTAAAGACATTTTTGGGACGAAAATCGATTTCTGAATACCTACACTATCTATAAAATGTTTAAAAGTCTAATAGGGAAAGTCGGCCAGAAGAGATATTTATTTTTTATTGATTCGAATCTACTTGATAATATTAAAAACTAAGGACAAACTATTTATAGTTCACAAATATTTCAATTTTATTATTTTATTAACTGGGTGAAACTAAACTTTTATTAGGTACTTGGTAAACACTATCTAATATCTAGTATTCTTTCAGATGTCCAGGCCTATGCTAGAAGGTCTTGTAGCAAGAAACACTCTTAACACAGTACGCTTAAAAGCATTAAAAAGACAACACCAGGAAATGATGTCTAAGTTAAATGTTTAAGATATAGTCTCTTCATTTAATGATGGTTTCAGAATTATTAATGCATGTTGAATTTCAAGCTATTTTGATTACTGATCATTGTTAAAAAATGCAATTAAAAATGTATTTGAATATTTCAACATTTTAATCATCATAAAATGAACAGAGTATAAAAATACTTATATACATTTAGAATTAATAAATAAATAACTACATATGAAAAATGATATTTTTTCTGTATATATCTAAGCTTTGATTAGGTTAAGTCATTCTGATCAATCATTTCAAAACCGTCCGAGGAGTCTATACTTGAAAGTCTATTCCTTTTAGTTTCATTTGATTCTGTTTGAATCATATTTGCCACTGCTCCAGTTATGTTCCAGAACGAGTTATATGCACTGCTGCTCCAGGTAGTGGCGGGTTCTGCTACCTCTAAAGTAGATTTAATTTTCACTTGTTCCCTTTGTTGATCTAAAATGATATTTCCAATATTATTAACCATGTAAAATAATAATTCTAATAAACATATGTAATGTAGGTAATACAGGTGGTATTCACTGAGAACTTCCTTGTAATTGTTATGAAATAAATATTAGTACTATTTGTTTCAAAACATGCTGAAATTGTGTCAGTATCTTACAGTTTTGCATTTTCTTCATCTATAAAATAATCACTCATAGAACTTGCCTAGAGGTATATATTCATCTTCACTGGTGTCCGAAGTATCTACATCTTTTTCAAGAGTTTGCATTTTTTCCATTGAGAAATTTGTAACTAATGAGCTGCTGTTGTCAGAACTGTCACTGCACTCGGCCAGTGGTACATCTTCAGGTTTCCAATAATCTATTAAACAAAATCATTGATTATTTAATACAGTGTTTGAAAAAAAAAAAACCTTAAAAATCATAGCATTCAAAACAGGAATTGCTAAATACATAATATTACACAGTCAAAGAATATTAGTCATGTAAATTAAATATTTGCTTTTACAAATTGTTAAGAATGAAAAACATGTTTTGGAGGTTTTGTCTGAGATGGGTGGGTTGGGTATACAGATGGTAAAATTAAATGATCTCACTGAATAAACAATACAATGCAGCAAACTTAACTGGCTCGGCGTGACAGTTTTATATGCTATCATGTTGCCCAGATGATGGAATGAAACAGGTTTTAAAATTGCTTTACCTAATAATGCCATCACTTTGTAAAAACAGTCATCAGTTACGATTCTTACAAAACTAATCAAATCATTTTAATTGACTAAGAATGGAGTCATGTATGTACGTACCATAAATTTGTTTTTCATCCATACTTGGAACAGGATCAGGTTCAATAGATAGTAATTTTATGTTAACATCAGATACTTCTGGAATAAGACCTTCCAATTCAAAGTCTGATTCTGAAAAAAACCGAAAATAAAAAATGTTACTAGGTTTAAATTGTCTATCATAATGATTGAACAAATTAATAAAGAAATATTTAGTCACCTAAGTCTTGTCTCATATTCTTGCATAATTTAACAACAGGTAATATCACTTTGTAAAAAACACATATAAACATTAGCAATAAGTATGTTATTAGATAGCCATTAATATACTTTCCAGTCACAAAAACTATTGTCAGGTTGATATTGATTAATAGAAAAGCCTGGAACAGAAAAAATATACTACATAAAAAAAAATATAATTGTTATTATCGCTAGAAATTCTTGGGAAAGTTCTTTCTACAATAAATAAAATGAATTGTTTTATCAGAGTAACTTAAAATAAATCAGGAACTTGGAGCTTGTTCTTAACTGGTGTGATGCCAAAGACTGATTGCATATTGTTGTTTCAGTTGTAACAGGTAGTCAGAAGTTTGACAAATGGTGCCAATTCCCTTGTTTACAAACTAAACCAAATTTAAGTTCAGTGCATCTTTTTCTTTCTATTTCATTAAGAAAAGGACAGAAGAAAAATTTTAGTTATGTTCTGTCAAATTAATCAGCGCCATACAAGTTTTAGACGCGATTAAAAAGTTGACTACTAAAATCACATCAAATTTCGTCAGGTGCTGACTAATTTGACAGGATTAAACTAATATTTATCTTCTGTCCTTTTCATAATGAAATAGAAAGAAAAAGATGCATTCAACTTAAATTTAGTTTATTTTGTGAACAAGGGAATCGGCACCAATCTATCTTACGAAAGGGTATCTAGTGTGTTTCTCATTACCTAGCTTGTAAAGTCAGGGAGGCAGTCACACCATGTAAAATACTGGGATGCAGTTGCATCTGGTACGTTGCACTGGAAGCTGATCTTAGCAAAGTTGGCAATAGACTATCATATAAGATTTATACAAACTACATCCTTTGAACAGCATGGAATAGAATAAGCAGTCGCTTTCCTTTTTTAATCTAACAATATTAATTGTGCTGACTTGTATTTACTTTCACTAGCAGGCTGCTGATGAAGCAAAATAGTCTAATTTAAATTTTCACACAATAATAAAACAATAAACTGTGTAAAACTAATCTAACACTACTCAAAGAAAATACATTAAGTAATTCTCTCAATAAAGTATTGATGCAAATACTTACTTTGGTGTGATTTGTTTCTCTTAAATACAAGAAATCATTCCATTTGTTTTGTAACAACAGTTTCATGTTTGTTGCCGCTGTGCGTAATTGATCTCCATGACCGGTTAGCCTTTTTAAACAAGTAGTTCTATGTTTGTGTTTCAACCAGCTCTCAAATGCATCAGTGCATACCACTGCTGTGCAAGAACCCAAAAAGAATTCTAATAGGCTGACTTGTCGATGAACACTTACACTGACAACAAACAGAATTATTAAAAATGCATAAAATAATATTAAATTTAGTTATACAATGCTACAATTAGTAAATCTTGCACAAGAAATATTGAATTTGTGAATACTTACAAAAATATAACATTTATAATGAACATAAAAGATAAGGACATCCACATTTTTCTCCAAAATAAAACATCTTCAAGTAAGCCAATAAATGCTGCCAATATGAGGGATGTCTGGGTATTTTTGGTTTCTGGAGATTTGGTCATATTCCATTTTAGTGCTTTTTTTAATGTCGCTAACATGAGTATATAATATTATCAAATAGAAAGAAACAAAAACAATGCGTTTTGCACACAATACGATAGGATTTATTTTCCTTTGTGAACCAAGCAAGACGAAACAAATATTAATGAAGAATGACATTGACAGTGTCACAGTGACACATGACCACAGAACCTAAGGAGCACATGACGGCCAACAGACCAGAGATAGGGTTTGATGAAAAAATATCAATATATCGACATGTTTTGGTGTTTCAATGCCATAAGTTTTTGCCATGGAAATAAAACAGTAAATGTTTTAAGGTGAATGCTTCGACCAGCCCGCGAAATTCAAATTTTCTTACGTTTTTGATGCGTTTTTGGCAAATTGCAAGCCAGTGCAAGGTTGTATGTTGATTAAAATATTGGACGCGATTGTAAGACGTATGTAGTTACAGAATTATAATCATCAAAACCATCAATACAACCCTCCAAGTTCATAAAGGTCTAGCAATGACTTTGACCTTGAAAAAATCGTTTCTCGACCTTTATGAACTTGGAGGGTTGTATTGATGGTTTTGATGATTATAATTCTGTAACTACATACGTCTTACAATCGCGTCCAATGTGTCTTGATATTAGCCTAAACTCATCCCGTTCCTCTATGCAGACGACCTTGCCCTCACCTCCAAAGCAGTGGCGTAGCTAGGTAACCAAGGGCCCAGGTGCAAAAAAAAAATGGGGCCCCACCTACCCACTAGGCTGCGTTTAAGGTGACACATCACACGGGCTCGAACTCATTGGTGGGCGTGGCCAAAAAGCACGCTGTCTCACCTGGCATCGTGCCCGACAGAGATAGTATCAGTGATGAGCAGTTAGACGCTAGTCTTCACGCGCGTCTAGTTCTTACGCACACACTCAGCGTTCCGAACCGTTCCGTACAAAAACGAAGTTATATAATACTTTCGTCTGACCTTTTTATGCGCTAAAAGCATAAAATAAACTTTTTCTTTAAAAATTTTACTATCAACATATAACGTCATCGTCACTACACAATTCGCGAGATTAGTGGCAACAATAATATTGTATAACTATATTGTTTGTTATTGTTCGCCAGGTCTGCTAATCCCTCGAGAGAAATAAATGGCTGTGAAGCCAGCAGAGTCTGGACGTTGGTCGGCAGACGACTGCTTTATATTGTCATCGTGGTACTGTGGATTTCCTTGGCCTGATAAAGTTTAGGATTTCCTTTTCAGGGCGTATCACGTCGGAGTCACCAATTTAGTGGTTGTTGTACACTAACTAAATTAAATTAAAAATGTTCATAATTCTATATAAATTTAGTCGACACAAGACAGAGAAGTGACAGATCAGAAGAAAAGTAAAAATTATATCGTGAAGGTTTTATGTATATAAAGTTTCTAAATAAGTAGGTCGCTACACCATATTATAGGGTGTGAGTTTCGATGGCGCGACCACGGCGTTTTTTTTAAAAATAACTATGCCATGATTTTGTAAAAATATGTATGTTCGTGGTTCAAATTTCCCAAAACCTTAAATTTGTCAAAGTTATGGTTAAAAAGTTATAAGGGTTTGAACGCCATCGAAACGTGGAGAACCGCGCGGCCATGGAAATCTTAAAAACTAAGCGTCGCAGAGATCTGAAATTTAGGTAAATAACAGATTGAATTTGTAAAAAAAATATAAAAAATCCTAGGTTTATCTTTCAGGAGCATACGTATCGTTTATCACCATCAAAATGTTCTGAATGTCAAATTTAAAATTGAAATTAATTAATTTAATTAATTAATGAATTTAATTTTAAATTATTATTTTTTACAAAATCTTGCCATAGCTTAAAAAAAAATTATGCCGTGGTCGCGCCATCGAAACGCACACATTATAGGAGTGCAATAAAAATGCACAGGCCCTTCAACTTCAGCGAAAAACAAATGACACGTCACTGACGTCATGCATGAAATGAAAAGGACAGAAATATAGGTCTTGTTCTTCTATCAAACGAAGGACATGTCAATATCGCGTGTCCCCCTCCCGCACCGCACCGGGGGAAACATTATTCAGTGAGATGCACGAAAATTCATAGTAAAAGGCGCGCGTAAAAAAATATGAAAAGGATTTGGGAAATCGAATTTTATGAAAAAACCACTGCTTAGATCATTATCAAATAAAATTTATTGAATTCTTCGATAATTGTGCTGTGTCGGTACCGACTTTGTTTTGGAAATTTGACACTTGTTTTATTACTAATTTACGCCCAAAGTTACGTTAAAATTGGCAATAAAAATGAATCTTTGGTAGCGCAGCTTGGCCACGTTCAAACCCTTATAACTTTTTAACCATAACTTTGACAAATTTAAGGTTTTGGGAAATTTGAACCACGTACATACATATTTTTACAAAATCATGGCATAGTTATTTAAAAAAAAAAACGCCGTGGTCGCGCCATCGAAACTCACACCCTATAATATGGTGTAGCGACCTACTTATTTCGAAACTTTATATAAGTACATAAAACCTTCACGATATAATTTTTACTTTTCTTCTGATCTGTCACTTCTCTGTCTTGTGTTGACTAAATTTATATAGAATTATGAACATTTTTAATTTAATTTAGTTAGTGTACAACAACCACTAAATTGGTGACTCCGACGTGATACGCCCTGGAAAGGAAATCCTAAACTTTATCAGGCCAAGGAAATCCACAGTACCACGATGACAATATAAAGCAGTCGTCTGCCGACCAACGCGAACGTCCAGATTCTGCTGGCTTCACAGCCATTTATTTCTCTCGAGGGATTAGCAGACCTGGCGGAAAGCATCCAGGACATCGTGACGCCAGGCCAACAATAACAAACAATATAGTTAGTTATGGATACACCTCGCCCGTCTGCTCTAGATTCTTCTTCTTCTTAGTCGAGACACTCTTGTCAGAGTGGTCGTGGTTGCGCAGACGAGGTACACGGAGAGATGTTCGGTGGGTCGTTGACTTCCCCGAGGATTGCCCTTTCAGCGATGTGCTTCCATTTCTGCCGATTGGAGACGTTGCGAGTACACTGGACCATGGTGGACTCTGTAGCTTTTTTGATCAGGTCAGTCCATCGAGTTGGTGATCGGCCGCGTGACCTCTTGCCCTCCACCTGGCCCTGAACCACCAGTCTCTCCATGGAATTTTCATTTCTGGTGATGTGACCAAAGAACTTTAATATTCGTAGTTGCACAGTAGACGAAAGCCGGTTCTTAATATGAAGCTCCTTGAGGATGGAAACATTGGTGCGAAAAGCTATCCACGGGATCTTTAGGAGGCGTCTCCAGCACCACATCTCCAAAGCGTCGATTTTACGGCGATCCTGCAATCTCAGAGACCAAGTTTCGGCACCATAGAGAAAGATCGGAAATACAAGGCATTTCATCAGTCTGACCTTAGTCTTTTTGGTAATCCTCCTGTCCCCCCAAATCTTTCCCAGCCGTTCCACTGCTGACCTGCTCTAGATTAAGCTAAGACATATATGTCTGTCTCCATGCTAGTACCTAGATGTCATTTGCAAGCTCAGCGGTCTGTGCCCGTTGGATGAGCCATGTATGCTTTGGAATTCAGGATAAAACTCGCCTCCAAATCGGCAGTACGTGTTCTCATTTTTATCCTCAGTAAAAATCCTGAGTAGTTAGTTTATTGCTAAAAAAAGGTTTCTCACGCTCCGAAACCAAAAGTGGTGCAGCCGGTAGTATTTCCTCCTTGAAATCCGTAGTTTCGCGTTTTTCCCTCGTCCAAATTCGACTAGAGAAACTTAAGGCGTAAACCTACGAAAGCAGAGGAAATCCTCGATCCAAAGAAATATTCTTTTGAATCGCGTGTGTGCAGAAATCATCGAGTATGGGGGTCGCGGGTGGTTGGTGAGTAAATCTTTTCGCCAATCCTATGTTCCCCTATTCCTCCTATATTTTTCATAAGTTTTAAATGTTATTCTAGAGATCAAATCTTGCTCATTATAACAGTGTTTAGTCTTTAGTTGATAACTCTGTATCAAATTATATGGTCTTATCTCTGTTCAATTCACAGAACAAAACATAGAGTAGTGTCAATGTTAGAGAGTTCACATTTGTATTATAATGTTCTAATCTTGAAAAATTTTATTGAGTAAAATAAACTGTATTAACTGTTAATTCTATTTAGGGTAGTAATCTAAAGTTATTTTTAAGGAAAAATTATTTTTTAAAAATTCTTCACTATTAGGTATAGAATTTTATATAAACATTTTATTTTCCAAACATAATCCAATATTCCCGATTATATTAGTGCTTAATTGTGTGTTTGTATTTTAAGTGTGTGTGTATATTTTAATAGGATTTTTTTTGCGAACTGCAACCTCTGACTAAATCATTACTCTATAATAATGACGACGCCCACGCCCACAATAGTTCCAGTTACACCAATACCAAACGAAATTGTTAACTTAATCCCACTGTATAACGGTGATAAAAGACAGATAAACCTTTATTTGAGAAAATGTCAATATGTAGTTGATCGATTTAAGGGCAGTGTAGAACAAAATCTTTATGTTTTTAATGTTTTAACGAGTTTTCATGCAACAACACGGCTCTAAATGTATTTTTGTACAACCTTCCTGAAAATATGGTGCGTATCGTTAGGCTTAAATCGCCTACAACCTTAGAAGCAGCTTTGAGTATCGTACTTGAAGAAGTCAATTTCTTAGATCAATACAATATGCGTAACCGCATTCATGGTAATAGTCAAATTTCAGGATCAACTTCAAGGTCATCGGTAACCCAACCTGAGGCAAACAAACCTACCGTACCTTTTCAGCCTACACAAATCAAGATACCTCAAACAATGGGTCAAGGTCAATCATTCAAGCCAGTATTCGAGTATCGTCCCCAAGCGGGTTTGCAACCGTTTGGTTATAGGCCAGTTCAACAGTTTGGTTATCGACCACCACAACCGTTTGGCTATAGGCCACCTCAACCGTTTGGCCATAAGCCACCTCAACCGTTTGGTTATAGGCCACCTGAACCGTTTGGCTCTAAGCCACCTCAACCTTTTGGTTATAGGCCACCTCAACTGTTTGGCTATAGACCACCCCTACAGTTCGGTTATAAACCACCGCAACAGACTGGATCGAATCTTCCCCAGGTATTAAAACCCCAAAATCAAGACAGTGACGTATCTATGAGAACAGCCCAACCTAAGCAGCAACACGGTTTTAATTTAAATGAGCTCACTATGAATACGATCCATTTTTATGACGAATTTTACTGGTACTATTATAATCTAACAAATGACTATGACTACTCAAATGACATTAACTATTATTATGGTAACGAAGGGTGCGTGAACGATTCTAAAGTACCTGATGACAAATTAGAACCAACAAATGACAGTAATAAAGTGGATTTTCAGGAAACAGCCTCGTTGAAGGACAAGAAGTCTTAGCACTAAATTGCGATCCAAATTTAAAGCTTCCCTACATTTACTTAGAAGAAATAGACGCAAGAATGATGATTGACACTGGTAGCATGAGGTCATTCATTAGTCCTCGAAAGGCTTATGAATTTTTCTGTGAATATATTAGGAAAGAACATTTTCAAGTGGTAATCACCCATGCTTCGAGTAGACACGATGAAGTAATGGAAATTCCTCCGTTACCTTCCTTTGTAACAAACACTTGGCATAAATTTTATTTGTATGACGTTGACGCACGATATGACGGACTTATTGGTAATGATCTTTTACTACAATTAAATGCAGTAATTGATTTAAAAAACCAGGTATTAACAACTAACACTATTTGTATTCCAATAATTAATAACAACTTAAATTATATTATTGATATACCGTCACGAACAGAACAACGAGTTAAGTTACCTGTCAATCAATATTCAAGTGAAGCTATTCTTGATTTTCAAGAATTTGAGAATGGTCTGCGTATGCCTAGTGCTATAGTAAATTGCGTAAATGGATACGCATACACAGTCATCCAAAATACTTCAGATAGTCCAAAACGACTAAATATAAAACAACCCTTTACAGTGATGAAATATGAAAATAATGAATGTAATATAAGTTTTACTAAAAACAATACTGATATAGAGATAGACAAGTTACTTGAAGATAATTTGAGGAAACTCAGACTAGACCATACCAACGAGGAAGAACATGAAAAGATTTATAGACTTTGCGAGGAGTTCAAAGACATATTTTACTGTGACCAAATTCCTTTGACATTTACTAATTCGGTAAAACATCACTTAGGGACTAAAAATGAAGACCCTATATATGTGAAACCGTATAGACAGGCTCCGTTTGTTCAAAACGAAATTAACAAACAAGTTGACCAATTAATAAAAGACAATGTAATACAAGAGTCCCATTCTCCTTGGAATGCTCTTGTCCACCTGGTGCCTAAGAAGATGGACGCATCTGGTGAAATTAAATACAGGATGGTAATTGACTTTAGACGACTTAACGAAATTACTATTGATGACAGATATCCCCTACCGAACATTCATGACCTTTTTGACAAATTAGGAAAGAGCACTTATTATACTACGCTTGATTTAGCCAGTGGATATCATCAGATAGAGTTAAATGAAAGGGACAGGCAGAAGACAGCTTTTTCCACTCAAGACGGTCATTTTGAGTTCCTCAGAATGCCGTTTGGTCTAAAAATCGCGCCAGCTACATTCCAAAGAACAATGGATAACGTTTTACGTGGATTGCAAGGACTACACTGTATGGTATACTTAGATGACATTATAGTCTATGGAAATAGCCTTGATAATATGATTCAGAATTTACGGACTGTTTTTGACAGAATCAGGGCCACTAATATGAAAATTCAACTTGATAAATCAGAGTTTCTACTCAAAGAAGTACTTTACCTTGGGCACACAATTACCAAAGACGGATTAAAACCTAATGACGGCAAAATTACGGCTGTACTTAACTATCCCCTACCAAAAACCACGACTGAGATTAAAAGTTTTCATGGACTAGTAGGATACTACCGACGTTTCATCAAGGACTTTGCAAAAATTACACAACCATTGACATCTTAGTTTGAAAAAGCGAAACAAAATTATAATCGACCAGAAATATATTGATGCATTTAACAAATGTAAAGAACTCTTGACACACGCCCCTCTGTTACAATATCCCGATTATGAAAAACCCTTCATTCTTACGACTGATGCGTCAAATATAGCTCTGGGCGCAGTTTTGTCTCAAGGACAAATTGGCAGTGACAAACCTATTGCTTACGCTAGTCGCACTCTTAGCGATACCGAATCACGTTATAGTACAATCGAGCGGGAATTGCTTGCTATAATTTGGGCAGTAAAACATTTCAGACCATACTTATATGGTCGAAAGTTCTACATATACACTGACCACCGTCCTTTAGTATGGCTCCGATCTCTGAAAGATCCAAGTAACTACCACCGTGCTGTTACTTATACGTTGGGGACTCCGTTTGCAAGACTATGACTTTGAATTGATTTACAAAAATGGCAAACAAAATACCAATGCCGATGCCTTTTCTAGAATTAAAATTAATGCTTTAGAATCTGATGATGATAACGAATCACTTGCAGTTAACGTTGACGAAGAAGGGACAGAATACCTAGATAGAGTAGCTACAGAAAGTATACGATTAAAAGGAAAAGAGAACGCAGCAATTCATCAACTATAACAATATCCGACACAAGTAGAACCGCGACTGCTAGTTCTATCGAGTTTCCCGACGAAATCATTAATGAATACCCTGTTCCGTTAGAAGTTAGTAAATCTGATACAATTCATTCAGCTATAAACGAGTCCACTGGAATACCAATTTTACATGAACCTATAGACACCAAACCAAATCAAATTTTAGTGTTCTCATGGCTCAAAAACGAAATGCAAGTAAAGGATCTCTCGCGTGACAAACAGAAAGTATTATAAGTTTTTTTACCAACAGATAAGCCAGAATTGATAAAAGAATTTTTGAAACAATACATTAAACCAAAATCTAAGTACTTCATTTATTTCGAAGAAAACGAACATCGCAAATTATTCGGTAATATATCCAGCTTTTTAGGAAAGATTTAATTAATTTTTATGAATGCACAGAACGAGTAATTTATGTAGAAGATGAAGGAGAACAGAGAGCTATAATAGTTAAGCATCATGAAGGACACACATGCCATCGCGGCATTAAAGAGACATTAGTTAGGCTTCGTAGGAATTATTATTGGGACAGAATGCAGGAGACAGTAGCGGCAGTTATAAATACTTGCGAGGCATGCCAGAAAATGAAATATGACAGAAAGCCCATTAAACCCATCCTACAACTGACACAAACACAGAATGCTCCGTTTCAGGAATTATTTATAGATCTCTTTAGTATTGAAGGTAAAACTTACCTTACCCTTATAGATGCCTTTAGTAAGCTAGGTCAGGCTATCGAAATTCAGAACAAATCTACCCCAGAAGTTGTCCGTGCTCTAATGAAGTATTTTTCATACTACGGCGTTCCTAAAAGGATAAGTTCCGACCCAGGGTCTGAGTTCAATAACGAGTTGATGAAAGAATTTTTAAGCTTACATAAGGTTGAACTTCACATTGGCACACCCAATAACAATTCAATGGGTTTGATAGAACGATTTCACTCCACTATAATTGAAATATACAAAATCAAAATCAAAATCAAAGCATTTATTTCAAGTAAGCCAGTTACAGGCACTTTTGAATTGTCGAAACAAAGATGAAAATTAAATGTAGCTACAGTCCCAGTCACAAGACATAAAAACTGTGAAAGTACTGTAGTTGTACAGATTGGCGAAGTACGAAAAACGATGTACAGATGCGGCGTCAGTAATGACGTACTCGATTATGGCGTATAATCATTCCATTCACTCTGTTACTGAACTCACTCCATTCGAAGTGGTTTTCGGACATACTGATACAAATAACCCGTTTAGCATAGAGTTAGAAAAGCAATATTTTCAAAAAATGGTCAAGAATCATGCAAAACGAACCAGAGTCATGTACACACATTTGACAGATAAAATGCTAGCAATCAAAGAAAAACGTAGGGAAAGAAAGGGCGATGAAGTTGTAATTGAGTTCAATGAAGGCGAGGTTATTTTTGCGAAAGACGTAAACAAGCGTAAAAGTAAAGACAAACCAAGATATGTAAATGCAAAAGTTATAGGTCAGGCTGAAAGAAATATTTTACCAATTCAAATAGGAGAAAGAATTACTAAAACCCCTATTAAAAATGTAAAACACCCTCCGCAGGTGGTGTGGCATCCTGTCGGTAGCCTTCGCTGGCCCTTCATCTGCAAAATCTTGAAGGAAATCCAGGTATATTCCCGGTAAAAGAAGGTCTGGCACACATTCAAACTGATCACTGGACTATAGTTAAGCTCATTAGTTTAGAAAAGATTTATAATGATTTACGTTACATATCAAGCAACTACCAACAAATGTGTAAACTTATCGATTGGAATGCATCATATTCTCAAGAATTCACAAGTATGAAAATACATACAGAGTTTATACGCGATATAACTATAGAAAAATATCGACAACTAGTTCCTCAGAAACGTTCTAAAAGAGGCCTAATAAATCCATTGGGTTCTATTATAAAATTAATAACTGGTAACCTAGATCACGATGACGCCGTTAGGTACGAAGAACTTATTTCCAAATTAAATCATAATCAAATAATTGCTTCAAAAAAATTAACAATTGTCTCCAAGATGTTTGATAGTTTTATTAATGTAACCGAAACAATAAATCAGAACACTGTATACTTTCATAATCGCCTAACAAAGATGGAACTGCTTCTGAAAGATTTATCTGCTAAGCAAAACAATTAGATTTTCCTAACTAACCTTACGGGATTATTTTCTGTATTCACACGAGTAGTTTTCGTACTGTCTTTGCCAGGCTAAGTGAAATTGATACAGCATTAGTTAAGTAAGCTATCTGTGTTACATCAATCAATTGTGAACTCTACAGAATTATTGTATCATTTAGAAAGCTGATTTCTTACTCTGGGAACTTAGTGTATCCTCCACTAGAAACAAATATATTGAAAATAGAGGAGACCATTTGTGTAGTCATTCATTAAAGATAATCAGATAACATTTATTATGGAAATTCCACTTACAGATAACTCATCATATAACTATTTTAAGATTTATTCCTTACCAATGTTCCATGAATCTGAAAATAAAACCTTAGCCATTATTCCCAAATATCCTTACCTTCTGGCTAAAGGAATGAAATACTTACCGCTAATAAAACCATGTCGACCACTCTCTGCTGGCGATCAGTTTTTATGCACTGCAGACAATCAAGCTTTATACTATGAACTTACCTGTGCAGAACAGTTGATGAAATTTGAAGACGACCATACTCCCTGTAAACAACGAGAAATCCAAATTGAGAAAGTCAGGGTCCAGCAAGTCAACGCAGCTAGCTGGCTCCTTTATAGTAGATTGAGAACAACACTGACTAAGCAATGCGGAGAAGAGATCAGTAACCAACTTGTATTCGGCACTTACCTGGTGACAATAGACGAGCCTTGTGACCTGCAAATCTATGGAATTCATATTCACCGTCGTATTTCAGTTGAGTTAGAAGCTGTAGAGAAGATTCCCATTGTCACACTACCCCAGTTGTACGTGAATGCCACTCTTTCTAAATCTAGTGCAGTTAATATAGAAGGAATCAGTTTAGACGAAGTGAAATATATGGCCTTTTCGTTAAAACATAGTGAAGTGATCGAAAGTGTTTTGAATAAAAGAAAAGACTTTAACTAACAGTGAAAATTTAGCATATGTCACCTTAGGTTTAGTTATTTTTAGTTTTCTTAACTTTCTTTTCTTAGTTTATATGACCTGGCTAAAATCGCCGAAATGTTTATTGTTCTGGCAAAATTATCGGAATGACTCTCAAATCGAACCTTCCGATAATTTCGCTCTTAGGGTCGGAGGAGTTATGGATACACCTCGCCCGTCTGCTCTAGATTAAGCTAAGTACATATATGTCTGTCTCCATGCTAGTACCTAGATGTCATTTGCAAGCTCAGCGGTCTGTGCCCGTTGGATGAGCCATGTATGCTTTGGAATTCAGAATAAAACTCGCCTCCAAATCGGCAGTACGTGTTCTCATCCTCAGTAAAAATCCTGAGTAGTTAGTTTAGTGCTAAAAAAAGGTTTCTCACGCTCCGAAACCAAAAGTAGTTATACAATATTATTGTTGCCACTAATCTCGCGAATTGTGTAGTGACGATGACGTTAGCGTTCGACGTTGATAGTAAAAGTTTTAAAGAAAAAGTTTATTTTATTCTTTTTAGCGCATTAAAATAAAAGTTCAGACGAAAGTATTATAACTTCGTTTTTGTTCGGAACGGTCCGGAACGCTGAGTGTGTGCGTACGAACTAGACGCGCGTGAAGACTAGCGTCTAACTGCTCATCACTGATACTATCTCTGTCGGGCACGATGCCAGGTGAGACAGCGTGCTTTTTAGCCACGCCCACCAATGAGTTCGAGCCCGTGTGCTGTGTCACCTTAAGTCAATTATCCAGTTTAAAATTTAAACTGACTAAATGTCAAACACCCCGTTCAAGCACACCGCGGGGTGAAAAATTAAACTGACTAAAATTTAATCTGCCCCGTTCACGGTCGTCCGCTGGTATAAGTTTTCGCCTGACAAGGATAAATTTTAGCGACCTTTTTAGCTCGCTAAATTTTAGTCTGCTGTCAGATTGACATTGACATTGAGCTGTTTGTTGTTTTATTTGCTCGATTCACGCCCTAGAAAACGAATATTTCTACCGAGTACATAATTCATCGTCTCTGTGAATTTTATTTTTGTGGATCATGGACTGTTGAGTTGAATTGATAGTTGTTACTTGTTTGACAAGCTGAGCTGCCAATTGAATTTGATAGTTAACATTGATATAAGCCTTAGTTTGGCCTTAGTGGACCTATGACTCCGTTCAGCGAACCCTCACTAGTTTAATTTTTATCTGGCGAAAATTTCGCCGGCTTACTTAAACGTACCCCTAACCTAACAACCTAACCTAATATGTATAACCTAATTATAGTAAGGTTTTATCAAGTAAAAATATTAAATATACAAATACCGATTGGATGTGGCTGACAGTGCGGCCAACATTATTATCAACCTTATGGTCGTGGGGTTGCCGCGTTACATACTCCCCTTCTAGATCACGATTACGTCCTCGATCGTGGTCTAGCCCTACATTATAGTCATTAGGAATGGGTTGCAAACGAGGTCGGCCTCGCTTTTTCTTAGGCTCCAGTGGTTGAGTGGACTCATCTACTCGTCCTCGAAAAAGGGGTGAGCTGATTAGCGTGGAATTTGCCCAATATCTCACCAAGACTTCCATAAGATGCGCAAACGCTGCAAATATGCAGGAGTAACCCCTGTCGTTTCACAAACCGCGCTGTTCATACTAAACCGTACTATCGGTAGCTGCTTAGGCCATGAGGGGTGATCCGTACCAACCAACAGAGCCAAGTGTGTCTTCATATCCCGGTGTTTTCTTTCCGCTGGGTTGGCTTCTGGGTGGTAGTAGGATATCAAGTCTTGTGTAATGCCAAGAATAAACATGCACTTCTGCATGACTGCTGAAACAAATTGGACACCATTGTCCAAAATAATGCGACGTGGTAAGCCAAACCGAAGGAAATGCTCTTCTATGAGTACTCTTGCGCAGGCGATAGAGGTTGCTTCTTTGAGCGCATACAATTCTAACCATCTTGTCGCGGTATCCTCCTACTAACAGGATCCACTTCTCCTCGTTTTCGCCCTCTGGCAGTGGTCCGAATAAGTCGATAGCCAAGACTTCATTGCGCTGGTTTAAAATCGTTGTTTGAATCAGACTTCGTAGAGATTCGAGCTGTCAACAGAGATACATAATAGCCCTGGGCTTTTCATTTGTCGCTTTATAGCGTTGACATGAGGAACATGATTTTACGTAATCTGTAACTATTCTTCACATACCAGGGAAATAATAGTTTTGAGCTATCTTTTGGTACGATGTCGGACTCCGACGCCGCATCCCTCCTCTCCTCTCCTTTGCCGTTGCCGGCGGTGTTGGGTTTTTTGGTATTTTCCATATTGTTCCCACGAGTATGGGGGATTTAAAAGTCCATCTGGGCAGAGACCCCTTTACCCTAGATAAGCAGATTTAAGTATTTGTTACTCGCCATGGGGGTCTGCAGGTACCCTGGCGAGGAGTGCACTAGCGACTGATTTGTTCCATGGAACACCCGTCAGCCATACACCCCCTCGCGGTGCGTCGCCACTTGGGATTCGGGGTAACTTTTTATAGAGGTTTTCTACCTCGCGGTCCGGGCGGTTAAGCCAAGACCCTCGGTCCCCTATCGAAACCGCGAGAAGTGAACGTGATCCACAGCGCTTCGATAGCCAGATTACGAGATTGGCGGTGACAGAGGAGGACGGATCCTTCTCTGTCTGCTCGGAGGCAGGGTGAGTGCACACAAAGCCCGCCCTCATTCCTCAGCTGTGCCCTCTGCCTTACAGAGGGTCACGCAGAGGAACGCACCGTTGGTCCTGAAAGGACCCTACCTTTGTCAGAATCATTAGCCGCGGCGGTCACATTCCCCGGGGGATAAAAGAAAACTCTCATTTCCTCTCATTCCCCGGAGAAGGATACCGCCGCGTCCAGGGTGCACCGGCCCAGCAGATGCTCTTCCCTCCAGACGTATCGAGAGGGACCAGCAGCCGCCAGACACACGTGGAGGACTTCTGACATCGCACCCCTGATTGAACCTCCTTGAGTTCGATCCTGTGCAGACGCGAGGTGTTTCTTACCATTTGGTAGTATATTAATTCTATAACATTTACCGAACTTAAATCTAAACATTTATGAACATTTTCATCACAAAAATATGAACATAAACAATTACTATTAAAATTTACCGAGCTTAATCCTAAGCATTTATGAACAGTATTATCACAACAATACGAACATACACAATCACACTGAATATTATCGAACCCTTGAATATTTCTATTAATATTTATGCAGCATGATATGGCAGCATTATCGTTATCATCTGATTGAATTACATGTCCATGCTGCAAAAGGGTATTTTCTGAATTTACATAAAACTTAGTGTCTATATTATTATTATAATAATAGTAATAATACCCCACCGCTGTATCTCTACGTTGACGACGTGGTAGGGCTTGCGTGCTCCGATGAGCACTAGGTCTGTGCCGGTAGGGTTTACTTTGCCGAGATAGATCTAGGCTCACCCTAGATCTATCTCGGCAAAGTCGGGCCAGATTAAGAGAGATACAATCCAAGCCAAGGTCGCACATGCCGAGGGCTGCATGGCTAGGGGAGAGGTTAGTCGCTAGTGTGCCAACTCTGGATAATAGGAGACCTCCAGTTTTATTTACCCTTACCACAGTGAACGCAGGGCTCTGCTGTGGCCGACTTTGTTAGTCCCTAGCTACTCGTGGGAACAATATGTTAACAAGGTCCAAAAAAAAAAAAAAAATATTATATTTAATATACCAAGAGAACAAAAAAAAATATTCAGGCAAATATGCCGCCTGCTGCAAATGTTGAAACATCGCCGGTTTCTTTATCGTCATCACCAAAGTCCATATTCTCATCAATTGCATCATCACCACCTTCATACTTATCACGTTCATCAAGATCATCATCAATATTATCACCAATGACAGTAGAAGTTGTGTCGGAGGCTAATTTAGCCAATAATCTTTCACCCACTGCTGTCACTACTACACGAAAAAAATGGAGTAAAGAAATGAATGAATTTATTTGGCGTAACTACCTTATCATCACAAACTTAGAATCTGACACGAAAGCATATCTAACATCATTACATCATCAATTCATAGAAAAAATCCCAAATATGAAAGTCTCCAAGCAAAGAATTGGATATCAAAGAAGAACAATAGTTTCCAAGAAGTTACTACCTTCCACCACACTCGATACAATTAGGCTTAAAGTAAGCAACCATTTAAGAACTCACAACAATGACTTAGAATTACATTTTACTTCGTGGCAATCTTTCAAATAATTATTATAACTTGGTAGTATTTCTAATATCTACACGTTAAATCACCGCGATTTTTAGAGAATTAAAATAAAAGAATATTTTTTAAGAATTGCAACATTCGTATGCTGTCTCGTTGTGACACAACGCCAAAGTCGCGAAGTTCACTTTTATTTTTCGCGCGTTATCGACACCGCAAGAAAAAATCTTTCTCGAAAATTTATAACTAAGTTTACATTACATTTTACCAAAATAACAAAATGTCGAGTGACAGTAAGTGTACTAAGTGCATCTTTAGTGAAAATCGTAAACCCGAAACAGAAATTCGAGCATTTACAAATAACGCTCGCTACCGACCACGACGTAAATTGGAAGGACATTATTTATCAGAAGACATCAGAGACGAAGCAGGAAAAGTGTATTCCTGACAACAACTTGGATGCCCGACTTTAAATGACCCCCGGATACGCGATATCCACAGTGCTCATTGAAGCACTAAGGGGGTTGTAAGCTCGTTAAAGCTTTTTCCTCCAGTGGGTACGCGATACCCCAGTAACAATACTACTGGTTACTAGCTGGATGGTAAACTATCAGTGGAGACACGTGATGTCCTTTAGCTGAGTCGTTGAACGATGCTAACACTGAAAATCTAATGTCAGCCAACGGCAGGTAAGTGCCATTTCAAGACCAGTAACACCTTATGTTACTAGCTGCATGGTAAACTATCAGTGTGATACGAGATGTCCAGCTAAATTTATAGAACAATGCTAGCACTGAAAATCTAATTTGCATGGGAGCCAAATTGGCAGATAAGTCCCATTTTCATGACCTTGATCAGGTAATTACAAAATTGTGCTATATATCCATGACCATGCAGGTTGTAAGACGACCCTGCTTAACTTAGCATATCCCGCGTGTGTTATAACCTCGCAAATGCATTATACTCTCGTAGTGAATGTGGAACCATTCCTTGCCTGGATTCCCATCAGCGAGTAAAGTTGCTGGCTGGCTGACATACATTTGTCAGGACCACACATCCTTAAGGTGACACATCACACGGGCTCGAACTCATTGGCGGGCGTGGCCAAAAAGCACGCTGTCTCACCTGGCATCGTGCCCGACAGAGATAGTATCAGTGATGAGCAGTTAGACGCTAGTCTTGACGCGCGTCTAGTTCGTACTGTTATAACCCTTATTACAAGGTAGTAAGGATGACATCGGCACTCTATCGCCCGCGTCTTATTTTTCACTGCATATTATATGCTGAATTGCATTTACCGCACAGTAGCGGAATTTTAATAACTAAGTTAGCCAGTTAGATTCTGGACGCCGTCGCGTAAACCCATTTTGGGGACTTATCTCGAGAGATAAGATAGTCATCATTTTTGGTGTGTCTCTGTACTTATAATTTTTGGCAATTTTAAACTTAAAAGTGTAATTGTGGATTTTTTGTAAATATACGTGGTTTGTGTAAACTGTCTTTTTTTAAAAAGACCAACGGGACCGGCCCTATAACAAATTGGTGTCAGAAGTGGGATACCAGAGACGAAGTCTTACGACGTTGAGTCAGACAGACACTGGTATCCCGAATCCCGAACCTCCCGTTCATTGACCGACAGTAAGACTTGGCCTAAGGCTAAGCCTGCGTCACCACATTGGACGACAGTAGGATGTTATTGGGCATTCTACCCCACCTGATGCGACTTCACTCGCTTCGCTCGCTTGTCGCGGTGTGGTAGAATGCCCAATAACATTTTTGTGAATGATATGTTAAAAACACTGGTTCAGCGCCTATTCCACTTTTAAATATAATTGCTTACCTCGACTGCTTACTAGATTCTTGTGCAATGCCACTATGCCACTATAATACTAAGCAAATAACTAAGCTTCACATTTTCACTTCACATTTTTACTAAGCAAACTATCCGAAAATAGTATGCTAAAATTTAGGACAGATTGTCTCACGTCTCTCCATAAAATTAGAGGTTCCGTGTGTAGATGACACGTTACTCTGTGTTTTATGATCCGGATTGGACTCCCAGGACGTCTAAATTTTAGAGTACCGTAATCTTTAAACTAAGATTCAGGACAGGTTGTCTCACGTCTCTTCATAAAATTAGAAATGGCATGTGTAGTTGACACGCCACTCCGTATTTTATGATCCAGATTGGATCCCAAGGACGTCCGAATTTCAGTTTAATTCATTCTGATAGTCACCACCACCCTGCACGTCACTAAGGCCTATTCCACTTTTAAATATAATTGCTTACCTCGACTGCTTACTAGATTCTTGCGCAATGCCACTATGCCACTATAATACTAAGCAAATAACTAAGCTTCACATTTTCACTTCACATTTTTACTAAGCAAACTATCCGAATATAGTATGCTAAAATTTAGGACAGATTGTCTCACGTCTCTCCATAAAATTAGAGGTTCCGTGTGTAGATGACACGTTACTCTGTGTTTTATGATCCGGATTGGACTCCCAGGACGTCTAAATTTTAGAGTACCGTAATCTTTAAACTAAAATTCAGGACAGGTTGTCTCACGTCTCTTCATAAAATTAGAAATAACATGTGTAGTTAACACGCCACTCCGTATTTTATGATCCAGATTGGATTCCAAGGACGTCCGAATTTCAGTTTAATTCATTCTGATAGTCACCACCACCCTGCACGTCACTAAGGCCTATTCCACTTTTAAATATAATTGCTTACCTCGACTGCTTACTAGATTCTTGCGCAATGCCACTATGCCACTATAATACTAAGCAAATAACTAAGCTTCACATTTTCACTTCACATTTTTACTAAGCAAACTATCCGAATATAGTATGCTAAAATTTAGGACAGATTGTCTCACGTCTCTCCATAAAATTAGAGGTTCCGTGTGTAGGTGACACGTTACTCCGTGTTTTATGATCCGGAATGGACTCCCAGGACGTCTAAATTTTAGAATACCGTAATCATTAAACTAAGATTCAGGACAGATTGTCTCACGTCTCTTCACAAAATTAGAAATGGCATGTGTAGTTGACACGCCACTCCGTATTTTATGACCCAGATTGGATTCCAAGGACGTCCGAATTTTAGTTTAATTCGTTCAGACAGAAATAACCATTCTGCACGTCACTAAGCCACTACTTCACATTTTTTTACTAAGCAAACTATCTGAATATAGTATGCTAAAATTTAGGACAGATTGTCTCACGTCTCTCCATAAAATTAGAGGTTCTGTGTGTAGATGACACGTTACTCTGTGTTTTATGATCCGGATTGGACTCCCAGGACGTCTAAATTTTAGGATACCGTAATAATTAAACTAAGATTCAGGACAGATTGTCTCACGTCTCTTCACAAAATTAGAAATGGCATGTGTAGTTGACACGCCACTCCGTATTTTATGATCCAGATTGGATTCCAAGGACGCCCGAATTTTAGTTTAATTCATTCAGACATAACCACTCTACATCTCACCAACAAAAACTGTACTGTTTATAAATACGTATCGCACCGTCACATCTCTTTCTGTTATGTTAAGAGGATTTTACACTGATACAATCGCCGTCAAACGGATAATTCGCACATATTGTGTCGAATATTGACCCTTACGTTGTTGAAACCTCTACGGTCCGGACTAAGCGTTTCGCCTCATCGTTTATACCGCGTACGTCGACTGTAACAGTCGTACTGGAACAGTCTGCCTGCTGCGGTCTTCCCGTTCGATTATAATTTGGGTGTCTTCAAGGCTAGAGTGAATAGGCTCTTAATAAACTAGTGCGCCTCACCATCAAAGATTGCATCGCTACTTACCATCAGGTGGGATCGCAGTCAAGCACTAGTTTATCTCAACTAAAAAAAAAAAAAAAAAAATCGCCGGACGACGGCGTCAGAAACGATCATATTGAACGTTTACACGATAAATGTAAATGACTCTTAACAATAACCAAGACTGCAAAGTTGCATTATATAAATTTGCTGCGTTTGATTTATCTATGTGTGAGTGATTCCCATGGGTTCTACAATTACAATGCAACCGCTGTGATCCTCGTGCATGTAGCAGTCATTGTTAAAATTTGTATGATACAAAACATCCTATAACCAATGTTTAATTCATTAAAATATAGATTATGTTTTACTGTAAAATACGTAGACAGACTTTGCTAAGGTATGCACATCTCTAATTAGATAATAGGTATATCAATTTAAAATTATTAGAAGGAAGAATCTTCTATCAAAAATGAATTTAGCAGTAGCTTTTTACCTAAAACTTTTGAACGTGGTTATTTAAAACTCATACATTCATTTTAGACATTTAATGGTTTTATAATATTATCTAATAATTTTAAGTTTTACTACAACATAGGTACTTGCAAACTAACTGCTTGACGTGGATTCGCTTCCATTAATTATTTTGTATAAAAATAATGATTTCAGAGTACTCTGTTATTTTTATTTACATGTGTTTATAAAGGACTTTTTTATATATTAAATTTAAGTAATTTTGCGATGTTATGTGAAAATTATATAACCGCTAGATTGCCCGTGTAGACTACTAGTTTACATTTAAAAGCACGCCAAATTGTCCATGTAGACTACTAGTCTACATATGTGTATGTAATAGTCGACATTGAGGCAATCTAGCTATGAAATTATTTTGTTTTGGATTTTCCGTCTGTAGTCTATGTGTATAAATTTATTTCGCTTCCCCATAACATTAAACAAACATACAAACTTAATTATAATACCTAATGTATTTATCATAAGCGACAGCCAGGTGTCGGGTTCATCTTTGTCGGCGAGCGAAAAAGGCTGGTTTTATATTTCATTTCTCACTGTAAAATTGTAATTAGACAGAAAAATTGGGTATCATTACGTTTTAATTTGACGTAACTAACACAAATTATTCATGCAACTTTGAAGACCTGTAATTAAGGTTGAATTTTGTAATGAGACAAATACTGCCGATATGGTATTTTTTATGTATAAAACCAATCCATTTCGATCAATACGTTACATTTGCTCCAGTATTTTCTAGTGGCAAATACTACTTACCATACTTTATCTACAATTCTACAATAGTCTTCAAAAAGCACAAAATGTAAGTAAGTACTTATTACTAAGTTTACAGAATTTTCTAGCTACGGACCTGGTTTTTGCCTGCCGGCTAGTATTTATTTATTTAACTTCATGCAACATACAACATAAACGTACAAAGGCGGACTTAAGCCTTAGGCATTCTCTACCAGTCTACCTTTAACTGTTGTACTCCATTAAATATAACGATTCATTTAAATTCTGTTCTAAATGACTATTGAGGTTCTGTCTTTCACAAAAGAACTCTCGCAGTCTATTGGATGGCTATGTTATTAATAAAATGATGTATATAATTTCAGGTCTGACTCCGAAGCTAGCACTATCTACCAGTCGCCAGCCATTGCGGAGACATCCAAGGCGAAAAAAAAGGCAGTGAAGCGCAAGGTCTCCGAGCCAGCAACAAAACCGAGGTAATTGTTATATAACTATCTCATGTCCTATTCAAAGTCATGATATATTTGAGTGCATTGAAACAGTAACAAACAAATAAACTCACAGTCGCATCTAGATTGCTAGGCGACAGGGTTTCTTGCCTAATTACCTTAAGATATATTATACAGACCCGTTTTAGACATTTATTTTGCAGGTTTACAGTTAGTTCACGAAGTATTGTTATTAAATTAATTAAATTGTTTCAGTAAAAAACCCAGCTCCAGCCGCTCAGGCCTCTTCGGGTTGGAAAGCGAGATTTCTCCGCGGACGGCCTCCAGTGCGGACTTCTGTTCGTCGCTAGTTAGCCGGGTCGCAAACGGAAAAGTGCGACGGACTGCGAACGTAACTGGAGACTTTTACGTGGAGGTGAAAGTATACGATAAGGCTGAGGTGGCGAACATCGCTAAAGAGGATCGGTGGAAGAGAGCTGAGGTGACCCTTAAAGTTCAGTTAGACCGCAATACTCCGCAGTGGGATGGTCTACAGATTTTTATGAGGCGGACTCGTGAGTTATTTAATGATTCGGAGGCCGTCTTTTACAGCGATAGCATAAATATAAAGTAGTTAATTAAGTTAGCTATGTTATTTTTATGCTATCACTGTATATTAGTCTGTATACAGTCCCACTGTTGAGCAAAGTCTCCTCCAAATCTTTACATGTATTCTTTATAAGCTGTACCTATTTATTGATATGTATCATAGCGATTTCGTATCAGAATCATAATAAGTATTAATATTGAAGTCAGTCCATCTAACAGTAAATCAAAATTATTACAACGTATTAAGTATCTTGTTGGTATTAGTTACAATAATCAGAAATGCCTTTTTGTACTGTTTGTAACACATCTGTAGAGAGCAGCCACTGGACAGGTCACCTACGTAGTACTAAACATAAAAATAAGAATATTTCGCAATTTTGCGAAGGTGTTGAAATAATACATTCTGCATTTCGTAATCGTATAGCTTCCTATAGAATTGTCGCTCCATCTGAGAATTGTAATTTACATTCATTTTTAAATAATATTGGAGATCAAATTAAAATATTAATTGACCTATCTCTTAAAAAACACACGTGCCTAAAAGTTAATTTCGAATATTTTGCTTTATTTTTATTAGTTAAAAATGATTCTCAGGAAATGAAATCTTTTGCAACAAAAAACGTTACTCTGCATCAGAATTATGAATTAGACTCATTATTATCACAAGTTAAAAACTCTTTAGCAAAAAAGATAGAAGAATTTCAGGATCGTGACAGTGGATGGACGTTCTTGAGCAGTTCTCATTTAGAAGTCAATGTTAACAAATATCAACCTATGCGCGGTGGTTCACGCTTTATCGAATTGCCTGCTGCAATAAAATCGAAAAAAGCATGTGTTAATATTCGTAATAACGACAACTATTGCTTTTTATGGTCAGTTGTTGCTGCTTTATACCCCGCTAAAAGTCATCCAGAAAGGGTATCGTCTTATCCAAATTTCCATAACGTATTCAATATTAAGAACATGTCATTTCCTGTAAGTTTTTCAGATATTGCGCAGTTTGAAGTAAATAACCCTGATATTTGTATTTATATTTATGGTTTAAAAAATAATAATGTCATAGGACCGCTTTACAAACCAAAAACCTTGAACGGTAAAGTGGTTCATTTACTTTATTTAGAAAGCAGCGATTTGTCGCATTATTGTCTCATTAAAGACTTGCCGCGACTTGTTAGGACTCAGATAACTAAGCACCACGGTAAATTACACTTTTGTGATGCGTGTTTAATATTTTTTAATACTTGTGACGATCTTAGTTCGCATAGTTGTGGGGGTATAGCAACTGAATTACCACCAATAGGTTCTTTCATACAATTTGAAAATTATAATAAAAAACAAATTGTACCATTTGTTATATATGCGGATTTTGAAACAATGCTAGAACGTTATGCATCTTGCGACCCTGATCCCTCTAAGGCAAGCACTGTAACAGTACAACGTCATGTGCCTGTAGCTTTCGCTTATCATATCACGTGTGCGCTAGACGAAAGCTACAATCGTTACGTTTCTTATCGCGGTTCGGATTGTGTATCAAATTTTGTTAAGTCTATTTATAAAGAGGCTAAAAATATATCCCAAATTTTAAAAACGAATGTTCCTATGATTTACACAGAGGATAATGCTCGAGACTTTGAGAACGCTATGACCTGTCATATTTGTGATCACTTCTTATTTGGCGATAGGGTTCGTGATCATTGTCACTTGACTGGTAAATACCGCGGTGCAGCGCACAATTATTGCAACTTACAGTACAAAGTACCACAATTTTTGCCTGTGTTTTTTCATAATTTGTCGGGCTACGATTGTCACCTCTTCATAAAAGAATTAGGTGAAGCTCCTGGATCTATCAAGGTCATACCTAAAACAAAAGAAAACTATATTTCATTCACAAAGTTTGTCCCTATTTCAACCGAAGAGAGCATACAAGTTCGATTTGTAGATTCTTTCAAATTTTTAGGAACCAGCTTAGAAAAGCTGGCTGGTACAATGAAAAAACAAGACTTTAATCAATTAAAATCTTATTTCCCTAATAAAAAACAATTTGAATGATTAACTCGTAAAGGAGTGTATCCATATGACTATATGTCTCATTGGGATCGTTATAAAGACACCTGTTTGCCTCCTAAAAAATATTTTTTTAACTCTTTGACAAATGAATCTATTACTGACAAAGACTATGAGCACGCTCGAACGGTTTGGTCAGAATTTAATATTGAAAACATGGGTATATACACAGATTTATATCTTAAAACAGATGTTCTGTTGTTAACTGATATATTTGAAAATTTTCGTAAAACTTGTAAGCGGCATTACAATCTCGATCCTGCATTCTATATTACAGCACCAAGTCTATCTTTCGATGCAATGCTTTTAAAAACAGGAGTAAAATTAGAATTGATTAGTGATCATGAAATTTTTAGAATGATACAAAAAGGTATTAGAGGGGGTGTTTGTATGTGTTCAAAAAGGCATGTCAAAGCCAATCATAAATATTTAGATACTTACAATCCAACTAAACCAAATTCCTTTATTATTTATTTAGATTGTAACAATTTATACGGCTATAGCATGTGTCAATCACTACCTTATTCCGATTTTAGATTTATGAGTAAGCAGGAAATAGATTTTTTACAATCGAACTTGATAAATGTCAGTGATACTGCAGAAAACGGTTACATCCTTGAAGTAGATTTAATATATCCTGAAAATTTGCACATGGAGCATAATGACTTTCCATTTTGTCCAGAAAAATGCTTGCCACCTGGTAGTAAGAACAAAAAACTGGTTCCAAATTTGTATGATAAATATCATTATGTTATTCATTATGTACATTTAAAAAAATGTTTACAGCATGGTTTGGTTTTGAAAAAGATCCACCGCGCTATTACATTTAAGCAAAGTTGCTATCTCAAGCAATATATCGATATTAATACTCATCTACGTCAACAGGCAGAATCCACGTTTGAACAGGATTTTTTTAAATTATTAAACAACAGTATTTTTGGAAAGACTCTAGAAAATAATGAACATCGCATAGATGTTAAGTTAGTAAATAAGTGGAGTGATTCAAACAATAAAACAAAAAAGGTCACTTGTGCTGACAAATTGATATCCAGCCCGTATTTTCATAGTGTCTCAATATTTTCGGAAGATCTAGTTGCAATCCAAATGAAGCCTCTGCGCGTTATGCTTAATAAACCAATATACATAGGGTATACAGTATTAGAATTGTCTAAGACTCATATGTACGATTTTCACTATACTATCGTAAAACCTTTTTATGGTAACCGAATTGAATTGTGTTATACTGACACAGATAGTCTAGTTTATAATATTCAGAGTAACGACGTTTATAAGGACTTAAGACTTCATTTCCTGAAATATATTGATACCAGTAACTATGACTCTAGCAATGAATTTAACTTGCCTATTATTAACAAGAAGGTTCCAGGACTATTCAAGGATGAAATGGGTGGCAAAATTATTAATGAATTTGTAGGATTGCGTTCAAAGCTTTACTGTATTAAGACAGCAGACAAAATAATAAAAAAAGCAAAAGGTACAAAAACATGTGTTACAAAAAACTTAAATATGATAGATTATAAAAATGTTTTGTATAATTGTGAAGTTATTCGAAAAAAAAATTTGTTATTTAAGTCAATAAAACATGAAATATTTACTCAAGATGTAAATAAAATAGCACTTTCAAGCAATGATGATAAACGGTTACTATTATGTGATAAAGTATCTACTTTAGCATGGGGTAATGCAAATATATTTAAGTAATGCATTAAATAACTATTTTATGCACTGTTTGATATAAAACAAGAATTGTATTTTAGTTACTACTTATGAAATAAATTGTATGTTGTGTACGTAACTATTGTTTGATATAGATTAAACACTTACTAAATCAAGTATTGTGTTTTAGTTAATAGGAACTTACGAAATAAATAGTATTTTGTGTTACTGTTTGATAATTGTATGTTATGTAAGTAATTACTGTTTGATACAGATTAAGTACCTACTAAAATAATCAATGTATTTAGTTACTACCTAAGAAATAAATAATATTTTATGGTTAATTTTAAATATGTTTCATTTCCATTTTTGATAACAAAGCGCAGTGCGCTATCTGATACCTATGACATATAACACTAATCAGGACATGTACCATGATATTCAAAGAAAGATTGTTTTAATCTTATTTCAGGTGTTATGTCTAATACCACGCACTGGTAAAATTATCTATCGATTTGTTTGAAGATGAAATTGATTCACAGCCCATTACTTATGGAGTCAGATGGCCAAAACATCGTCAACTTGCTAAAAAACTGATGTCTCGACTTGTCTGAAGATGAAATTGATTCACGGCTCATTACTTATGGAGTCAGATTACCAAAACATCATCAACTTAGTTATTCAATCATGTCTCGACTTGTTTGAAGATGAAATTGATTCACAGCACCTTACTTATGGAGTCCGATTACCAAAGCATCATCAAATTGCTACAATAATAAGATTAAAATACATACATCGTTAGGCAGCCAGCTCAAGCGGTCACATTACGAAACAATAAAAACGGAACGAATTGTAAGTATTATCATCTAAAGATTAACTTTATAATGTTATTTCTTAGAGTGTTGTAACTATTATTAATCATACATTTTTTTTTTCAGGTCATCAATAATGTGTGATTCTCCTGACATCATGTTCTCCCAATATGGTCAAGGCTTCCCGACTCCAAGTTTAAGCTGGCATATTCCAGAGCAACACAGACCTGAAGCAGCCATTAAAAAGTCTAGAACAAGACGGGAGGGCTTAAAACGCAAAGCATCGGAGCATCCTTTATGTCAATCATACGTCATAAACAACGAAAAGAAAAAAGGTTTACGACTGATCCAGATACAAGTGTTGGACATTAGTGAACGACAAGAAAGCGTGGTAAATTCAAATGACAATGAGGAGGTGGTAGTGTTAAGTGCACAATATGTAGTTAGTGAACCGGTGGACTATGTTATGGAAGAGACACAGTCATTAATAAACAAAATTTCGAAGAAACTTTGTGGTGATGATTGTTATTAGTAAGTAGTTTCTAATGTTTGTATATATGTCCACTTTAACTTGTTGTATTAAATTCTGAATTTATTATAAAATTATTTGCTAATCTACTAGTGTATTAAACTGTATCTACTTAGGTCATCAAGATTTTGTCACATATTTAAATATATAATAAGGATAGGTGTAAGTAACTATTTTGTGAATAACGTGAAAACTAAATAAATAATATGTTTATAATTTAAATTATGTTTTATTGACATTACATAAACATACACTTTAAATTAGCTCAAATGAATCTCATTATAGGTTATATGTTTATAATATTTTGAAATTAATAGAATACTTACTTATCGCAATTCATCTAATTAGAGCTAATATAAAGTTTGATGTTTAGTTCTCCTAAATACATTTAAATAAAACAAAAAGTAGGTACATTTAGATTTTTATTAATTGAACATATTAAAATTAAAACATATTAAACACAGACATATTATTATCAACATACCATTTTCTAATACACACCGCATTATTTAATGCACAATTCATTCTATGGTTCACACAATTAAAATCAGTTTTATTTTTACAGAACTTCTTTTTTAATGTCGCAAAATTAGGACATCCCTTCTCACCTATATCGATCACTTCACAGTTTGCACATAACTCTTTAATCCACTTTATTTTTTCCAAACCCTTTGTGATAATTTTTTTATTTTCTAAATATGGTAAAATAACGCGTTTAAACTCTTTGTAGTCAATGTAGCCCTCACTCCAGTAAATTCCTCGATTTCTTTCTATCCACCTCACTTGTTTTCTTTCTTCTTGTGTTAGGTAATGGAATGGATATGGTGGTTTTACCAAGAACGTCTGTGTATGATCCTGACTTGCAATGGTCAATTCTTTTATAATAAAATTATTTGTAGAATCTTTAAATCCTTGGAGTTCAACTATAAGGTACTTCATGATATCTTCTTAACAATGTTACTTAATGGTTTGTATTCAACAATGCAATCGTTCAGAATGAGACAGTATGCTGAAGTTTGATCTGGAATCTCTGAATCACTCTCAATTTCTACTCTCACATCCACAACCGGACCTGTCTTTAGATTATCTGCTTGTCTAGAGCAATCGACTACAAACAGCGGTGCTAAATCTCTAAATTGTTTCTCGCTTAGAATGGGCTCCGAGCGACGTCCGTAATACGACTGTTGAAATCTGATGTATTGCTCGTATAATAAACCGATTCTGTTATTAGCAAAACTCACATTTAAGTTTTCATATGGAAAATAGGTTGAATTGAGATACACTCTTACGTCTCGAACATGACAGTGATCGAATTGAGACATGTCAGAACTTGCATTGTTTTTTCTATTTGTCTGTAGACCAATAATGACGTATCTTGGTTTTTCTATTTGAGATGAAGTTTTGATAGACCAGGTATGTTTTGTAGTTTTAGGCAAAGCCGGATATTCGTACAGATCCCAATTTCTGTATATCATTTGAAGTGGACGATCTTTTTCTAAGACTTTTAACAAACCAATTTTTTCTTTGTCTGATACTTTAACATGCGGTACGCGCCATATGATTTTGTTGATCTGAACATCATCCACTACTTCACCTGTATTAAGTTTTACAGCGTTCAAATTAGTGTTACTTCGTAACAATATCAGTTCATGTCTGCTATTTATCACGACTTTTTTAAAATCTTCAGCAAAACCGAGGACGTTACGTAGTGGTATAGAAGCAGAAAACCTTCCTCCATCAATATTTTTTATGCCATCAATATTCCAACCCCAGGCATTAGACATTTTTGATTCACTTTCGTTCATTGAAATTAATGATTTCATGGTTGTTGTTATACCTGCATTTTTTATTTTATCAATCTCCACTCCATTTAGCTCATACCTAATATCTTGGAACAAGTAGAGTAAAGCATTGTTCGTAAAATTGACACTAGTAGCTTTGTCCTTCGTATCTTTTTTGGTAACGATAACAGTTCCTTCCAAATATAGGGTGCTAGCTGATGGTAATATGTACAAGTCCTGTTGGTTGATAGGTATGCGGATTTCATCGTTCCTGTTGAAACTCGTTACATAGGGCTTGTAGGAATGAAATTCAATTCCTTCTATAGTGTTATCGTAAGTTGGTGCGGTTAAAACGTCCAAGATATTCATTTTAACAATCCGATCGCTCTAAGGAATGCTTTATTGTCTTTAGTTAATTTTATTTTCTTCTTAGAGAGAGGTCTTATTTGATAGGTAGCTCGAGTAGAACTGATATTCTTTACTTGTTGAGACACATTTTTATTGTAGTCAATCATGTTTTTCTTCTAAGATGCAGATATACCTGCACTTCTTCACCACGTAAATTGATTATTCGTTTATTTATATCTAGCAGCCTGATATATATGCAGCTTATATTGTTTTGATTGATTGGAAAGTATATTGCGTTCTTCGGGATTTCTATGATCCTGTATCCAGGTGGCACATTAAGTGCAAATTCGTGAATAATATGACTTGGTTCACCGTTTAGATATGAACCGCTTACAATATCACATTCAATCCTGACTACGGTCGTAGGTAGAATGTTGACTGGAGACTGTGACACATGCCATTTATTTGCTTTCAAGATTTGTTTCTTAAATCCTAATAGTCTTCTAAAAGAGTCTTCTTTGGTAAAATTAATGTCTTTTGTACAGAATATTGTAGTTTTTAAAGTATTATTATTGCACCGTAGTTTGATCACTGCATCTTTTATTTCGGATTTTAAATAATCGCTGATATCTTGCAACTCATAAGTACCCTCTGGCAGTTCAATAACTTCGTTTAAGCCATAATAGAACTTATTATTACTTTTATCAATGTTTGGAATAGAATTAAATGTTGAAAAGTGTAATAATGCACACTCATACTCTCCATCTAGTTGCAACGTATTAGGAAAGTATGTAGTTAACACTGACGAGTCTCCAGTAATCGACAAAGTGAGCGACATCTTGCAAATGATTGAAATGAAAGAAAAGCTCATATTTTATATTACATTTTTATTCCAAAAAGTCCACAAATAATTTAAACATAAATGTCCACAATTGACTGTGTTAAATTTTTGATATCTTGTGTAGTTATAAAAAACATTACAATTTTTGAAATATTGCATCAACTCCATTGGAGGTTTTAAATTTCCATAGCTATCAAAGTATTCACAGTGATTGTATACTTTAACATAAGCTACCCAATGCGTTCCTTCGTTCTTAGAATCGTCTAAGTTAACGATACCACATTCAATGGGTTTCGGCTTCCGAGGTAGTCGATCCTTCATGTAGACCCCACGAAAATATGGAATGTCTCTTGAATACTTTCGGATGTCTACATTAGTTAGAGGGCGATTGGGTAGCATATTTTTCAGTTTTTTGAAGATGTTATAAACAATCCTTTACCACTTTTATACGGCTTAATGTATAAACCCTTGCCCAACACTAAAGCCTCCATAGCTTTATTATGTCGTTCTGTTTCTTGCAAATTTTGTTTGCTTGCTTTGTAATCATTAACGGTTTTTGCAATTCCCGCTGCTCCGCCAGCTAGACTTCCTAAGGCCGACAAACCAGCGAAAATTGGAATTAAAGGTAGAACTCCTCCAGTCTTTGGTATGGGTATTACTCGGGGTACTCGAATTCGATGATGAATGTTTGGAAATAACTTTTTTGCGGCTAAGTAAGCTGCTTTTATCAAAGTCTTACTATCTTTGCATTTGAGTTTCTTAATTTTTGATTTTATTTTTGAAACTAAGTGTTTAAATGATTTAATGCCGGATCCAGACTTTAGTTTCGCTTTCATAACTTTGCTCACTAGCCAAGAGCTTAGTTTTTCACCTTTCCCTGCATCTTTTGATTTAAGTCTTTGTTTAGCCATGTTAAGTAGTTCTAGATCGGCTTTATGACGATTTGATAAATCTGTATGGTTTGTATACGCAATATCGTGTTGCATGCAAGCTTCGTCTAGCTTATTTACACCTCGGTCACCTCGCGCTAAGCGTTTGTGAAGTTTGGTTCCTGGTCCGCAATAGTTGTATCCTGGCAAATGAACTTCGAATGGTAGATTATTAATTACGCTGTTAACTAGTCCACCTCCTTGCATTATTCAATTTATAATGATCAGATTTTAAATGAAAAATGGTTATATAATATTTTAGTCCATTATTGCTGCCTTTTCAATCCAACTGTTTTCTGCACTGTTTAGACCTAACCATTTGACATACAATTTATTTCCTTTCTTTTTCAAAACCTTTTCTATCAAATATACATCAGGATAATTAGATCTTTGCAGTTCTTGTTCGTAGAAAGCTCCTAATATGTTTTGCTTCCGTTGATCTTCTATGTGATAAGTCACTGGTAAAGTTTTATTTACCTTTTTTACAATAAATAATTCAGTCGACCAATTAGGAGTGTAACCTTTCTCAAAATTATGTTTGTATTTACTTATACGAACACAATCACCAACTTTGAATTTAGGCTTTCGCTGAACTAATTCATGTTTGTTTATTTTTTTTATATTTTCTTTGATTACTTGTTCATTGCTTTTGTTTACATTAACTGGTTTAAATTGAATAGTGCGATGTTTTGTGTTGTTATATCTCTCCAATATATCTTTCAATGGTAGACCTAACCACTTATAGCTTCCATTGAGACTAAAATATTTATATAATTTATTTTTTACAGTTCTAATCAGTCTCTCTACAATTGATGCTTTTTTAGTAGAAAACGATGAGTAATGGTTAATGTTGTGCTTTTTCATAAGCGTTTGAAAAGTGATGTTATAAAATTCTGTCCCCATGTCAGTTTGTAAGTTAACAGGATTACTGCGACTACTAAGCAGTATATGTTCGAATGCACGAGTAACCTCAAATTTATTTTTCGATTTTAACGGTTCAGCCCAGGCATACTTTGAGAAACAGTCAATCACTACTAAGATGAAATTGTAACCTTTGTTGTACTTTTTAAGGTTTTGCATGTCCATCAAGTCTGCTTGCCATAAGTCATGGATTCCTTTCAGAATAACAGAACGTCGCAGGAAATTTCTTCTTGCCGCTTTGTGTATTTCATTTACAATTTGCTGTTTTGTCATTACGAAGTTTTTTGCAGTAATTTATCTACCTCTGCTTTAGTGTAGAACTTATCTTGGAAATGAGTTGAAACCTCAGGTATCCTTGCTTTTAAAGTAGTTTGAACTGTATCCTTTGCATCTTTTATTACTTGAGAACGCAATTTACCAATCAGAGTATTAAAGTCTTTCAACATATTTGCATTCAATCGATCTACATAATCCTTGTTTACAACCAGATTATTTAATTCTTTTAACGTGTTAGCATTCAATTGATCTACATAATCCTTGTTCACAGCATCGTCTGCCTCTTCTGGGGTTCTAATTCCTCTCAGTCTTGATGTTTTTAAATCAAAATCTCCGTTTTCTGATTTTAACAATGCATTCTCATTAAACTCAAATAACTCTGATAAACGCATTCTTTTGTGAATGTAGTGTCCGAATTTGTCTACGTTCATGTTTAAGGTGTATTGTTGCGAGAGGTTGATAGTAAAATAAACACATTATTAAATAATTATTTATTTATAACTTTACTTTCACGTAATTCTTCAATGATGTATATAATTTCATTATCTAATCCTGTGTTGCCAGCATCTCTAGATGCAATCAATAATTTTAACCTTTCCACTAATTCATTGGGATCATCCCAGTACACGAAATCTACGTTTTTTCTCCACTTTTTTAATAACGGTAGACCTTTTCCCTGAACTGCATTCTTCAGTTTAAAAAGTGGTTTTATAACTTGCAAATATTTTTGTCCTTTGTTACTTTTTATTGGCTTACTTGGCTCATAGTCTCGACGATGGGCATTTGTATCAAGTAGCATCGACTTATAATTTTGCATATCACTATCTGTAACCAAGCTTAGGTCTACATCTTTCTTAAGCAATAACTGTTTTAAGCCAGGAGTGTTTCGGTATTTATGTCCAACTACGGTGATGTATTGATCGTTGATCGTTATGCAAGCAGAACCTAACATCAGTTTCCCGCTGTCTGCTCTAACCCCAAACGGAATATCTACCAACGCTTCTGAAGACACTGACCAGGATGACGTATCACCGTCTTGATTCCTTTCAACGACTGATTCATAAGAAGAGTCACTGTTGATATCGGATTCATATTTATCTTCATCGTCATTATTATTATTACTTCCTGCGGTACCAGTTTCGTTGATAAACGAACCATCAGCAAAATCATCACTAGCATGCAGGAGAGGAGTTTGCTTACTAGCATTAGCAATTAGGTTGAGAGGTTCTGTTACAGGTTTGAAAACAGATTCCAGTGCTTGTTTATTATTAATTTCAGCATCTCTCATTTTTCGTACTTTTATCTTCACAGCTTCTGCTGCATCAACAATTTGTCGTTTCAATGATTTTTCCATATTAGTAAAATAGGTCGTAATTGATTTAGCGTTGTAAGGTGAATAATAATGTCAGGCAGGAAATATCCTTATATATGTATTCGTGATTTTAGTCAAAGACTACAAACGTATCAAATTTACTTCTATAACATCCTTTGTTTTTGGAACAATCTTTATTAATTACAACATAATTGAAAGGTTTATTCCATATTTTTGAACACATTTCACGAAACTCAATCCATGTCATGTCAGTGTTGACATGCTCTTCATAAACATGTCTCATATTTCTTTCATCTTGTTTAAAAAGTACGATTAGGTTTGCGTTGTCTCTTACTAATTGCTTAGGGATTTTACTATACGTCTGATTTAGATAAAAACAATCAATGAATTTGTGTCTCCCCATTGCAAAATAATCACGCATATTACTTTGATTTTCACAAGCAACATCATCAAATACAATTACAGAATTTGGTTTTGCGGTCTGAACACTCAGTACTTGCTCATTTTCATGATATTTCTGAAACGAAATGCCTGGTACTCGTTGCAAGACTTTTTCTAAAAAAACGTATTTGGGTTGTTGCAAGGTTTTCGAGTAAACATAAACATTTTGAAATCTTAATCCATTCTCATGTATAAGAAGTCCAACTAATAAATTGGTTTTTCCACAATTTGACGGCCCGCAAATGATGCATCGTATGGATTTAGGTAATAATTCTCCATGACGAAAACCAGTTTCCTGAGACTGAACGCAGAGTTTGTTTACATGTAACGATTGTGGTTGTTTGACAAATTTCATGGTGACTCATTGAAACGGTTATAATATCAATAATGGGTCAATTAAGCAATTACATAGACATTTATACGTCGTTATGACTTTTGTCCCCACTTACTCTCAAATATACCTAATGTTATTTTGTAATTTTTTACATTGACATTTTATAACTCATTGTCGCTGACTCGAACAAATGTACGAACATCACCATGGCTGTCCTTCAATATAAGATAGCGATTGTTTGATTTTAGCCAATCAAGCATCTGTTGGTAGAACAAATCTTCTGATTGGGCTGTATACCTGTCCTGATGTTTTGATGAACCGTTATCTGTATTTTTTTTATCAGTTTGCAAATCTTGTATAAATATAACCTCGCCGCTCGAATTCCTCATGATAAGTTTACAAATATCTTTTATAACAGACTTCTCTGAGTCATGCATTGTAGTTAACTTAGTTATATGTATTTAGTTTAGTGATACGAAATGCAACCTTCTTACTGCAATGGCTAGAATCGAATGTAGCGTTAAATCACTGCGAAGAATTATTTATAAGCTATTCACCTTTCCTGTTAAAAGAGTTTAGTTTAGTTACATAACGGTAACGTTAGGTTTGCAGGAATCAACCCAAACGGAAGCAAATGAGATTTTAGTGGAATAGACACCAAACCAGTATTTTACAGCAAAATGCAGGAATTCATACCTACTCCAACGGGTGGAATAGCCGCTGAACCAGTGTTTTTAACATATCATTCACAAAAATGTTATTGGGCATTCTACCACACCGCGACAAGCGAGCGAAGCGAGTGAAGTCGCATCAGGTGGGGTAGAATGCCCAATAACATCCTACTGACGACGGTCAGCCTCCGCTCTTCAGCGTGAGCCCGCTCCAGCCACACTACATTGGACGACGGTCAGCCTCCGCTCTTCAGCGTGAGCCCGCTCCAGCTACACCACATTGGACGACGGTCAGCCTCCGCTCTTCAGCGTGAGCCCGCTCCAGCTACACCACATTGGACGACGGTCAGCCTCCGCTCTTCAGCGTGAGCCCGCTCCAGACACACCGCATTGGACGACGACGGTCAGCCTCCGCTGTTTAGCGTGAGCCCGCTCCAGACATCATCACCAGCTCCATCATCAGCTCCAGGGTCTAACTTCCAATTGGCCAAGAAATTCCACAACGAACCGTGTGAAAGTTCCAGCTCCCACGCGTCATCGGAACAATATGCAAACGCCAAGCTTCGTGTTTCTGTGAGTGTTTCTTGTGTCTCTAATTTCAAAGTGAATCGCACCTCCGAATCGTATTTCCAACTTATTGCTATATTTTATAACTAATTGTATCTACACTGTTTCACGTATTCTATTGTTCGTAAATTATAAAAGTTGTCCAGCATATCATAATAACTATGTCCGTTAAAGGAGAAAACGAGAGAAGCCCCGACAAAATCACCTTGTCCGTCTTAACTAAATTTATAAAATCATATAATGGGGACAGGGAAACATTACCTGCATTTCTTACAAATTGTGAGAATGCCATGTCTCTAGCCACACACGATCAGCAAAACGTGCTCTGTAAGTACATTATTTCTCAGATGGAAGGGAAAGCACAGGTAGCATGTAGCCTAAAATCATTTGAAAAATGGTCGGAACTTAAAATCTTCCTCAAGTCCACATTTGGAGAGAAAAAACACGCAACACATCTCTTATCGGACTTACAGCATTGCAAACAATTGCCAAGTGAAGACGTTACGCAATACTCTCTACGAATCGAGTCAATACTGACCCGAATTCAGTCGGACACTCATCACAGTTGTAAAGATGAAAAAGAATTGCCTGGCCGTATAGCAGCCATGGAAGACCTAGCCCTTAACACATTCATGCTAGGCCTAAGCTCTTCTATATCCAACATTGTTCGGTGCAAAACTCCTTCGACTCTCAACGAAGCGATTCAATATGCTATAGATGAAGAAAAGTTATATAATTTAGCCAAACCTAAAACGGCCAAACAATGCTCGACATGTAATAAAGTAGGCCATAGTTCATCGGAATGTTTCAGAAACAAAAAGCCTAATTTTAATTCCCAAAAACCATATCATAAGGTCTTCACTTTCCATTGGGACTCTAATAAAAATGATAATTCTAATACTAATTCTAATGCTAATTCCAATGCTAATTCTAACGCGCAAACTTGTAGATATTGCAAAAATTTCGGCCACACTATAGAGCAATGTCGTAAAAGGCAGTTCAATATGCAACACCACGAAAATATGGGCTCTGCGCAGCGCCATCATAACTCACCTGATAACTCTAAGAATTCATTTACGCATACATGTGAATATGAAGCCAATGATCATAATAACTACACTGAATCTCAGGATAATTTAAACTAAATCGAATTTTGATGCCGTGTCCGTCAAAATCTATGCAAAATTATAATGGCACGACTCTTCCTAAATCTACATCTCAGTCAAAGATGCTGAGTCCTACTAGTTCTACTATTTTTACTAAATCTACATCTCAGGCAAAGATGCTGAGTCCTACTAGTTCTACTATTTTTACTAAATCTACATCTCAGTCAAAGATGCTGAGTCCTACTAGTTCTACATCTCAGTCAAAGATGCTGAGTCCTACTAATTCTACATCTCAGTCGAAGATGCTGAGTCCTACTAATTCTACATCTCAGTCAAAGATGCTGAGTCCTACTAGTTCTACATCTCAGTCAAAGATGCTGAGTCCTACTAATTCTACATCTCAGTCAAAGATGCTGAGTCCTACTAATTCTACATCTCAGTCAAAGATGCTGAGTCCTACTAGTTCTACATCTCAGTCAAAGATGCTGAGTCCTACTAATTCTACATCTCAGTCGAAGATGCTGAGTCCTACTAATTCTACATCTCAGTCGAAGGTGCTGAGTCCTGCTATCTCTACTAATCTTACTAAATCTACACCTCAGTCAAGCCAGCTGAGTCCTACCATTCCCAATGATAAAATAAAATGTCACTTATGCCATAAAGCTTTACCAAATTCTCATACTAATTCTAAAAATAACTTACCTAAATCTAATAAACCTATCTACGAAATTAACGATTTTTGTAAAAAGGTAGCCTTACCTCATACTTACTTATCCACTAATCATGCCTTAGAAAAGCTATGTTTCCTTATTGACGCAGGATCAACTATCAGTATCATCAAAGGCTCCTGTTTACTAGAAATTCCAAATCTCTTCCCCGAAACTGTAAAATTAAAAGGCATTAATAGTTCGGAAAACCCTGTTGAAACTCTAGGTACTTTTCTAATGGAGTTTCAATTATCGAATAATACTTATAAATACAAATTTCATGTCACAAAAGATGACATCAATATTAATAATTATGACGGAATTATCGGTAGCGATTTTTGCGATTACTTTAAATCTAATATCAATTACTCTTCTAAATCAATGTCTATAATGAATCATTCCGTCCCTATTACTTATACTCAACCATCGTATAATATTCCAGCTCGTTCCGAAGTGGTTATCGAATGCACTGTATCTAATTACTCACCTGAGCTTTATCATAACAATGAAGCTCTCGTACTAGATCATACCATAAGTGAAGGCGTCTATGTTGCAAATTGTATAGTCTCAATCAAATCAAATAAGAAAACAAATATAACTATCCTAAATACTACAGAGACTGACATTGAAGTAAAAGATTTTCACGTAAACGTGACACCGTTTGAAAGTAATTGTTCAGATTCTATATCTTGTTACAACATTAATTCTATTTCCTGTAATAAATTTGATCGCATAAATAAAGTTCTAAGTCTTATTCGCTGCTCCCATCTAAATGATGAAGAGAAAAAATCTCTCTTAGAATGCTGTTCCCAATACACGGATATCTTCCATATCGAAGGTGAGCCCTTAACCTTCACGAATGCTATAGAACATACTATTAATACAGGTGATGCACCGCCCATTAATGTCAAATCATATCGTTTCCCCGAATGCCACAAGGAGGAAGTAGACTCCCAAATTCGTAAAATGCTAGATCAAGATATTATTCGACCTTCTATTTCGCCTTGGAGTGCTCCAGTTTGGGTAGTACCGAAGAAGATGGACGCTTCCGGCAAACAAAAATGGAGAATAGTCATTGACTATCGCCGTCTCAATGACGTCACTGTTTCCGAAACTTATCCGCTGCCTCTTATCACTGATATCTTGGACCAATTAGGTCATTCTAAATATTTTAGCACACTGGACCTTACCAGTGGCTTCCATCAACTAAAGACCAATCCTAAAGACGCGCCTAAAACAGGTTTCACAGTTAGCACAAATTCAAGCATGTCTGGACACTATGAGTTTACCAGGATGCCTTTTGGGCTGAAAAATGCCCCTGCCACATTTCAGCGTCTTATGAATACTGTGTTATCAGGCTTACAAGGCCTTCATTGCTATATCTACTTAGACGATTGTATCGTGTACAGTCAAAATTTACAAGATCACATGCATAAATTACAACTAGTATTTAACCAATTTCGTGAATATAATCTGAAACTCCAACCAGACAAATGTGAGTTTCTTAGACATGAAGTGACTTACCTTGGGCATATTATCACCGATAAAGGTATGTCTCCAAATCCTGAAAAGGTTAACGCCGTATCACAATTTCCAATTCCTAAAAATCCTAAAGACATTAAGTCATTTCTAGGCCTAATAGGCTATTATCGCCGATTCATTGAAAACTTCTCTAAATTAACTAAACCACTTACCTCTTTATTAAAGAAAGATGCTGTCTTCCACTGGAGTACTGAACAGCAACACGCATTCGATTTTCTGAAAGAAAAATTAATTACTGCCCCTCTTCTACAATACCCTGATTTTTCACAACCTTTCAACGTTACTACCGACGCTAGTAATTATGCTGTTGGAGCAATACTATCTCAGGGTCCCGTCGGCAAAGATAAGCCGATCGCATACGCATCGCGCACCCTAAATAAACCTGAAGGCAACTACTCGACTACAGAAAAAGAGCTTTTAGCTATCCTATTTGCCGTTAAAACTTTTCGACCATATTTATATGGAAACAAATTTAAAATAATTACAGATCACAGGCCCCTTGTATGGTTATTTAATGTTAAAGATCCCGGGAGTAGACTCATTCGCTGGCGCCTCAAACTTGAGGAATATGACTACGAAATTGTCTATAAACAAGGTCGCCTCAATTCTAACGCCGATGCGCTATCTCGTTGCCCTATTAATTCTATTGATGTTAATAATTTAAATAATTTCACCTATGAACAATATTTTAAAAATCAATTCACTAACCAGCTTCCTACTTCAAATACCATTATAGAAGAATGTACTCAAGGTCTACACTTATCCAAGTTAAATACAATAGCTTGCCCTGTCTCATTAGACTTTGATAATTCTATGCCCTATTGCGAAGAAATACTCTCACAACTCGATAATTCTGCTGACTTATTAAATTCCGAACGCGAACCTCTTACGATACATCGCGTCAATGATAAAAATAAATCTTACTATTTTCTATTTACAAAAGTTCATCATTATGAACAAACTAACTTCAGAGATGTCTATACTTTATTAATCAAACTCAGAAATCTACTTATCGATTGCCCAAATATAACTGATCTCGCGTTACCAGATTTTAGTGACCCATTCTCTAAACTAGCTTATACTAAAATTTATAATATGATATCGTATATTTTTCACGATACCAACATTAAAATTCATATATATAAAAATCAATTAATCTATCCTACTCCTACAGAAGTTCCTAAAATATTAAAAGAAAATCATGACTCTGTTATCGCTGGTCACCCAGGTTCACAACGAATGTATTCGCGTATCAAAGCTGCCTACTATTGGAAAGGCATGCGCTCTGACATTGAACAGTACGTAAAAAAATGTAAGCTTTGCCAAATCAATAAACCCTTAAGGAAATCAAATAAAGCTCCTATGGAGATAACTTCTACATCCACTAGGCCATTTGAACGATTAGCTCTTGACGTCGTAGGCCCCTTACCCGAAGCGGGTTTCCAAAATTTTAAATTCATCTTAACACTACAAGATGATCTAACCAAATTTACTAGCGCCTATCCGATGGTTACAGCTACTAGTGAAGAAATAGCTAGAAACCTCGTACATTTTATGTCTCTTTTCGGTTTTCCTAAAACCATTTTAACAGATCTAGGCACTTGTTTTACATCAGAATTATTTAAACAACTAACTGACATATTGAAGGTCAAAGCCCTTTTCACTACTCCGTATCACCCACAAACTAACGGAGCTCTTGAACGCTCACATGCTACTCTAAAAGAATATCTTAAATCTTTTGTTAACGAGAACCAAAATGACTGGCATTGTTATCTATTCACTGCAATACTAGCATATAACACGACCCCTCACTGTACAACTAATTTCACTCCCCATGAGTTATTATACGGTTATAAACCATGCATTCCTAATTCCCTCTATGAAACCTCCGGTAATACCACATACAATGAATATATTAGAGCTTTACAATATAGAATGCGATTTAGTCGCGAAAAAGCTGTCCAAAATATCCTAAATAGTAAGGAGAAATCTAAACAATATTATGATGCAAATTCCCGTGAAATCACATACAAATCAGGAGATCTGGTGTATCTAAAACACCATCATAGACTTCGTAAAGCGTTATCGCCTATATGGAAAGGCCCATATAAAATTACAAAAGTACATAACAAACATAATGTGACCCTTCAAGTAGGTCGAAAAAAATATAAAGTACCACACTAATGAAATAAAACCTTCAATATCTTAACATACTATGTTTCTTTTCAGAACGCTATGCTGCCATGGCATTTTAAGCCACAGCCTCACCGAATCGAGCATCATTCCCATCTACCATAGTCCCGGAATTTATTTTGAACCTATTAATAATATTAATTTTTATAATGATTATTGGAAAGTTATCACTCACGTCGACTTAATCTCTTTAGAACCTTATCTTAACAAAATAGAAACTCTATTACATGAAACTCTGAATCTCTGTAACAAAATTCAATCACAGGATTCACAAGATTTTAACATGTGCAAGGATGTGTCTAATCCTATCGAAGTTTTAATTCAATCTAATTACATTAAATTACAATCGTTATCACATATCATCTCTAATAAATCAACAAGTAAAGTAAAACGCTCTTTGGAATTTGGAGGTGTAATGAAAGTGAATCTTAAAGTTCTTTTTTGGCACATTAGATGCAGACGACGCCAGAAAATACGATGCTGCGATTGAGTCATGTAAAAAGAGTGACACAGAAATATACCACCTAATGAGAGATAACATTCACATAATTAAGTCTACCATAAATAATTTTAATACTACTATTTACAAACTTAATCAAAACGAAAATAGATTGAATACCCAAATTAATCAGATGAACGAAATATTTTCTCAAATAATAAAAACTGATAACCTACTGCTGTATACCTCAAGGTTAAATAATCTTCTTAATATAATCGAAGGTTCTTTACTTACTATCTCCAATTTACTTGACACTACAGTAAATTCTATTTTATTTTCTAAGGTTAATGTATTACATCCTAGTGTTATAAGCCCCTCTAATCTTTATTTAGAATTATCTAAGCATAGTAGTCAAGTAAGCAAAAGACTAGATTTCCCAGTTCCTTTAAGTATTCAGAATATTCACTCCATAATAGATGTTTCCGAATTTAGCTCTTATTATTATAATAATAAGATCGTTTTTATATTACAAATCCCTTTAATAACACCTGATAAGTTCATGACCTATAAAAACATACCTCTACCTACTCCGCATGATGACTCACACAATACATTCGCATTGATTCAACCTACTAACTCCTATATAGCTTTAAGTGACGACAGGATGCATTATGCTATGCTGGACACACTCGATAAATGTAAGATAATAAATAATAACTTGTCTATCTGTGAGTTAACTACTATATATTCATGTTTAAGTAATCCAAACTGTGAATCTAAAATATTAACTGAAGTAACGCTTTCGTTACCTACAGAATGCAATGCTAAACTTTTATATGGTCAAATTGATATTTGGCAAAAGTTAAACAACAATAAATGGATTTATGTTCAATCAAAAACAAATAAGTTAATAATTAAATGTGAAGATAACATTAACGATTATTCAATTATAGGTACAGGAATTGTAAAATTAACAGCTAATTGTATTGGTTATTCTAAAACCATTCAGTTAATAACAGCTAGTTCTTATTCATTTATTACTAAGTCTCCTTTAGATATTAAGTTTGATATAACAGCTGATGACTGTTGTAAGAAGGACATATTTAATAAAAGCCTGTCTTATTTGTCGCCAATCTCTTTAAGTAAAATTAACCTAGATTCCCTCAAAAACGCAAATCATCAAATGGATAATTTAGAACAAGAACTAAATAATTTAGAAAAGGAATCTCATTTTATTAAATATGGCCCTTATTATTCTACTTTTACTTATATTCTAATTGTGTGTTTATTTTTATATGTAGCTTATAAGATCTTTAGATATTTTAAGAACAAAAATACTTCTAATTCTGGATGCTGCGTGCAAATATTTAATCAATGTTATAACCAGAAAACTTCTAAGCGCAAATCCAAAATCTCTAATTCTATCGAGATGACTGAAATGTCCTCGACATCTGATGAAGACAATAAGTCAATACAATCTCTACCAATTCAAAACACTAATTATAAATCTACTGCTAATGCCCATAAGGCCAAATTTCCATCGAACAGGAATCTTAACTTTTAAAATACTATGAAACTATGATGTTATAATAATAATACTAATAAGCTATATGTACTACTTGTATACTTATATCTAGTGTAAATTGTAAAATGACTATCTAAATCTCGCTGCATCTCCAATCTTTTCTATTCTACTTCGCTCATCTTAGAAGATAAAGCTCCGTCAAAAAGGGGGAGCTGTTATAACCCTTATTACAAGGTAGTAAGGATGACATCGGCACTCTATCGCCCGCGTCTTATTTTTCACTGCATATTATATGCTGAATTGCATTTACCGCACAGTAGCGGAATTTTAATAACTAAGTTAGCCAGTTAGATTCTGGACGCCGTCGCGTAAACCCATTTTGGGGACTTATCTCGAGAGATAAGATAGTCATCATTTTTGGTGTGTCTCTGTACTTATAATTTTTGGCAATTTTAAACTTAAAAGTGTAATTGTGGATTTTTTGTAAATATACGTGGTTTGTGTAAACTGTCTTTTTTTTAAAAAGACCAACGGGACCGGCCCTATAACAGTACGCACACACTCAGCGTTCCGAACCGTTCCGAACAAAAACGAAGTTATATAATACTTTCGTCTGACCTTTTATTTAAATGCGCTAAAAAGAATAAAATAAACTTTTTCTTTATAAATTTTACTATCAACTTATAACGTCATCGTCACTACACAATTCACGAGATTAGTGGCAACAATAATATTGTATAACTATATTGTTTGTTATTGTTCGCCAGGTCTGCTAATCCCTCGAGAGAAATAAATGGCTGTGAAGCCAGCAGAGTCTGAACGTTGGTCGGCAGACGACTGCTTTAGGTATATTGTCATCGTGGTACTGTGGATTTCCTTGGCCTGATAAAGTTTAGGATTTCCTTTTCAGGGCGTATCACGTCGGAGTCACCAATTTAGTGGTTGTTGTACACTAACTAAATTAAATTAAAAATGTTCTTATTTCTATATAAATTTAGTCAACACAAGACAGAGAAGTGACAGATCAGAAGAAAAGTAAAAATTATATCGTGAAGGTTTTATGTAAATAAAGTTTCTAAATAAGTAGGTCGCCACACCATATTATAGGGTGTGCGTTTCAATGGCGCGACCACGGCGTTTTTTTTTTTAAAATAACTATGCCATGATTTTGTAAAAATATGTATGTACGTGGTTCAAATTTCCCAAAACCTTAAATTTGTCAAAGTTATGGTTAAAAAGTTATAAGGGTTTGAACGTGGCCACGCCATCGAAACGCGGAGAACCGCGCGGCCACGGAAATCTTAAAAACTAAGCGTTGCAGAGATCTGAAATTTAGGTAAATATCAGATTGAATTTGTAAAAAAAATATAAAAAATCCTAGGTTTATATTTGAGGAGCATACGTACGGTATCGCTTATCACCGGGTTCCTTCTATCTGGCAGAATCTTGATGCTCCGAAATTTATTTGGCATAACACACTTGGCATAATCTTCTTTATACGAATATTTCTAAGGCATAAAAAATATTTAATATAGTTATTGTTTGGCCGAATGTTTGTATTTCCGAATTTACAATGAATGAATTTACTTTTAAGATGGCAGAATTTTATTTGGCATAATCACCTTTGGCAATGTTCAAATTTCGCACAATTTCACTTGGCATATTACGAAGATGGCAGAATTTCATTTGGAATAATTTTATTTGGCATTATTGCCATTTCTATAAAATAGCATTTTTAACCAAACATTTAAATATAGTCTCAAAAAGTCAATATGATGGACAACAAAAGTTAGTGAGAGAAACGAATCGCTTCAAAACCGACTTTACGTAGTCTTGTCTGCCCTACCCCTAGAGTGTAATTTAAAACTGCGTAGGCGCGGAGGGGCGAGGCGGCCCGCGAGTTGAGGAGCAGGTTGTTGTAACACTCGCCACCGCGCCGTCCAGCAAGCCGAAGCTGCGGTGGTGAGCGTTAAACACATCTGCGACGATAAGCTCGCGTGGGACCGCCGGAGCCCTGCAGCGCCGGAGCCATGACATAAACCATGGCTGCTGCATGTTGCATGCTTGCTTGCATGCTGCATGCTTGCTTGCATGAATGGTGTATGGTTGCTGCATGAATGGTGTATGCTGGTTTGCGTGTTTGCAATTGTATGCTAGTTTGCATGTTTGCATATTGTATGCTGGTTTGCATGTTTGCATACTGCATGCTTGTTTGCATACTGCATGCTTGCTGCATGCAAGATGTATGCTTGTTTGCATGTTTGCCTCCTGCTTACAGGAAAATAAAAACCACATGTTCACAATCAACTGTTTTAATGAATTTTCTGTGATGTGGATGTGATAGATGAGTCTTTCCATTGTTAAGCATAAGAAATTTATGCCAAAAGATGATTTTAACTGTAAACTTTCTGAGATATGATACTTCTGCTTTTAGTGACTATCGATATAAAATTTATGCCAAAAGATGATTCTGGCTGTGAACTTTCTGCGCTAAGATGGTTCTACTTTTTATTCTTATGCATTTGAAATTTATGCCTAAAGATGATTCCGACTTACCAAATTATGAGTTTTGAATGTATGATAAATGAGTGTCTGTCAAACGATTTTCTGCGAAATGAAGTTTATGCTACCCGCTGTTATGCAAAGTAATATTATGACATAAAAAGTTCTGCTATAAAGGGTGGACCCCTTATCACCATCAAAATGTTCTGAATGTGAAATTTAAAATTGAAATTAATTAATTAATGAATTTAATTTTAAATTATTGTTTTTACAAAATCTTGCCATAGTTTAAAAAAAAAATAATGCCGTGGTCGCGCCATCGAAACGCACACATTATAGGAGTGCAATAAAAATGCACAGGCCCTTCAACTTCAGCGAAAAACAAATGACACGTCACTGACGTCATGCATGAAATGAAAAGGACAGAAATATAGGTCTTGTTCTTCTATCAAACGAAGGACATGTCAATATCGCGTGTCCCCCTCCCGTACCGCACCGGGGAAAACATTATTCAGTGAGATGCACGAAAATTCATAGTAAAAGGCGCGCGTAAAAATATATGAAAAGGCTTTTGGGAAATCGAATTTTATGAAAAAACCACTGCATTAATCATTATCAAATAAAATTTATTGAATTCTTCGATAATTGTGCTGTGTCGGTACCGACTTGGTTTTGGAAATTTGACACTTTTTTTATTACTAATTTACGCCCAAAGTTACGTTAAAATTGGCAATAAAAATGAATCTTAGGTAGCTCGTAACTTTTGAATGGCTTTTTATTTTACTATTCTGTTTCCGCACAGACACAATTAATAATGAGACAAAACGATATCATGTTTAACTTTAGATGTACCATGTCAAACAGTGGAGTAATAGCTCCCCGAAATTTGTATGGAAAATATGTTGCGCAGTTCAACCTTAAGTACGAGATACTAACAGCATGTTAAGCCCATATAATGTGTTTTTTAGCGTGAACATCAAGTATAAATTAATGTTACACATACGTTTAACTAATGTAAACACCAGCCCAAAAAGTGTATTTATGCTATTTTGGTGGAAGTTATGCCAGACTTGCCATTTCAATTTTGCAGCTACTAAAGACTTAATGGATATTTATTATATCTACATGCCTAAATACGAGATATTTACAGCATGTTATAATCCACACTATGTGTGTAAGCTTCGACGTCAAGTATGATATTGTCAAGGCACCCTGTGGCTATGCCATGGATATTTGTTATATCTACATGACTAAATACGAGATATTTACAGCATATTATAATCCACACTATGTGTGTGGGCTTCGACGTCAAGTATGATATTATCAAGGCACCCTGTGGCTATGCCATAAACTTGTCATTGTGATTTTTCAGCGATGAAGTAATATTTACATTTAAGCATAACACTTTTGATTCAAATAGTGGAACAAGATTCTTTGTTCACTTAATACTATGAGAGAGCAGCTGATGGAAAATGTTCCAGACACTTATGACAGACTTCTGTTCCACTACTATACATATGGTAAACCGGTGAACCAAGGTATTGAGATGTTCTAAACCAAATTAGAGTGTTACTGTTGTCATAAGCGGGGCAACCGACGAGTGGCTTGAATGACACTGCATAACACAACCTACCAATATTCATCACCAACGTGCCAACCTCGAGATTAAATTAATATTATTTATATTTTCTTTAATGAAATGAAACACCGAACCTATAAGGTCAATAGTTATATTCTTAGCTTATTATGTATATTTCCAAATAACTAATACATGTAGCCAAAGAGATTTTGCCACCAACAACAAGAAGATCAATTGATCTGTTTGTGCCTAGCACAATAAAATTCAAACACCCAAAGAAGTATCCCGTTAACAAGAATCTTTCAACACTAAACACAATAGTGGATGCTGGAGTGCTAAGTCGGTGGCCCCAAAAGAGAACACATCAAGGATGGTACCGGAATGATTTAACCATATTATATACCAGTTATAAAGAAATGATCTGGGTACTTGGTTTAAGTACAATGGTTCAAGAAACCATTTGTTATCAAAATCTATACACCATAATGTCCTAATACTCAAAACTATTAGTATTAAGAGGAAAAGGGTTATAGACTTACAAAGTTTGGAGGTCTTAACAGCCTGTCAATGTACAAATGACATTAACAACTAAACCTGTTTTAGTTTTAAATCAAATTGCAAATTTAAACCCACCCCCATCTTCGAACAAAGATAATATTCTTATCATCATTATGTATAGGCCTAATCTAAAATAACATGTCCAATAGTAATCCATTGCTTTATCTAGCAATCCATAGATACATTAAATTATGGGTAGGTATATTAATCATGCAATAAGTACCCCTTATGTCCAAGAGTATTTTTGGAAGGGTTCCAATGACCAGACAGTTTTATCCTGCATTGCATAATTGCATTGCATTTTAAAATCACTTAAACCTTACCCATAATAATTAATCACCTTTCTTAATCATATTATTGCTGACATAAACCTTAAAACTATTAATGAAATTAAATAAAATTATTACTTTGACTGCCTATTATGAAGACAGTAGTAAAACATGGCTTCATTGCTCTCTGGTTCCGGGCGTTGACCCCTATAATCAGCTGTAGCCTACTAGAAAATGAACCATGCTGAAAACAAATTAATCCCTATCAAATAACAACAGATATGGCATGTTATCTACCTACATTGAATCATAACATAAGGTTGAAATCACAATTTAAATACCCGAAAAGATAGATGCGCAGACATTGTTGTGAGATTTATACAAACTCATAAAAATAAATTTTAACTAAGAAATTTCATTTATTTTCAGTTTTCACAAGTAAGCACAAAAGTAAAACAAAAAGGGGGGGGGAGGGTGCATGGGAGTGTGAGATCAATGGATTGTGACTAGAAGATAAAATGCCATACATTTCATGTAGAGCTAATAAAATCCAACTAAAATTCATAACAATTGACAGTACATAACGGCAATGTAGCCAATTACCTACACAATGTTGACTGAATATGGTCAACACACATATCCACTAATTGCACAACATTTTGTCAATTCTTTAGAACTACTAGATGATTAAACCAGGAGCGTTTCGAGACCCTTGAAAGACATTGTCATGAAAACACTGCTGATTCTTGTAGAAGTACCTAATATTTGAAATAGTTTGGAAAATTACACCAATATAGCAAATATTTATCTTGAAGACCCTATGAAACCGCAAAAACTTATTGCTCCTTTACAAGGTGCCTGGGAAAACATAATAATAACAATGTTTTTATTTATATTGTTTCTATCATTATAGGAATAATAGGTTAAAAAATGAAATATAAACGAAATCATAATGTACAAAATGTACCAGACTAAAAATATTAAGCAGAAATCAGTTTCTAAGACTTAAATACAAACAGTTTTGAGAAAATAGCTCAATCGTCCTTTTCGAGCCAATTGACTACATCTCAAATTCTGTTTTACCAGTAAGAAGTGAATCCCTTATCATTCATAATATTTAGTCATAAGACTACCAGACCCTTAGCAAATTTTTTGAGCTTTACTTATACTATGTACTACTAGGTACTAATTAATAATAAAAACAGTTTAATCCACACTGTAATAAAGAGGTTTCTCTTTTTTAACCGACTTCCAAAAAGGAGGAGGTTCTCAATTCGATCGGTTTTTTTTTTATGTATGTACACCGATTACGCTGAGATTTATGATCCGATTTACGTGATTCTTTTTTAGTTTGATGCGGAATAGTTGCCATTTGGTCCCATAAAAATTTTACATAGTTTGGCTCAGTAGTTTTCATTTTATGAATATTTTTACTTCATTCGTGTGGTATAATTTCATGTATGTTCACCGATTTCTCCTCCATTTGTGGAGTGATTTTCTAAAATATTTTTTTATTTGAAAGAGTATACTTCTGAGATGGTCGCATTTAAATTTGGTGAAGATCTGATGCTGGTTTTCGGAGATATACAATGGAACTCTTCAAAACTAGACGGTAAATCGGTCGTGATTTTTGCAATCGCTTGGATGTTTATTGTTTATACAACATCATGACGTAACATCACGCCTGTATGCTCTGAGGGGTACGCAGATGTGTACAATACACGTAAATTTCGACAGTTTAGATATATTATGTTAAGTTCCATTTATTGGGGATAAGCCTATTACCATGACATGTATTGTTAACAATGTAAAATAAATGCATAGCATATATTTGTATAGGCTATTACGACTAAAAATGGAAAAATAAAAAAACTTTTTGCAAAAAAAATAAAACCGACTTCAAAACATAAAAAAGTGAAAAATAACTTTAGCTGAAGCTATTTTTTGTTTTTTGACCTCAAAGTTCATAAAGGTGGAAAAATTACTTTTCCAAGGTCAAAATCATTCTTGCACCTTTATGAACTTGGAGGGTTGTATTGATGATTTTGATGATTATAATTGTGTTACTACATACGTCTTACAGTCGCAAACAATATTTTAATCAACATACAACCTAGCACTGGCCTGCAAATTGCAAAAAACGTAAGAAAATTTTAATTTCGCGGGCTACCCTTGAGCATCCACCTTAACGTGTAGATATTAGAAATACTACCAAGTTATAATAATTATTTGTAGATTGCCACTCATAAAATTAGAATCAAGACTTCGCTTAACAGGTAAGCTCGTTTGATTTCCAATTTTTCACCGGAGATTCCTTCATCTCAAACAGACTCACAACCGCACTCACAATCAGAACCTAAACGTAGGATGAAATGGTCCAACGAACTCCATTGAGTTCTGATTGAGTGACTCATTTCATGAGTGTTTCATTAAACATTGATGAAATGTTATTTTAGGGTAACAAAAATGGAGACGGGTATGACAGTTTGGCGAAAAAATTTGAAAGAAAAATTCATAGGATGTTGCCCCATTTATCACACTTATCAGAACAACGCATTTCGGACCAAAAAAGAGTAATAGTTAATAATAGCATGATACCAGAATCAAGGCTACAGATATTAAAATCATTTGTAGAAAATGAATTATGTGAAACAGAGTCTTTCCAAAGGCAAGTTGATAATATAATATCAAATACAGATGTAGGAAATATATGTCGGGTTGTCAGGATTATATAGGTATCCACATATTTCGGCGCTATTGCAAGCACCTCTTTCTTGATCGTTTTTTGCACTCGGTACCCGACACACGAAACTCACCGCGAACTTTATTTCGGCACTTCTTTGGTGTTTACACAGTTGACACTGATTTTTATTGACACTGTCCCCGCGACATGATTTCATTAGCACGATTTTATCCCGCTTCTGATGTCGGGTTGTCAGGATTTTATTTCGCTAGGCTCGAGCTTATGTGGGCAGAAGACGGGTTTCGTGCTATGAAAACACACTGGATGCGATACACTATTTTATTTCACATTGCACGGCTCGGGTTGGTAGTTTCCATGGAGAAGAACCAGCAAGAAACTCCATGGTTACTCTTTTCAAACAGATACACTGAGTCTAACAAATTACTTGACATTACACTTTCACACATTAACACTGGGCACAATGAATCGGGTACAGTTTTAAGACGTCTTAACTCCGCTGCGATCAGACTCAGAATGTCCGCCTCGCCATGAGGTGTTAACATCAGGAATCTGTAAAAACCGCCATGGTGGGGTAGACTGGTAAGAAGGTCGCGTGATGTCCCCACTGGCGCGCTTTTGACCCATTCACCCGTCCGTAGTCATGACCGGATCCGACATATACATTTACACACAAATACAGAAACACATAATATAGATATAGAAAATATAGGGCCATCAGAAACAGAGAATGAGATGATGATGAGATGACGGTAACACTAATAACTTAGGACCAGAACACCCTATACGTCTTAATACACAACACACAAGCCCAATTAGAAATCCTGAAATAAATGAAATATTCTCACAAACACTACAGTACTACAAAGACACCCACCCTACAGAAAGGAGTTACATACCGAAGCAAAAGTCATCAAAAAAGTAAGCGAATATAGTTAGTTACATATATAATAACGACCCGATTGGTGATATTAGGGATTGAAATCAAAACCACACTTACTAAGCAATTTAAACATAGGTTAAAAACAATATTTAACACTCACATGAACGCTAAAAACACCATTAAAGCTATTAACACCTATGCCATCCCCATACTCACCTACTCCTTTGGCATCATAAAATGGAACAAGACCGACCTCAAAAACTTACAAAGGATTATAAACACAGTGAGAGTGCTCACTAAACACAGGAGACACCATCCTAGGTCGTGTGTACAGAGACTCACATTACCAAGGAACGACGGCGGAAGGGGAATAATAGATATCACTAACCTACACAACAAACAAATAACAACATTGAGAACATACTTTGACAATAAAAGCTCCACTTCAACCCTACTTATAGCAATAGCGTATAATGACAAGAAACTTACTCCTTTGAACATGTATGACAGGACCACACAAAGTAATTAACAACAGACCGACAGACAAAAATCGCTGAATGGACTTAAAAGGCACTGCCATGGGAGACATAAGCAGTGATAGCCTAGTCGTGTGACCGTTGGACTGCCAAGTCATAGGTCTCGAGTTCGAACCCAAGACACGCACCTCTGAGTTTTCGGATTCATGTGCGTATTGTATAATTATCACTTGCTTCGGTGAAGGAAAACATCGTGAGGAAACCAGCATGCCTAAGAGATATTTCTCGACGGCATGTTAAGCCAAGTCAGAGGCCCATGGGCGGCTTAAAAACTCTGATGCCAGGTTAGGTACTAACCACACGACAAAGAAGAAGATGGGAGACACCGACACGACCTTAATCTACCTAACGTCGACAAGTTAGCGTCGAACGAATGGTTAAAGCGTGGAGAACTGTTCCCTGAGACGGAAGCGTTTATGATAGCGATTCAGGACCAAGTCATATAAACCCGAAATTACCAGGAACGTATAATGAGAGTTCCTCAAACAGTAGACATAATATGTAGGCGATGCAATAGTTCTTCGGAAACCATTCAGCACATCACAGGTGCGTGTAAAGCAATAGTCCAGACTGTTTATAAGCACAGGCATGATCAAATAGCGAACATAATTCATCAAAATTAGCAATCAAATATAACTTCATCTCCACACCACCAGTACCTCTGCCTAGCCTTTTCCCAACTTAGTTGGGGTCGGCTTCCAGTTTTACCGGATGCAGCTGAATATCAGTATTTTATATGGAGCGACTGCCTATCTGACGTGTGCGTGAACTTAGCAGATCATTTCCCAGCAGAGCATGAAAAAACGTGAGTTCTATTTGCATGCAGCATAGTTCTAGAGTTCCTGATACTTTTCAGAAATAGTTCTGCCCTTTTTCAGGAAAAAAAGTCAAACGAAAATATGATCTGCTAACTTCCGGTAGCAGATCATTTTTTCCAAAACTAAAATTTTGAAAGTGTTTTAGCCGCAAAAAGATGAGTTCTATAGTTCCTAATAATTTTTTGATATAGTTCTGTGACTATAAAATAAAAAAAAATAAAAAGAAACATAGTAACTTAAAACCAGAAAAAAGTCGATATTATACATACAAATGGCAATAATTACATAAAACGTGGATTCTCATAGATTTTTCTAGGCACTATCTGTAGTTTAGACGTCGAAGTAACAATTAAAATCTTATGTGAAAAAAAAACTAGATCTAAAGTGTAACCAGAGCATGGCTGAAGCCTTAGATTAGCGAAAATAATGATAGAGTTCTATGTTTGAATCATAAAGTTCAAAATAAATTAAGTATAGTATTCCGGACAGACAACTCTTCAGTTTTAAATACATCAATAACAGGGCTACTAAAACTCATGGCAAGAACTCCTAGAATTCGTACTAAAGTATCAGCAGAGCATGGTTGAAAATTAAGATTAGCAAAAATCATGAACAAATTTTGTGTTCGCATATGAAAATCAATAATTAATTACGAGTAGCACTAAGAAACTAGAACTCCACGGTTTCTGATACTCTATTATAAACGCTATCAAATAACATGACAAGTAACCCTAGAAATCACACTCAGATATCAGCAGAGCATGGTTGAACATTTAGCTTCGCAGAAAGAAAGGCCAGATTTAGTGTTTGCATAAAAAAATCAATAATAAATTTTGAATAGTATTGAGGACCTAGAACTCCTCGGTTTCAGATACCTTAATAGTAGTTGTATCAAAAAATATAACAGGAAAACCGAGAACTCACACTGAGGTATCAGCAGAGCATGGTTGAAGATTAAGATTTGCAGAAATCATGAACAGATTTCGTGTTCGCATATAATAATCAATAAATAATTACAAGTAGCACTATGGACCTAGAACTCCACGGTTTCTGGTACATAATTATAAATGCAATCAAACAATTTGAAAAGTAAGCCCGGAACTCACACTCAGATATAAGCAGAGCATGGTTTAACATTTAGGTTTGCAGAAAGAAAGGCCAGATTTAGTGTTTGCATAAAAAAATCAATAATTAATTTTGAATTATATTGAGGACCTAGAACTCCTTGGATTCAGATACCTTAATAGTAGTTTTATAAAAAAAAATAACAAGTAAACCTAGAACTTACACTGATGTATCAGCAGAGCATGGTTGAAAATTAAGATTTGCAGAAATCATGAACAGATTTCGTGTTCGCATATAATAATCAATAAATAATTACAAGTACCACTAGGGACCTAGAAATTCATGGTTTCTGATACTCTATTATAAACGCTATCAAAAAACATGAAAAGTAACCCTAGAACTCACACTCAGATATCAGCAGAGCATGGTTGAAGATTTGATTTGCAGAAAGAATGGCCAGATTTAGTGTTCGCATAAAAAAATCAATCATTAATTTTAAGAAGTATTGAGGACATAGAACTCCTTTGTCTATACTAATATTATAAAGAGGAAAACTTTGTTTGTTTGTTTGTTTGTAATGAATAGGCTCAAAAACTACTGGACCGATTGAAAAAATTCTTTCACCATTCGAAAGCTATATTATCCACGAGTAACATAGGCTATATTTTATCCCCGTACTCCCACGGGAACGGGAACTACGCGGGTGAAACCGCGGGACGTCCGCTAGTGTCAGATACGGTAATAGCAGTTCTATGGAAAAACATGAAAAGTAAACCTAGAACTCACACTCAGATATCAGCAGAGCATGGTTGAAGTTTTGATTTGCAGATATCATGAACAGATTTCGTGTTCGCAAACAAAAATTTAATTATTAATTTTGGATAGTATAAGGGACCTAGAACTCCTCTGTTTTAGGTACCACAATATCAATTCTATAAAAAAGCATGAAAAGTAAACCTAGAACTCACACTCAGATATCAGCAGAGCATGGTTGAAGATTTGATTTGCAGATATCATGAACAGATTTCGTGTTCGCCTATAAATCAATAAATTATTACAAGTAGCAATAAGGACCTAGAACTCCTCGGTTTCTGATACATTATTATAAACACTTTCAAATAAAATGAAAAGTAACCCTAGAACTCACACTGATGTATCAGCAGAACATGGTTGAAGATTAAAATTTGCAGAAATCATGAACAGATTTCGTGTTCGCATATAATAATCAATAAATAATTACAAGTAGCACGAGGGACCTAGAACTCCATGGTTTCTGATACTCTATTATAAACGCTATCAAATAACATGAAAAGTAACCCTAGAACTCACACTCAGATATCAGCAGAGCATGGTTGAACATTTAGGTTTGCAGAAAGAAAGGCCAGATTTAGTGTTTGCATAAAAAAATCTATAATTAATTTTAAATAGTATAAAGGACATAGAACTCCAAGGTTTCTGGTACATAATTATAAATGCTATCAAACTATTGGAAAAGTAAGCCCGGAACTCACACTCAGATATCAGCAGAGCATGGTTGAACATTTAGGTTTGCAGAAAGAAAGGCCAGATTTAGTGTTTGCATAAAAAAATCTATAATTAATTTTGAATAGTATTAAGGACATAGATTTCCACGGTTTCTGATACCTTAATAGTAGTTGTATAAAAAAAACATAACAAGTAATCCTAGAACTCACACTGAGATATCAGCAGAGCATGGTTGAAGATTTATATTTGCAGAAATCGTGAACAGATTTCGTGTTCGCATATAATAATCAATAAATAATTACAACTAGCATTATGGACCTAGAACTCCACGGTTTCTGGTACATTATTATAAATGCTATCAAAAGATTTGAAAAGTAAGCCCGGAACTCACACTCAGATATCAGCAGAGCATGGTTGAACATTTAGGTTTGCAGAAAGAAAGGCCAGATTTAGTGTTTGCATAAAAAAATCTATAATTAATTTTGAATTATATTGAGGACCTAGAACTCCTCGGTTTCAGATACCTTAATAGTAGTTGTATAAAAAAACATAATAAGTTAACCTAGAACTCACACTCAGATATCAGCAGAGCATGTTTGAAGATTTGATTTGCAGAAATCATGAACAGATTTCGTGTTCGCATATAATAATCAATAAATAATTACAACTAGCATTATGGACCTAGAACTACACGGTTTCTGGTACATTATTATAAATGCTATCAAAAGATTTGAAAAGTAAGCCCGGAACTCACACTCAGATATCAGCAGAGCATGGTTGAACATTTAGGTTTGCAGAAAGAAAGGCCAGATTTAGTGTTTGCATAAAAAAATCTATAATTAATTTTGAATAGTATTAAGGACCTAGAACTCCACGGTTTCATATACCTTAATAGTAGTTGTATAAAAAAACATAACAAGTAAACCTAGAACTCACATTGAGGTATCAGCAGAGCATGGTTGAAGATTTATATTTGCAGAAATCATGAACAGATTTCGTGTTCGCATATAATAATCAATAAATAATTACAAGTACCACTAGGGACCTAGAACTCCACGGTTTCTGATACTCTATTATAAACGCTATCAAATAACATGAAAAGTAACCCTAGAACTCACACTCAAATATTAGCAGAGCATGGTTGAAGATTTGATTTGCAGAAAGAATGGCCAGATTTAGTGTTCGCATAAAAAAATCAATCATTAATTTTAAGAAGTATTGAGGACATAGAACTCCTTAGTGTCAGATACTGTAATAGCAGTTCTATGGAAAAACATGAAAAATAAACCTAGAACTCACACTCAGATATCAGCAGAGCATGGTTGATGATTTGATTTGCAGATATCATGAACAGATTTTGTGTTCGCAAACAAAAATTTAATTATTAATTTTGGATAGTATAAGGGACCTAGAACTCCTCTGTTTTAGGTACCACAATATCAATTCTATAAAAAAGCATGAAAAGTAACCCTAGAACTCACACTCAGATATCAGCAGAGCATGGTTGAAGATTTGATTTGCAGAAAGAATGGCCAGATTTAGTGTTCGCATAAAAAAATCAATCATTAATTTTAAGAAGTATTGAGGACATAGAACTCCTTAGTGTCAGATACTGTAATAGCAGTTCTAAGGAAAAACATGAAAAATAAACCTAGAACTCACACTCAGATATCAGCAGAGCATGGTTGAAGATTTGATTTGCAGATATCATGAACAGATTTTGTGTTCGCAAACAAAAATTTAATTATTAATTTTGGATAGTATAAGGGACCTAGAACTCCTCTGTTTTAGGTACCACAATATCAATTCTATAAAAAAGCATGACAAGTAAACCTGGAACTCACACTCAGATATCAGCAGAGCATGGTTGAAGATTTGATTTGCAGAAATCATGAACAGATTTCGTGTTCGCATATTATAATCAATAAATAATTACAAGTAGCACTATGGACCTAGAACTCCACGGTTTCTGGTACATTATTATAAATGCTATCAAACGATTTGAAAAGTAAGCCCGGAGCTCACACTCAGATATCAGCAGAGCATGGTTGAACATTTAGGTTTGCAGAAAGAAAGGCCAGATTTAGTGTTTGCATAAAAAAATCTATAATTAATTTTGAATTATACTGAGGACCTAGAACTCCTCGGTTTCAGATACCTTAATAGTAATTGTATATAAAAACATAATAAGTTAACCTAGAACTAACACTCAGATATCAGCAGAGCATGGTTGAAGATTTGATTTGCAGATATCATGAACAGCTTTTGTGTTCGCAAACAAAAATTTAATTATTAATTTTGGATAGTATAAGGGACCTAGAACTCCTCTGTTTTAGGTACCACAATATCAATTCTATAAAAAAGCATGACAAGTAAACCTGGAACTCACACTCAGATATCAGCAGAGCATGGTTGAAGATTTGATTTGCAGAAATCATGAACAGATTTCGTGTTCGCATATTATAATCAATAAATAATTACAAGTAGCACTATGGACCTAGAACTCCACGGTTTCTGGTACATTATTATAAATGCTATCAAACGATTTGAAAAGTAAGCCCGGAACTCACACTCAGATATCAGCAGAGCATGGTTGAACATTTAGGTTTGCAGAAAGAAAGGCCAGATTTAGGGTTTGCATAAAAAAATCTATAATTAATTTTGAATTATACTGAGGACCTAGAACTCCTCGGTTTCAGATACCTTAATAGTAGTTGTATATAAAAACATAATAAGTTAACCTAGAACTAACACTCAGATATCAGCAGAGCATGGTTGAAGATTTGATTTGCAGATATCATGAACAGATTTTGTGTTCGCAAACAAAAATTTAATTATTAATTTTGGATAGTATAAGGGACCTAGAACTCCTCTGTTTTAGGTACCACAATATCTATTCTATAAAAAAGCATGAAAAGTAAACCTAGAACTCACACTCAGATATCAGCAGAGCATTGTTGAATATTTGATTTGCAGATATCATGAACAGATTTCGTGTTCGCCTATAAATCAATAAATAATTACAAGTAGCAATAAGAACCTAGAACTCCTCGGTTTCTGATACTATATTATAAACACTTTCAAATATAATTAAAAATAACCCTAGAACTCATACTCAGATATCAGCAGAGCATGGTTGAACATTTAGGTTTGCAGAAAGAAAGGCCAGATTTAGTGTTTGCATAAAAAAATCAATAATTAATTTTGAATTATATTGAGGACCTAGAACTCCTCGGTTTCAGATACTGTAATAGTAGTTGTATAAAAAAACATAACAAGTTAACCTAGAACTAACACTCAGATATCAGCAGAGCATGGTTGAAGATTTGATTTGCAGAAATCATGAACAGATTTCGTGTTCGCATATTATAATCAATAAATAATTACAACTAGCACTATGGACCTAGAACTACACGGTTTCTGGTACATTATTATAAATTCTATCAAACGATTTGAAAAGTAAGCCCGGAACTCACACTCAGATATCAGCAGAGCATGGTTGAACATTTGGGTTTGCAGAAAGAAAGGCCAGATTTAGTGTTTGCATAAAAAAATCTATAATTAATTTTGAATAGTATTAAGGACCTAGAACTCCACGGTTTCAGATACCTTAATAGTAGTTGTATAAAAAAACATAACAAATAAACCTAGAACTCACACTGAGGTATCAGCAGAGCATGGTTGAAGATTTATATTTGCAGAAATCATGAACAGATTTCGTGTTCGCATATAATAATCAATAAATAATTACAAGTAGCACTATGGACATGAATATGAAAATCTATAATTAATTTTGAATTGCCCATGCCAATATGGTTTTAGGAAAAATAAATCGGTTAATACAGCAATATATAACTTTTTACACAAAGTCCTTCTAAATATGGACACTAGGTCGCCAGCCATAGCTCTGTACATGGATATGTCAAAAGCATTCGACCGAGTCAGCCATAAAATACTCTTGAATAAATTATATGCATTTGGCGTAAGGGGTAACGTATACAAATTAATTGAATCATATCTCAATGACAGAAAACAGATAGTAGAATTAAAAAGAGTCTCTTTAACTACCAGAACTGAAGAAACCGTTGTGTCTGAGGTAAGAAATATCCTTTCCGGTGTTCCTCAGGGCAGCATTCTAGGCCCACCACTTTTTCTAATTTATATAAATGACATTTCGACAGTTACAATGCACCATATGACCTTATTTGCTGACGATAGTACCATATTGTTTACCGGTAATGACAGAACTGACCTAAAACTTGACATAAATAGCACTCTTTCTACAATTATAAAATGGCTTGATGAAAATGACTTAAAAATAAACTTAGAAAAATCAAAAATTATGCATTTTAAACAGCGAGTACAACATAATGCCAATTTAAATATATCACATTCTCAAACCAGTATAGAAGAAATCGATGTAACCAAATTTCTAGGTCTCTATATTGATAGCAAAGTAAATTGGAGGTCACATATTGAGCAAGTCTGCAAAAGACTTAGTCAGAGCTCTTATGCTCTTTACAGACTAAGGAACATCGTCAGTCAGTCTGCACTACTAACTGCCTATCATGGATATGTTGCTTCAATCATACGCTACGGCATCATATTCTGGGGCAACTCTGTAGAAAAAGAGCGTGCTTTTAGAGCTCAAAAACGGTGCATCAGATCGATGTGCAGTATACACCAAGTGGATTCATGTAGACCACATTTCACAAATTTAAAAATATTAACTCTACCATGTGTGTACATTTATGAAACTGTAATGTTCATAAAATCAAATCCAAATTTATTTGAGTTTTGCACTAGGGCCAGACACAAAGACAAGCTGCGCATCTTGGCCAGTAAAACAAAGCTTTTGCACCAAAGCATCTTTTGTATGGGCCCACGTATCTTTAATAATCTTCCACCATTTCTTAGAACTATGAGCGATATAAATACCTTCAAAAAAAAACTACACGAATTATTGATAAGTAAATGTTATTACTCTATAAGAGAATTTCTAGATGACAATACATTGAAGCAAATCCATTGAATGAATAATTTGTTAATCTGACATAAGTATTTTATAATTTAATAATCATAATGTATTTGCATGATAAATTGGATGTATTGTATTTTAATTTTATTGTTATATAATCTAAGTTTAATTTTAATTTAATTATTGTTTAGTATTGTATTTTTTACCGAACTTGTGACATGAATTTTGTATGCCTCAATGGCGGGACATAGCAGACACCTGTATTTAACACAACATCTTATGAACCTATGATCCACAATAAACTGTTTGAATTTGAATTTGAATTTGAATTATACTGAGGACCTAGAACTCCTCGGTTTCAGATACCTTATTAGTATTTGTATATAAAAACATAAGAAGATTTGATTTGCAGAAATCATGAACAGATTTCGTGTTCGCATATTATAATCAATAAATAATTACAAGTACCACTAGGGACCTAGAACTCCACGGTTTCTGATACTCTATTATAAACGCTATCAAATAACATGAAAAGTAACCCTAGAACTCACACTCAAATATTAGCAGAGCATGGTTGAAGATTTGATTTGCAGAAAGAATGGCCAGATTTAGTGTTCGCATAAAAAAATCAATCATTAATTTTAAGAAGTATTGAGGACATAGAACTCCTTAGTGTCAGATACTGTAATAGCAGTTCTATGGAAAAACATGAAAAATAAACCAAGAACTCACACTCAGATATCAGCAGAGCATGGTTGAAGATTTGATTTGCAGATATCATGAACAGATTTTGTGTTCGCAAACAAAAATTTAATTATTAATTTTGGATAGTATAAGGGACCTAGAACTCCTCTGTTTTAGGTACCACAATATCAATTCTATAAAAAAACATGAAAAGTAACCCTAGAACTCACACTCAGATATCAGCAGAGCATGGTTGAAGATTTGATTTGCAGAAAGAATGGCCAGATTTAGTGTTCGCATAAAAAAATCAATCATTAATTTTAAGAAGTATTGAGGACATAGAACTCCTTAGTGTCAGATACTGTAATAGCAGTTCTATGGAAAAACATGAAAAATAAACCTAGAACTCACACTCAGATATCAGCAGAGCATGGTTGAAGATTTGATTTGCAGAAATCATGAACAGATTTCGTGTTCGCCTATATATCAATAAATAATTACAAGTAGCACTAAGGACCTAGAACTCCACGGTTTCTGGTACATTATTATAAATGCTATCAAACGATTTGAAAAGTAAGCCCGGAACTCACACTCAGATATCAGCAGAGCATGGTTGAACATTTAGGTTTGCAGAAAGAAAGGCCAGATTTAGTGTTTACATAAAAAAATCTATAATTAATTTTGAATAGTATTAAAGACCTAGAACTCCACGGTTTCAGATACCTTAATAGTAGTTGTATAAAAAAACAAAACAAGTAAACCTAGAACTCACACTGAGGTATCAGCAGAGCATGTTTGAAGATTTATATTTGCAGAAATAGTGAACAGATTTCGTGTTCGCATATAATAATAAATAAATAATTACAAGTACCACTAGGGTCCTAGAACTCCACGGTTTCTGATACTCTATTATAAACGCTATCAAATGATATGAAAAGTAACCCTAGAACTCACACTCAGATATCAGCAGAGCATGGTTGAACATTTAGGTTTGCAGAAAGAAAGGCCAGATTTAGTGTTTGCATAAAAAAATCAATAATTAATTTTGAATTATATTGAGGACCTAGAATTCCTTGGTTTCAGGTACCTTAATAGTAGTTGTATAAAAAAACATAACAATTAAACCTAGAACTCACACTCAGATATCAGCAGAGCATGGTTGAAAATTTAGACTTGCAGGAATCATGAACAGATTTCTTGTTCTCATATAAAAATCAATGAATAGTATAATAATTATAATAAAAACTATTCTGAGTTTATACAACGTTATAAGTGGCTTAGAGCGATTGACGAGTCTCGGTTGTTTAGCAGCTAGCTTTTCATCATGGTTTGCAGTTGCTGACAATAGACATCTGCCGTAATCATCTGGCCAGATTTAAGAAAGCTGTAGTGGACGACACCGGCACTGGTCCACCAAACGCTCACAAGCTACTTTTTTTGAGTCAGTTTTCGTTTGGGGCATGATTTGGCTGGTCCGCCAGGGTCTAACCATTGCGATGAGCTCTTCCGATAATCGTATAGGATCCACTTTTCATCACAGGTAATGATTCGATTTTAAATCCCTTCATTATTGTGCCGGTTAAGTAATGTAACGCAGCAGTTGACGCGCGTTTGTCGATTTGCTTTATGCCGGAAACACATTTACGTGGCGTGGCGTGGCGTGGCGCGCCAGAAGCATATCGGTTTCATACATTTAGTATAGTTAGATACACATTTGTAGATCGTGGCGTGGCGTGGCGTGCTCTGGCGTGGCGCTGACTGCTTGCCGCCGATTGCGCCAGAGCGGGTTATGGCGCGACTCGCCACAACAGGCAAATGTGTTTCTACACCACGTGGCTCGTGGCGCGAGTGGACACATTCAACTTGCCTTGGTCAAATCTTGCAACTGAATTTCAAACCACCTTTGGTTCAGGAGATAATTTATTTTTATGATAGACAATACCCCTGAAATCAGGATCGTCTCCTCACGACAGAACTATTCAATTAGCGCGGACATGAAACTTTCTATACACGTTTACCTCTATTTGATGGATAGACATGATTTCTATCATATCAGAAGTTTCTGGCTGCAGGTAGGTATGAACCACCTTAAACATAACGCCAGTCTTTCTTTAGTACCTATGGGTTCGCGAAATTTAGTATGTATTTTTTAATTACTGAATGGATTTCCTCATATTGTGCTTTGTTCATTCTAAAGACTGATGAAATTTCTCTTCGTCACTCTCTAGTTCTTGAACAAGACGATGAAATTCACCTATTTTCTGTCGCCCTCTGTTTAACCGGGTGAACCCAGTACCTTCTTTTCTGTTTTTTGTCCTCAAGAAGTTTAATTGCCAAGAGAAATTGTAGGTCTTCATCAAAATCACTATCAGAATCCGAAGAAAACATGATGCACGTTTGAACGCTGCAATGGTTCGATTTGTACTGTTCAGAAAAAACGCCAGAGCGCGCCACGACACGACACAATAGTGTGCACAGATACCGTGGCGCCAGCAAGCGTCACGCCACGCCACGCCACGTAAGTGTGTTTCCGGCTTTACTCAATTCGTGAGGTACCCACTTTTCAAGCCTATTCACCTCCCCAATTCGCTTCAAGTGAATTAAAACAGTTTTATCACTAACACCGCAGCCTGCAGCTAACTCGGACGTGGTTTTGCGATGGATCCGCTTCCACAATAACCTTCAATTCTTGATAATCAACTTTGGTCTCCGGCCGTCCACAAGGCTTGATCTGCAGGTCGAAATTTCCAGAACGAAAACGTTGGAACCAAAACCGTACTGTGTTTTCTTTTGCGAAACCGCCGTCATACACATCATTAATCCTTCGAGAGGTTTCTGCAGCACTGGTGTCACGGTGGAACTCGTACTCGTAAATAACGCGATATTTCAAGTTTTCCATTTTGTAAACTGATTGACGCAAAGAAAAAAAACAAAAGAGAAAAAATAAATGAAATATGGTTTTCAAAAGACAAAGACAAATGGCATGAGTAAATAGCTGTATAAATTTGAATTTGGAGTTCCTAACCAAAGAGTTATTTGAGATCAAAGTGGCTAGTACGACAAAACGCCAATTTTATATGTTACGACCTTCTATATTGATGTATGATTGGTTAATGAGTAATTCTTTAGAAGTTTCGAGGAGGTCTTTGTTAAGTTATTTAAGGCCTACAATTCTTTTGTACATTACTTTGATGTACCTCACTCACGACATTAAGTCAGCGTTGACCGAGTAAAAGCCCAAAAGCTATATTTTTAGGACTTTATTTAAAAACACGGGTTTTTCTCTTCCCTATATACTTTTAAATAGTATGTTTTTCACATTTTTAATTTTAAGGAGAATTTCTATAAGTAATAGTCAAAACCGCATTAAAATCCATTGCGTTGTGTAGAAGAACTAAACGGACAAACTGAGGATTCAAAGATTCGCGCGGAGAAGTTTAACCATAGCTGCCTAGATGGCGTTGTCGACGAATTAGAAGTCGCTATGGTTTCGTTACACGCGAAAGTATAAGACTGGCGTAGGCAACTCACGTCCTAAACTGTTAAATAGCTCGAGTAGGTATTCAAAATTTCAAAAAATATTAACGTATTGTGACTTTCTTAGCATTTGAAGATTTATAAAAAATAAAACTTAATCATTAAGTACTTTTGTTAAAATTGTTATTGTTGTTATTTGTTGATATTTTGTTTGTTGTTTTGTTTGGTTTATGTTTTAGTAGTAATTAGATTTAGAGAGTTTTATAAAATGCCGGGCAAAACACCGTACGATAAAATAGCTTTACAGCAAATTTTATCCGATGTTAATTGTCGTACCATTGATGATAACGGGCGGTTGTTTCCACCTTCCCATGGTGTATATCAAATAGTTTCAAAACAAATGGCCGATAAAGGGTCTATTCTTACACCTAAGCATGTCCATACAATTATTAACAATAATCGTTGTGGGCTAAAAGATCTCATCGTTAAAGTTTTCAATATTTCAGTGCAGGAATTAAGCATCTCTAATAGCGGCGGTAATTACAGTTCTGAACGGTGTGCAGACACTACAGATACTCAAATAACCAGTTTAACTTCGATTAAGATAAACGTAGTGATTTCCCAAGAGAAATGGAAACTTATTAAGCCACAAGAAAAACTATATGGTAAGCGTATATATTGGAAATTGCGCCAAGGATGGGCAGATGTGATAGCTGAAGCTTTGTGGGTACAACATAGTCTCGATTGTGTTATTGTATTTAAAAATCACAATATATATATGAGTGCAACAGCTAAATTATTTTTAACGATAGAAGGATACTGCCGCGAATGTCACGCGAAGATTTATTGTACTCTTTTGAAAAAGCCTTCAAAAGATGTAGATGTCATTTTCGAATGTCACTTTGTAGGCATAAAAGATATATTACATTCTGGTAATAAAAGAAGGCAGTTGAGAGGAGCACGCCGTGTAGAAGTTGCGAATTACCTCATTAATCGATGTAAAGATGCGGTTACATGGCGAAGAAAGGAAGCCGGCCGGATAAAGAAATTCGGAGGTAAAAATCCCCCAATTCTACCTACGAACGAAGTTGTTCGAAAAGCCAAAGAACAGCGACTATTGACAAAATATGGGTTGCAATTCGGAAACCCTGCACTTAATTTGCTCAATAGTGCTGAACATGGCAGGTTAGTTGGATGTATACAATCCGTAGGGTTGTATAAATTCAACTGCATGTACTGGCTGCCCGAACAAATGCAATTATACATTTCCCGTTGCCGAAAGGATTCCAATGCAACATTAGCAATCGATGCTACTGGTGGTTGTTGTAACATCACTAATTAGTTAGTTATTAGTGTGTACACCACTAGATATAATATCTATGGTTCCGGTTTATACCTGTCACTCCAGCACTGCTATGTCGGATCCCGTCTGTGATACTCCTACTAAACTGTCTTTGTATATAATGTGTTCCTCGTCTTAATAAACCAAGTCTACTCAACGGTGTCTTTCATTCCAACAAACATAACATGGTGTCAGAAGTCGTCTGGAAGAAATAAACAAGATCGGTCCAAAAAATGCCAAATCCAGCCACGAGTGCCGTCGTCGCCGACAATGATGGTGGGCATGACCAAAGCCTACGCACGCACTTAAAACAACTCCATATTTCGTCGGATCCAGCAAATAATAATGCGGAGGCGTGGAAGAGATGGTGGCAGCAGCTGGAATTATATTTGCTAGCCACAGGCCTAGACAAGTCAAGCGAGAAGCGGAAAATTGCGATTCTACTGCATTTAATTGGAGAACGTGGTCTCAATATATTTAACACATTTAACCTCAAAATTGATGGGAGCACACTCAACGAAGTCAAGTCCAAATTCGACAAATTCTTCGAGCCAAGAAGAAATGTGACGATGTGTAGATACCTATTCTTCACACGTAGGCAGGAAAAATCCGAAAACATCGACGAATTCCTCACGGATTTGGAAAATAAAAGCAGAGAATGTGAGTTTGGCACGCTTAGGGAGTCGTTAATTAAAGATATTTTTATAGCAAACCTCAATATAGATTTGTCACATGTACGTCAGAGGTTACTGCAAGAACCTGATTTGACATATCAGAGAATGCAAGAGCTGGCGAGGACACTCATAATCGCTCAGCAAGATGCTGAAAAAATCGTCAAAGGTACCAGTGTCGCCAGTGAAAACGTCATGCATCTCAGTCGGAGGAGCCGTAGTCGACAAGATGGTCAACAGCGAGCTTCCAGTCGCAGGTCAGCTTCGAACAGTCACCAGTCAGCTTCGAGCAGTCGCAAGTCAGCATCAGCATCAAACAGCGACCACAACAGCAACTCGAAGACATGCAGCCGCTGTGGGCAGTCTCATCGCTACAAATGCCCAGCTAAAGGCGTTCAATGCAGGTCATGTAAATCTTTTGGTCATTTTGCTAAATATTGTCTCAAGAATAGAAAAGTTAGTCAGTTGCAATCGTTTAATCCAGATAATAGTAGTCAAGAATATTTTGTTGGTATGTTGAACAGTCAATTAAAGTCGAGTAAAAGTCATTCAAAAAAGTATGTGGATCATACTGCACATAGTAGTCAGTCAAATTGTCAGAACACACACAGTCAGTCACAGTCACAAAGTCAGAACAAAAGTACACAGACAGAACAGTCACCGTCACAATGGTCAAATACAGACCAGTCGCAGCCAGGTTACTCACATCCCAATGATGAGAACAGTGGCAAGTCGGAGAAATCCAATAGTCAACATCTCAGTAATGAGAAAAGTCACATATCTGAGAGATGTAATGAGAAAGATCAACATCTCAATGATGAACACAGTCACATCATATCTGAGAGATTCACTGTCCAGTCAAATAGTCAAAATAAAAAATGTCAGAGTCCATATTTACATCTCAATGATGAAAATGGTCACAAGTCTGAGGGATTACACTACAACACACAATGTCATCAACATAAAAACAGTAGTGGGTATTCACAGTCATACAAAGGATCATTAGTCAGTCACTCAGACAACAGTCATAAAGTAAATAATGTCAACACTTTGGAAAGTAATCATTCAAAACAGTCATGGGAAATTAACTTATCAGTAGGAAATAAACAAATTAAATGCATCATAGACTCTGGTGCAGATGTCAACATAATGTCAAAACAAACATTTTATAACCTGTCAAAAGTGTCACTTGTCAAATGTCAAATAAATGTCACAGGATTTGATGGAAAATCCATTCCAATTTTAGGCAAAATAAACATAAATTGTAAATTGAGTATAAATAGTAATAATGTCGTCGAATCTATAATGTTTTTAGTAGCAGATTTAGATTGTCCAAATGTTCTTGGTCTACCAACATGTGAAAGGTTAGGAATAATAAAACGTGTCTTTTCAGTATCAAAACAAGATTTTTGTAAACAAATTCTTACACAATATAATGATGTCTTTCAGGGACTTGGATGTCTACCTCCAGTCTGTCATCTTAAACTCAAGCCAGATGCAGTACCATGTGTCGACCCGCCCAGGAAAGTTCCATTTGCGTTACAAGGGAGATTACGCGAGGAGTTGGATCGCATGATGGAGATGCAAGTTATTGAGAAGGTTACAAAACCTACAGAGTGGGTTAACTCAGTCGTCATAACCGTAAAAAGTTCAGGTCAGTTAAGAATTTGTCTAGATCCAAGAAATTTGAATAAAAACATCATGAGAGAATTCTATCCACTTAAGTCAATTGATGAGATTAGGTCTCAGCTCGAAGGGGCTGTATGTTTTTCTCATTTAGATGCATTTTCGGGTTTTTGGATGCTACGTCTGGATGAATACAGTTCTGAATTATGTACCTTTCAAACACCATTTGGTAGATATAAGTATTTAAGATTACCATATGGCATAAATGCCTCGTCTGAAATCTTTCAAAGAGTCATGATGAATCTATTCGGTGATATTGAAGGAGTCTTAATATTCATAGATGATATTTTAGTTTATGGACCAAATGAGTCAGTTCACAATGAAAGATTACATAAGGTCATGCAAAGAGCTCGTCAAGTCAATCTAAAATTTAACAAGTCAAAATGTAAATTTTTGGTCACAGAAGTATGTTTTTTGGGTTATGTCTTCAGTAAAGATGGTGCCAGGGCAGATGAAGAAAAAGTCAAAGCCATTGTCAATATGCCCACACCAAAAAATGTCAAAGAGTTACAGAGAATATTAGGTATGATTAATTATTTAGGACCTTTTATTAGTAACTTGTCGGAAAAAACACAAATATTAAGAAATCTTTTGAAAAAAGATTCAGTCTGGGCTTGGGATGAGAATCATAGTCAATGTCTCAAAAAATTGAAAGATGAGATTACAAACTCACCAGTTTTAGCTCATTTTAATCCTAAGATTCCATTAGTCTTGTCAGTCGATTCGTCAAAATCAGCGTTAGGTGCAGTCATTTTACAGAAAAACAAACCTATCGCATATAGTTCAAAAACTTTAACTGAAACCCAGGAAAGATACGCGCAGATAGAAAAAGAGCTACTAGCAATTCAATTTGGTTGTGAAAAATTTCACCAATATATATATGGTAATAGAGTCACAGTTCATACTGATCACAAGCCATTAGTCTATTTATTTAAAAAGCCATTGCATGATGTCCCCGCTAGATTACAGCGTATGATGTTAACTGTACAAAAGTATGATTTAGAAGTAATACATGTACCAGGTAAAGAAATGTTTATATCAGACACTTTGTCAAGAGCAGCTTTGAAAGACCATTACACACCTGAAAATGAGTCAGAAATGTCTTGTCATGTCAATTTAATGTATGCCAATCTAGCAATAACAAAGGAATATAGCACAAAATTGGCACAGGAAACCAAAAATGATGAATCCTTACAATTATTAAAAAAATATTATAATGAAGGATGGCCAAAAAACAAGAACAATGTCAGTTCATTGGTGAAACCATTTTGGAATATTCAAGGTGAAATACATGTAATCAAAGATTTAGTGTTCAAAGGTTCAAAATTAATAGTACCACAGTCAATGTATAAAGAAATGTTAGAAAAAATACACAAAGGTCACCAAGGTATAAATAAATGTCTGAAATTAGCTAAAGAATCTTTGTATTGGCCAAATATGTCAAGTGAAATTAAGAATTTAGTAGAACAATGTCTAATATGTGCAAAATTCAAACCATGTAATCAAAAGGAACCACTACAAAATTTTGAAATATGTAAATATCCATGGCAACAAGTCGGTATTGATTTAATGTATTTTGAAAGTTTAGTTTATTTAATTGTCACAGATTATTACTCAAAATACATAGAGATAGCATTATTAAATAAAAACAGTACCTCTCAAAATGTAATTACTCATTTAAAATCTATTTTTGCTCGTCATGGAATACCATTGTCACTGGTGTCAGATGGTGGACCTCCTTTTCAGTCAATTGATTTCAAAAATTTCTTACAAGAATGGGACATAGAACATGTTGTTACTAGCCCATATCATTCACAGTCAAATGGTCAAGCTGAAAGTTCAGTAAAAATAATAAAAAACATGTTAAGGAAATGTAAAGAAAACAAAACAGATCCATACATAGCTTTATTACAGTATAGAAATACACCTAAAAATAATTTGTCATCACCAGCTCAATTGTTAATGTCTAGAAACTTGAGAGATAATATTCCAGTGTCATATAAGAAATTAAGGCCAAAAGTAGTAACATTTCAGGATTATAAAGAGTCAGTCAAGAAAAATGATGAAAACAAATCTAGAAATTATGATAGAAATACTAAGTCTATGTCAATGCTACATCACAATGACCATGTCTATTTTAAAAGAAATCCTAAAAGTAACTGGGAACAAGCTATTGTCAAACAAAGAATGATGAACAATAGGTCGTACGTTATTGAGGATGTCAATGGTGTACAGTATAGGAGAAATAGAATACACTTAAGACATAAGTATTCACATAACTATGCAAACCCTCCTATGCAATCCAACTCGTCACAGGGGAGAGAGGAAGGTGACAGACAGGAGTCTAGACTTCAAGAATCCTCATCTCAAAAATCTTCAAGCGTAACAACCAGGTCAGGTCGAATTGTAAAACCTACAAGAAGGTTAATAGAGGAAATGGATTAACTATGTAACTATTAACTAAGTAGTATTAAGAATGTTGTCTAGTTTTAATATAACTCTAAGTATCATAGAGTATGTTGTCATAAGTAAAGTCGCTTGTCATAGTACACCTTATTAATTGTTAGTCAGGGGTCTAATTTGAACTCAACAAGGGGGATGTTGTAACATCACTAATTAGTTAGTTATTAGTGTGTACACCACTAGATATAATATCTATGGTTCCGGTTTATACCTGTCACTCCAGCACTGCTATGTCGGATCCCGTCTGTGATACTCCTACTAAACTGTCTTTGTATATAATGTGTTCCTCGTCTTAATAAACCAAGTCTACTCAACGGTGTCTTTCATTCCAACAAACATAACAGTGGTATCGCGAAGCGAAATAAATCACAAGACCCGCATATTTTTTTATATCAGTGCGTGCTTGTGACCAGAGAAGGTAGCGTACCAACTTTCCAAATGGTATCAGCAGATCAGCGAGCAATCATAGTCACTAGTTTTTTGAGCCATATTCTAGCTGCAAATGCTCCGATTCCACCGATCGTAGTTACTGATTTTGGGTGGTCTTTGTTAATTGCAATAGCGCAAATATTTGGCCAGTGTGCAAGTTTTAATGATTATTTACAGAGGTGTTATGACGCCGTTGTACATAAATCGACATCGTTGCCATCAACGTTTATGCGATTAGACGTATGTCACTTAATTCAAATGATTTCGAGGTGGCCGGGTTTGAAAGGCAAAGAGAAATATTTAGTTAGGCGATTTTATAAGCGATGCGTGGGAAAAGCCCACCAAATGGAAAATTTTGCAGATTTGACATACTTCTTGGAATCAGTTCTCGTTGTTGCATTGAGTAAATGTATCGGATCCGGAGCTGATGGCAATAATTTACCGTCAGTAGAACGATTACATTTTTTAAACAGTAGGATAAAAGGAGTTCATGCAATCAACGATGATGACGAAAACGACGATAACGAAGCTGCAAATAGCGATGAAGGAGGTAGTCAGAAGTTTGATGACGAATCTGACGTCGACGCGATAGATAATAGGACAGACACAGTCGGCTGGAAATCGTGGCGCGATAATTTATATGATACAGCGGTTAAAATAGCGAGCCAGTCTTCCAACGGCGACACTATAAACGCTTGTTACAGCGTTGATTTCGCAAAGAGGTTAAAAAGGTACCTCCTTCCTTATTTACCTTTGTGGACCGCAATTATGGTACCAATTTTTGGTAGAGGTTCAATAGTCGCTACCTCCGCTGCAGTCGAGGCAGAATTTGCTGATTTAAAACATCGAGACTTCCGGGGTGAAATTCCGATGCGCATCGATCGTTTTGTGATGCAGCATTTAGAGCGCATCGATGAAAAAATAAAGGAGCGCAGCAACGCATCTGATGGTTTACCACAAAATAAAAAAATAACAAAAACCGACATCAGCACAGAAGGAATTCAGCAGTCAATTGAGATTGAGCAGCAACAAGAATTACCAGTAGAGAAAAGTGTTGCAATTTCTGACGACTGGAATATTGAGCATCAACAAGGACTACCACAGGAGGAAAGTGTTCCAATTAGTAACGACTGGAATATTAAAGAAGAATGGGGAGGCATACACAAAAACCCAAAATCTGTTCATGAACCTGTTCTAAAAAAGCGGAAAGCAAATCCAACGTGTCTAGATGCCTGTCCCGAATGGGACCTAATAAAAGATTTTAAAACTTCCAATGTACCAATTCTTCTAAACGGTAACATCGCGGGGTCTGTGGCATTTAAAGACCATACTCTAAACGTTACTTCAACTTGTGCCTTTGACTCCATTTTCCAAGCAATCCTCTGCGGAATGATGTGTAATCAAAGTTATTTTAGAGTTTTAACTTTGTCAGATTGCCCTATCGTAAAACTTGCTTTAAGTGTCATCGAAGAAAAAAATATATCAAAAAAACATTATATGCAACGGGCCCAAATATTAACAGCAATTACGATTTTTAAAAACTCATTAGTGACCTACACCAAAAGTCTGAAACGTTTAGATGTGGAGAGCAATGTTGCTCATTTATCCCAATATATTTTTGAAAATGAACCAAGTTATTCCTGTCGCGTCGATTGTTTCTGTGGATACTCAAACGAAAGACAATATATATTTTTAAGTGTCAATATTGATATAATTGTATACCAAGGTCTACATCTTATGCAGGAAGCAATTGATGCTGCGAAGGCAGGACAAAGGTCCTGCTTTGATTGTGGAAATTATTTATCGATCATGAATAATTATGGGCCACACCTTTTCATCGATACGTCGGTGATTAGCGACCCCGGATATCTAATCAAACCAAACATTGGTCATAGGTTGAATTCACTCGCAAAATCCGTAACGGTGGGAGACAAGACTTACACAATATCTGCTATTATTAATTATTGTTCGGAATTGAAGCATTATGTAACGTATGGGTTAACGGGAGAGTTTTGGCATAAATATGACGGCCTTAACAAAAAACGTTCCGCAACAAACTCTAGGACTTTAATAACACCTCATCTCATCATATACACAATTTGCTAAAACAAACAGTGCTCAAGGTATATCAATATAATCATATCATCCTTACTTTCATCACAAAAAAAACTAAAACTTATGCATAAAAAAACAAAAAAAAAAAAAAAAAAAAATACAATAAAAAAAAAAACAAAGAAAAAATTACCGCATTAGGCTAATATGGGGTCCACCCTTTATAGCAGAACTTTTTATGTCATAATATTACTTTGCATAACAGCGGGTAGCATAAACTTCATTTCGCAGAAAATCGTTTGGCAGACACTCATTTATCATACATTCAAAACTCATAATTTTGTAAGTCGGAATCATCTTTAGGCATAAATTTCATATGCATAAGAATTAAAAGTAGAACCATCTTAGCGCAGAAAGTTCACAGCCAGAATCATGTTTTGGCATAAATTTTATATCGATAGTCACTAAAAGCAGAACTATCATATCTCAGAAAGTTTACAGTTAAAATCATCTTTTGGCATACATTTCTTATGCTTAACAATGAAAAGACTCATCTATCACATCCACATCACAGAAAATTCATTAAAACAGTTGATTGTGAACATATGGTTTTTATTTTCCTGTAATTAGGAGGCAAACATGCAAAAAAGCATACGTCTTGCTTGCAGAAAGCATGCAGTATGCAAACAAGCATGCAGTATGCAAACATGCAAACCAGCATACAATATGCAAACATGCAAACCAGCATACACCATTCATGCAGCAAGCATACACCATTCATGCAAGCAAGCATGCAGCATGCAAGCAAGCATGCAACATGCAGCAGGCATGGTTTATGTCACGGCTCCGGCGCTACGGGGCTCCGGCGGTCCCACGCGAGCTTATCGTCGCAGATGTGTTTAACGCTCACCACCGCAGCTTCGGCTTGCTGGCCGGCTTCGCCGGCCAGCCTCAGCAGCGGCGGCGAGTGTTACAACAACCTGCTCCTCAACTCGCGGGCCGCCTCGCCCCTCCGCGCCTACGCAATTTTAAATTACACTCTAGGGGTAGGGCAGACAAGACTACATAAAGTCGGTTTTGGAGCGATTCGTTTCTGTCACTAACTGTTGTAGTCCATCATATTGACTTTTTGAGACAATATTTAAATGTTTGGTTAAAATGCTATTTTATAGAAATGGCAATAATGCCAAATTAAATTATTCCAAATTAAATTCTGCCATTTTCGTAATATGCCAAGTGAAATTGTGCGAAATTTGAACATTGCCAAAGGTAATTATGCCAAGTAAAATTCTGCCATCTTAAAAGTATGCCATTGTAAATTCGGAAATACAAACATTCGGCCAAACAATAACTATATTAAATATTTTTTATGCCTTAGAAATATTCGTATAAAGAAGATTATGCCAAGTGTGTTATGCCAAATAAATTTCGGAGCATCAAGATTCTGCCAGATAGAAGGAACCCCTAATATGTTTACCCGACTGCGCGACGCAAAGGAGGGTAATGTGTTTATCAATCTATGTATATAATTACGTAAGTTTGTGCATATGTGGCTTTCTAGAGACCAAACGCGTAAGGCGATTTAAATGAATGTTACGTATACCGATTTGTCTAAATTAAGGTATCATGAGTTCTAGGTCCTTTACGCAAAATTAATAACCCATTTTTATATGCGAACACTAATTCCCTACTACCACCATCCTACCTATCCTACTTTTCATGTCTTTTTATAGAACTACTATTGCGGTATCTGAAACCGAGGAGTTTTTTGTCCCCAATACTACCCAAAATTAATAATTGTTTTTTTTTTATGCGAACACTGAATCTGTTCATGATATCTGCAAATCAAATCATCAACCATGCTCTGCTGATAACTGAGTGTAAGTTCTAGGTTTCCTTTTAATGTCTCTTTATACTATTCAAAATTAATTATTGTTTTTTTTTTTATGCAAACACTAGATCTGGCCTTTCTTTCTGCAAACCTAAATGTTCAACCATGCTCTGCTGATATCTGAGTGTGAGTTCTAGGGTTATTTTTCATGTTATTTGATAGCGTTTATAATAAAGTATCAGAAACCGAGGAGGTCTAGGTCCTTATAATTATTTATTGATTTTTATAGGCGAACACGAAATCTGTTTATGATATCTGCAAATCAAATCTTCAACCATGCTCTGCTGATATCTGAGTGTGAGTTCTAGGTTTACTTTTCATGTCATTTTATATAACTACTATTGTGGTATCTGAAACCGAGGAGTTCTTTGTCTCTTATACTACCCAATTTTTTTTTTTTTTTTATTGCGAACACTAAATCTGGTCATAATTTCTGATAGTTTAAATTTTCAACCATGCTCTGCTGATATCTGAGTGTAAATTCTGGGCTTATTTTTCAAATCGTTTGATAGCATTTATAATAAACTATCAGAAACCGTGGAGTTCTAGATCCTTAGTGCTACTTGTAATTATTTATTGATTATTATATGCGAACACGAAATCTGTTCATGATTTCTGCAAATATAAATCTTCAACCAAGCTCTGCTGATACCTCAGTGTGAGTTCTAGGTTTACTTGTTACGTTTTTTTATACAACTAATATTAAGGTATCTTAAACCGAGGAGTTCTAGGTCCTCAATATAATTCAAAATTAATTATTGTTTTTTTTATGCAAACACTAAATCTGGCCATTCTTTCTGCAAACCTAAATGTTCAACCATGCTCTGCTGATACCTCAGTGTGAGTTCTAGGTTTACTTGTTACGTTTTTTTATACAACTACTATTAAGGTATCTTAAACCGATGAGTTCTAGGTCCTCAATATAATTCAAAATTAATTATTGATTTTTTTATGCAAACACTAAATCTGGCCTTTCTTTCTGCAAACCTAAATGTTCAACCATGCTCTGCTGATATCTGAGTGTGAGTTCCGGGCTAACTTTTCAAATAGTTTGATAGCATTTATAATTATGTACCAGAAACCGTGGAGTTCTATGTCCTTAATACTATTCAAAATTAATTATAGATTTTTTTATGCAAACACTAAATCTGTCCTTTCTTTCTGCGAAGCTAAATGTTCAACAATGCTCTGCTGATATCTGAGTATGAGTTCTAGGATTACTTTTCATGTTATTTGATAGCGTTTATAATAAACTATCAGAAACCGTGGAGTTCTAGATCCATAGCGCTACTTGTAATTATTTATTGATTATTTTATGCGAACACGAAATCTGTTCATGATTTCTGCAAATATAAATCTTCAACCAAGCTCTGCTGATACCTCAGTGTGAGTTCTAGGTTTACTTGTTACGTTTTTTTATACAACTAATATTAAGGTATCTTAAACCGAGGAGTTCTAGGTCCTCAATATAATTCAAAATTAATTATTGTTTTTTTTATGCAAACACTAAATCTGGCCATTCTTTCTGCAAACCTAAATGTTCAACCATGCTCTGCTGATACCTCAGTGTGAGTTCTAGGTTTACTTGTTACGTTTTTTTATACAACTACTATTAAGGTATCTTAAACCGATGAGTTCTAGGTCCTCAATATAATTCAAAATTAATTATTGATTTTTTTATGCAAACACTAAATCTGGCCTTTCTTTCTGCAAACCTAAATGTTCAACCATGCTCTGCTGATATCTGAGTGTGTGTTCTGGGCTTACTTTTCAAATCGTTTGATAGCATTTATAATAATGTACCAGAAACCGTGGAGTTCTAGGTCCTTAGTGCTACTTGTAATTATTTATTGATTATTATATGCGAACACGAAATCTGTTCACGATTTCTGCAAATATAAATCTTCAACCATGCTCTGCTGATATCTCTGTGTGAGTTCTAGGATTTTTTGTTATGTTTTTTTTATACAACTACTATTAAGGTATCAGAAACCGTGGAGTTCTATGTCCTTAATACTATTCAAAAATAATTATAGTTTTTTTTATGCAAACACTAAATCTGGCCTTTCTTTCTGCAAACCTAAATGTTCAACCATGCTCTGCTGATATCTGAGTGTGAGTTCCGGGCTAACTTTTCAAATAGTTTGATAGCATTTATAATTATGTACCAGAAACCGTGGAGTTCTATGTCCTTAATACTATTCAAAATTAATTATAGATTTTTTTATGCAAACACATAATCTGTCCTTTCTTTCTGCGAAGCTAAATGTTCAACAATGCTCTGCTGATATCTGAGTATGAGTTCTAGGATTACTTTTCATGTTATTTGATAGCGTTTATAATAAAGTATCAGAAACCTTGGAGTTCTAGGTCCATAGCGCTACTTGTAATTATTTATTGATTATTATATGCCAACACGAAATCTGTTCATGATTTCTGCAAATCTTAATCTTCAACCATGCTCTGCTGATACCTCAGTGTGAGTTCTAGGTTTACTTGTTATGTTGTTTTTATACAATTCTATGAAGGTATCTTAAACCGAGGAGTTCTAGATCCTCAATATAATTCAAAATTAATTATTGATTTTTTTATGCAAACACTAAATCTGGCCTTTCTTTCTGCAAACCTAAATGTTCAACCATGCTCTGCTGATACCTCAGTGTGAGTTCTAGGTTTACTTGTTATGTACTTTTATACAACTACTATTAAGGTATCTGAAACCGTGGAGTTCTAGGTCCTTAATACTATTCAAAATTAATTATAGATTTTTTTATGCAAACACTAAATCTGGCCTTTCTTTCTGCAAACCTAAATGTTCAACCATGCTCTGCTGATATCTGAGTGTGAGTTCCGGGCTTACTTTTCAAATCGTTTGATAGCATTTATAATAATGTACCAGAAACCGTGGAGTTCTAGGTCCATAGTGCTAGTTGTAATTATTTATTGATTATTATATGCGAACACGAAATCTGTTCATGATTTCTGCAAACCTAAATGTTCAACCATGCTCTGCTGATATCTGAGTGTGAGTTCTAGGGTTACTTTTCATGTTATTTGATAGCGTTTATAATAGAGTATCAGAAACCGTGGAGTTCTAGGTCCCTAGTGGTACTTGTAATTATTTATTGATTATTATATGCGAACACGAAATCTGTTCATGATTTCTGCAAATCTTAATCTTCAACCATGCTCTGCTGATACATCAGTGTGAGTTCTAGGTTTATTTTTCATGTTTTTCTATAGAACTTCTATGACAGTATCTGACACTAAGGAGTTCTATGTCCTCAATACTTCTTTAAATTAATGATTGATTTTTTTATGCAAACACTAAATCTGGCCATTGTTTCTGCAAATCAAATCTTCAACCATGCTCTGCTGATATCTGAGTGTGAGTTCTAGGGTTACTTTTCATGTTATTTGATAGCGTTTATAATAGAGTATCAGCAACCGTGGAGTTCTAGGTCCCTCGTGCTACTTGTAATTATTTATTGATTATTATATGCGAACACGAAATCTGTTCATGATTTCTGCGAACCTAAATGTTCAACCATGCTCTGCTGATATCTGAGTGTGAGTTCTAGGGTTACTTTTCATGTTATTTAATAGCGTTTATAATAGAGTATCAGAAACCGTGGAGTTTTAGGTCCCTCGTGCTACTTGTAATTATTTATTGATTATTATATGCGAACACGAAATCTGTTCATGATTTCTGCAAATTTTAATCTTCAACCACGCTCTGCTGATACATCAGTGTGAGTTCTAGGTTTACTTGTTATGTTTTTTCATACAACTACTATTAAGGTATCTGACACCGAGGAGTTCTAGGTCCTCAATATAATTAAAAATTAATTATTGTTTTTTTTATGCAAACACTAAATCTGACCTTTCTTTCTGCAAACCTAAATGTTCAACCATGCTCTGCTGATATCTGAGTGTGAGTTCCGGGCTTACTTTTCAAATCGTTTGATAGCATTTATAATAATGTACCAGAAACCGTAGAGTTCTAGGTCCATAGTGCTAGTTGTAATTATTTATTGATTATTATATGCGAACACGAAATCTGTTCATGATTTCTGCAAATCAAATCTTCAACCATGCTCTGCTGATATCTGAGTGTGAGTTCTAGGGTTACTTTTCATGTTATTTGATAGCGTATATAATAGAGTATCAGAAACCGTGGAGTTCTAGGTCCCTTGTGCTACTTGTAATTATTTATTGATTATTATATGCGAACACGAAATCTGTTCATGATTTCTGCAAACCTAAATGTTCAACCATGCTCTGCTGATATCTGAGTGTAAGTTCTAGGGTTACTTTTCATGTTATTTGATAGCGTTTTTAATAGAGTATCAGCAACCGTGGAGTTCTAGGTCCCTCGTGCTACTTGTAATTATTTATTGATTATTATATGCGAACACGAAATCTGTTCATGATTTCTGCAAATCTTAATCTTCAACCATGCTCTGCTGATACCTCAGTGTGAGTTCTAGGTTTATTTTTCATGTTTTTCCATAGAACTTCTATTACTGTATCTGACACTAAGGAGTTCTATGTCCTCAATACTTCTTAAAATTAATGATTGATTTTTTTATGCGAACACTAAATCTGGCCATTCTTTCTGCAAATCAAATCTTCAACCATGCTCTGCTGATATCTGAGTGTGAGTTCCGGGCTTACTTTTCAGATCGTTTGATAGCATTTATAATAATGTACCAGAAACCGTGGAGTTCTAGGTCCATAGTGCTAGTTGTAATTATTTATTGATTATTATATGCGAACACGAAATCTGTTCATGATTTCTGCAAATCAAATCTTCAACCATGCTCTGCTGATATCTGAGTGTGAGTTCTAGGGTTACTTTTCATGTTATTTGATAGCGTTTATAATAGAGTATCAGCAACCGTGGAATTCTAGGTCCCTCGTGCTACTTGTAATTATTTATTGATTATTATATGCGAACACGAAATCTGTTCATGATTTCTGCAAACCTAAATGTTCAACCATGCTCTGCTGATATCTGAGTGTGAGTTCTAGGGTTACTTTTCATGTTATTTAATAGCGTTTATAATAGAGTATCAGAAACCGTGGAGTTCTAGGTCCCTCGTGCTACTTGTAATTATTTATTGATTATTATATGCGAACACGAAATCTGTTCATGATTTCTGCAAATTTTAATCTTCAACCATGCTCTGCTGATACATCAGTGTAAGTTCTAGGTTTACTTGTTATGTTTTTTTATACAACTACTATTAAGGTATCTGCAGCCGTGGAGTTCTAGGTCCTCAATATAATTCAAAATCAATTATTGATTTTTTTATGCGAACACTAAATCTGGCCATTCTTACTGCAAATCAAATCTTCAACCATGCTCTGCTGATATCTGAGTGTGAGTTCTAGGGTTACTTTTCCTGTTATTTGATAGCGTATATAATAGAGTATCAGAAACCGTGGAGTTCTAGGTCCCTTGTGCTACTTGTAATTATTTATTGATTATTATATGCGAACACGAAATCTGTTCATGATTTCTGCAAACCTAAATGTTCAACCATGCTCTGCTGATATCTGAGTGTGAGTTCTAGGGTTACTTTTCATGTTATTTGATAGCGTTTATAATAGAGTATCAGCAACCGTGGAGTTCTAGGTCCCTCGTGCTACTTGTAATTATTTATTGATTATTATATGCGAACACGAAATCTGTTCATGATTTCTGCAAATTTTAATCTTCAACCACGCTCTGCTGATACATCAGTGTGAGGTCTAGGTTTACTTGTTATGTTTTTTTATACAACTACTATTAAGGTATCTGAAACCGAGGAGTTCTAGGTCCTCAATATAATTAAAAATTAATTATTGATTTTTTTATGCAAACACTAAATCTGACCTTTCTTTCTGCAAACCTAAATGTTCAACCATGCTCTGCTGATATCTGAGTGTGAGTTCCGGGCTTACTTTTCAAATCGTTTGATAGCATTTATAATAATGTACCAGAAACCGTGGAATTCTAGGTCCCTCGTGCTACTTGTAATTATTTATTGATTATTATATGCGAACACGAAATCTGTTCATGATTTCTGCAAACCTAAATGTTCAACCATGCTCTGCTGATATCTGAGTGTGAGTTCTAGGGTTACTTTTCATGTTATTTGATAGCGTTTATAATAGAGTATCAGAAACCGTGGAGTTCTAGGTCCCTCGTGCTACTTGTAATTATTTATTGATTATTATATGCGAACACGAAATCTGTTCATGATTTCTGCAAATTTTAATCTTCAACCACGCTCTGCTGATACATCAGTGTAAGTTCTAGGTTTACTTAATATGTTTTTTTATACAACTACTATTAAGGTATCTGCAACCGTGGAGTTCTAGGTCCTCAATATAATTCAAAATTAATTATTGATTTTTTTATGCGAACACTAAATCTGGCCATTCTTACTGCAAATCAAATCTTCAACCATGCTCTGCTGATATCTGAGTGTGAGTTCTAGGGTTACTTTTCATGTTATTTGATAGCGTATATAATAGAGTATCAGAAACCTTGGAGTTCTAGGTCCCTTGTGCTACTTGTAATTATTTATTGATTATTATATGCGAACACGAAATCTGTTCATGATTTCTGCAAACCTAAATGTTCAACCATGCTCTGCTGATATCTGAGTGTAAGTTCTAGGGTTACTTTTCATGTTATTTGATAGCGTTTATAATAGAGTATCAGCAACCGTGGAGTTCTAGGTCCCTTGTGCTACTTGTAATTATTTATTGATTATTATATGCGAACACGAAATCTGTTCATGATTTCTGCAAACCTAAATGTTCAACCATGCTCTGCTGATATCTGAGTGTGAGTTCTAGGGTTACTTTTCATGTTATTTGATAGCGTTTATAATAGAGTATCAGCAACCGTGGAGTTTTAGGTCCCTCGTGCTACTTGTAATTATTTATTGATTATTATATGCGAACACGAAATCTGTTCATGATTTCTGCAAATTTTAATCTTCAACCACGCTCTGCTGATACATCAGTGTGAGGTCTAGGTTTACTTGTTATGTTTTTTTATACAACTACTATTAAGGTATCTGAAACCGAGGAGTTCTAGGTCCTCAATATAATTAAAAATTAATTATTGATTTTTTTATGCAAACACTAAATCTGACCTTTCTTTCTGCAAACCTAAATGTTCAACCATGCTCTGCTGATATCTGAGTGTGAGTTCCGGGCTTACTTTTCAAATCGTTTGATAGCATTTATAATAATGTACCAGAAACCGTGGAATTCTAGGTCCCTCGTGCTACTTGTAATTATTTATTGATTATTATATGCGAACACGAAATCTGTTCATGATTTCTGCAAACCTAAATGTTCAACCATGCTCTGCTGATATCTGAGTGTGAGTTCTAGGGTTACTTTTCATGTTATTTGATAGCGTTTATAATAGAGTATCAGAAACCGTGGAGTTCTAGGTCCCTCGTGCTACTTGTAATTATTTATTGATTATTATATGCGAACACGAAATCTGTTCATGATTTCTGCAAATTTTAATCTTTAACCACGCTCTGCTGATACATCAGTGTAAGTTCTAGGTTTACTTAATATGTTTTTTTATACAACTACTATTAAGGTATCTGCAACCGTGGAGTTCTAGGTCCTCAATATAATTCAAAATTAATTATTGATTTTTTTATGCGAACACTAAATCTGGCCATTCTTACTGCAAATCAAATCTTCAACCATGCTCTGCTGATATCTGAGTGTGAGTTCTAGGGTTACTTTTCATGTTATTTGATAGCGTATATAATAGAGTATCAGAAACCTTGGAGTTCTAGGTCCCTTGTGCTACTTGTAATTATTTATTGATTATTATATGCGAACACGAAATCTGTTCATGATTTCTGCAAACCTAAATGTTCAACCATGCTCTGCTGATATCTGAGTGTAAGTTCTAGGGTTACTTTTCATGTTATTTGATAGCGTTTATAATAGAGTATCAGCAACCGTGGAGTTCTAGGTCCCTCGTGCTACTTGTAATTATTTATTGATTATTATATGCGAACACGAAATCTGTTCATGATTTCTGCAAATCTTAATCTTCAACCATGCTCTGCTGATACCTCAGTGTGAGTTCTAGGTTTATTTTTCATGGTTTTCCATAGAACTTCTATTACAGTATCTGACACTAAGGAGTTCTATGTCCTCAATACTTCTTAAAATTAATGATTGATTTTTTTATGCGAACACTAAATCTGGCCATTCTTTCTGCAAATCAAATCTTCAACCATGCTCTGCTGATATCTGAGTGTGAGTTCTAGGGTTACTTTTCATGTTATTTGATAGCATTTATAATAATGTACCAGAAACCGTGGAGTTCTAGGTCCATAGTGCTAGTTGTAATTATTTATTGATTATTATATGCGAACACGAAATCTGTTCATGATTTCTGCAAATCAAATCTTCAACCATGCTCTGCTGATATCTGAGTGTGAGTTCTAGGTTAACTTATTTTTTTTTTTTATACAACTACTATTAAGGTATCTGAAACCGAGGAGTTCAAGGTTCTCAATATAATTCAAAATTAATTATAGATTTTTTTATGCAAACACTAAATCTGGCCTTTCTTTCTGCAAACCTTAATGTTCAACCATGCTCTGCTGATATCTGAGTGTGTGTTCTGGGCTTACTTTTCAAATTGTTTGATAGAATTTATAATAATGTACCAGAAACCCTGGAGTTCTAGGTCCTTAGTGCTACTTGTAATTATTTATTGATTATTATATGCGAACACGAAATCTGTTCACGATTTCTGCAAATATAAATCTTCAACCATGCTCTGCTGATATCTCAGTGTGAGTTCTAGGATTTCTTGTTATGTTTTTTTTATACAACTACTATTAAGGTATCAGAAACCCTGGGGTTCTATGTCCTTTATACTATTCAAAATTAATTATAGATTTTTTTATGCAAACACTAAATCTGGCCTTTCTTTCTGCAAACCTGAATGTTCAACCATGCTCTGCTGATATCTGAGTGTGAGTTCCGGGCTTACTTTTCCAATAGTTTGATAGCATTTATAATTATGTACCAGAAACCGTGGAGTTCTATGTCCTTTATACTATTTAAAATTAATTATAGATTTTTTTATGCGAACACGAAATCTGTTCATGATTTCTGCAAATATAAATCTTCAACCATGCTCTGCTGATACATCAGTGTGAGTTCTAGGTTTACTTGTTATGTTTTTTTATACAACTACTATTAAGGTATCTGAAACCGTGGAGTTCTAGGTCCTTAATACTATTCAAAATTAATTATAGTTTTTTTTATGCAAACACTAAATCTGGCCTTTCTTTCTGCAAACCTAAATGTTCAACCATGCTCTGCTGATATCTGAGTGTGAGTTCTAGGGTTACTTTTCATGTTATTTGATAGCGTTTATAATAGAGTATCAGAAACCGTGGAGTTCTAGTTTCTTTGTGCTACTCGTAATTAATTATTGATTTTCATATGCGAACACAAAATCTGTTCATGATTTTTGCTAATCTTAATTTTCAACCATGCTCTGCTGATACTTTAGTACGAATTCTAGGAGTTCTTGCCATGAGTTTTAGTAGCCCTGTTATTGATGTATTTAAAACTGAAGAGTTGTCTGTCCGGAATACTATACTTAATTTATTTTTAACTTTATGATTCAAACATAGAATTCTATCATTATTTTCGCTAATCTAAGGCTTCAGCCATGCTCTGGTTACACTTTAGATCGAGTTTTTTTTTCACATAAGATTTTAATTGTTACTTCGACGTCTAAACTACAGATCGTGCCTAGAAAAATCTATGAGCAGAAGATTTGTGCATGGGCAAGCCGTATTCGTCGGTACAAGCGGCGAGTGGAGCGGTACACTCAGAATCGCACATTCCAAAGCGATGAAAGGTGGGTATATAGGGCTTGGGAGCGACCGGACCAAGGTGTGACTGACACGCGTCTGCCGGATGATAGCGCCATGTATTCATTCTGGCGCAACATCTGGTCGGTGCCTGTCAGTCACACTGAGGGCGATTGGACCCGGGAGGTTGAACAAGCGTGTGATCCTATACCAGAAATGGGGGCAATCATCATCAGCCCCCAAGACGTAGCTCGTGCAGTCCGTCCGTTGCCTAACTGGAAATCTCCAGGGCCGGACGGACTGCACAACTTCTGGATCAAGTGGTTCCAAAGATCACACGCTCGTTTGGCGTCCCAGTTTCAATCAGCCTTAGAGTCAGGGTCGCTGCCCCAGTTCCTGACGACAGGAACTGGGGCCCAACGGCTGGAACTGGTTGCTGCGGAGCCTAAAAATTATAGACCAATCACTTGTTTACCAACGGTCTATAAAGTTCTTACATCCATTTTGAGAGCTAAAATCAACCAACATATTGATAGTAATTCTATTATGTCTGCCTCTCAGAATGAATGTAGGAACGGGTCCCGCGGCACTAAGGAGCTAAGCTCCTCATTGATATGGCCATTAGCCAACAGGTTCGCCGCTCCCGAAAGAATCTGTCTACATGTTGGATAGATTATAAGAAGGCCTATGACTCTGTGCCTCATACATGGCTCATGAAGGTGCTGAAGTTGTATAAAATAGATGCAACTCTACGTACCTTCCTGATGTCATGTATGGGACACTGGAGAACGGTTCTTCGCTATCTAGGATGTCGACAGATCCAGGGGAACAGCGAACCGATAAGGATCGAGCGTGGTATATTCCAGGGTGATAGTCTGAGTCCATTGTGGTTTTGTCTAGCCTTGAACCCTCTCAGCACACTGCTGGAGCGTTCAGGTCTAGGCTATCTGTTGAGGAGAGATGGTCAGGTCATATCTCACCTTCTTTACATGGATGATCTGAAACTCTTTGCCCCCAACAATTTGCAACTGATGAAGCTACTGAAGGTAACAGAAACTTTCAGTAGCGCCATCAGGATGGAATTTGGTGTGGACAAATGTGCAGTCATGCATGTGAAGCGAGGGGAGATTATGGAATCCGAGGGAACTCAACTCTCGGATTCCATACACCTTAGATCCCTCTCCTCAACAGAAACTTACAAGTATTTGGGTATGTTGGAGGCATTAGGTATCAATACTGCCGACATGAAACAATCGTTGAGGGAGCGCTTCTTTGGCCGCCTGAATAAGGTACTACGCAGGCGCGTACTACGGTACGCTTTGTCAGGCGGAAACAAGGTGCGCGCCTTCAACGGTTGGGTCATGCCGGTTTTGATGTATTCCTTCGGCATACTCAAATGGACTCAGACTGAACTTGATGCCCTGGATAGGAGGGTCCGCATACTGCTGACCGCAAATCGAATGCATCACCCACGGTCTGAGACTGTATATCCCACGGAAGTGCGGGGGTCGTGGCTTCTTAAATGCTAAGACCCTACACAACCGTGAGGTGTACAGTCTCAGGGAATACTTCCTAGAAGCCGACGGGGAGATGCACCGAGATGTGGTCTCAGTGGACAAGGGCCTCACCCCGCTCTCCCTGGCTAACGAGAACTGGCGCAAACCTAAAGTATTAGACACTAATGACCGCAAGGTGGAATGGCAGGGCAAGGAGCTTCACGGACGCTTTTACCGGGCCCTACATGGCCCCGATGTGGACTTCTTAGCGTCCGTATCCTGGCTGCGCTTTAGTGACCTCTTCGGGGAAACAGAAGGTTTTATCTGTGCAATAATGGCCGAAGTTATGATGACGAATAACTACCGGAAATACATTGTGAAAGATGGCACGGTTGACATATGTCGGGTATGCCACCGTCAGGGAGAATCGATCCGACACATTATTTCTGGGTGTTCTAGTCTGGCTAACGGAGAGTATTTGCATAGACACAACCTTGTTGCCAGGATTATCCACCAGCAACTTGCTTTGAAATACAACCTTGTGGAATCAGAAGTGCCATACTATAAGTATGCGCCCGACCCAGTTCTCGACAATGGTCATATCACGTTGTATTGGGATCGACCTATCACCACTGACAGGACTGTTGTTGCCAATAGGCCTGACATTGTGGTGATAGATCGATTGGAGCGTCGCACAATGATTGTTGATATAACGATCCCGCATGACGAGAACCTCGTGAAAGCAGAGAAAGATAAACAATTCAAATATCTAGATCTGGCTCGCGAGGTTGTCGACATGTGGGACGTGGGTACAGCAGTCATTGTGCCGATAGTCGTGTCGGCCAATGGCTTAATAACCAAGAGCCTCGACCAACATCTTAGGAGGCTCTCGCTTGGCAGCTGGATCAAGGGCTTGATTCAGAAAGCAGTACTTCTGGACACGGCACGTATCGTTAGGAGGTTCCTCTCTCAAGAGCCCTGACCACTGGCAGCTCGGACCCTGTTCCCAGCGCTGGTGGGCTACTGTTTTTTTGTATTTTTAAATGTTTTTTTATGTTATTTTATTAAGAAATATTTAAAAATGTAAAAAATAGGTATATAGATGAATAAATGGAATAATAATAAAAAAATGTAATGAGATAAGAATTTAAATGAATAAACGACATATTATTAAAGCCTTTATTGAACAATCTTATCTATCACATATTTCTTATATACTAAAATAAATATTTAACATAGACACTAGTTGCGCGAAGATTGTCTTGCTACTCAGCATAGGCCTCCCCTAAAGCTTGCCATAAAGCGCGATCGTGTGTCTTTCTTCTCCATGTGGTGCCTGCTATTCTTTTTATGTTGTCTTCCCATCTCCGACGCTGTCACCCTCTCTTTCTTTTATGGTCTCTTGGACACCATTCGGTCACATCCTTAGCCCACTTGTCCTTTTTGTTCCTCATCATGTGGCCTGTCCACCTCCATTTTAGTTTCTTGACACAGTATGTCACATCCGTAATCCTAATAGGCTTCCAAATTGTTTCAAGTTTTATTTTATTTCTTAGTTTATTATTGAGCATACTTCTTTACATCCTATGTTGGCAGGTCTCTAATGCGCGTACATCTTGTTTTTTTAGGCTCCATGTCCAGGCATCCATAGGTCATAACGGGCAGAATACATGAATCGAATACTTTTTTCTTATATTTCAATGGTACCTCTGGGTTTTTTACGATTTCTTTCAAGGACCAGTATCTTTTCCAGGATAAATTAATTCTGTTGTTTATCTCTTTCTTTGTAAGGTCTTTTGGAGATATAATTTGTCCAAGATACGTGTATTCATTCACATATTCCATCTGCGTACTGCCAATTTTAATAGGAACTTTATCTGCATTTGTCATTAATTTCGTTTTTGAGGTGTTCATTGACAGACCAACATTTCTACTTTCGAATGTAAGTTGTTCGAGCATTTCCTGTAGGCTTCTCGCGTCACCTGTAATAAGTATCAGATCATCTGCGAATCTTAAGTGGTTCAGTTGTATTCCGTTAACGCAGTTAGTCCATATTTGTCCCATTCGAGGCGTCTAAATACGAATTCTAGAACTGCTGAGAAAAGTTTGGGTGATAGCGGGTCTCCTTGTCTAACTCCTCTTTGTATAGGAAAAGCTTCGCCTATTCTTTCTGTTCATACTTTAGCTGTCATGGGTAGGTATTGCTAATGAGCCGTATATATTTTTTGTCTACTCCCTGTGTTTCAAGCGCCTCCCATATTTTTGCGTGTTTAAGTAAATCGAACGCTTTGTTGTAATCCACGAAAGCTATGTAGTATTCTATACCGTATTCGTTACTTTTTTAGATGACCTGTTTTATGGTGTGAATATGATCAAGCGTTGAGAAGTCACTCCGAAATCCCACCTGTTCCCTTGGTTGGTATTCGACCAGTATCTTTGTTACGCGGTTTAGTAGGATTTTGGAGAAAATTTTATACATGTTGGACATGAGGCTAATAGGGCTAAAATTTGATATGTCGTTTTTCTTTCCTTTCTTGTGTATTATGGTTGACAATTTCCACTGGCATGTGTTCAGTATTCAAAATTTCATTGAATAAGTCTGTGATGATGTTTAGTGTGTAATGTGTATGTTTTTTATACATGGTTTTTAGGGTTCCGTACCCAAAGGGTAAAAACGGAACCCTATTACTAAGACTTCGCTGTCTGTCCGTCTGTCTGTCAACAGGCTGTATCTCATGAACCGTGACAGCTAGACAGTTGAAATTTTCACAGATGATGTATTTCTGTTGCAGCTATAACAACAAATACTAAAAACAGAATAAAATTAATATTTACAACAAACGTGTTTTTTTATAATAATTGGTACGGAACCCTTCGTGCGCGAGTCCGACTCGCACTTGGCCGGTTTTTTTTTTCATAATATATACTTAAGTAACGGTAATATCTGATGGCGCATAGTGCAACAGCAGCAGCAACTGTTTCGTCTATTCCCTCGACGTCCACAATTGAAAATGACGAGTGACCTCGCTCGCCGAGAGTACATGGTCACTCGTTTCGACCGAGGCTCTCGGGCGAGGCACAGCGGGTGCTCTCGGGCGACAATCAATTATATAAGGACTGTCAAGTTCTCAACATTCGACAAAACTTTATTTTACAAACAGTCACTTTGCAGCACCACAATATCCCATACAGAGAAATCACTAAAAGACGAAAAGATATTGCCTGCATACTGCCGCAAGTGCACTCCTCATTTGCAAAAAGATTCTTTTATTATTTAGGTCCGTATAATAAAATAAGCAAAAATATGCATATTTACAGTTTATCATACCATAATTGTAAAAAAACTGTCCAGCAATACCTTCAAAATCTGTCATATGATGCAACCGAAAAAATACTCACAACTTATTGAGCATTACGCTGCGCTATACACACACTATCACGTATCCACATACACACATACGCCACACACACCACACATACCCACACATACCCACATTCACTGAAACACCACACCCACATTATATTACTAAATAGAATAAGATTTTTGTTAGAATATAAAACTATGTAGTATTTACGTACTCATTAATATGTAATGCCGTTAAAATTGTAGCATCAGCGCATGTACTATGTTATGTATAGTATCACTGTACCCTTAAGCACAGGGGACCGAGACTGTTTCTCCTTTTTTTTTTTTTGTTAGCCTTGAATGTCCCACTGCTGGGCAAAGGCCTCCCCCATATCTTTCCAGGTACTCTTCTCCTGCGCCACCTCGAACCAGCCCTCTTGATGCGCGTCTATATCATCTCGCCACCTCTTTCTAGGCCGGCCTCGGCGGCGCCGTCCATCGTCAGGCACCCATCGTGTTGACACCTTTGCCCAGCGGTCGTCGTACATGCGGCTCACGTGGCCCGCCCAACACACAGGTTATTCTGTAATCTAGCTAGGAGAACAGTGCTTCACCCACTCGATTGTAGACTATCTAACATATTATTATTCTCTAAGAAATGCTATAACCATGTATCCTACTACAATCAGTGTTGAGTAAATAAATATTATTATTATTATTTCCTTTATTCATTACATTACATATCTTTTTACATTTTTAAATATTTCTATACAAAATACTATAAAAAAAACATTTAAAAATATAAAAAATAGTAGCCCACCAGCGCTGGGAACAGGGTCCGAGCCGCCGGTGGTCAGGGCTCTTGAGAGAAGAACCTCCTAACGATACGTGCCGTGTCCAGAAGTACTGCTTTCTGAATCAAGCCCTTGATCCAGCTGCCAAGCGAGAGCCTCCTAAGATGTTGGTCGAGGCTCTTGGCTATTAAGCCATTGGCCGACACGACTATCGGCACAATGACTGCTGTACCCACGTCCCACATGTCGACAACCTCGCGAGCCAGATCTAGATATTTGAATTGTTTATCTTTCTCTGCTTTAACGAGGTTCTCGTCATGTGGGATCGTTATATCAACAATCATTGTGCGACGCTCCAATCGATCTATCACCACAATGTCAGGCCTATTGGCAACAACAGTCCTGTCAGTGGTGATAGGTCGATCCCAATACAACGTGATATGACCATTGTCGAGAACTGGGTCGGGCGCATACTTATAGTATGGCACTTCTGATTCCACAAGGTTGTATTTCAAAGCAAGTTGCTGGTGGATTATCCTGGCAACAAGGTTGTGTCTATGCAAATACTCTCCGTTAGCCAGACTAGAACACCCAGAAATAATGTGTCGGATCGATTCTCCCTGACGGTGGCATGCCCGACATATGTCAACCGTGCCATCTTTCACAATGTATTTCCGGTAGTTATTCGTCATCATAACTTCGTCCATTATTGCACAGATAAAACCTTCTGTTTCCCCGAAGAGGTCACCAAAGCGCAGCTAGGATACGGACGCTAAAAAGTCTACATCGGGGCCATGTAGGGCCCGGTAAAAGCGTCCGTGAAGCTCCTTGCCCTGCCATTCCACCTTGCGGTCATTAGTGTCTAATACTTTAGGTTTGCGCCAGTTCTCGTTAGCCAGGGAGAGCGGGGTGAGGCCCTTGTCCACTGAGACCACATCTCGGTGCATCTCCCCGTCGGCTTCTAGGAAGTATTCCCTGAGACTGCACACCTCACGGTTATGTAGGGTCTTAGCATTTAAGAAGCCACGACCCCCGCACTTCCGTGGGATATACAGTCTCATCACCGACGACCGTGGGTGATGCATTCGATTTGCGGTCAGCAGTGTGCGGACCCTCCTATCCAGGGCATCAAGTTCCGTCTGAGTCCATTTGAGTATGCCGAAGGAATACATCAAAACTGGCATGACCCAACCGTTGAAGGCGCGCACCTTGTTTCCGCCTGACAAAAGACTGCCTAGCACCTTATTCAGGCGGCCAAAGAAGCGCTCCCTCAACGATTGTTTCACGTCTGCAGTATTGATACCTAATGCCTCCGACATACCCAAATACTTGTAAGTTTCTGTTGAGGAGAGGGATCTAAGGTGTATGGAATCCGAGAGTCCCACGGATTCCATAATCTCCCCTCGCTTCACATGCATGACTGCACATTTGTCCACACCAAATTCCATCCTGATGGCGCTACTGAAAGTTTCTGTTACCTTCAGTAGCTTCATCAGTTGCAAATTGTTGGGGGCAAAGAGTTTCAGATCATCCATGTAAAGAAGGTGAGATATGACCTGACCATCTCTCCTCAACAGATAGCCTAGACCTGAACGCTCCAGCAGTGTGCTGAGAGGGTTCAAGGCTAGACAAAACCACAATGGACTCAGACTATCACCCTGGAATATACCACGCTCGATCCTTATTGGTTCGCTGTTCCCCTGGATCTGTCGACATCCTGGATAGCGAAGAACCGTTCTCCAGTGTCCCATACATGACATCAGGAAGGTACGTAGAGTTGCATCTATTTTATACAACTCCAGCACCTTCATGAGCCATGTATGAGGCACAGAGTCGTAGGCCTTCTTATAATCTATCCAACATGTAGACAGATTCTTTCGGGAGCGGCGAACCTGTTGGCTAATGGCCATATCAATGAGGAGCAGCTCCTTAGTGCCGCGGGACCCGTTCCTACATCCATTCTGAGAGGCAGACATAATAGAATTACTATCAATATAATGTAATATATATAATATATTTTTATTATTATTATTAATATGGACTTTGGTGATGACGATGAAGAAACCGGCGATGTTTCAACATTTGCAGCAGGCATATTTGCCTGAATATTTTTTTTTGTTTTCGACCTTGTTAACATATTGTTCCCACGAGTAGCTAGGGACTAACAAAGTCGGCCACAGCCGAGCCCTGCGTTCACTGTGGTAAGGGTAAATAAAACTGGAGGTCTCCTATTATCCAGAGTTGGCACACTAGCGACTAACCTCTCCTCTAGCCATGCAGCCCTCGGCATGTGCGACCTTGGCTTGGATTGTATCTCTCTTAGTCTGGCCCGACTTTGCCGAGATAGATCTAGGGTGAGCCTAGATCTATCTCGGCAAAGTAAACCCTACCGGCACAGACCTAGGGCTCATCGGAGCACGCAAGCCCTACCACGTCGTCAACGTAGAGATACAGCGGTGGGGTATTATTACTATTATTATAATAATAATATAGACACTAAGTTTTATGTAAATTCAGAAAATACCCTTTTGCAGCATGGACATGTTATTCAATCAGATGATAACGATAATGCTGCCATATCATGCTGCATAAATATTAATAGAAATATTCAAGGGTTCGATAATATTCAGTGTGATTGTGTATGTTCGTATTGTTGTGATAATACTGTTCATAAATGCTTAGGATTAAACTCGGTAAATGTTAATAGTAATTGTTTATGTTCAGATTTTTGTGATAATGTTCATAAATGTTTAGGATTAAGCTCGGTAAATGTTAATAGAAATATTCAAGGTTCAGATAATAATCAGTGTGACTGTTTATGTTCATATTTTTGTGATGAAAATGTTCATAAATGTTTAGATTTAAGTTCGGTAAATGTTATAGAATTAATATACTACCAAATGGTAAGAAACACCTCGCGTCTGCACAGGATCGAACTCAAGGAGGTTCAATCAAGGGGGAGTCTAATAATAATTGACCTTTGATGCAAATAGAGTATCGGCGTAGAGAATAAAAGTATACATTGATTTCAGAAGCCGTAGAAGAGTATGAATGTTTTACGCGATGACGAGGGTGCAGGTTTAGAGGATCAGGACCGTTAGGAGCTTGCCCAATTACTCACGGATTTTCAGGATATGTTTAATCCAATAGGGAATATACATATATATTTTATTTTTATTTTTTATACGGAATGTTAAAGTACTATAAAATAATGACAAAAAGCGAAAACAAGACTTAAATCGGCCAAAAAACACAAAAGTTATAACCATTTAAACTTTTGTTTCTATCTCTTTCTAGATAAACGGAATTTAGTATGGATTTTGTACATCAATGCAGCGTTTGACGTCATTCGCTATAATATCGGATCTCTCTGTCTAATCTGCAGTTTCAAATGCTTATAATTTAGTATTTTTTATAGATATTAAAAAAATATTTCACTTTGCTATTTCTGATGTTATTACGCTTTGTTTAGAGTGATAAAAAAAAAACATGCATATACCCTATTGGGGAGCTGACTCCATATGGGGAACATCATATCGATACAGGAAATAGTTCTCCGATAGCGACACCTCTATATCGCCTGACACCTGCAAAAAAGGAGATTATGCAGCAAGAGCTTACCAAGATGTTGGCTGAAGATATTATTGAAGATTGCGAATCTGCATGGGCTGCTCCAGCCTTGTTAGTACCTAAACGTGACGGCAGTTTTCGTTTCTGCGTCGACTATCGAAAGTTAAATTCAATTACAAAAACGGAAGCCTATCCAGTGCCTCGCATCGATGAACTGCTGCAATCTACTAAACGTGGACGTTGCCACATGAGTACAATAGATTATGCGATCTGGGTACTGGCAAGTGTCAGTTAAGGAGGAGGATAGGGATAAGACGGCTTTCGTCACCCCTTTCGGAACCTTCCGTTTTAAAAGGATGCCGTTCGGTCTGAAAAACGGACCGGCCACTTTTCAGCGTTTCATAGACAGAATGCGATCCGGTTCAGCATTAAAGGATGTTACAATACTAGGCTATTTAGACAATTTGTTAATTATAACGCAGGGGGATTTTTCCAGGCACCTGGAAGACCTGCGAATCGTTTTTGAACAGCTGAGGAAGTTCAACGCTATAAAGCGACAAATGAAAAGCCCAGGGCTATTATGTATCTCTGTTGACAGCTCGAATCTCTACGAAGTCTGATTCAAACAAAGATTTTAAACCAGCGCAATGAAGTCTTGGCTATCGACTTATTCGGACCGCTGCCAGAGGGCGAAAACGAGGAGAAGTGGATCCTGTTAGTAGGAGGATACCGCGACAAGATGGTTAGAATTGTATGCGCTCAAAGAAGCAACCTCTATCGCCTGCGCAAGAGTACTCATAGAAGAGCATTTCCTTCGGTTCGGCTTACCACGTCGCATTATTTTGGACAATGGTGTCCAATTTGTTTCAGCAGTCATGCAGAAGTGCATGTTTATTCTTGGCATTACACAAGACTTGATACCCTACTACCACCCAGAAGCCAACCCAGCGGAAAGAAAACACCGGGATATGAAGACACTTGGCTCTGTTGGTTGGTACGGATCACCCCTCATGGCCTAAGCAGCTACCGATAGTACGGTTTAGCATACTAAACCGCGCTGTTCATAAACAGCGCGGTTTGTGAAACGACAGGGGTTACTCCTGCATATTTGCACCGTTTGCGCATCTCATGGAAGTCCTGGTGAGATATTGGGCAAATTCCACGCTAATCAGCTCACCCCTTTTTCGAGGACGAGTAGATGAGTCCACTCAACCACTGGAGCCTAAGAAAAAGCGAGGCCGACCTCGTTTGCAACCCATTCCTAATGACTATAATGTAGGGCTAGACCACGATCGAGGACGTAATCGTGATCTAGAAGGGGAGTATGTAACGCGGCAACCCCACGACCATAAGGTTGATAATAATGTTGGCCTTACTGTCAGCCACATCCAATCGGATGATTGCGGGAACAGTATACGTATAGAGGTTGGCGACATTGTTATGCGCAGCGAATCAGGCGCCGAGATTCTAAGAGGCTAGATGGTGCAGTGCCCCGGGGCCCTCAAGCTCAGGGGGCCCTCGAATAATTACCAGAAAACCTCGATCGAACTGAACTTTCGAAAATTTCATTTTGTCAGTTGATTGAAAATAAACTCTTTTTATTTCGTTTTATTGCCCAATACTAAGTATTAATTGTAATCTAAGTCATTACTGTTTAAAAAATTTATTACCTACCTGCCCTGCAGTGCACGAAAAAGAGCTGATGATAAAGTAGCTAAGCATTTTTAAATTGTTTGTATATTTAATATTTTTACTTGATAAAACCTTACTATAATTAGGTTATATTAGGTTAGGTTGTTAGGTTAGGGGTACGTTTAAGTCGCCCGGGTGCTTCCATTGTGAGGATCGACCGGAGGACACGGTGGAACACCTGACACGTTGACGACCTGATTGGCGCAGCGGTAGTGAGGCTGCTTTACGTTCTTAGGGTCCCGGGTTCGAATCCCGGTCGGAGCAAATGTTTGTGTGATGAGCATGGACATTTATTTCCGAGTCATGGATGTTTATATGTATAATAAGTATGTATTTACAAACAAAAAAAGTATCTATGTAGTATATCAACTATCTGGTGTCCACGACACAAGCCTCGTTGCTTAGTGTGGCATTAGATGGCGCTGTGTGTAATGTCCAGCAATATTTATAAAAAAAAAAAAGAAAAAAAAAAAACACACGGTGGAGGTGTGCCCCGCGTGGGCGGAGCACCGCCGTGTCCTCGAAGCGGCGATCGGCGGCGGCGACCTCTCGCGTCCGGCCCTGGTGCAAGCCATGGTCCGGAGCGAGATGGAATGGGACGCCGTCACCTCCTTCTGCGAAGCAGTAATGCTAGAAAAGGAGGTGGCGGACCGTGAGAGGGAGAGAACCTCTCAACGTCCCGGCCGCCGTGGGAGACGCCCCAGGCGTCGGGGGCCACCACCACGTGGCCCCCGGCCACCGTAGGCGCGGTCCTGTGGACGGTGGGCTATGGGCTAGCTCGCCGTCCGTCCGTCTCATGACGACAGGCCGTGTCGACGGCGCTTCGGCGTTCGTGTTCCACGCGCGCCTCAAAGAGAGTCAGCAAAAGGGAAGGGGTCCGTAGGGACCGATGCCTGCCGGGGTTGCGGGACTGTTCGAAAGAGGTACCGTGGCCCCGGAACACAAAGGGCGATGAAGGAACATGGATGGGTTTTAGTCAGTAAAAGTCTGACACTCCCTCCTGCTCCGCCCAGAGCGGGAGGAGTTATTTAATGATTTCCCATCCGAAAAAAAAAAAAAAGAAAAAAAAAGGGGGCTCCCATACAACATACGTGATTTTTTGATAATAATGGTACGGAACCCTTTGTGCGCGAGTCCGACTCGCACTTGGCCGATTTTTTAACTTAAATTGTCATACCCTCTAGTCGGGTAAAATTGCATAAAATTATTTTGGGTTGATTTGTTATTTGTCACGCGTTGCTAGGTAACAGGCCCATAGAGATCTAATCCTTTTGCAGTAGCAAAAAGTTTTTATCAAACTTTGCGGTGGCCAAAATAGGTAATGCATAAAAAGTTTGCTAAACTTTAGCAAACTTTTTATGCATTAGTTTCAAATTTTACCACCATACAGTTTTTATTGGTTTACGATATTTTTTAATCGAACCTCCTTGGACCCTCTGTGTCTTACTTTTAATTTTTTTTTCAACATTCTTGGACCCTCTCCAGGCCACAGACCCTCCTTAAGTTTACTTAGAGCTTACTTACTGCTACCCTCGACGTTTTACTCTTTCCCTTCTTCTCCTCTTAAACACGTGTCCACACTCAAGTACGGGTCCTAAACACGTGTCCACACTCAAGTGCGGGTCCTAAACACGTGTCCACACTCTCAAGTGCGGGTCCTAAACACGTGTCCACACTCTCAAGTGCGGGTCCTAAACACGGGTCCACACTCTTAAGGGCGAGTCCTTAACACTCTTGAGTCCACAATCTTTAGTGCTCTATAGCATTTGAGTTTCCCTCTTAAAAGCTCTCTTGGACTCGAGTCCTAACTCTCGGCCTCCGTAGACTTTTTTAAATTTCTTTTATCACTTTCATAATATTTTATTTATTTATATTTTTTTTTTCGCTATCTTTTACTTTTGAATTTGCTATCGCCTTATTTTCTGTCTGGAGTTCTTTACGGTTTTTATTACTTTATAACTTTATTAAATGCTTCACCTTTTATTCCTTGTAAAAAACATTAGATTTTAAGTTTTGTAAATACTCCACAAGGTTTACCTTACCCTAAAACTTTTGGTTTGTTTAGATCCCTCTTTTTATTTTGTAGAGCGGTGCACAACTCTTTAAATAAGCCATTGTGTTGAGCGGTGCACAACTCATTAAATGAGCCGTTGTGTCGAGCGGTCGCATTAACTCGTAAAATAAGCCTTAGTGTACTTTTTTAAAACTTAGATAATATTTTTTTATCCTTGACCCTCCTTGATCCTTGACTTAAAGCTTGAAGGCTTCTCTTAAGCACTTTATGCTGTTAAACCTTGGCTGCTTTTCTAAAGCAGAAAAACTTTGTAAATAATTTCTTTTAATTTTATTGGGTTTTAGAACAGGTGCGGATTACGACACCTAAATTAAATAAATAAGCCTTCGTAAATCTTAGTAAATAAGCCTTCGTAAATCATAAAAATAATTCCTTGTGAAGTATGCGTCATTGAATGTGAACCATATCCCCTAAGTATGCTGGTGATGTATGATTGAGGAAGTGTGTAGGGTAGGTTGATGAAAGGTGTATGAAAGAGCAAGGTCTTATTTACAACCTCAATTTTTCTAGTTAATAATTTTCTGGGGTTATGGGGAATCCTAGTTTTAATTGTTTTTAAACTTACTTTAGCACTGTAAATACTCATTTAGCTTAATTTTTTGTTGATTAACGCTCTCTTAATGCTAAATAAGAAAATTTTTTCATTGTATTCAAAAATTTTCCGGGGTTTTCTGGGTAATGTAATGTGTATGTTTTTTACATGTTTTTTTTACTTACATTTTTGGATATTATTAACCTGAAAATTTAAGCATTCGTCCTCCCTAGGTAGCTTCATGGTCATTTCTTGGAGGCTTAGCAACGGCTTTGGCCTTTTACCTTGTAATTCATGTTATTTAAGTTTTTCTGTAGATTTTTATCTCTATTAAATCTTTGTTTACTTTTGTGATGTCAGTTATTGACAACCCTAGTTTTATTTTTAATTTATTGCTGGAGCTAGTTGTAGGTTGTATAGGTAAATCACATCGACCTCATTATCTTTTCTTTTAATGTGTTCTAAATTCTTCTAAATTATAAAATGTCAATCATCTGAAGTTGACAGGAGCCTGGTGGTGGAGTTGGCAGTCTACGTTGGGAGCTCTGAGCTGCTACACATCTGAAAAGCTTCATAAAAGTATACCGTACTTAGAAGAGGGCAGTTATCCTCTCCTTAAGTTTTTTTTAGGTCGGCCTCTCTCCGTGCCGCACTCTCACCTTGAACACCTGGAAACCTGATGCTTGAGCTGCACAAGCCTGTTATGAAGATTGATGCTCCTCGGCCCTCCTCTGCGGTTTGAAAATTGATGTTCCTCGGCCCTCCTCCTCGGTCTGAAGACGGATGCCCTCGGCCCTCCTCCACGGTCTGAAGATGGATATTCTTTAGCTATTCATTCCATCCTGCACTCATCTTCAGTTCTATCCGCCGTCTTCACTGGCATTAGTGGTTAAGTAGCTCCAGCCTTAGGTTAGGATCTTTAATAATAAATTCTTATAACTCGTCCCCTTGACTATTTTTTTAATAGTGTTCCCCTCCAGACTGAAAGTTAGGTAGGTGAATGCTCAGAGTGACCTTACAGTTTTGTGGTTCCTATCCAGGAAAATGTAACGTTACAAGTGTTTTGTCCGATGTTCCTCTAGAGAGTTCGTTAGATATGGCATCTTCTCCTGGTGCTTTCCCTGTTTCCTGTGATTTTATTGGTTTGTTGACTTCTTCTCGCATTATCCTTGGGGTGTCTTCCTCCTTTTCGCCTTTTTGGATAATTAGTTGCTTTGCTTCAGACATTTCCTTATCACTGTATAGCTCTCGGTAATAGTCTGTTGCGATTTTTAATATTTCTATTCTATTTATGTTGTTTCTTTTAGTTCTTCCGTGTGTAAGGTTTTCGATCCAATCTAAACTATCTCTCAATTCTTGCCAATCTTTTTTCGAACCACCTGTTTTTTCTATGTAGTAATTGATTGTTTGTGTTCTGTCTATGTATGTTTCCTTATTCCTAAGTTTATTTCTTTGCTTAACTTTGCTATTTCCTGTCTGTTGTTCTTCCTATCTTGAAACAAGATCTTTCTTTGTTCGATTAAGTTTCTAGTTTTGTTGATTTATTTTGTACTAGCTGACCCGCGCAACTTCGTCTGCGTCACATGAGAGAGAGAGGGTTAGAGAGAGTATTGACTCAACCTTAAAAGATAGACATATGCTATTGCGGATTTTTTTTTTAAATACTTTTTATGAGGTACAATTCCATCATACATAATTGTTGCGTAACTTTAACCGTTCATGCAGCGCTCGCTACGGAAGCTCTCAAAAGAAATACATTTTCCCCGTTTTTGCAACATTTATCATTGATGCTTCACTCCTATTAGTTGTAGCGTGATGTAAGATAACCTATAGCCTTCCTCGTTAAATGGACTATCCAACACTTGAAGGTTTTTCACTTGAAGGTGCAGGAAATGAGCATAAACACGATTTTTCAATTTTGAATGGGACCAACTTTGAGATTTAACTATTACTCGTACCTACGCTTTTAAAAAAAAAAAGGATCATGCTTAATGAACTTCTCTCGTGGTCATATATAAAAAATATACGGGTCGAATTCAGAACTTCCTCCTGTTGTTTCGTCGGTTAAAAAACCAAACGGTCGGTTAAAAGTTATCTGGTGAGCACATTTTTAGGCATTAGTACCATTTTAGTGCAATAGATGTCGTTGCATCTTACATTTGATGATTACTTTTTGATTCTTGAACACTTTAAATTCATATATTTTTTGATAGAATTAACCGATTACGATGAAACGAAAACTAAATAATACCTCAAGGTAAGGTCAATTTTTATGTATAAAAGTTATCTATATGGGTTTCCTATATTTTGCGTGATGCTTGATCATCGAAACAGACAAACAGATAAACAGACAAACAGACAAAAATTCCAAAAATGCTGGAAATGAGTTCTGTGGGTTATCCTTAACACCCTGCCAATTTTTTTTTTTAAATATTTTCGATGTACAAAAACGATTTTTCTACAGATTTATTATATGTATATAGATATAGATAGATAACGTTGAATTCGATTTGTTTTAGTTCTTTCTCTAGAGCATCGTATTTCTCTTGGATTTTATCGACGTTTTGTAGTTTTACTAAGTTGGCTTCTAGAGAATCCAGGATCTTATCAGGTATTGGTAATATTATACGTTTTTCGGTTTTGTGAATGATTTTCCTTGATGGTTTTGGTTCTATTGTGTATAGTTGACTTCTAAGCATTCTATGATCGGTATTTGGTGAGACTTGGCTATCCGTGGATTACTAAAAAGGCAATGTAGATATGCACATAGAAATTTATATTTTGGTTTTTCTTTACAACCTGACAACACAGAAAAAATATCAGCAGTGACAGACCATGTTCCTAACAACATACCTATTCAAACATCCGTCATCTCCCATACCAGCCAGTCTGATTAACGCTTGCAAACCTCTTCTTAACACTCCTCCTCAAGCGTTTCCCTCTGACTCACTCTTGCACACCCATCTCCTTACGACAAAACTCATGCTTACTCTTAGGCACAGGTTTTGTCATAATGTCAGCGACCATCAGATTTGTTGCCAGATATTTTAATTTGATAATCTACTTCTCTAAGGCCTCTGTTTCATCCACCAAGTTTCTGAACGCACCTTTTCGACGTTTGACAGATGACGTTTCAGTTGTCAGTGCGATGACGTTTGCTTGTCAGTGCAATTTTGGTTGGGAAGAACTTGCTTCCGTGGTCTTGTATTTTTGATGCACGCGGCTGTCGTGTAATTATTGATTGAAACTTTGAGTTAATGGTAATCCGATACAATCTTGATCGGTGTTTGATATTTTGTTGATAATTGAGTGAAAATTGAGAAATCTCGCCATTTTGGATCGTGACCGCGAGTGATTTGTTGGTTATGTAGCCGGCCTTTGTGTTTTTTTTGGACGCCGGTAATTTCCTAAATTCAGTGCTGGACTATTGTACATCCCCGATTGGGTTAGCAAACCGGGATAAAATTCAGTTGGACATTGATGAAAAGTGCCACGTGTGTGATCAGAAGGTTTGACCAAGGAGTCGACGGTACGCGCTGTGGGGCGCCCTTTGGTTATCGTCGAATCTACATGACTTTACATACACCACACAAACCACAGTTACACTTACACCCCACTCAGATACGACGTGACCAGGGACTACGTCACATCACCAGTACCAACGTGATGGTAAGTGTATCTAATAGTTGTTTTCCCTTTGTCAATTGAACAAATATTATTTGATTAGGGCTCCGCGTAATCGCGGACATCGTGAGTCTGTTTGTGCAGTCTCACACAACTGGTAGCAGAGCGTGGTTTAATTGTTAAATTCACCACTTATTGTCGAGTAAAAGTATTGAGAAGTCTGATTTGTTACCTGTCAGCCTGACTCAAATTAAACATAGATTGTTTGACATAATATATTATGATATGTAGTGTCCCTTGTGGCTTGTACTTTAATTTGTTATTGTATAAACAAGGTATTGCTTGTACAGGGTCGGATTTGAACTTGTAATAATTCAAACTAAGTTTTATTATTTGGTTTAAATTGTAGTTGGGTCCGGGAAAATTGTTCCTGTTGATTATTTAATTGAATTTGATTTGTTTATTTGATATTTGTCCCAATGGCTTCATAGAAAGCTGTAAACCAAGCCATTGGTGGATTGACCTCACAGCTAAGATGGTTTGCCTCTGCTGCTGCAACCGCTGAGCGTCTAGACCTGGAAGAGGCCACGCTTGCCCGGTATGAGCAGTTGAACGCGAGATTGAGTGCGGTTGACACTTTGTTTGCTCGCTTCAATGAATTGATTTTGGACTTGGACCTGGAAACATTGGGTCAAGCAGCCCGTGATAAGATTGTTGCGGATTATGACCAGATGTTGAACCTGAGTGACATAATAAGTATGCGCGCCAGGGAAATTTTGAAGAGTCGGGACCCTGCCCAGGTCAAAACAGAGACCTCTGTTGTTGCAGGCCCTGGACTTTTGGGTAGACTGCCTACCCTGGAGCTGCCACATTTTGACGGTCACTTGGACCACTGGTTAAGCTTCAGGAACCTGTTTGACAGTTTGGTTGATTCGCGCTCTGACCTCCGACCGGCCCAGAAGTTGGCTTATTTGTTGTCAGCCCTAGGAGGTGAGGCTCGAGCCTTGGTGCAGCACTTGCCGGTGACCGACTCGGCCTATCCCACTGCTCTGGAACTTCTATCCCAACGATACCAGAACAAACGTTGCCTGGCTGATGTCCATATTGACCAGATCTTGGGGTTGCCGGCCATCACCAGAATGTCAGCGTTGCGTGCTGACCTGTTGAATCCATTGCTGGCAGCAACCAACGCCTTAAAACGATTAGAGTTGCCGGTGGACTATTGGTCCTATCTTTTGGTGCACTTGGTGTTGCAGCGGCTTCCGTCAGACTTGAGGTCCCGTTTTGAGCAGAAGTATGGTGGGGATAGTGCCACCCATCTTCCCCCCTTTGAGGACCTCGTCAAATTTTTGGAGGATGAGTGTCGTTTCCTCGACAACGCTCGTGGTGCCACGGGGTCAAGCCAACCGCCCTCTCGGCCGAGGGCCCAGGGACGGACTAGGACTGTCGGGCCTGGTGATAGCCGCCCTGCCCCCCGTTTTGGTGGCACCCAGAGTAATCTTGCTTGCGACTATTGTAAGGCCACGGGACATGCCGTAGTCACTTGCGCGGCCTTCTTGGAGTTGCACGTGAGTGCCCGCCGCCGAGTTGCCAATGCACGCCGCCTGTGCCTTTCTTGTTTGGGGTATCATTTTCATCGGGATTGCCCCAAACCCCGCCCTTGTTCAATTTGTAGGGGCTCACATCTGGAAGTTTTGTGCGCCAACGCGAACCGCTCTGACAGACCAGCCTCTGATGGGGGTTCGCGCAGGGGAAATGGAGATGAGCACCGGGCTCCTCGCTCGCCGGTTCAGAATCGAGGAGGGGCCCGCAACTTTGACCGCCGTACTCCACCCCCCGCGCCAGTTGATCGGGAGCCGCGCGACCGCCGATTGACCTCCCCTCGTGAAGGCGACTATGCAGCTGCTGGTAGGCGACATTGGCCAGACCAGCACCGCCTTCCCTCCCCTCCGTTGGCGGAACGTCCCCGTTTGGCGACGCGCCCCCCGCCACTCAGGCGTCAAGTGGGATATGCCCCTCCAGCGATGGCGCGCGGCTCGGGACATCGCGCGGACGAGGAGTTTGATTACTATCCTCACCGGGATAGTAACCCCAGCCTGGATGCGGCGATCGGTCGCCGCCCAGGCATTGCTAGGAAATTGGCGCCTGTCCCGCTAACGTACCTCCCCAGATCGACACGGTTTTGTTGCCAACGGCATCGGTCAGGGTCTGGGGACCCACGGGGGACTCTGTTGTGGTCCGTGCCATTTTGGACACGGGAGCCCAGGGTTGCCTTTTGTCGTCTTGGTTAGCGGGTCGGGTGAGCCTGGATGTCAGTGCCTTTTCAGGCACGATTAATGGAATAGGCGAAACACCTATCCCGACTGTTGAGGGACAAACCTTATTTGGGCTCACTCCTGTGAGTTGTTAGGACCCTAAGTTTTTTCCTTCGGCCATTGTTCTGACGAGTATTTTGGGCTGTCATCCCCAACGTTAGCTGTCGCCTGATATTGTCCGGTTGACGTCAGGCCTGGATTTGGCTGACCGCCGGTTTGATTCCCCTAATACAACTCATTTGATATTGGGTTCCGATGTACTAGGGAGAATATTGTTGGGTAATATGAAAGTCTTGCAGCCCAACGGTTTGGTGGCTGTCTCGACCATCTTTGGCTTTGCGGTGATGGGCCCAGTGTTGAAGGCTGCCCCTCCACCTGAGCCTGATTTTGCGTTGGCGTGTGGCTCCGCTCTCTCTGACGCTGTTCAGAGGTTTTGGGAGGTTGAGGAGCCACCGCAAGTGGCCCGCTTGAACCCGGAACATGAGGAGTGCGAGTTGTTCTATCAGAACAACACAGGTCGACTCCGTTCCGGTCGGCTCGTAACACGGTTGCCTTTTGTTGCAGTTTGACCACCTCTCGGCGAGTCCAGACCTATGGCCGAGAAGAGATTGTTGGCGATGGAGCGCCGTATGGCCAGGGATCCGGTGCTGCGGCAGAAATATTTAGATTTCATGCGTGAGTACGCAGACTTGGGACACATGTCGGTGTCAAATTTGGATTGGCGCTCAGTTGAGCATTACTTTCTGCCGCATCACGCGGTCCTCAAGGCATCCACCGGTAAGCTGCGCACAGTGTTTGATGGGTCTGCGCGGACTTCCTCTGGTGTCTCTTTGAATGATTGCTTGCACTCCGGCCCCAAATTGTTGAGGGACCTTTGTGATGTCATCACGTCTTTTCGTCGTCATCAAGTAGTCTTTGTGGCTGACATCAAAATGATGTTCCGGCAAACGGTTATTCACCGGGATGACAGACGTTATCAGTTGATCCTGTGGCGAGAGAATCCCCGGGACCCCATGGTTGTTTATGAGCTCAACACGAATACGTACGGCCTTCGATCGAGCCCTTTTGTTGCTATTCGTTCGCTTTGGGAGCTCGCGGACCGAGAACGCTTGAGGTTCCCTCGGGCGTCCGCCATCTTGAAAACGGACTTGTATGTTGATGACGTCTGCACTGGGGCTTCCACGGTTGAGGAAGCTATCCTGTTGCGTGACGAGTTGGTTCAAATTTTGGATTCCGCTGGCTATGAGTTGCGTAAGTGGGTGTCCAACTCGCCAGCACTGTTGGAAGATGTGGAAGAGGATCATAAGCAGGATCCTCATTTGTTTGAAAATGCTGACAACCCTGCTATGTTGGCCGTTCTCGGCGTTCAGTACCGACCAGTCCAAGACACCTTTACGTATGATGTCGATTTGGAGTCACCACACACTTGGACTAAACGACTGGTATTGTCTACTGTCGCGAGAACTTTTGACCCGAATGGTTGGATATGCCCAGTATTGTTTTGGGCGAAATGTTTTCTCCAGCGTCTTTGGACCGCGGAACTTGGTTGGGATGAGCCACTTCGGGAAACCCTTTTGGAAGATTGGCTCCAATTTGTATCCGCACTTCCTGCGGTCAACGAGGTCACGTTACCACGCGCTATCCTCCCCCCTGGGAACTATACTGCTACCCTTCATGGGTTTTGTGACGCATCTTCGCACGGTTATGCAGCTGTTGTTTATCTGCGCACCGTCAGCGCGACAGGCCAGGTGAAGTTGTCACTGATCATGGCCAAGAGCAAGGTGGCCCCCCTCCGGATGGCATTGACCATCCCTAAGCTAGAGTTGTCAGGGGCGGCGCTTCTTGTGCGTCTCTTGAATCACGTTGCTCAAACTTTAGGTGGATCTGTGAACATTCGGAATTCTTACGCCTGGACGGACAGTCAAATTGTTTTGTGCTGGTTGAAGACGTCCGTCCACTCCTTGGAGGTCTTTGTGGCGAACCGAGTGTCACAGATACAAAATTCCGAAACGCCTTTGATTTGGAGGCACGTGCCTGGAGACTTGAACCCCGGCGACGTAGCCTCACGTGGGTGCATGGCCCCCCGCCTGATTGTGCACCCCCTTTGGTGGGGACTGGATTGGCTGACTCGCCCCGAGGATGATTGGCCTCGAACGCCAATTTTGATGTCGGATCCTTTGCCCGGGCTTAAGGTGCTCGCTGTTGGGACGAAGGACCCTCCGTTTGATCCTGATATTTTGTTGAATCGATACAGCTCCCTCGACAAATTGTTGAACGTTACCTCGTGGATCAGGCGTTTTGGTCACAATGCTAGGAATCCAGGGGACAAGCGCCTGTCACCGGTTCTCTCTCCTCAAGAGCGACAGGAGTCACTCCTCCTGTGGGTTCGCTCTGTGCAGGCCGTACACTTTGAGAAGGAGATCGAGACCTTGAAGTCCGGTAGAGTTAAGTTGTCGAGAGCCGTTAGTAAGTTGAACCCCTTTTTGGATGAAACGGGTCTTTTGCGTGTTGGAGGACGGTTGAGGCACTCTAGCCTTCCTTATGGAGTCCGTCACCCCATTTTGTTGCCCAAGGCGGGCCATTTGATTAAATTGTTGGTGACTGATCGTCACATTAAGAACTCGCACGCCGGTTGCAATGCGCTGTTGGCCATTCTGCAGCGAGAGTTTTGGATTTTGTCGGCTCGTCGTACCATTCGTAGCATCGTCTTCCGTTGCATACCGTGCTATCGGACTAAGGCCCCAACGATGCAGCCCCAGATGGGAGACTTGCCTGCTGATCGTGTCAATGAGGCGAGGCCCTTTGCAGGCGTAGGAACGGACTTTGCTGGTCCCTTTTCGATAAAGACGTCTACCCTTCGCAATAGTAAAATTGTCAAGGCTTATTTGTGCGTATTTGTCTGCCTGTCAACTAAGGCAGTGCACTTGGAGCTGGTATCCTCCCTCTCGACGGAGGCCTTTGTGGCAACTTTGGATAGATTTACGTCTCGCCGTGGGTTACCTTCTCTGATCAGGTCTGAATGCGGTACCAACTACAAGGGTACAAGTAACTATTTGAAAGAAGTGTATGACTTTCTTAATGAGAGCCAGGTTGACATTGGTAACAAATTGGCCCGTCGAGGGGTCACTTGGTTGTTTGACCCGCCAGCCTGCCCCCATTGGGGGGGTATTTTTGAGGCCGCGGTGAAAGCGGCAAAGGGACTCTGGCGGAGATTGTTGGGAGACACCGTTCTCACCTTTGAGGAATTAGCTACGGTATTTTGTCGCATTGAAGCGGTACTAAATTCGCGTCCATTGTGCCCGCTCTCTTCGGACCCTAACGATTTGGAGGCTCTAACCCCGGGCCATTTCTTGATTGGACAGCCACTTGTCGCTCTGCCTGAGTACCCTTTTGTTGATGTGAGCCAAAATCGGCTATCGCGGTTTCAGTTGGTGCAACAGCTCACTCAGAGCTTTTGGAAGCGTTGGAGCTTAGAGTATCTGCACATCCTCCACCAGCGCATCAAGTGGACTGATAAAACTCATCCGCCCAATATAGGAGACTTCGTCCTTATTAAAGATGCCAACCTTAAGCCTCTGTATTGGCGCCGGGGGCGCATTCTCAATTTGGTGGCTGGCACCTACGGGGTACCTCGTTTTGCTGAGGTTTTAGTGGATGGATCGGTTATGAGGAGAGCGGTCGCAACCTTGTCAAGACTGCCAATTGATTAGCGGACGGGACGGCCCGTCCGGGGGGGGTAGATGTTTCATCCACCAAGTTTCTGAACGCACCTTTTCGACGTTTGACAGATGACGTTTCAGTTGTCAGTGCGATGACGTTTGCTTGTCAGTGCAATTTTGGTTGGGAAGAACTTGCTTCCGTGGTCTTGTATTTTTGATGCACGCGGCTGTCGTGTAATTATTGATTGAAACTTTGAGTTAATGGTAATTCGATACAATCTTGATCGGTGTTTGATATTTTGTTGATAATTGAGAAATCTCGCCATTTTGGATCGTGACCGCGAGTGATTTGTTGGTTATGTAGCCGGCCTTTGTGTTTTATTTGGACGCCGGTAATTTCCTAAATTCAGTGCTGGACTATTGTACATCCCCGATTGGGTTAGCAAACCGGGATAAAATTCAGTTGGACATTGATGAAAAGTGCCACGTGTGTGATCAGAAGGTTTGACCAAGGAGTCGACGGTACGCGCTGTGAGGCGCCCTTTGGTTATCGTCGAATCTACATGACTTTACATACACCACACAAACCACAGTTACACTTACACCCCACTCAGATACGACGTGACCAGGGACTACGTCACATCACCAGTACCAACGTGATGGTAAGTGTATCTAATAGTTGTTTTCCCTTTGTCAATTGAACAAATATTATTTGATTAGGGCTCCGCGTAATCGCGGACATCGTGAGTCTGTTTGTGCAGTCTCACACAGCCTCTCTAACAAACTGATATCGCAAATCAATATGTTTGGTCTGCTGATGATGCACTGGGTTTTGTGCTATGGCCATTGCTGACTGGCTATCTGTGTAAATCGTGATAGCCTTTTCTTGAGTGGCCACCAGTTCCCCCAAGAACCTTCTCAAAAATATGGCATCTATAGCAGCTTCCGATAAGCTGACATATTCAGCCTCTGCTGTTGATATGGCTATACTTCGCTGCTTAGCACTCTGCCATGATACTGCTCCTCCTGCCAATGTGAAAACATTTCCAGAATAAGACTTTCTGTCTATTATATTCCCTCCATGATCAGCATCAGATAAACCTTGTATCTCTGTACTGCAGGCATCATTTGAGTACACGAGTCCCATGTTCTTAGTACCTTTAAGGTACCTTAGAATCCTCTTGGCAGTACTCCAATTCCAATGAATCTCTTCATAGCAGTTGCAGAACTGACTCATAATATTCACAGCATGAGCAATGTCTGGCCGCGTACACACAGCCAAGTACATCAGTGATCCTGAAAGGTAGCTGCTTAGGAGACAAGTGAAACCAGTCGTGGCTGTTATAAGACTGCTCTTTATTAGGTTAAACAATATTATAAAGTACTTACACTACTACACCACATCTCCCCATATAACGAGAAAAAAAAAATATTACAATGTTATACATTTTTTTTTTTGTTTTCTTAATGTTTATGTTTCTAAATATATTTTTTATCTACTTAGTGTACTAAACATAATGTTATAGTATTATCCATACTTTTATTTAATAAGTAGGAATCGATTACATTGTCAGATTAATCGTACTTAAGGTAATATTAGTATTTTAGTTTACAATTGGTTCATTGAAATTGTGACGCACCATTAAGTATACAATTTTGTGCGATTTTTATGAACAATATCTATTTTGCCTTTCTTTAAAATTTTGACATTACAATCCATATCTTTTATAACTAAGTACGGTCCCAAATAGACGGGTTCCATTTTATTGTCTGATGGATTTTTTAACAATAATAAATCACCCTCTTTATAATAAATTGGGTTTTTAGTTTCATCGTATTTACTCTTTCTTAATGTCTTACTACGCAATAGATTGTCGCGAGCATCCTTGTGTGCCACTTGTAATCTGTACTTTAACTCTAATGCATAATTGTCGTGCGCATATATGGGGTCTACAACACCGTTGCTATAATTGCCAGGTAATAAACACCGCTTACCGAACACCAATTCGTGTGGGGTGTATTTGGTTTCCGTATGTACTGTATTGTTATAAGCAAAACACCAATATGGTAACCAACTACTCCACGATGCTGTCTGATTTTCGCAATTAATTCTTAAATACGCACCCATCGTTTTATGTGTGTTCTCCAATGCTCCAATGCTCTCATGGTGATACGCCGTTGAGCTAAGGTGACCGATTTTTAAGAGTTGGCAAATTTCTTTCATAGTACTGCATATGAACTCCGAACCTCGATCGGTTCCTATTTCTTGAGGGATACCAAACCTTAAAATGAAATTATCAACAAATGAGCGCGCTACACTTACCGCATCTTTGCTGTGTAGTGGGTATGCTTCAGTAAATTTTGTCAGCTCGCATTGAAGAGTCAGAATGTAACTGTAATTGTTTTTGTCCCTTGGAAGTGGTCCTACTATATCTAAGTACACTTTCTCAAATGCTGAATTAGCGGTAGTTGTTATTGTCATGGGTTGTTTTGTATTGATTGAATGTTTTTGTTTTTTACATTTGTCGCAGTCGGAAACGTATTTTGTAACATCTTTTTCTATACTCGGCCAGAAATAATATTTTTTTATATTATTCGTCATCCGTCTAATTCCAGCATGGCCGCTCGTTGGCAATAAGTGAAAGTCATTTAATATGACTCGTCTATTATCTAAATTGTTTATTCTTTGCACACTATTTACTATACATATACGTGGTCCGGACCATTCTGGATATGTTTTTATTTTATCTGTTAATCTTCTTATAAACTCTCTATTTGTTTAATTACTAAGTATGCATACTTCGTTGATTGCATATTTTTTACACACATACAACAAATCTCTCACTAACCCGTCTCGCGTGATCAGTGATTGAGATACTGTGTCTTCGAGTATATATATTATAGATTTACTAGGTACGTATGCAAAACATTCGAATTTTTCGACTAATAGCCCTCCTTTTATTTATTTTTTTAAATTACTGTCGTTGATCAAGGATAATTCGGTAATAACTCCGGGTTTCTTTATTATTTCAACCACTCTTGGCCTGTCTGCTGTGGACCTAGTATCTGTATTTTCCGCTGTTAAATTGTTACTATTCTCTACTTCTATCAATTTTTTTTTTCGAATTTGTGCCCTAGTTAGTACGTTAACCATCTGGTCATTTATAACTTTGAGGTCGTCTGATGAAATACTAACAATCCGTGATAACGCGTCTGCGGCTGAATTGAGTTTCCCTTTTATGTATTCTATAGTAAAACTATATACCTCTAGGAGTAATCTAAACTTTAACAACCTGCTAGAGGGATCTCGCATCGAGAATAGGTAAACTAACGGTCTATGATCGGTCTGTATCTTGAACTGTCGGCCGTATAAATACGGGCGAAAATGCTTTATGCTCCACACTATTTCTAATAGCTCCTTTTCAATAGTGGGATAATTAATCTCGGCCTTATTTAAACTTCGACTGGCATAAGCTACAGGTCGATCCTGGCAAGGTCGCCATGAAAGGTAGCTGCTTAGGAGACAAGTGAAACCAGTCGTGGCTGTTATAAGACTGCTCTTTATTAGGTTAAACAATATTATAAAGTACTTACACTACTACACCACAATCCTATCAACTCTCTGTAAGGTATTTTGTCACTCGGTGTGTGTGAGCCCTCTGGCTTCTTGAAATGTCGACCAGGTACTGCAGGTGTAGCAACTGTCTTGCAGTCCTCCATGCCAAATCTGCGAAGAAGCTTTTCTGTATACTCTTCTTGGTCAATCTTTATGTGGCCATTCTCTTGCTTTAGCCGCATCCCTAAAAATAATTCAGCTTTTCCTAAATCTTTCATCTCGAATTTGCACATAAGTTCTTTCTTGACCTTCTGCATTTCTCTTGCATTGTTATAAAAGATTAGGATATCATCAACATAAACTGCAAGTATTATCATATCATTCTCGATTCGCCTGGTGTAGACACATGGTTCATTCTTGCAACGATGGAAATTCAGACTCTCTAGCTCTGAATGAAGTTTAGAATTCCATGAACGTGGCGCCTGTTTCAATCCATAAAGAGATCTCTTTAATAAGCATACAATATGGTCTTCCTTGCCTTTCTCTTTGAAATATGGTGGTTGACGCATGTAAACCTCTTCATTTAAATTTCCATTTAGAAACGCTGTCTTCACGTCCATATGATTTATCTGCAGATTCATCTGCGCTGCTAGCGCTATTAACAGCCTCAAAGAGCTATGACGCACAACAGGGGAGAACGTCTCATCGTAATCAATACCTTTTCTCTGTCTGAAGACTCTTGCAACCAAACGAGCTTTATACCGAGTCTTATTTACCGCCTCCTTTTTGATTCGGAACAACCATTTTGAATCAATAATGTTGCTTGCTTGGTTTGGCTCTAACAACACCCAGGTTTGATTTTTCTTTAATGCATCCAGCTCCTCCTGAATAGCAACTTTCTACTGTTTTGCGTCTTTTCTCGACAGTGCCTCTTCAACTGTTAGTGGATCTCTTTCTTCCACTATCGCCTCATAGGTGATATGATCCTTAAACTCCACAGGCTTTCTGTTCCTGAGTGGATATCTTCTCTCTTCTGCTACAGGTATTGTTTCAACAAGTTGTTCTTCCTCTTGCCTCTCTTCAAATGATGTCCACTGTTCATCTTCCTCTTCCATGAATTCAGCGTCTCTAATATCGTCTGTTTGATCTCTATCACGTTGAAGGTCGGTCTCTTCTTGATAAACAACTTGTCTCTGTTCATCATTCTCTAGATGAATTGTTGCAGTCTTTCTTTCCTCTTCAGTCTTAGTAAATTTATGGTTCATCTGGTTTTCAAAAAATACCACATCTCTTGCTCTATGCAGCTCTCCATTCATAGGGTTGACTAATCTGTAACCTTTCAATTCTTCACAGTATCCTACAAACACTAGCTCTTTACTCCTCGCATCCCATTTGGTTCTCTTTTCATCTGGGATATGCATAAAGGCTCTGCAACCAAACTCACGAAGATCAGACAAATCTATTTTATGGTCACTCCATACCTCCTCGGGTGTCTTGTTCTTCACTGCGATGGTAGGACTCCTGTTTTTCAAATACACCGCTGTATTTACAGCTTCAGCCCAGAATCGAACGAAAAGACCTGCTTCTTGAAGCATTGTTCGTGCTTTTTCCCCTATGGTACGATTGGCTCTCTCCGCCACACCATTTTGTTGAGGTGTATAAGCAATCGTAAGCTGGTGTTTAACACCGTGTTCTCTCAAGAACTCATCAAACCTTTTATTGCAATATTCGCGCCCATTGTCGGTTCTAAAAACCTTCAGCTTCTTACCTGTTTGTGTCTCAGCAAAACTTTTGAACTCCTTCATCTTCTCAAAGGCTTCACTCTGTTGCTTTAAAAATAATACAAAAGTTTTACGCGAAAAATCATCAATAAAAGTAATATAATATCTAAAACCTCCAAAAGAATTCTCACTCATTGGTCCACTGATATCCGAATGTACCAATTCTAATAAACTTTTGGCTCGCGTGGCTGTATTTCTCTTAAACGGTTGCCACGTTTGTTTTCCCATCAGACAAGCTACACAGTCTATTTTGTCGTTATGTTCAAACTTTACCCCAGTTGCCATTTTATCTCTCAATAGTGTCAAATTCCGTATACCCATGTGTGCCATTCTCTTATGCCATAGCTCCATTGATGCTGTAGTCGCTATTGCACAGACCTGCTGAGAAGGACATTTAACTTTATACACACCCTTATCAAGCAAACCTGTCACACATGGTTGTCCTCTCAACGTATACTCACACTCTTTGAATATCTCGCAACCTCTGTTGGTAAAAACAGCGACCTTACCTTTTTTAACAATACTACTAACACTCAGTAGGTTCGATGTTAGTCCTGGTACGTACAACACATTTTCAATGTTCAGATGCTCATCTGTTACATTACCATATCCCTCTCCATACATCTTACCTCCATTTGCACAAGACACTTCAACCTTACGACCTGCCTCCGCAAATTTACTCATCCAGTCTTTTCTGCTACTCATATGATCAGATTTCAGACGATGTCACAGCCTCCGGGCTGACGAAGGCTCGCAACACCGAGTCAAAGGGGTATCCACTCTGCCACCCCGAACCGAAGTCGCCTTTGAAGTCGGAGCCCCAGCCGTAGTAGGCCGGAACCGGACATCGAGCTGCGACGTGAGCGACTACGGATGCTGGAGGGGGAAGTTCGACGGGAACGTGGTCACGGGCGCGCCGCAGAAGATCTGCGCGACGCATCAGCGAGCCACGGGCGAACAGTCGACGACGGAGCACCTCCGAGGCAGCGAGGCAACGGGATGCTGGGCTACGGGCAGAGCGACAGGTTGAGCGTGGACTACGGCACGAACTTGATTTCACCGTTGATCGAGTGATGTAGCCCGCCGGTGATGTTCAGCTGCTCGTTAGGTTTCCCTGCAATACTACTTCTCAGAAGGACATCACCACTGAAAGGGGACTGAGCCTTCACTTTAACGGAAGCTGGACCATAAACTACAACTGATCTGGCAGGAGAAAACTTCACTAAGGCATCACCATCATCGGCGTGTTCTGAACTAGGCAATTCTTTCACAATATCGAAAAACTGCAATCTATTCTTGTCCTTATATAATAATAATAATATTTATTCAAAATGTATAGTATAAACGTATAGTAAGTATAAACCAATACATGTGACTGCTCCGTGAAAGTCTGCCCCATAATCACAGGGACCTCTAGCAAGTGATCATTTACGACTTTGCATGTCACTCTAGCCTCTACCCCATCAACGATCATATCAATACTCAAGTTGCCTAACGACTAAACTACACTATTCCTAAAAGGGTTCTTTAATGAGAGTAACGTCGCTTCCGAAATCTACAAACGCTTGGAAATACTTTTTATGAGGTACAATTCCATCATACATAATTGTTGCGTAACTTTAACCGTTTATGCAGCGCTCGCTACGGAAGCTCTCAAAAGAAATACATTTTCCCCGTTTTTGCAACATTTATCATTGATGCTTCACTCCTATTAGTTGTAGCGTGATGTAAGATAACCTATAGCCTTCCTCGTTAAATGGACTATCCAACACTTGAAGGTTTTTTTTTAATTCGAACCAGTAGTTCCTGAAATTAGTGCGTTCAACCAACCAACCAAACAAACTTGAGCTTTAAACTTTGAGCTTTATTATAATATAATATAGATTCAAGTGTGTAACAATTAAATTTCTCCGATATATTTGCATTAATCGCTAAAATAATCTTCTTATGTTTTTCCAAATAAGGGTTTGCCTCGACAGCCTTTTGGTTTACGTCTTCATCCTTAGACACTCGATGACAGTCATACTCCAGCTAGGTCAAAAAATTTCTCATTAAGGTGCATGAAATGAGCCGGGACACGATAAAGCTGCTGTAAACGGTTGCGGAACTCTTGCAACTGCCTTCTGTCTCCACCGTTATGTGACTGCTCCACCAATACATGTGACTGCTCCGTGAAAGTCTGCCCCATAATCACAGGGACCTCTAGCAAGTGATCATTTACGACTTTGCATGTCACTCTAGCCTCTACCCCATCAACGATCATATCAATACTCAAGTTGCCTAACGACTAAACTACACTATTCCTAAAAGGGTTCTTTAGTGAGAGTAACGTCGCTTCCGAAATCTACAAACGCTTGGAAATACTTTTTATGAGGTACAATTCCATCATACATAATTGTTGCGTAACTTTAACCGTTTATGCAGCGCTCGCTACGGAAGCTCTCAAAAGAAATACATTTTCCCCGTTTTTGCAACATTTATCATTGATGCTTCACTCCTATTAGTTGTAGCGTGATGTAAGATAACCTATAGCCTTCCTCGTTAAATGGACTATCCAACACTTGAAGGTTTTTTTTTAATTCGAACCAGTAGTTCCTGAAATTAGTGCGTTCAACCAACCAACCAAACAAACTTGAGCTTTAAACTTTGAGCTTTATTATAATATAATATAGATTCAAGTGTGTAACAATTAAATTTCTCCGATATATTTGCATTAATCGCTAAAATAATCTTCTTATGTTTTTCCAAATAAGGGTTTGCCTCGACAGCCTTTTGGTTTACGTCTTCATCCTTAGACACTCGATGACAGTCATACTCCAGCTAGGTCAAAAAATTTCTCATTAAGGTGCATGAAATGAGCCGGGACACGATAAAGCTGCTGTAAACGGTTGCGGAACTCTTGCAACTGCCTTCTGTCTCCACCGTTATGTGACTGCTCCACCAATACATGTGACTGCTCCGTGAAAGTCTGCCCCATAAGCACAGGGACCTCTAGCAAGTGATCATTTACGACTTTGCATGTCACTCTAGCCTCTACCCCATCAACGATCATATCAATACTCAAGTTGCCTAACGACTAAACTACACTATTCCTAAAAGGGTTCTTTAATGAGAGTAACGTCACTTCCGAAATCTACAAACGCTTGGAGTTCAGAATTGTTGACATTTATTTCTTTCAAAAATTTTGCTCCGGGGTTATCGGAGCTCGCGTCTTCATTTATAAAATCGATTCTCATAGTTTTCTGCAATCGTTGTTTACCGGGGGTAATGCAAGACATCCCTCAATTTAAACAAATCGAATATATATATTTTATATAAAGAAGGGCTACGTGACCTGTCAATCCGTTCGTGCCGTTGTACACGCTCAACCTGTCGCTCCGCCCGTAGCCCAGCATCCCGACGCCTCGCTGCCTCGGAGGTGCTCCGTCGTCGACTGTTCGCCCGAGGCTCGCTGATGCGTCGCGATGCGTCGAGCAGATCTTCTGCGGCGCGCCCGTGACCACGTTCCCGTCGAACTTCCACCTCCAGCATCCGTAGTCGATCACGTCGCAGCTCGATGTCCGGTTCCGGCCTAGTACGGCTGGGGCTCCGACTTCAAAGGCGACTTCGGTTCGGGGTGGCAGAGTGGATACCCCTTTGACTCGGTGTTGCGAGCCTTCGTCAGCCCGGAGGCTGCGACATCGTCTGAAATCTCACGTCCACGAGTTTGAGAATCAAATTTTTTAAAAGTCTAACGCATTGGGAAGTCGAGTTGAATACACAAAACACGATAGAAAATAAAATGTTATTAAAGTCAAGACATTCAAAAGGTATGTCAACTCTAAAAATATAATCATGAAATATAAATTACGTAAACCTTTTAAATATATTCATTTTAACCGACGTGGCTCAACAAAATTAACTAAAAAAAGTATCACAATAGGGTTTATATACAGGAAACCTTAGGAGGTTTCCTGTATATAAACCCTATTTTGATACTTTTTATAGGTATATATAGGGAGTTTATAGGTATTAATGGGAAAAGAAATACTAGAGTATTTAGTTATGACATTTAAATGCGTTCCCAGTTAAAACCAAAGAAACAATATGCATGTGCACTGGGAAAATGTTATTAACTCACAATTATTGATGCGTCAGTTCTTTTTATAATTTCAAATCCAACCAAACCGTCCAGCCGCTGACTAGGATACGATTGAGTAGTTCTTATTTTCAAAAATTATATTAATTCTTAACAACAATGACCGCGTAGCATTACGAACAAAAAAAAGAAGCATAAAATGTTGGGCGTGTACTTACGTTTTAATTGTTCTTGTCACTTCTGATGTTGCGATTCGGTCTATGAAAACACACTGGATGCGATACACTATTTTATTTCACATTGCACGGTTCGGCATGGTAGTTTCCATGGAGAAGAACCGGCAAGAAACTCCATGGTTACTCTTTTCAAACAGATACATTGAGTCTAACAAATTACTTCACATTACACTTTGACACATTAACACTGGGCACAATGATTCGGGTACAGTTTCAAGACTTCTTAATAATTGTCAATTGTCTTCGACGTTCAGCCCGAGCGGGCAAGTAGGGCTACTTGCCCGCTCGGGCTCCTGACCAAGATTCCTGCCGTTGGAAGGAAAATCCAGCGCCCTGATTGGCTCACGACTTTACGCCACGTCAGTCTCGTGATCCAATCAGAGAACCGCTTCATTCTCGCGCCGAACATTTTACAAATCAAATGATAGAAATATTGCCATTCTTACGGAATCAATGTTACCAGTTTACATAATAAAATATAAAGCATTTAATATTTTACATTTTAAACAAAATTCTTTCTGAAAACATAGGAAATTGACTAGTAAAATCCGGAAACCTAACACTCATAGAAGCAGAGATCAAATTTATCAGTTTTGTTTATCAAACATTCTTTTACGTGCTAAGACAGCCACCGTTCTGCGACTAGGGCTGCGTGGACGCTAAATTAGTGCGTCTGGTGACGACGGAGGAGTGGTTTGGATCACTGATGTGTCATGCCCTTCCTCACTGGTGATGGTCTGGTCGTGGATTTCGCTCTTAGGGCTTGCCCAGGTTTCCCCATCACTCACCTGTTTCTCCGAAGGGCCTGGTGACGCACTGTCATCAACTTGCAGCTTGAGCAGATGTCGCCTGTTTCGCCTGAACTGTCTACCGTGAGTGTCAGCCACAAAATATGACCGAGGCTGAGCAGCGCGTCTCAAAACTTGCGCGTGTCTGCGTTTACCTTCGTCAGTTATCAGAACCCGTTGCCCAGGTGACAGCTCAGGAAGTTGTTTTGCTCGTTTGTCATAGTATGCCTTATCTACCTGTTTATTGTTTATAATTGTGTTGTAATCTCTTTCATTATTTCTGCTAGGGCGCAATTTACTCACATGAACTGGTAATCTCGTATTAAGGCGTCGCCCCATCAAAAGCTCTGACGGTGAACTAATACCGTTGCGTGGCGTTGCCCTAAATAGAAGCCGTAAATAAAAATCAGTTCCCGAGTTTAATGACTTTATCAAAATATTTTTTATGGTTTGGACACTTCTTTCACTCTGCCCGTTGGACTGTGCATAATTTGGTGAACTCGTTGTGTGTTCAAAACCCCACTTTTTACTAAACTCACCAAACTCTTTTGAGGCATATGCTGGTCCGTTATCTGTAACTAGTTCCTGCGGAACGCCATGCCTCGCAAACTGATCTGTCATGGCCGTCACCACCGTTTTTGTTCCTATGTTGGTCAGCGGGTTCACTTCTATAAAATTCGAGAAATAGTCAACGAGAATCAAAAAGTACTTCCCGCCATATTGAAATATATCAGAGCCCACCTTTGCCCAAAGCAGAGGACGTGGCGCGCGCTCGGCACAGGTTTGGCAGCGCCGCACCATAGCTTCCACATCGCGTGAGATGTAAGGTCGGGTGTTTAGGAGACAAATGAAACGAATGAGGTTTGAGAACACTGACTATGTTGGAATAAAGATACCTTACTATATACCTTACAACTACTACATCTCACCTTCCCCTTTATTTAAAAAAATAATAAAATTACATAATTATTATTTTTAAATTTTAATATGGTACATATCACCACCAATATAGTATTTGAGGTCTCCTGCAGCTGCTGCGTACGAGCCGTATTACTACCGACTCCCGCGGTCTGAGCAATCTCTACTTCTTCCTTCCTGTTGGTGTTTCCCATTTTTCAAAATTATAAATCATGCACGAATACGCAACAGTAAAACACGCTTTGTGCTCAGGGAGCCCAGTGTATTTTTGCTTCATTTTAAAGTCCACATTAACTGCACTGATTGTTTATGATTTTTTGTCCTTTTATGGTACACACGCGCGCGCGCCCGTGCCGGCTACTGTTACTGGCAGGGTCGCCATGTAAGGTCGGGTGTTTAGGAGACAAATGAAACGAATGAGGTTTGAGAATACACTGACTATGTTGGAATAAAGATACCTTATTATATACCTTACAACTACTACATCTCAGAGATGCCTGGCCAAAACATTACCTCGCGCGCGTGTCGCTTGCACCTATCCATTCCCATATGTCCGTCGTGTAACCGCGATAGCATTTCTTTTCGAACACTTTGTGGAATGTAAACTAAGTGATCTTTAAAGAGAATGTCATCGACATATTCAAAAGTTTATTTGTAGGAACATTGATTCCTGACACGTTCGTCTACATCATATTTATTATCCGGCCATCCCTGCTGTATATATTTCACAATTAGCTGACATTCCACATCGTTAATCATCGCATCTTTGATAATATTAATTTTGCTTGCACTGAAACGGACGTTCTCTATCAAAAAACAAGACTGCTCTTCTATCTCCTCCGACACCTTCTCCGTCATCAGGTCCGGTAGCGCTGCCCGCGATAAAGCATCAGCTACGTACATGTACTTACCTGGTTTGTATACAACTGTAAAATGGTAACCTTGTATGCGCAACATCATGCGTTGCAGACGAGCCGGGATGGAGTCTTTTTAAACAGCGTCTCCAGCGGTTTGTGGTCCGATTCCACCGTGACGGCCGTAAATGTACTGATGGAACCTTTCAAGACCGTAAACGATAGCTAGAAGCTCCTTCTCAATCTGTGCATACCTACCTTGCGTGTCGGTGAGCGTGGCAGAGGCATACTCGACCGGCCGGCCGGCCTGCAGCAGCACGGCGCCGAGCGCGCGCGAGCGATAGCCAATACATATTCCCTCATTTGGTTTTCAGAGGCTGTATATTTAGTATTGAGTAATAGTAGATTGTATCATAAGGGAGCAAAATAATATTTTTACGGTGAGGGCGCTTTTTTGAATCCAGAGCGAAGTAAGGGATTCTAGAGTAGAATCCCGAGCGAAGCAAGGGATTCTTTAATAGAATCCTGAACGTAGCGAGGGATTCAAAGTACGTCGCCCGAGCCAAAAATATATTTTGCGCCCGAGTGATACACTCTACTTTTCATCACCCACTATGAGAAAATAAAAGGCGCCTCATAATTTTAACCGATTTCAAAAAGGAGGAGGTTCTCAATTCGACTGGTTTTTTTAAATATATTTACAACGATTACGCTAATATTTATGAGCCGATTTTGTCGTGATTATTCTTTAGTTTGATGCGGAATAGTTGCCATTTGGTCCTATAAAAATTTAACATAGTTTGGCCCAGTAGTTTTCATTTTATGAACATTTTTACTTCAGTCGTGTGGACTAATTTCAACATGTAAAATAAATGCATACCTAATATTCGGATAGGATATTAAACTAAAAATGGAAAAATAAAAAAAACTTTTTTGCAAAAAATAAAACCGACTTCACAAAACACAAAAACGTTAAAAATAACTTTAGCTTCAGAATTCGGTGACAAAAAAAAACTAAATGAATCAAACAAAGGTCACCGACTTCTGAAAATCTAAAGTTATTTTTCACTTTATTGTGTTTTTTATTCACTGTCACTTGAAGAACTCATTTTTCAAAACAAAATCATGAATTTCTAACAATTCATGAAAATTGACGAAAACGCGGTCTGTAGTTCGCTCGTTTTTAATACTTCAATACCCGCAATTACAGACACAATTAAAATAAGAATGCACCGTGCCCATTTGGGCACGGCTGGGACCCTAAAGGTTTTGATTTCTTTTTTTTATTCAGCCGGCGCGGCGGCGGCGCGACTATGGGCCGTCGTACCAGCCAGTCTTTATTAGGGCTTGCAATCCGGATATCCACATTATCCGGATATCCGGCGATTTTCAAATCCGGATTTTACCTGCATCATTATCCGGAATTTTCGGATAATACGGAAAGTTGTTTTTCTATTTTAAAAATTAAATAAAAAGCTGTAATCTGCAAAGTACATAACTGTTATTACGTTATTTATTACTTTTCAACACACTTGCTCATAAAATGGCTCTAATTTCACTGCAATTAGGTACGTAATGACACCTTTAATCACACTGTGACTTTTTCATTGCTATTATTCACAAGTGAGAGGGTTTTTTTATAGGTTAAGGTGCTTGTTGCTTTGTTCATATAAAAGTTTCGATACAAAAAATCATGTTCAATAAGTAGTACAAATCAATTAATGTACCTATTGCTTGCTCATTTTATGCAACTTCGTATTTAAATAGATAATTTAAACTTGTACGTTTTTTATTTTTTATTTTTTTTCCTTATTTAATTCCTTATTTTGTACGTGGCTGAAAAGCTATCCGCGAAAAGCCAAAACAAAAAACCTCATTATTTTAGATCGCCATTGTTACATGCGCGCGCATAGGAAAACTGATTAATTTTTCCCGCCATTGCGAAACATTTTTCACAACTCGTTTTCACTGTTGAATTTATAGTTATTTATTAATTAAAATGTCTACAAGTACTAGTTATCAAGAAAATGATTTATGTTGTACACCGCTCGATAAAAGATGTGAAGCCCTTAAAGTTATGGAAAGTTTATTAAAGTTAAACTTACATCCATACTGCACGTATTTTCAAGATTGTATTGTATTGTATCGCACACACGGTCGTTTTTCACTTAAAACCAGTTCTTATTCTAAAGTGATATTTCTATTTAATTATTATGTTTTAAATAGGTTGATTTGATTAGGATTTTGTGATACATGTAAGATCTCATTTTATTGGAATTGTTCTAAGTATGAGAAGAATAGATACAAATTATTTGTGCGGTATCGGGTTTTCTATTGTATAATTTTAGAGAGTGAACTAGTTTTCTTAGGTGATTGTTACTTGAAATATTGGTATAATTTATTATTTCTTTGTCATATTGCTTGAGAGACCGATTAAAACGTGTTACAAAAGTTTATTAGTTTTATTTAGAATAAAAACTAAAAAAATATCAGTATTATCCGCATTATCCGGATAATCCGGATAGTAAAATATTGATATCCGTATTATCCGGATAGTAAAATTGAACGGATATTGCAAGCCCTAGTCTTTATTCAAACAATATTTGCGTTCGATTTCTTTCGGCGCTGAACACTAAGATGTTCCAAATTCAAAAAGTGCGCCGCAAAGATAATTGCGGCGCACTTTTTGAATTTGGAACATCTTATAAAGAGGATTAAAAACTCATTACTGCCCGCTAAAAGTTTATTATAGAAAACACCACCTTTGGGTGCACTTAAAGGCGAACCAGTCGTCCTTTTCGAATAGGTGGGATGAAATAGTAGATTGTATCATAAGGGAGCAAAATAATATTTTTACGGCGAGGGCGCTTTTTTGAATCCAGAGCGAAGTGAGGGATTCTAGAGTAGAATCCCGAGCGTAGCGAGGGATTCTTTAATAGAATCCTGAACGTAGCGAGGGATTCAAAGTACGTCGCCCGAGCCAAAAATATATTTTGCGCCCGAGTGATACACTCTACTTTTCATCACCCACTATGAGAAAATAAAAGGTGCCTAATAATTTTAACCGACTTCAGAAAGGAGGAGGTAATTAGACTGTTTTTTTTATGTATTTACACCGATTATGCTGATATTTATGAGCCGATTGACGTGATTATTCTTTAGTTTGATGCGGAATAGTTGCCATTTGGTCCTATAAAATTGTAACATAGTTTGGCCCAGTAGTTTTCATTTTATGAACATTTTTACTTCAGTCGTGTGGTCTAATTTCAACATCTAAAATAAATGCATATCTAATATTTGGATAGGATATTACAACTAAAAATGGAAAAATAAAAAAACTTTTTTGCAAAAAATAAAACCGACTTCACAAAACACAAAAACGTTAAAAATAACTTTAGCTTCAGAAGTTGGTGACAAAAAAAAACTAAATGAATCAAACAAAGGTCACCGACTTCTGAAGATCTAAAGTTATTTTTCACTTTATTGTGTTTTTTATTCACTGTCACTTGAAGAACTCATTTTTCTAAACAAAACCATGAATTTCTAACAATTCATGAAAATTGACGAAAACGCGGTCTGTAGTTCGCGCGTTTGTAATTTGATTTCTTTTTTTTATTCAGTCGGCGCGGCGGCCGGCGGAGCAACTGGGCCGTCGTACCAGCTAGTCTTTATCCAAACAATATTTGCGTTCGATTTCTTTCGGCGCTGAACACTAAGATGTTCCAAATTCAAAAAGTGCCCCGCAATTATCTTTGCGGCGCACTTTTTGAATTTGGAACATCTATAAAGAGGATTAAAAACTCATTACTGCCCGCTAAAAGTTTCTTATAGAAAACACCACCTTTGGGCGCACTTAAAGGCGAACCAAGTCGTCCTTTTCGAATAGATGGGATGAAAAGTTAATTTCTGTTGTAGGTGGTCAATTTGGTTTCTGACCCATGGAACACCAAAGTGGTTCACCTAGGTGTTCCACCGTTAACTTTTTGTACCCCTGGTTCACCTAGGTGTTCCACGGTTAACTTTCTGTGCTTTCACACTGCAAGTTCTCTGTGTCAATTTGGTACTTCCTATTACTTTTATCTAAATTTAAAGAATACATATCTAATTCTTTTAGAAGGTTCAACCTTTCCCTATTTAGTTTTACATTTTTAATGAAAAACTTTTGCTTTTTTACCATTTTCTTAGTTTTAACAATGTATTTGTTTATTTTAATATATTTTTTTAGTTTATTCGTACTAGTCATTACTCGCACTGATTTAATTGAATTTAGTTCGTCATCACCTGTCAGATCTATAGTGTAAGGTTGGCATGTATTAGAAAGCATTGACGGAGCAATAGGCACCAATTCACTGAACAGACTTTGGTTCAATGAGGCTGTGATGTTGTGATTGGTTGTCTCGAGTTCTGATATTTGACTTCTGGCCTCATGTAGCTGTTGTTGTAACTGATGTTTGTGACTGAGAGTTTGTTCATACTCTGTGCTACACTGGCTGAACCCGTCCACAATGACTTGGAGCCTATCCCGGTCTTCTATGGCATCAGTGAATTGAGTATATAACTGAGCCATTTCCATTTTTAACTTATTATTCCTTTCATGAGCTTCAGAGAGCACCCTTTCATTGTCATCTATTTCCCTGTTTAGCTGGTTACAGGACTCCTTACACGCCTTTAGTTCGCTCAAAGCCTGACTAAGTTTGGACTCTTCGAGCCGAGCGCGGGCACTGCGTGTCATAATCATGATACAGTTGAATAGAGACAAGATAGGAGAAGATTGGTGCGGTAGAATTGTATAAGAAACGATTAATTGAAAGGAAAAATGAAATTTAGTTCGACAAAAAGAAGTTCTGTCACCAAACCAAACAGGGTTATGTTTACGTTTCAAAGGTCATCGGCATCAACAGGTAGCCGGAATGAAAAGTGATCCAGTTAAAAAGCAAATAATTAAAACGTAAACAATGTACTACCAAGTAAAATAAGTTGTATTGTACCTGTTATTAAGATGACAATGCAAGATTCCTTCGAACCGGTAACTGTCAGTTTCACAAATGAATTTATTACACTTAATTTGCGTTAATTCAATACATCTACACTATAATTCACACTATACTTGCTAAATACTTGATATTTTATAGGAAATAGGCCTTATTATGAAGGAAATACAATATTTAAAATTAAAATTTTAAGGACAAATTCAAATCAGCTGTTAGCTGTAGTATCAGTAACACAATCAAAATAAAGTTTTAAGTGACCCCCAGCGTTGCAAGACATTAGGTTACCTGTGGTACCGGCAGGAACGATGCCCGGCGACTTTCGACCGCGCGGAACGTTATCAGTACGCTCGCGGTTGGTCGCTAGGCAACGATGTGGTGCCGGTGTCTTGTCACATGCACTGTCTACTAACGATTCCTCGTATCCGTCAGGACCGCGGGTGTATAACTTGCAAATAGATCAAAAATAAACTATTTAAATGTACGTAAAATGTTCGTTTTTGTACTAAAATAAGTATAAATGTACGAGTCTGTATAGCAAACATCATTTTAAAGTGAGCCGCCATCCTGACGTCAGGTTGGCGGGTGTATTTTAATTCCAATAACTTATTTCAAATTTGACAATAGGAATTAAATGTTCGTCAAATGTACGTATAGGAACACTAATTAAAAACTTCTTAAATCTTATACAAGCTCTGATATTGTAAAATGAATGTGAGCCGCCATCCTGACGTCAGGTTGGCGGGTGTATTTTAATTCAATTAACTTTTTTCAAAATTGACATTCGTAATTAAATGTACGTCAAATGTACGTCAAATGTACGTTATGGGACACTACTTAAAAACTTCTTAAATGTTATACAAGCTCTGATATTGTAATACGAATGTGAGCCGCCACCCTGGCCTCAGAATGGCGAGTTGATTCTAAACCAATCAATCTATTTTGATTTTCTGAACTTCTATTTAATGTTGGCTTCAAATCATCAATCGTCTAATGTTCATTGAATCTTATACATATACTAAAATCTTAATAATACTGACTACTCGTCGCGAATTACGAAATAGGAATGATTTGCTGTTATGTTGTCCCAACTTGGAATACCTGACTTTGGCGTTTTCAAATAAAGCTTAGCTTAGGTAAGTACCCATTACAATCATTATATTTAAACACATCATACAAAAATAATATTTCGAAGTTTATAAATTCGACTGTTTAAACTGAATGGCCATTGCTATGAAGGCGTATTTCTTGTTATTTCGTCAGGAATAACGTGGTAACATAACTAAAGTTTTTAATCTACTTAGGAAGCTATATTAATTACATATTTTTTCCTCATAAGCAGTTCCTACAAGCTACGAATCTGTTAATAGTCACATTGACTAACAATAGTTATGTGTCATTATTCTGAATAAAAACAATAACCACTATGCACCTATTGACTTGCTATGCACGAAGAGATTTTGACACATGACACATCAGCTGAATCGGTGGGGTTATGCGAATTGTCATGAAACTGAAGAATTTTCGTGAACTTTCATATGCAGCATTCGATTTCATATTGAAAAATGATTTTTACGATAAGTTTGTGGCTATTATCTCCAATAGCGTGTTGAGGTCGGTAAATCGGCGTCAGTCTATTGCCAAATATGTATATCTACAGTAAGTAACCACACCCTTCCAAAAAAATGGTAATTAGATGCGCTGGAAATAATGTAGTACTACATTATTTCCAGCGCATCTAATTACCATTTTTTAAGTACTTAAAAAGACTTTGATTGTGTCAAAGTCTAAAAAAAAAACTGTTGCAACATAACACTTCTTAGTACTGTCCCATGTTTCATCATTACGATTAAAAAGTTATATTCAGCCTAATCGATACTCGCAATGGAATCGAGTTTGGAAAAAGAAATGAGACGGAAAAAAAACTCCTTGGTATAATTTCAAATTAAAATTAATTTAATTTTGATATTACAATTTTATACTATAGTAGCGGCCCGTCCCGGCTTCGCACGGGTGGGTCGGGTGGACGGTTCCCCTAATTCCACCCCCCGTCCCCATGTATACATATACATATAAACCTTCCTCTTGAATCACTCTATCTGAAACTCATTGATAGGAGAAAATTACCGTTGAACTAGCAGCGTAAAGAAAAAAACCTGAAAATGGATTAATTTTCAACTATGCATGCAGAACCTATGGCTAAATTCGCGTCGATTTTTTTGTTTTAAAATTTAAATAAGGAATGCGCTCGCAATTCACATTTATAAAGTAAGTATTTTAATTTTCCATATTATTTAAGTTGTAGTAGTTGTAGTTGTTGTAGTTGTTGTATTTGTTAAGTGTACTTTTTTAGGGTTCCGTACCCAAAGGGTAAAAACGGAACCCTATTACTAAGACTTCGCTATCTGTCCGTCTGTCCGTCTGTCCGTCTGTCCGTCTGTCCATCTGTCCGTCTGTCCGTCTGTCCGTCTGTCTGTCACCAGGCTGTATCTCATGAACCGTGACAGCTAGACAGTTGAAATTTTCACAGATGATGTATTTCTGTTGCCGCTATAACAACAAATACTAAAAACAGAATAAAATTAATATTTAACGGGGGCTCCCATACAACAAACGTATTTTTTTTGCCCTTTTTTGATAATAAGTGTACGGAACCCTTCGTGCGCGAGTCCGACTCGCACTTGGCCGGTTTTTGTTTTATCAAAAGGTTGTTTATAGAATACCCGCCTGCCAGCGTGACGATTTGGACTCTTCTTTCTTCACTGATTGGCCATTGAAAGTAAAATACCGAAAGAGTTGGATAGGAATGGGGAGTCCTTTGCCAAGCAGTGTAACCTAACCATTGAACCTAACACAACCCAACCGTACTATACACAATTTTTTTGAATAATTATAATTAATCTTTGGCGGATCAAACTATTTTTTTACTATACCTAGCAAGATCTTCGGCATTTTTTTATTGCTTGGATGTATATCGATATCCAACCAAATAAAAAAACAATAAATTATCGAACGAGTTTAAATAAATTCATTAATAAACTTGAACAGCGAGTGCATTCCTAATTTATTTTTTGATGTGGAAAAAAATTGGAGCTAAATTAGCTATAAATCAATCTGTGCTGTATAATGTTTGGTTGGTTTTAGTAGGTACCTACTACTTTACTACTAATACTAAGTTAATACAGTGCTAGTGAATACTTTAAAATAATAATGTTCAAAATGCAGCAAGGAAAAAATAGTTCAGTATCATTAGAAGTCAATCGGCATTCGTCAATATTAATAATATTCCGTTAGAACATAATAGGAGTCCTTGAATATGTACCTTCAAGCTTAGATACTAAGCTAGAAGGTACATCTTCAAGGACTCCTTATTATGATGTGATTGGGCACTTTAAAACGCATTCATATGGTTGTGATGATAGTATATGGATGTGCTATGACGATTCAAACCCAAGACTAAATAGAAGTCCTGAAATGGTAATAACCCATTACATTCTATAAGGTCAAATGTAAAAAAAAAATGTATGATGATAAATGATGTTTGTTTAATGAATTTAGTTTGTTTCGTTTGACGTTTGTTAGTTTTTTTGTTTGATTTTATGTTTTATTTGATTTGGTCTTTATTTTTTTTTGTAGTTTGGTTTGTTTGATTTGGTAAAATGATTAATATGAAAATTAAATAACTATTTGAAACTATACCAAGGGATTTTTATTCCGTCAAATTTTTTTTTTCAAACTCGATTCCACTGCGTGTATCGATTAGGCTGAATATAACTTTTTAATCGTAATGATAAAACATGGGTTTACGGGCAGCACTACAAAGTGTTTTGTTTTTTTGTAAATCTTTGACACAATCAAAGTATTTTTAAGTACATAATATTAACGTATTTGTTATAATGGCAAAAATAAGAATGCAGATAGAATGTTACTGTTTTTATTTGGCTTTTTGAGTTTTATTAGAAAACGAGAAGCTTGTCTATGTACATTATTTCCAGCGCATCTAATTATTTACCAATTTTTTGGAAGGGTGTAGTTACTTAGTGTAGATATACATATTTGGCAATAGACTGACGCCGATTTACTGACCTCAACACGTTATTGGAGATAATAGCCACAAACTTATCGTAAAAACATTTTTCAATATGAAATCGAATGCTGCTTAAAGGCTGCTTAGGAAAGTTCAAGATTTTTTTTAAGGTTCATGACAATTCGCATAACCCCACCGATTCAGCTGATGTGTCATGTGTCAAAATCTCGTCGTGCATAGCAAGTCAATAGGTGCATAGTGGTTATTGATTTTATTCAGAATAATGACACATAACTATTGTTAGACAAAGTGACTATTAACAGATTCGTTGCTTGTAGGAACTGCTTATGAGGAAAAAATATGTAATTACTATAGCTTCTTAGGTAGATTAAAAACCTTAGTTATGTTACCACGTTATTCCTGACGAAATAACAAGAAATACGCCTTCATAGCAATGGCCATTCAGTTTAAACAGGCACTATGAGGGATTTCATATGTATACTACCATAGTCGAATTTATAAACTTCGAAATATTATATTTGTATGGTGTGTTTAAATATAATGATTGCATTAGGTACTTAACTAAGCTAAGCTTTATTTGAAAACGCCAAAGTCAGGTATTCCGAGTTGGGACAGCATAATAGCAAATCATTCCTATTTCGTAATTCTCGACCAGTAGTCAGTATTATTAAGATTTTAGTGTATGTATAAGATTCAACAAACATTAGACGATTGATGATTTGAAGCCAACATTAAATAGAAGTCCAGAAAATCAAAATAGTTTGATTGGTTTAGAATCAACTCGCTATTCTGAGGCCAGGGTGGCGGCTCACGTAAGGCTGGCCCGGGCGTACCGCACAATCTCCCGCGAGGCAGCGAGCCTCCTTGCCGGATTGCCGCCATGGGATCTGGAGGCAATAGTCCTCGCGCGCCTACATGAATGGCGCGCGGAGGCGCTACGCCGGGGGGAAACTCCGCTGCCGCGGCAAATTGTCGCTCAGCGGACAGACTTCCGGCGGGATCTCATGGCGACATGGAGAGAGCGACTGTCGCAACCCCGTGCAGGGCACGCCACGATAGTGGCGATAAGTCCCCTCTTTGAGGAGTGGCTTGAGCGACGCCACGGCGTCCTCACCTTCCGCCTGACGCAGGTCCTCACCGGGCACGGTGTGTTCGGGAGGTTCCTGCACCGAATCGGGCGGGAGGAAACGTCCGGGTGCTTCCACTGTGAGGATCGACCGGAGGACACGGTGCAGCACACGGTGGAGGTGTGCCCCGCGTGGGCAGAGCACCGCCGTGTCCTCGAAGCGGCGATTGGTGGCGGCGACCTCTCGCGTCCGGCCCTGGTGCAAGCCATGGTCCGGAGCGAGACGGAATGGGACGCCGTCACCTCCTTCTGCGAAGCAGTAATGCAAGAGAAGGAGGTGGCGGAACGTGAGAGGGAGCGAACCTCTCAACGTCCCGGCCGCCGCGGGAGACGCCCCGGGCGTCGGGGGCCACCACCACGTGGCCCCCGGCCACCGTAGGCGCGGGCCTGTGGACGGTGAGCTATGGGCTAGCTCGCCGTCCGTCCGTCTCATGACGACAGGCCGTGTCGACGGCGCGTTCGTGTTCCACGCGCGCCTCAAAGAGAGTCAGCAAAAAGGAAGGGGTCCGCAAGGACCGATGCCTGCCGGGGTTGCGGGACTATTCGAAAGAGATACCGTGGCCCCGGAACACAAAGGGCGATGAAGGAACATGGATGGGTTTTAGTCAGTAAAAGTCTGACACTCCCTCCTGCTCCGCCCAGAGCGGGAGGGGTTATTTGATGATTTCCCATCCGAAAAAAAAAAAAAAAAAAAAAAAAGGGTGGCGGCTCACATTCGTACTACAATATCAGAGCTTGTATAACATTTAAGAAGTTTTTAAGTAATGTCCCATAACGTACATTTGACGTACATTTAATTACGAATGTCAAATTTGAAAAAAGTTAATTGAATTAAAATACACCCGCCAACCTGACGTCAGGATGGCGGCTCACATTCATTTTACAATATCAGAGCTTGTATAAGATTTAAGAAGTTTTTAATTAGTGTTCCTATACGTACATTTGACGAACATTTAATTCCTATTGTCAAATTTGAAATAAGTTATTGGAATTAAAATACACCCGCCAACCTGACGTCAGGATGGCGGCTCACTTTAAAATGATGTTTGCTAGGCATACAGACTCGTACATTTATACTTATTTTAGTATAAAAACGAACATTTTACGTACATTTAAATAGTTTATTTTTGATCTATTTGCAAGTTATACACCCGCGGTCCTGACGGATACGATTCCTCAATCGCTCTGGCACGGTGTAGTAACTGGTCGAAAGATGACAATGGAGTTACGATCGAGCCGCTTTTTTATTCTACGATCGAGCAGCCCGTAGCCCCGTATACTACGTCTAGTTGAACTTTTTCACGTAGATCTTCTTGTGGCAATCTCGATAAAAGCGCTCTTGTCTTCGCAACAAATAAATCCGTTGTGTCCAATGATATTATAAAGAAGATACGCCATGTTCATACTGAATGGCGTTCAGATATCGTTGCGAGTAATTTAAAACTAAGACAGCGATAGATAATACGGAACGTATAAGATAGAAAGAGATAGCTAGCTATCAAAGTGCAACAATTGTATCACTTTGTCCTCAACAATTTGTGCGTGCTAGTGCGATATCTACCTCTTTTTACTATATAATATCATTGGTTGTGTCGGTATTTTGTCGCAATTAAAACAACTCTAATTATATGCGAAATGGCGGACGATGCTCTCCAAATGCACTTTTTAGTTTTTGCATCGCGTCCGACCATGATGTGGTGCTGGTTTTTATGCCTTGCCACCATAATGCTGCTGAGTCTACTAACAACACGGAGAGTCCTTTGACAGCGTTATCTGATATCTGTAGGCAGTTCTTGTACCTACACTTCTATCGCGTCGATAAATCCGTTGACGTCAGCGGATTATCCGTTAAATCGAGCAGTGCACTTTGAGAAGTTTGCGGCGGGTGTTGTCATAGACACGTCAGGTGCAGGTGTCGAAGTCCTAACCTCCTGGATGAGCCTCGCGAAAATCTCTGCCTGACTCTGCTGCAGCGAGTTCTTATGGGTTAATGATGAGATATCATGAAAAATCTATTGGATGTATCTGTTCAAAATAAAATTATTTCATATTTGAATAAATTATCTATTCTTGTATGGTTGTAGTTTTTCCATTTTCATACTACTTAGGTCATTTATTTACCAAAGATTAGTTAAAATTAGTGTTGAAATATGAAAGTTTCGACGCTCATAACTTCCAAACCAATATTCTTTTTTCAATTCTGCTTCCATTCAGTGCTAGATAATGAAAAGATCAGTTGATGCAATTTTTAATTTTGAACCTACACCGTCAAACAAATGAGTAATCATCAGACTACGTTTGTATGGAAGAATGACTGACTTGTGCAACCTTAAAGGACGTAAACGACAAAATGGTTTTTGTTATTTAATTCAATTTTAAAGAGTATGTATAGACTTATCTACGGAGAAAGTTAAGAGGCTTAAATTGGTACCGTTTGCCCATAACATGTGAATCTCTTTTTAAAAAGAGGTACGTTTGATATTTTTTTCTCTGTTACAAAAGTTACTTAATCATGTATTGAAAACTAACACAATAAGGTTTTTATCATGAATTATCGGGTCACCAACTTACATTTTCATTCGTTTTGTAATTACTGACAAAAATTGAGATCATTGACTCCATGATTTCCAATGCGTCCTCTTAACTTATATTAACGATTTGCCACGACATGTTGATAATCCAATGGTGTTATTTGCCGATGACAGCACCGCGGTAGTAAAATGTAAACATCCAGATAGCTATGAACAGGACATAAATAAGACCCTGGAAGATATCGTACATTGGCTTGACAGAAACAACTTAGTGATAAACTTGAAAAAAACTAACATAATGCACTTCCATCCACAACCATTCCAACACACAATTTCAAAAGAAGTATCGTTAGACTACAATAAATAAAAAAATTACCAAGTTGAAGTAGCAAAATTTTTAGGAATTTATATTGACAGACAACTAAATTGGCAACCACAAGCAGAGGAAATTTGCAAAAGGTTAAATTCAGCGGCATATGTCCTTTCAAAGTTGTCCAGGAAAGCTGACATTCAAACTACTTTAGTAGCTTATCATGGTCTGGTTGCATCAGTTTTAAGGTTTGGTATTTGTAAAATATGCACATTTAACAACACAAGTTGACTCGCCAACGCACCACCGCTCAGTCCGACAGTCTGACAACGACTAACCTCCCCACCACTCGGACCGGTTCTTATAACCGAGCGACGTGTGCGCCCGAGGCAACGTCACAATACTATTATCGGTTTGTAATGCGATATATATTGATATCTACATACACTACATCCCTCCCTTATTTGAGTTTCTTTTAATTAATTTGATTTTTATAATAATACTATCTGCTTACTACCTATAGTGTTCACTATCAAGGCTATCACTACTAATCGCTATATCACTGTCTCACTATTACACGCAGCAAGGGCTCAGTCGTACGTCCACCTCTCACGGTGTCTATCGCTAGACTGACCGATTGACAGTGTCCCCCTCCACCGACAGTGACAGTGTCCGTATTCAAAGTTGTTAGATAATCATACTGATTTACATTTTATATTTTATTTATAATATAACCAATTCTCCCTTTTATTAAATAGACAACCAGTCTACTCTAACCTCTGGGTCAGTATGATCTCGTTTTCCTATTTCCATATTCCTTTTTTTTTTTTTTTTCCGTTTCCTTTCCCTATGACTCATAGGTTTTTTTTCATTTTTAAATCTCTTTGCATGTTATAGAAACTGTTTTGATAAATCGACTAATCAGTCATTCCAACAGTTTCTTTTTATTATAAAATACTTATGACATTTGCTTCAAAATCATTTACCAAATTATTTATTACAAATTATTTTTTTACAACTTATTTTCGATTTTATAAAATTACTCCAAAACTCCGATTTTATTTACACAAGAACTCTTGATGGAGTTAATATTATAAGTGTAGATTAGAAAACAAAGTTTGATTTTTAATCAGCATGGTACGGGATTCCATATATCCATGAGCATTCTCCTTCATACAACATGAGATATACCGAGAGAATTTTCGTTACCTCTTTGACTTTTATCAATATTATATTATATCTTCAATATTTTGTGGTCGGTAATCAAATTGCTTCATCAAATAAAGATGTTTAAATGATTGATAGCTCAGACAAGAGCTAAGGCTTCTTCCTTCTCTATCTGGCTATATCTTCGTACAGAATCTGATATTTACATTTACACCAATACTGTAAAGCTGAAGAGGTTGTTTTATACGTACGCCCAGTCTCTGGCCTATCCTTCTGCAGTGAGGTGTGAGATAGGGAGACGTCACATCCCCGAAACTGCTCACCACCGCACCGGAGGACGTCTTCAAGGTTCCGGACTGGAGAGGGCCAGGCATCAACGCCAACGGCGAGCACATCACTCACCTTCGGCATGCCGGCAATACAGTGGTCATGGCCGAGACCCTGTAGGACCCCAGCACAATGCTCGATGACCTCAGTAGAGCTTCCGAAAGAGTAGGTCCCAAAATGAACATGGACAAAACCAAGGTCACGTTAAACGCCCATGTAACACCCACTCCTATCAAGATCGGAGACATCACACTTTACTTTATATTACGTGTACCTGGGACAAACGGTCCAGTTAGGTAGGTTCAACTTCGAGAAAGAGGTTTTATTTTTTTAATTTTTTTATTACAATATGGACCTGCTCTTGACCTCGATCACGTCTAATGGAAAGCGATGGATGAGATCTATGATGGAACGAGCGTGCCCAGAAGATGCCTGTTCACTCTTGCTTTGAAGGCAGGCGGGTTAAATATGGGTGGGAACACAGACGCAGGCAGAGAGTTCCAGGCTTTGGCTGTGCGCATAATAAAAGTGGAGGAGAAGCGCTTAGTACGACACATCGGGATGTCAACCAAGTGCGGATGGTACGCCGCAGTACGTCTGCTAGTCCGGTTGGTAAAAGGGTGGGATCAGGTCGTGGAGCTGCTGCGCACACTCACCGAAGTACAGTCTGTAGAAGACCGACAGTCAGGCAACATTACGCCGATGAGCCAGGCTGTGAAGCGAAGCTGCCAACGTCTCGTCGCCTATAAGCCTTTAGCTCTGCGTTCCACCGAGTCAAGTGCAGCAAGCTGGTATTTTGCCGAGCCATCCCACAAGTGACTGCAATACTCCATACAGGAACGGACTTGTGCTTTGTTCAAACTTAAAAGCTGTCCAGATGTGAAGTTTCGCCTCACCTTATTCAAGATGTCCAGCTTCTTAGCTGCGGTCTGAGCTTTTGACTCGATGGTTGCGCCAAAATTCAATCGTCGAATCTGACTTGGCTGGGCAGCTTTCGGGAAGCTGCGCGGTATCTTCTCGTCGAACTTACCGCAGTGTCACAAAACGAAAGTCTATGACCAGTGTATGTTGCCAGTGATTAGATCTTCTTTTTCTTCGTCGTCAAACACTTGGCAGAGTGGTCGTGGTCGTAACATCAGGGGTAGTGGCAAGCTTCACAACCCGTCGCCATTCCTCCTGTACTGTGGCTTTTCTTATGCATTCGTGGAGTGGACCATTGAGTGCAGTTTTGACTTGGTCGATCCAACGCATTGGTAACCTGCCACTTCAACCTTTCCCTGCACTACAAGTCGCTCCACAGATGTGTCTTCTTGACGTGTGATATGTCCAAAGAAAGTGAGGATATGACATTGGACGATGGAAGAAAGACGCTGTTTGATTCGAAGTTCCTGGAGGATTGAGACGTTGGTTGGTTCGGGACTGTGTCCAGGTTATGCCAAGCATTCTCCTCCACCACCATACTTCGAGGGCGTCTATCTTCTTTTTCTCGCTTTCTCTTAAAGCCCATGTCTCAGCACCGTAAAGAAATATGGGAAACACTAAAGCCCTGAAAAGTCTCACTTTAGTGGCTTTTGTGATGTTTCTGTTTTTCCATATTTTTCCAAGCTGATCCATGGAGGATCTGGTAATAGCCATGCGCCGTTTGATGCGCCGTGAAGGTTGCGGAGATCCGCTGGATGCGAGTCGCACGGGACCGGCCAATGCGGTGACACCCGGGGGAGGCCCACGTCCAGCAGTGGATGTCACTCGGCTGAAATAATGATGATGATCCGGATTCTTCTCCAATCTGATGCCCAATACCTCCAATTTCATGGTTGTTAATTGCTTTTAATTTGATGTATGCCCAATGCTACCAATTTAATGGATCACATGTCTTTCGAAGTATTTGTTCTAGGACATACCGGTTTCCTCAAGATGTTTTCCTTCACCTTGTCAATTTAATGACCAGTAGCTATATTCTACTGCAATTCCGCTTCTAATTTAATGGATGCCCAATGCTTCCAATTTAATGGATGCCCTTAACCTACCACGCGAAAACAGTGCGTGGTAAGTGTCACATGTCTTTCGAAGTATTTTTTCTAGGATCGGCGTTTCCTCAAGATGTTTTCCTTCACCTTTTCAATTTAATGACCAATAGGTATATTCTACTGCAACCACCGTCGTCCTTTGACGACTTGTCAATTTAATGACCAGTAGATACAATCTACTGCGGTTACTGTCAATTTAATGACCAGTAGATATATTCTACTGCAATAACTGTCATCCTTTGATGACTTGTCAATTTAATGGCCAGTAGATATATTCTACTGCAATAACTGTCATCCTTTGATGACTTGTCAATTTAATGACCAGTAGATATATTCTACTGCAATAACTGTCATCCTTTGATGACTTGTCAATTTAATGACCAGTAGATATATTCTACTGCAATAACCGTCATCCTTTGATGACTTGTCAATTTAATGACCAGTAGATATATTCTACTGCAATAACTGTCATCCTTTGATGACTTGTCAATTTAATGACCAGTAGATATATTCTACTGCAATAACTGTCATCCTTTGATGACTTGTCAATTTAATGACCAGTAGATATATTCTACTGCAATAACCGTCATTCTTTGATGACTTGTCAATTTAATGACCAGTAGATATATTCTACTGCAATAACTGTCATCCTTTGATGACTTGTCAATTTAATGACCAGTAGGTATACTCTACTGCCATCACTGTTATTTCACAACTGTCAAGAATGACCAGTAGGAATGTTCTACTGCTTTTGGTTTCATATAGCACAAATCTAATAACCAAGCGTGAGGTCCCGGTTTCGACCTTAATTGTACTATCCAAATATTTAATACATATCTAAGGTGACATAGTACTTGCTTGTTACTTCGTAACCTATCTACCCATAATTTATTTGTAACATACCATCTATCTAATCGGTGTAACTTATCCCAATTAATAATGAAATGTTACAAACTGGTACCCTTTTAAAAATTAATTTCGCATGTTCATTTCCACACTGTATTGGGACAACACCCATTGAAACTGCACCTTACACACTTCAAATCATTGCTTAAAAACTGAAGCGGTTTTATTTAGCCAATGACTGTGTGTTATTTACTTTACATTGCTCACTTTTATCACGTCAGTTTAATTACCAAAAAAAGCTGTTGAGGATATAATTCCCCTGAATATTGTCAATCAGTGTCAATTAAATGACCAGCTATGCTGCTTCCATAATATCAATTTAATGATCAGTATAAACTGTTTACACTGCATAAACAAAACTAAAAAATAACTTTGCTATTTCAGGCACTACGCCAGCTTACTTGCTTCATTATGTTTTGAAATTATCCAAAGTAACCACTATTAAACACCTCTGCCTATCTCTTAAATATAAGAGAAATAAAGCGTGATATTGATTTGATCATGATTTTTGTTAAAAATAGCAGACGTGCACACATCACACATATCACTTGGTGAGTTTTATAGGCGTGATTGTGATTATTTGCACTCCACATTACATCCACACAAATACCTTGTTTGTATTATAAAAACTATAAACCTCAGTAATAGTCAGTTTAGCAATAGATACCTACTACTAATAAAATAACCAAGTTAATCATTTAAAAACACTGTTAGCAGTGCAGCTGCGTTCTGATCTAATGAGTCGTAACACTCTAAAAGCTGTCGTCACTTCCATTACTTATAAAATTGTTTTGGTTACTTGAATCATAAGATCTCTTTGGTAATTGTAATAACACAATTATTTAAATATGATTATTTAAAAATCATAGGTAGGCTGTACTGGTATAGATAAGGAACTCACCTGATAGTGTCGCGCACTTTAGTATTCCTCCCATGGAACACTATTATTTCACTTAACTCACCACGGGGTTTTTTTTTTTTTTGTTTTTTAATTTACACTATACCCCACTTCCACTTAATTAAGTTTTATCCTCGTCGCCAATGTAAAATATGCACATTTAACAACACTAGTTGACTCGCCAACGCACCACCGCTCAGTCCGACAGTCTGACAACGACTAACCTCCCCACCACTCGGACCGGTTCTTATAACCGAGCGACGTGTGCGCCCGAGGCAACGTCACAATACTATTATCGGTTTGTAATGCGATATATATTGATATCTACATACACTACAGTATTATTTTCTGGGGCAATTGCAGCTCAAGGGAGTACATATTCAAGGCGCAAAAACGTTGCATTAGAGCGATGTGTGGCTTGAAGACCACAGACAGTTGCGAACCAAAGTTTAAGTCCCTAAAAGTGCTCACATTTCCGTCATTGTATATTCTGGAAATGGCCATGTTTGTAAAGACCAATAAAAACCTTTTTCCCACGATGACAGAAACTAGAAAACGACCTGTTAGAAGTCAATACAAATAGTACATTGTTACCCTAGGGGTGAAAGTAACTTATTTAGTCCCGAGACGGGGTTTGGTGCCCGAGCGAAGCGCGGGCGCTAATAGTTCGAGGGACTAAATAAGTCTTTAACCCGAGGTAAACACTGTGCTTTTCATTACGAATACAAGGAAAGTAAAAATAAAAACATTCAATCAACAAGTGAAGATCGGATTGCCGCTTTCCCGCCTATTTTGCTTTTTTTTTCTGTGGCCGGCCACAGACTCAGCCATTACCTATTTTTCATTTTCATCATCGAAAAAATGGTAAATATTTTGCCGAAATCTATGTTATTTTAAAGAAATAGTTGAAACTTACCTAATTATAATAAAGTTATTTAAAAAAAGATATATTCTCTAATTAATACTTAATAAAACATGAATCAACTCGAAAAAACAAATGAAGGTTGGTTTGCCGCTTTCCCGCCTATTTGTTTTTTTTTGTGGCCGGCCAGCTATTCAGCCATTACCTATTTTTCATTTTCATCATCGAAAAAATGGTAAATATTTTGCCCAAATCTGTTATTTTTTTTAAAGAAATAGTTCAAACTTAATTATACCAAAGATAAAAAAATATTTAAAAAATATAAATCTTTAATTAATACTTAACTTTATGTTATTTCCATTTTACACCGTGGCTGTATAGAAGGTTGGAACATGGTTCAATAGAATAGTACATTTTGATACAAGTGGAGAAAGTTTGTTATTGCAATCGAGGCGGAATTATAACACACGAGCCGTAGGCGAGGGTGTTTTTGAGCCGAGAATTGCAATAACAAATGTCCACGTGTATCAAACGACGTTTTTCAATACACTTTTGAAGAAATAAAATAAAATAACGAATAATATTTTTGTCACGAACTATGAAACTATGATTTAAATTTTCTTTTTTTTTCGCGCTTTGGTCTCGCCAGGTTGAAAGAGAGGCAATGGTATGAAGCCGTTAAATAGCCTAATATAAAAAATAGATTTATTTTATATTTTTGAATTCAGAACACAAATAAATGTTAATTTGTGTATAAAAGTAACTATTAGTTTTAAATAATGATGTTTATCTATGATATTCTATTTAAAAACACAATTTGAAAATTCAAAAAATATTTATGCCGTAAAGACGCGTAGTGCTTTGACAAAAAAAAAAAAAACGTTCACCTCAGACTATAGACATTGAACCAATTTGGACTAAGTATAGGTATAGTTATCTGTGGCAATTTTCATTCCTGCACACGTGCGGGAAAGTGGAAAAAATCGCACGCGTGTGAAATACCATGCATGTTGTACCTAATCGTAGTGCGTTAAGGACCAGTTTTCGAGGAAGTGTATTGAAAAATGTTTTTTTTTTTTTATAATTTGACAGTTGTCAGTTGAAAACGATTCTCCATAAGGCTGAAAAGTATTACTTTCAACCCGCTCCTCAGGCAACTTCAGACCTACTTTCAGAGTATGAGTAATGAAAAATGTATTACACATCGAGTCCTGTAACACAGCACTTATGAGGAAAAGTGTTATTTGTATGGGCCCTACTATATAAAACAAATTGCCAGATGTAGGTAATGAAAAAATGAAACAATTAAAAAGTTTAAAAAGAAATTAGTGGCCTTCCTAACAGAAAAATGTTATTATTAGATTAATGATTTTTTAATGGACAAAACTTTTTAATCAGCAATATGTATAATAAAATTAAATATTATTAATATTATCTTGAACATATTATGTACCACATTCTTATTTTATTTTTTCATATTAACATTTTAATTTGACATTTTCGATATTAATTAATGTATAATTGCAATAATTCTAACTGTGACATCTTAATTAATAACTATTTTTAGATGTTTAATTATTTTTGTAATGAAAGTCTGTTTAATTAGATCCTCCAAGCTTTATTAATAATCAGCAACACACAAGTTACAAGTGCTATTCACATGCCAGCTTCACAGATTAATTATAGGTACCACAGACTCTCAACTTAGGGGTACGTTCGGATATCACAACATCCTCCTTATTAACTATCCATAAAAAAAGCTATGTTAATCAGTTACATAATCTTCAAGATACACTGGTCTTCGCCTTACTCTATGTGGAACCACATTTTCAACTGTTGAATTACTAGGCCTGTCTTGGTTGTAATCAACGTTACTTAAATCTAAATCATAATCACCGTTACTTAAATCTAAATCATCTTCAATTTCTATACTACCACTTTCTTCATCCTCGTTTTCTACACTTCTTTTTGTTTTACATTCTATAAGATGCCACCTATTCCTCCTGAATTCTCCTCTATGGGGACTCCTCCGAAAATGGAGACTACTATTTCTCAGCCTAAAGCCATATTCCTTAGCAAAATTAACAAACTTAGATTTAAACTGAGTGCCACAGTCAGTACGTATACCTTCAGGAATTCCATACCTAGCAAAGGATTCCTTACATTTGAGAATAACTGCATCTTCAGTTAAATTATTAAGAGGAAATATTTCCAAAAACCTTGAGTAATAATCTACTATTACTAAATACCAACTGCTCCTGTATTTAAATAAGTCCATACCTAATTTTTGCCAGGATCTGTCAGGAACATCTTCTATAATAATTTCCTCTTTATAATTTATTCTATTCTCTAAACATTGACTACAATTTCTAACCAATTCCTCAATTTGCCTTGATAGGCCTACCCACCATGCTGATTGTTTGGCACGTTCCCTACACTTAGTAATACCCATATGACCCTCATGAATCATTTTTAGCATGGTATTTTGCAATGTTTTTGGAATAACTATTCTACTGTTGTATAGCAATAAATCCTCCCCTATAGAAAAATTATACCAATATTGGTAATACATAGACTATTCTTTATCTAATCTACTTTTATTGGGCCATCCTTCTGTGCAATATATCTTTAAACTTTCACATCACATTTATTTTGTTCCTGCTTTATTATTTCTAATGTTGTATCTGGAAATACCTCATGAACAAAGCTAAATATTGCTGTTCGCGACGAACGTCACCAATCCAGCACATAGAGTATTGCTTACAGTTAAAAATAGTGTAGAGTCAGTGTATGGCCAATATAGTGGTATATAACAAGTGCCATCAGTGAATTAGAATAATTAGATAGTATTTTACAGACGCGCTAGACACATATAGGCTCGCAAGTGGAGTTTTTTAGTGTAATTTAACGTTTTCGCGAGGTCCAGGTAGCCTAGGTTGCGACCTAGGCCTGGATATAGTCTTTTTTTATAACTTAGCTTATAGTTGAACTACTTAGACGAGAGTATGACGGTCTAGCGCGGCCATATTCGACAAAAACAAGAAAAAATTGTCTTACAGATTTACAGTTGAAGGATCGTTACAGGCTGAAAAATACAGACACGAAAAAATAAGTAACAGTTTTAGATGGACCATATACTCGTCTAGTATATGGCAATTATATACTTACAGTCACAGCAACAGTTTTCGTGTAATTCAGCCTGTAAGACCCTTCCTCCAGACACTTTTGGAAAAGTTGTCCGGTTTTATGGAAATAATTTCCACAGTTTAATAAAGATATTCGTTATTTCTATGTCTGTACATAAATAACGTTATGTAGAAGCGATGTCTTGTATATAATGTATTTAGATATAAGCTCAAATTTGTAATCGATGGAAAAGATGTTAGTTTCCATAATCAAATTTTCATTAAAGTTTTCCGAAATCGGGAAGCGAAATCAGGGTCCTCGTTATAGTAAAGTTCTGGAGTACCTTAGTAAACTCGACTTTTCTTTGAATTGTAGTCATCAGTACGGCAAATATATAGAAGAAACAGTGAATAAGTTGTGCGCGAATAGTCCTGAAATCGCTTCCTGTACAGTCATGAAAGTTAAATAAGTGTCTTATTTTCCCAGTAACCCCTATCCCCCCTCGTTAGGTCTACGCCTGAGATAGCGACGAATGATCAGCTACAGTTAATTAGGTGTAGGACGTCAGCGCCGTCTGGCGGCGAAGTATAGTACTAGCGTGCGCTCGGTAATAATAGGGTATAGGCAGACCACCAGGTACACGTATCCACGCCATCAGCGGATGACGCCCGTCCGGCACAATTGATTTATCTGTAATAATATCCAATTCAGATTCTTGAGTACATAAGGGATTTCTAGACAACACATCTGCCAATATCAACTCTTTGCCCGATATATACTTTACTATATAGTCATAACACATCAATCTTAATCTAAAACGTAAAAGTCGGGGTGACAAATCATCTAGGGGTTTAGTTTGTAGTATTTGTAACAGAGGCTTGTGATCTGTCTCTAAATAGACTGTTATGCCTTTCACATAATCCTTAAACCTATCAACACTCCAAACTAATGCCAAACATTCTTTTTCAATTTGAGAATACTGCTTCTCTGTTTTATTTAAGGTTCTGCTTTCATATGCTACAACCTTCCTATCTCCTTCTACATCTTCCTGTAATAAAGCCGCTGCCAACCCATAAGAGCTACTATCTGCTGTAATGATTATTTTTTTACTTGGATCAAAATGAGCCAGTATAGGATTCTTTTGTAAATGATCTTTAATTACTTCAAAAGCATGCTTCTGCTCAGTATCCCAAGTGAATAAATAACCTTCTTTTAACAACACATGCAAAGGATCCAGAATATGTGACTTGTTAGGTATAAAACGACCAACAAAATTAACCATTCCTAAAAATTGCAATAATTCCTTTTTGTTTGTAGGTGTTGGAAAATTAATGATTGACTTTACCCTTTCTGGTTCAGGCCTTACTCCCTTTTCATTAATAATATGCCCTAAATAGTTTATTTCCCTGACTCCAAACACACATTTATCCTTATTAATTGTTATACCTTCATCTTGTAAACGTCTCAATACTTCTCTTAGAATTATGTCATGCTGTTCAATAGTCTCCTCAAATATTAATATATCGTCAACGTGAATTGCTACATCAAGGTCTTTGAATAAATTTGAAAATTTCGTACTAAAATACTCCGGTCCACAGTTTAGTCCAAATGGTAAGCGATTGTACACATACCTTCCAAAAGGTGTTATTATAGTAATGAGCTTTTTAGAGCTACTTTCCAACCTGATTTCATTAAAACCTGCAGTAGCATCAATTTTTGAAAAAAAAATTTGCCCCTTTCAATCTAGCTAGTGTCATTTCTTCCTTAGGAATTGGAAATATTGGTCGCAATATACTTTTATTCACTTGAGTATAGTCTCTACATATTCTAATATTGCTTCCTTTAGGAACAATTACAATAGGTGACACAAAATCAGTTGGCTCCTCTATGGGGCTGATTACCCCCAGCTGCTCCAACCTTTCCAATTCTGCTCTGACTTTAGGTAAATAAGGGATAGATACAGATCGTGGAGAAGCATGGACATAAGGTATTGGATTTTTTATTAATTGAATTTTGAACTCGTCTTTAACCTCTCAGCCACCGCCGAAATAACGGTTTACTCCCTCCCGCCCCCGCTAGTTACGTCATCGCATGCGTCATCTGACACCACTCAGTAAAACACTTATCGCTCGAGTTCTACTAATCCTTATCTCAAACCGTAAACATTGTCGTAATCGTTAAGAACCAGACCGTGTTTTATAATATAAACAACACTTGTAAAACCACTTCAGAATTAAAAACATGAGTTATAACATAGATGACATGGGAGAATTTACCTGTGGTCGTATCTTTTTTTTTTTGGAAAAACTACTGATTCAATTTACACGAAACTTTTTTTTATAATTTTTGCGTGCCTATTTTCAGGCAGAATGTACAAGGCTCACTCCTTTCTACTCCACCTGTATTTTAATGTAACCTACATTCATTGCAAATGATTTGATTTGATTTAAGCAAATGTTGTTTTTTCGTCTAGTACTACGTTTTTGTGTTTGTCCTTTTTTTTGTAAATGTTATTTTAGAGTGTATATTTTTATTTATTATGTTATGTATGTACTAATATGCATGTGTTATATTTATATACATATCTGTGATAGTCTCATCAGCTTAGTTTCCTTGTAAATTTTTCTGTCGGAGTTAGGTAGTGGTAATGGAATAAGAGTTTTGTTATTTTGTTTTGACAGGTTTCGACTTGTTTTAAATGTGTTTTAGCCGTAGTGCCCCACACCTCTATTAGGTATTCTAGGTGAGGTTTTACCATAGAGTTGTAAATGATGTATCTAACAGATGTCGGCAGACAGCGGACGATGCCTCAAAGCGCGCCCATGACAGAAGATAGTTTAGATCTTAATTTATCTAGATGTGTTTGCCACGTCAGATGTTTATCTAGATGGAGACCAAGATATTTCTCTGAACAGACTTGTGTTATAGGTTCGTTATTTATGTATAGATTTAAGTTGTTTGCGACATTTTTGTTCCTAGCACTAAAAATAATATAGTTTGTTTTAAAGGTATTAACAGTAAGCAAATTGTCTTGGAACCATCTAGAGAGAGTGTCCAAGTCATACTGTGCCTTTTCGATGACCTCTTCGATATTGTTTCCAAATAAAAATAGGCTTGTGTCATCAGCATAGAGTATTATGTCGCCTGCCAGATTTGGGTTGTGTATATCATTTACGTATACTATGAACAGCAGGGGACCAAGAATAGAACCCTGCGGTACGCCGTAGGTTCAGAATCAGAATCAGAATCAGAATCAGAATCAGAATCATTTATTTGTTAAACATAGGTATACATTAAGGATCTTATAAATAGTGGAAGCTCTTGCTATGTTTTGTCGTTACAGACATACAAATTAGAATAAAGAGAAAAAAAAACAATTAAGATTACAAATAAAATGTCAACTCAAATAAAATATAAACAGTCACTGAAATAGAAGAAAAAAAAAGTTAAAGGTTAAAGTTTCGCAATTACTTTGTACATCGCCAATCCGAACAATTTGTTTTCTATTGGAGAGATAAGACCGAAATATGTCGTGGGCAGTATCTCTGATGCCGATTTCATGCAGTTTTTAGAGAAGGAGACTATGGCTAATTGTATCAAATGCCTTTTTCAGGTCAATAAATATACCGTGTGCTGCGCATTTTTCATCGATATTGTTTTTTAGATTGGTCACAAGATCAATTGTTGCAGTTGGAGTATTAGATTTTGCACGGAAACCATATTGTTTTTACACGCTTTATATTAGCTTCACTTGTATGTTTGTTTGTTAGTTTGTTGGTTTGTATGTTTGTAACCGACTTCTTAGGGCGCGATTTTGACCCACTTTAAACGGCCAGATTTTATTCAAATTTTGCACACCCATCAAAGACCGATGACAATTCAGGTTTTTTCAGAATTCAACCCCTTAAGGGGGGAAACGGGGTGACAAAGTCTGAAAATCAACATGGTTATTGTTTGTATGAAGTATCGGGTCGAGCGGGCGTATTACAAAAACAACGCGATTTTAAGATTTAATGTGTAACTGAAATACCATCATCCCCTGTTGGGGTGCGATGGGGTTGAACATTTGAAATGTCTAAAAATCAATATGGGTGTCAATTCCGAGATTATCAGGGGTGCTGATTACGAATATCGCATTTATTTTGAGATCCAGATGATTTAGATGATTTAGATAAGATGGTGGATTCGACTTCTATACAGGGTTATTGTTGATTTATTGTGATGATTGTGATAACGATGATGATGATTGTGATTACGATGATAATTATTGTGATTACGATGATGGTGATTGTGACAGTGATTGTGATTATGATAGTGATGATGATTGTGATAAAGATGATGATTGTGATAGAGATGGTGATTGTGATGATTATGAAATTTGGCTCAAAGATAGTTTTTTACCTGGATTAACATGTAGGGTACTATTTATCTCTCTAATATGAATAAATATGATATCGTGGGACAGTTACCAAACTTCACGCGGGCGAAGCCGCGGGCAACAGCTAGTATTATTGATATAACGGTAACCGTGATTTACAAAAAAGCTTCTTAGATACATCAAAACAAAATATTTAGGACAGAAATATCATTTTTTTTATTTTGCGGAATAACATTTAGTAATAAGCGTAGCCTAGGATCTACAGTCGATAAAGTCATCAACTTTAAATAAGATAAACCTTTCGGAGAGGGAACCTGAGAAACAGCTACCTCATCTAAAGAAGGCAGCAGGCGCCCGATTTACCCACCTGACTTAATAAATTTTAGTTTAAATAACAGTTTAAAAAAATAAAAAAAAACATGCTTTTATAAATAAAACAAACTAAAAAGTAGAAAAAAATACTAGTTTAAAAAAAACTAAAAAACACGCTTTATATAGAAAACCAAACTAAAAAATAGAAAATAAATTTTAATAAATTTGAATTAAGACTAGTGTAAAAAATTCTAACAAATTTATATGAATAATATTGTTAATTAAATATTTTTTTTTTTCTTATTAACACTTTACACAAATAAATTTTCATAAATTTGAATTAAGAATAGTGATTCGATTTAATGCTCTAATTTGAATGGCAAGTTAAATGCTGGGTCGGAGCGGTGCTTATGTAGTGTGCTACGACCTTAAGACAACTCGACACCGGGACAACTAGGCTCTGCTCTAAGCTCGACTCTGATCAACATTTCCTTTCCCTTAACTCGACCTTGGCAACTTCAAATTTATTAAAATTTATTTTCTATTTTTTAGTTTGGTTTTCTAAATAAAGCGTGTTTTTTAGTTTTTTTTAAACTATTATTTTTAGAGAAGAAGTTTATAGTTTTGAGGTAATCATCTAAACGGTAATATTTTTTCGAATATTTCAGAGATTATTGGAAGGACAGAGATAGGGCGATAATTGCCTGGGTCTGTCTTTTTCCCTGACTTAAACTAGACTAACTTTCGCTATTTTCAAAGAATCCGGGAAGGAGCCCTTTTGTAAACAATAATTGATGCTAATTGTGAGTTTAGTTAATATTAGATTTTTAATACTTTTTATGGTTTTGCAACTAATCCCATCTAAGCCCGCACTGGTGTTTGAATTGAGATTATCTATGATTTTGCTGACTTCTGCTTCAGTAGTTGGGGTTAAGTTTAGTAGTTCACTTGTACTAGATATAGTTGGCTGAGTATGTATTTGGTCCCTAGGCCTTGTAATTTTATTAGCTAAAACAGACCCTATAGTAGCAAAAAATGTGTTAAAATAATTACATACTTCTTTAGTGTCTGTGATTTGACCAGTTACCGTATCTAGCTTTGAAGGAGCGGAGCATAATTTAGGTTTGTTTCCAGCTAAGTTCCCGATTAGCTTCCACATCTTTAAAGGTTTTCTTTCACAGTTTTTGAAAACTTTGTAGTAGTAACAACTTTTAGTATTTTGAATTTGTTCTGACACGCTGTTTCGTAGGGTTATGAAATTGTTTCTTATTAATTCGTCGTTGGGATTTTCCTTATGAGCAGACCACAGCTGATTTCTTTTAGTTAGCATTCCAATTATGTCTTTATTGATCCAGTCTGATTTAAAGGTATTTTGAATTTTGAATTTCAGTATTTTATTTTTAATTACTGCTTCCTTTATTGTCTGTTCTAAGCTTTCGTAGTCACTCTCAGAGACATTAACAATTTCACTTTCAACTTTACTTTCTTTTTCATTTCAGGTGCATATTTGCCAACTTCGAGATAGATTTGCTTGTGATCCGACATTGGAGACTCCACTATAGTTACATGAAATTTATGATTCTTAAGGTTGGATGATACCATGGTCAAGGATCGATTTTTTTGTAGCAGTATCACGGGTACTAAATTTTTATCAATGTTGTTTAGGATTAGGTGTCCATTTTCTATCAGCAATTTTTTGTAATGTGTAATCGATCGGTTCGGATTAAGCAGGTCGTAGTTGAAATCACCGAACACTAAAGCTCTTTTCCTCCTTGTCAGCTGCTGTGAATATTCCTCCAGAAAATCATGATTGTTTGATTTTGGTGTTTTATATACAGCGCCTATATCCAGTGAGTATTTATCTAAATGAACCCATAAGTAGTGATTGTCCTCTTTACAAAGATCCTCAATGTAATTGAGTTTTAAGCAGTCATAAACAAATATGGATTCTCCACCACCTCTTGCGTTTTCTCTAATATTATAATAATGCGAGTAGTTTGGCAATTTTAAAGTCTTGGCTTCAGATTCGGACTTGATCCAGGTTTCCGATAGTATAATCACATGCACAGGACTGGGTATGTTGTGTTGTATAATGCAGTTTAGCTCATCTAGCTTTCCTGGCTTCACTATGCTACGTGCTGTTATAGGGCCGGTCCCGTTGGTCTTTTTAAAAAAACCGGCCAAGTGCGAGTCGGACTCGCGCACGAAGGGTTCCGTACCATTATTTAAAAACATTAGACAAAACTGCAAAAAAAATCACGTTTGTTGTATGGGAGCCCCCCTTAAATATTGATTTAATTCTGTTTTTAGTATTTTGTTGTTATAGCGGCAACAGAAATACATCATCTGTGAAAATTTCAACTGTCTAGCTGTCACGGTTCATGAGATACAGCCTGGTGACAGACAGACGGACAGACGGACAGACGGACAGACAGCGAAGTCTTAGTAATAGGGTTCCGTTTTTACCCTTTGGGTACGGAACCCTAAAAAAGACAGTTTACACAAACCACTTATATTTACAAAAAATCCACAATTACACTTTTAGTTTTAAAATTGCCAAAAATTATAAGTACAGAGACACACCAAAAATGATGACTATCCTTGATCTCTCGAGATAAGTCTCCAAAATGGGTTTACGCGACGGCGTCCAGAATCTAACTGGCTAACTTAGTTATTAAAATTCCGCTACTGTGCGGTAATTGCAATTCAGCATATAATATGCAGTGAAAAATAAGACGCGGGCGATAAAGTGCCGATGTCATCCTTACTGCCTTGTAATAAGGGTTATAACAGCTCATCCCTTTTGACGGAGCTTTATCTTATAAGATGAGCGAAGTAGAATAGAAAAGATTGGAAATGCAGCGAGATTTAGATAGTCATTTTACAATTTACACTGGATATAAGTATACAAGTGGTACATATAGCTTATTAGTATTATTATTATAACAAAATAGTTTCATAGTACCTATTTTAAAAATTAAGATTCCTGTTCGATGGAAATTTGGCCTTATGGGCATTAGCAGTAGATTTATAATTAGTGTTTCGAATTGGTAGAGATTGTATTGACTTATTGTCTTCATCAGATGTCGAGGACATTTCAGTCATCTCGATAGAATTAGAGATTTTGGATTTGCGCTTAGAAGTTTTCTGGTTATAACATTGATTAAATATTTGCACGCAGCATCCAGAATTAGAAGTATTTTTGTTCTTAAAATATCTAAAGATCTTATAAGCTACATATAAAAATAAACACACAATTAGAATATAAGTAAAAGTAGAATAATAAGGGCCATCTATACTAATATTATAAAGAGGAAAACTTTGTTTGTTTGGTTGTTTGTTTGGTTGTAATGAATAGGCTCAAAAACTACTGGACCGATTTAAAAAACTCTTTCACCATTTGAAAGCTACATTATCCACGAGTAACATAGGCTATATTTTATCCCCGTACTCCCACTGGAACGGGAACTACACGGGTGAAACCGCGGGACGTCCGCTAGTATTTAATAAAATGAGATTCCTTTTCTAAATTATTTAGTTCTTGTTCTAAATTGTCCATTTGATGATTTGCGTTTTTGAGGGAATCTAGGTTAATTTTACTTAAAGAGATTGGCGACAAATGAGACAGGCTTTTATTAAATATGTCCTTCTTACAACAGTCATCAGCTGTTATATCAAACTTAATATCTAAAGGAGACTTAGTAATAAACGAATAAGAACTAGCAGTTATTAACTGAATGGTTTTAGAGTAACCAATACAATTAGCTGTTAATTTTACAATTCCTGTACCTATAATTGAATAATCGTTAATGTTATCTTCACATTTAATTGTTAACTTATTTGTTTTTGATTGAACATAAATCCATTTATTGTTGTTTTTAACTTTTGCCAAATATCGATTTGACCATATAAAAGTTTGGCATTGCATTCTGTAGGTAACGACAGCGTTACTTCAGTTAATATTTTAGATTCACAGTTTGGATTACTTAAACATGAATATATAGTAGTTAACTCACAGATAGACAAGTTATTATTTCTTATCTTACATTTATCGAGTGTGTCCAGCATAGCATAATGCATCCTGTCGTCACTTAAAACTATATAGGAGTTAGTAGGTTGAATCAATGCGAATGTATTGTGTGAGTCATCATGCGGAGTAGGTAGAGGTATGTTTTTATAGGTCATGAACTTATCAGGTGTTATTAAAGGGATTTGTAATATAAAAATGATCTTATTATTATAATAATAAGAGCTAAATTCGGAAACATCTATTATGGAGTGAATATTCTGAATACTTAAAGGAACTGGGAAATCTAGTCTTTTGCTTACTTGACTACTATGTTTAGATAATTCTAAATAAAGATTAGAGGGGCTTATAACACTAGGATGTAATACTACCTTAGAAAATAAAATAGAATTTACTGTAGTGTCCAGTAAATTAGAGATACTAAGTAAAGAACCTTCGATTATATTAAGAAGATTATTTAACCTTGAGGTATACAGCAGTAGGTTATCAGTTTTTATTATTTGAGAAAATATTTCGTTCATCTGATTAATTTGGGTATTCAATCTATTTTCGTTTTGATTAAGTTTGTAAATAGTAGTATTAAAATTATTTATGGTAGACTTAATTATGTGAATGTTATCTCTCATTAGGTGGTATATTTCTGTGTCACTCTTTTTACATGACTCAATCGCAGCATCGTATTTTCTGGCGTCGTCTGCATCTAATATGCCAAAAAAGAATTTTAAGATTTCACCTCCAAATTCCAAAGAGCGTTTTACTTTACTTGTTGATTTATTAGAGATGATATGTGATAACGATTGTAAATTAATGTAATTAGATTGAATTAAAACTTCGATAGGATTAGACACATCCTTGCACATGTTAAAATCTTGTGAATCCTGTGATTGAATTTTGTTACAGAGATTCAGAGTATCATGTAATAGAGTTTCTATTTTGTTAAGATAAGGTTCTAAAGAGATTAAGTCGACGTGAGTGATAACTTTCCAATAATCACTATAAAAATTAATATTATTAATAGGTTCAAAATAAATTCCGGGACTATGGTAGATGTGAATGATGCTCGATTCGGTGAGGCTGTGGCTTAAAATGCCATGGCAGCATAGCGTTCTGAAAAGAAACATAGTATGTTAAGATGTTGAAGGTTTTATTTCATTAGTGTGGTACTTTATATTTTTTCGACCTACTTGAAGGGTCACATTATGTTTGTTATGTACTTTTGTAATTTTATATGGGCCTTTCCATATAGGCGATAACGCTTTACGAAGTCTATGATGGTGTTTTAGGTACACCAGATCTCCTGATTTGTATGTGACTTCACGGGACTTTGCATCATAATATTGTTTAGATTTCTTCTTACTATTTAGGATATTTTGGACAGCTTTTTCGCGACTAAATCGCATTCTATATTGTAAAGCTCTAATATATTCATTGTATGTGGTATTACCGGAGGTTTCATAGAGGGAATTAGGAATGCATGGTTTATAACCGTATAATAATTCATGAGGAGTGAAATTAGTTGTACAGTGAGGGGTAGTGTTATGCACCGCCGTGTCCTCGAAGCGGCGATCGGCGGCGGCGACCTCTCGCGTCCGGCCCTGGTGCAAGCCATGGTCCGGAGCGAGACGGAATGGGACGCCGTCACCTCCTTCTGCGAAGCAGTAATGCTAGAGAAGGAGGTGGCGGAACGTGAGAGGGAGAGAACCTCTCAACGTCCCGGCCGCCGCGGGAGACGCCCCGGGCGTCGGGGGCCACCACCACGTAGCCCCCGGCCACCGTAGGCGCGGGCCTGTGGACGGTGAGCTATGGGCTAGCTCGCCGTCCGTTCGTCTCATGACGACAGGCCGTGTCGACGGCGCGTTCGTGTTCCACGCGCGCCTCAAAGAGAGTCAGCAAAAAGGAAGGGGTCCGTAAGGACCGATGCCTGCCGGGGTTGCGGGACTATTCGAAAGAGATACCGTGGCCCCGGAACACAAAGGGCGATGAAGGAACATGGATGGGTTTTAGTCAGTAAAAGTCTGACACTCCCTCCTGCTGCGCCCAGAGCGGGAAGGGTTATTTGATGATTTCCCATCCGAAAAAAAAAAAAAAAAAAAAAAAAAGGGGTAGTGTTATATGCTAGTATTGCAGTGAATAGATAACAATGCCAGTAATTTTGGTTCTCGTTAACAAAAGATTTAAGATATTCTTTTAGAGTAGCATGTGAGCGTTCAAGAGCTCCGTTAGTTTGTGGGTGATACGGAGTAGTGAAAAGGGCTTTGACCTTCAGTATGTCAGTTAGTTGTTTAAATAATTCTGATGTAAAACAAGTGCCTAGATCTGTTAAAATGGTTTTAGGAAAACCGAATAGAGACATAAAATGTACGAGGTTTCGAGCTATTTCTTCACTAGTAGCTGTAACCATCAGATAGGCGCTAGTAAATTTGGTTAGATCATCTTGTAGTGTTAAGATGAATTTAAAATTTTGGAAACCCGCTTCGGGTAAAGGGCCTACGATGTCAAGGGCTAATTGTTCAAATGGCCTAGTGGATGTAGAAGTTATCTCCATAGGAGCTTTATTTGATTTCCTTAAAGGTTTATTGATTTGGCAAAGCTTACATTTTTTTACGTACTGTTCAATGTCAGAGCGCATGCCTTTCCAATAGTAGGCAGCTTTGATACGCGAATACATTCTTTGTGAACCTGGGTGACCAGCGATAACAGGGATAGATTAATAAAATTGATTTTTATATATGTGAATTTTAATGTTGGTATCGTGAAAAATATACAATATCATATTATAAATTTTAGTATAAGCTAGTTTAGAGAATGGGTCGCTAAAATTTGGTAACGCGAGATCAGTTATATTTGGGCAATCGATTAGTAGATTTCTGAGTTTGATTAATAAAGTGTAGACATCTCTAAAGTTAGTTTGTTCATAATGATGAACTTTTGTAAATAGAAAATAGTAAGATTTATTTTTATCGTTGATGCGATGTATCGTAAGAGGTTCGCGTTCGGAATTTAATAAGTCAGCAGAATTATCGAGTTGTGAGAGTATTTCTTCGCAATAGGGTATAGAATTATCAAAGTCTAAAGAGACAGGGCAAGCTATTGTATTTAACTTGGATAAGTAGAAGTAGACCTTGACTACATTCTTCTATAATGGTATTTGGAGTAGGAAGCTGGTTAGTGAATTGATTTTTAAAATATTGTTCATAGGTGAAGTTATTTAAATTATTAACATCAATAGAATTAATAGGCCAACGAAATAGCGCATCGGCGTTAGAATTGAGGCGACCTTGTTTATAGACAATTTCGTTGTCATATTTCTCAAGTTTGAGGCGCCGGCGAATGAGTCTACTCCCGGGATCTTTAACATTAAATAACCATACAAGGGGCCTGTGATCTGTAATTATTTTAAATTTGTTTCCATATAAATATGGTCGAAAACTTTTAACGGCAAATAGGATAGCTAAAAGCTCCTTTTCTGTAGTCGAGTAGTTGCCTTCAGGTTTATTTAGGGTGCGCGATGCGTATGCGATCGGCTTATCTTTGCCGACGGGACCCTGAGATAGTATTGCTCCAACAGCATAATTACTAGCGTCAGTAGTAACGTTGAAAGGTTGTGAAAAATCAGGGTATTGTAGAAGAGGGGCAGTAATTAATTTTTCTTTCAGAAAATCGAATGCGTGTTGCTGTTCGGTACTCCAGTGGAAGACAGCATCTTTCTTCAATAAAGAGGTAAGTGGTTTAGTTAATTTAGAGAAGTTTTCAATGAATCGGCGATAATAGCCTATTATGCCTAGAAATGACTTGATGTCTTTAGGATTTTTAGGAATTGGAAATTGTGATACGGCGTTAACCTTTTCAGGATTTGGAGACACACCTTTATCGGTGATAATATGCCCAAGGTAAGTCACTTCATGTCTAAGAAACTCACATTTGTCTGGTTGGAGTTTCAGATTATATTCACGAAATTGGTTAAATACTAGTTGTAATTTATGCATGTGATCTTGTAAATTTTGACTGTACACGATACAATTGTCTAAGTAGATATAGCAATGAAGGCCTTGTAAGCCTGATAACACAGTATTCATAAGACGCTGAAATGTGGCAGGGGTATTTTTCAGCCCAAAAGGCATCCTGGTAAACTCATAGTGTCCAGACATGCTTGAATTTGTGCTAACTGTGAAACCTGTTTTAGGCGCGTCTTTAGGATTGGTCTTTAGTTGATGGAAGCCACTGGTAAGGTCCAGTGTGCTAAAATATTTAGAATGACCTAATTGGTCCAAGATATCAGTGATAAGAGGCAGCGGATAAGTTTCGGAAACAGTGACGTCATTGAAACGGCGATAGTCAATGACTATTCTCCATTTTTGTTTGCCGGAAGCGTCCATCTTCTTCGATACTACCCAAACTGGAGCACTCCAAGGCGAAATAGAAGGTCGAATAATATCTTGATCTAGCATTTTACGAATTTGGGAGTCTACTTCCTCCTTGTGGCATTCGGGGAAACGATATGATTTGACATTAATGGGCGGTGCATCACCTGTGTTAATTTTTAATATAAACTCAGACATATGTGGTATGTCGCAGTTTTTTGTAAATAGGTCTACGGAAATTAGTAATTATACTAATTGTAATTATACAAATAGTATTAGCTTAGATTTAAACTAGTCACTAAGACAATAGAAGGTACGAGTGACAATTTAGTTAATCTCGTCAACTTCGAGGTATCTTCTAGCTCTCAATCAAATAACTGTAAAAAAGGGGCTGAGCAGAATTCCTTAAAATTGTTTCACCAGAATATTCAGGGACTTTCTTCCAAAGAACTAGAAATAGAACTATTTTTAGAAAAAACTAAGTTTGATATTATCTGTTTTACTGAACATTGGATGAAAGATTATGAAGTAATGCAAATAAATTATGAGAATTACAATGTGAGCAGTTGCTTTAACCGAAAATCTAAGATGCGTGGGGGTTCATTAATCCTAGTAAAAAATTGTATTAAATCTAAGTCTCGTAATGATATAGTCGATCTATCGGTTGAACATAGCATTGAATTGTCTTGTGTTGAGCTAGATAAGCATATAATAGTGTGCGTTTACAGACCCCCTAATTACCTGAACTATTCTATCTTTGAGTCAGTAATGGAAGATGCTTTGGCAAAACTTGTAACTGGTAATAAACCAATAATTATCTGTGGTGACTTTAATGTCAATATCATAGAGAATAATGTGAATAGCAGTAGATTCTTAAGTCTCTTTAAATCATTTAACTTGTCAAATGTGTTTTCAGAACCAACTCGAATTACGACAAATACTGCTACATGTATCGATAATGTTTTTTGTTGCTGCGATTACATAAATAAATCCATCGTAAATTACCTGCCTTCAGATCATAGTGGTCAGACGGTTACTTTCGCGTACAATAGACAATTACAAAGAATTCAGATACAAACTAGACAAATAACACCCAGCAATCTAGACAAATTTAATAATAATTTAATTAGCAAGTTAGGTATACCGGGTCATATTAGAAACAATGCAAATGTATTTTATGAAGAATTCTTTTCGGTAGTGCACACCGAATTTAATAATACTTTAAAAAAGAAATCTAAAACTATTGGCCCAAAGTTTATTTTCAGTGACTGGGCAACACAGGGTATTCGGAAAAGTAGGGAACGATTGTTTGAGCTGTACGGCCTTAAGCCTTACATCAACACTGAAGCTTTTAATAAATATGTTGCTACTTACTCGAAAATTTTTAAAAACACTTGCAAGGTAGCCAAATCCTTATTCATTAGCAACAAGATTAAATCAGCCGACAACAAAATAAAAACGGTTTGGAAAATCATCAACAGTGAAACAAATAGAAATAAAAAACAAGGCAATGACTTCACACTAGAGACATCGCGTGGCCTTGTGAGCTCCAACAATGAAGTTGCTCAAGAATTTGTAAATTTCTTTACCAGTATCCCACTTAAAACTACAGAAGCCTTAAATTCCTCTCCCTTGCTCTCTATTGATTTATTGAAAGCGAACGTTTCAGCCTGTCCAAATGAATTTAAATTTCAGCATATAAACCCCATAACAGTCATAAAAGGTTTTAAGCAAATCAAGATCAAATTAACGGAAGATCTATGGGGTATGTCTATCAAAGCTTGTACCTCAATTATTGAGACTGTAGCGCCGTATTTAGCCTCAATATTTAATTTGTGCGTGGATCAAGGGGTCTTCCCGGATCTAATGAAATTCAGTAAGGTAATACCGCTTTTTAAATCCGGGGACAGTAAAGACACCAATAACTATAGGCCCGTATCCGTGTTGCCGGTTTTCAGCAAGGTGTTTGAAAAGATAATGCTCAATCAAATGCTTAACCATTTTAACACTAATAAAATATTACATGAGCAACAGTATGGTTTCACCAAAGGACGTTGTACAACTGACGCCGGTGTCACTTTATTAAAACACATATTTACTGCGTGGGAAGAGGCACAAGATGCCATAGGAATCTTTTGTGACCTTTCGAAGGCATTTGATTGCGTAAATCACGAAACCCTGATCTTGAAACTTCAGCATTACGGTTTAGGTAAACTTGCGCTCAGTTTAATAAAATCGTATTTGAATGATAGACAGCAGCAGGTACAAATAAATGGAGTAAACTCAATGGGTTTAAAAGTAAAAATGGGTGTACCACAAGGTTCGATATTGGGTCCCTTCCTCTTTTTAGTATATATTAATGACCTACCCCATCTATTTAACAACCATCCGCATATGGTGTTGTTTGCTGACGATACTTCTTTAATATTTAAAATAAACAGACGTGCCACTAATCTTGATGACGTAAATAACGCCCTACTGCAGGTCCACGATTGGTTTACCGCTAATAATTTAGTACTAAATGGGAAAAAAACTAAATGCATTAGATTTGCTCTACCAAATGTCAAAAGTAGTGATTGTGACATAATATTGAATCAAGAGAAACTAGAATTTGTCGATAAAACGGTTTTCTTGGGAATCACGCTCGACTCAAGGTTACAATGGGGTCCTCATCTAACATCTCTTGCAGGACGGCTAAGCTCAGCAGCATATGCTGTTAGAAAAATCCGTCAATTTACTGATGTTGATACCGCGAGGCTGGTCTATTTTAGTTATTTTCATAGTATTATGTCATACGGTATTTTACTATGGGGACGGGCTGCAGACATCGAGTCTATATTTATTCTGCAGAAAAGAGCCATCAGAGCCATTTATGAATTACGTAGACGCGATTCTCTAAGAGAACTGTTTAAGGAAATTAATATCATGACAGTACCTTGTCAATACATCTATGAAAACATCATGTACGTTAGAAAAAATCGGCATTTATTCAGTAAGAGAGGGGACAGACACCACTATAACACTAGAAATAGGGACCAACTAGTTCAGCCAGGTTTCAGGCTTGCTAAAGTGGATTCATCTTTCATGGGGTACTGTTTGAAATGTTACAATAAAATACCTCCCCACATTCTTCAACTGAATGAGACGAAATTTAAATCTTGTATAAAACGCACACTATGTAGGCAAGCATATTATAAGTTGGGGGATTACATTGATGATAAAAATGCTTGGCTAAATGCTGGTCCTGCTCCACAACCATAGGTGGGGGGGAGGGGGGCAAACTAATTGTTTGTACTGGACGGGCATTATTTGAGTCCATCGACACGTAAAGAAGAAGATGAAGAATTGATTCCCATGTTAATGTATTGTGGAAGCTGCAGAAGATTGTAAAAATATACTTGCATTGTATAGATTCCAGTTCTTAGTATTATATAATTGCATAGCACATGTGTGAGTACTTTGTACTGTTCAGCCACCATTTACATTTATTTATCTTTCATTGACTTGAATATGCCTTGGTGACTGAGAGAATGTCATGCTCACTTAAATGTCTCGCTGATGGTGGCGGGTGTGTCGGGTCATTTAGTTCCCTTCAATATGGTTGAGTTGAATGGCGCCGGTACATGCGTCATGTCTGTGAACGGGCGCTGTCAGTTGGGACTGGTCATCTCTTAGCTGCCAAGGTTCATTTTAATTACTTTATTCATACATTTTTAATCTAATCTTTCACTCTGGATGCTCTTAGTGTGCACGTCTTTCTACATCGTTCTCACATTTATGTATAATCTCAAAATTAATGATGTAACCAAGATTTTGTAACAATATTTTGATTTTAAAAGAGTGTCCATGGAGTTTCTTGCCCATTCTTCTCCATAGAGATCTACGCTAGGGAATGGGCAACTACAGTACTTTCTCAAGTTATTATGCCTTGTGACTGGGACTGTAGCTTTGATTTTCTTTTTTGTATTTTTGACTTTCAAAAGTGCCGTAATGGTCTAATTGAAATAAATGCTTTGAGTTTGAGTTTGAGTTTGAGTTAATAGTATGTTCTATAGCATTCGTGAAGGTTAAGGGCTCACCTTCGATATGGAAGATATCCGTGTATTGGGAACAGCATTCTAAGAGAGATTTTTTTTCTTCATCATTTAGATGGGAGCAGCGAATGAGACTTAGAACTTTATTTATGCGATCAGATTTATTACAGGAAATAGAATTAATGTTATAACAAGATATAGAATCTGAACAATTACTTTCAAACGGTGTCACGTTTACGTGAAAATCTTTTACTTCAATGTCAGTCTCTGTAGTATTGAGGATAGTTATGTTTGTTTTCTTATTTGATTTGATTGAGACTATACAATTTGCAACATAGACGCCTTCACTTATGGTATGATCTAGTACGAGAGCTTCATTGTTATGATAAAGCTCAGGTGAGTAATTAGATACAGTGCATTCGATAACCACTTCGGAACGAGCTGGAATATTATACGATGGTTGAGTATAAGTAATAGGGACGGAATGATTCAATATAGACATTGATTTAGAAGAGTAATTGATATTAGATTTAAAGTAATCGCAAAAATCGCTACCGATAATTCCGTCATAATTATTAATATTGATGTCATCTTTTGTGACATGAAATTTGTATTTATAAGTATTATTCGATAATTGAAACTCCATTAGAAAAGTACCTAGAGTTTCAACAGGGTTTTCCGAACTATTAATGCCTTTTAATTTTACAGTTTCGGGGAAGAGATTTGGAATTTCTAGTAAACAGGAGCCTTTGATGATACTGATAGTTGATCCTGTGTCAATAAGGAAACATAGCTTTTCTAAGGCATGATTAGCAGATAAGTAAGTATGAGGTAAGGCTACCTTTTTACAAAAATCGTTAATTTCGTAGATAGGTTTATTAGATGTAAGTAAGTTATTTTTAGAATTAGTATAAGAATTTGGTAAAGCTTTATGACATAAGTGACATTTTATTTTATCATTGGGAATAGTAGGACTCAGCTCGTTGGCTTGAGATGTGAATTTAGTATAAGATTTAGTAAGATTTATGGAAGTGGCAGGACTCAGCTGGCTTGACTGAGGTGTAGATTTAGTAAGATTAGTAGAGATAGCAGGACTCAGCACCTTCGACTGAGATGTAGAATTAGTAGGACTCAGCATCTTCGACTGAGATGTAGAATTAGTAGGACTCAGCATCTTCGACTGAGATGTAGAATTAGTAGGACTCAGCATCTTCGACTGAGATGTAGAACTAGTAGGACTCAGCATCTTTGACTGAGATGTAGAATTAGTAGGACTCAGCATCTTTGACTGAGATGTAGAACTAGTAGGACTCAGCATCTTTGACTGAGATGTAGATTTAGTAAAAATAGTAGAACTAGTAGGACTCAGCATCTTTGACTGAGATGTAGATTTAGTAAAAATAGTAGAACTAGTAGGACTCAGCATCTTTGACTGAGATGTAGATTAGGAAGAGTCGTGCCATTATAATTTTGCATAGATTTTGACGGACACGGCATCAAAATCCAATTTAGTTTAAATTATCGTGAGATTCAGTGTAGTTATTATGATCATTGGCCTCATATTCACATGTATGCGTAAATGCATTTTTAGAGTTATCAGGTGAGTTATGATGGCGCTGCGCAGAGCCCATATTTTCGCGGTGTTGCATATTGAACTGCCTTTTACGACATTGCTCTATAGTATGGCCGAAATTTTTGCAATATCGACAAGTTAGCGCGTTAGAATTGGAGTTAGCATTAGAATTGGCATAGATATTAGAATTAGTATTAGAATTGACATTTTTATTAGAGTCCCAATGGGAAATGAAGACCTTATGATATGGTTTTTGGGAATTAAAATTAGGCTTTTTGTTTCTGAAACATTCCGATGAACTATGGCCTACTTTATTACACGTTGAGCATTGTTTGGCTGTTTTAGGTTTTGCTAAATTAAATAACTTTTCTTCATCTATAGCATATTGAATCGCTTCGTTGAGAGTCGAAGGATTTTTGCACCGAACAATGTTGGATATAGAAGAGCTTAGGCCTAGCATGAATGTGTTAAGGGCTAGGTCTTCCATGGCTGCTATACGGCCAGGCAATTCTTTTTCATCTTTACAACTGTGATGAGTGTCCGACTGAATTCGGGTCAGTATTGACTCGATTCGTGAGAGTATTGCGTAACGTCTTCACTTGGCAATTGTTTGTAATGCTGTAAGTCCGATAAGAGATGTGTTGCGTGTTTTTTCTCTCCAAATGTGGACTTGAGGAAGATTTTAAGTTCCGACCATTTTTCAAATGATTTTAGGCTACATGCTACCTGTGCTTTCCCTTCCATCTGAGAAATAATGTACTTACAGAGCACATTTTGTTGATCTTGTGTGGCTAGAGACATTGCATTCTCACAATTTGTAAGAAATGCAGGTAATGTTTCCCTGTCCCCATTATATGATTTTATAAATTTAGTTAAGACGGACAAGGTGATTTTGTCGGGGCTTCTCTCGTTTTCTCCTTTAACGGACATAGTTATTGTGATATGCTGGACAACTTTTATAATTTACCAACAATAGAATACGTGAAACAGTGTAGATACAATTAGTTATAAAATATAGCAATAAGTTGGAAATACGATTCGGAGGTGCGATTCACTTTGAAATTAGAGACACAAGAAACACTCACAGAAACACGAAGCTTGGCGTTTGCATATTGTTCCGATGACGCGTGGAAGCTGGAACTTTCACACGGTTCGTTGTGGAATTTCTTGGCCAATTGGATGTGGTGAGTTAGACCCTGGAGCTGATGATGGAGCTGGTGATGATGTCTGGAGTGGGCTCACGCTAAAGAGCGGAGGCTGACCGTCGTCGTCCAATGTGGTGTGTCTGGAGCGGGCTCACGCTGAAGAGCGGACGTCGTCCAATGTGGTGTAGCTGGAGCGGGCTCACGCTGAAGAGCGGAGGCTGACCGTCGTCCAATGTGGTGTAGCTGGAGCGGGCTCACGCTGAAGAGCGGAGGCTGACCGTCGTCCAATGTAGTGTGGCTGGAGCGGGCTCACGCTGAAGAGCGGAGGCTGACCGTCGTTTAATGTGGTGTGGCTGGAGCGGGCTCACGCTGAAGAGCGGAGGCTGACCGTCGTCCAATGTGGTGACGCAGGCTTAGCCTTAGGCCAAGTCTTACTGTCGGTCAATGAACGGGAGGCTCGGGATTCGGGATACCAGTGTCTGTCTGACTCAACGTCGTAAGACTTCGTCTCTGGTATCCCACTTCTGACACCAATTTGTTATAGGGCCGGTCCCGTTGGTCTTTTTAAAAAAAAGACAGTTTACACAAACCAAGTATATTTACAAAAAATCCACAATTACACTTTTAGTTTTAAAATTGCCAAAAATTATAAGTACAGAGACACACCAAAAATGATGACTATCTATGATCTCTCGAGATAAGTCCCCAAAATGGGTTTACGCGACGGCGTCCAGAATCTAACTGGCTAACTTAGTTTTTAAAATTCCGCTACTGTGCGGTAATTGCAATTCAGCATATAATATGCAGTGAAAAATAAGACGCGGGCGATAAAGTGCCGATGTCATCCTTACTGCCTTGTAATAAGGGTTATAACAGTGCGTTAGCGTAAAGAAATTTCAAGGCTTTAGTGTTTTTTACTAGGTTGTTGTAAGAATAGTTACGTCGTATGTAGTGTTTAGAGTTGCATCATCTGAATTTTGTATCGTTAGTTTTTTGGCTGTGTTTTTGTAATTGTGGGTGTTCCCTTGACATATTTTATTGTTATATCCGTTTCGCCTCCGTCTACTCTCCATTTCAGTTCATCTCTTAAATTTTTCCGATACTTTTGCTGGTAGGGGGTCTCGTCAGAATATATCTGAATATTTTCAGATTGTATGTTTGATTTATGGCGTAGAATGGATTTTGCTGGTTCAGATGTCGAGAATATAACCTTTATAGGTCTAAATGCATCAGGATTATATTTTCCTAGTCGTATGATTTTTGTTGGTTCCATGCAGTCTGAAACAGCCATTTTTATAACCTTCATTAACTCCTGGCTGTCATGAATCCGCCTCTCTTCAGCATTCGAGGATCTTACTTCTTTTACCCCTCGTATGATGACATTTTTCTCCCTCTGAGATCGGTCATGGGTCTCCGATATAATGTCTTCGTAGTTTAGTAGAGGTGTGGTAATCGTGGGAACGGATCCAGATTTAAGTGAGGCTATTTCTTTTTTAATAGTGTCCATTTTTTCTCTATGATCACTTTTTTCTCGGAAGCCTGAAATATTAGCTAACTCAGATTTTATTTTGACCTGTTCCGAGGATAGGAGATCAGTTGTTACCTTAATCCGACTTATTTCTTCTTTTATAGCCGAAACATCTTGGGATATTTTGTTAAGATTTTCAGCCTGGGTTTTAGCCATATCCTTCATTAGCGATTCCATTTTGTCTTGGAATCTTTCGAATTGTATACCAAAGTCGTCATGAGGTTGTTTCCTCTTGCCACGAAAGGTTACCTAGTTGATGGTGTCAGATAAGGCAATCTTACGCAAATCTGGTTGAGAACCACCAGCCGTTTCAGATCTCCCAATACCACTTGCTATTGTGTCAGATAAGGCAATCTTACGCAAATCTGGTTGAGAACCACCAGCCGTTTCAGATCTCCCAATACCACTTGCTATTGCTATAGGATCTCTATTGCCTTCCTTACACGTATTAGGCGACTGCGGTGGCGATCGAACGAGATTCATCGTGTGTTATTGTTTTTATAGATATGCAATAGTACATTTTGATACAAGTGGAGAAAGTTTGTTATTGCAATCGAGGCGGAATTATAACACTCGAGCCGTAGGCGAGGGTGTTTTTGAGCCGAGAATTGCAATAACAAATGTCCACGTGTATCAAACGACGTTTTTCAATACACTTTTGAAGAAATAAAATAAAATAACGAATAATATTTTTGTCACGAACTATGAAACTATGATTTAAATTTTCTTTTTTTTTCGCGCTTTGGACTCGCCAGGTTGAAAGAGAGGGAATGGTATGAAGCCGTTAAACAGCCTAATATAAAAAATAGACTTATTTTAAATTTTTGAATTCAGAACACAAATAAATGTTAATTTGTGTATAAAAGTAACTATTACTTTTAAATAATCATGTTTATCTATGATATTCTATTTATAAACACAATTTGAATATTCAAAAAATATTTATGCCGTAAAGACGTGTAGTGCTTTGCCGAAATAAAAAAAAAACATTCACCTCAGACTATAGGCATTGAACCAATTTGGACTAAGTATATGTATAGTTATCTGTGGCAATTTTCATTCCCGCACACGTGCGGGAAAGTGGAAAAAATCGCACGCGTGTGAAATACATTGCATGTTGTACCTAATCGTAGTGCGTTATGGACCAGTTTTCGAGGAAGTGTATTGAAAAGATATTTACTTGGAATTTCGAAGCGCGCTGGCGCAGCACCGCGACGAGAGCGAGATGAATATTACGAATATTCATCTCGCTCTCGTCGCCCGTCTCTTTTCACCGGTAGGGTCCGAGGGGAATACACTTGCCACTCACCGCTCGCTTGGATGTTGATGAGAAGCAATAACGACCGAAGTTTCGCAAAGCAGTTATTGCTAATTGCACACTTGGGTGTATAGTACTTAGGTTAACTTTTATTTGGATATTATTATTTATTTTATTAAAATATTGTCGACACGTCCGTACCGTTTGCTTTCGTAATTCGTATGGCCTACTATGGTTTTAGTGTGGTGTGTTTGAAAGCGGAATACTGCAGTTATTGTTGTGGAATGGAACGCAATGTGAAATCATCGATTATCTTTGATTTATACTCTATGTCTCGTTGTCAATGCGAACCCCGTATCAAAAAGAGCCTTTGGCGGTGTGTGCCGTGGCGTGTAGCTGTGTTGTGAGTGTTGTGCAGATAATGCAAATAAACTAAACTTAAACATCATAAAGACATTTATTTCCTTCCCTGGCCCACCTTCAATAGGTTATATGGGCCCAGACATCGTGTAGAAGCCTAAAAAGTTAAAAGTTACTTAGTTGGTAACATACAACGAAATATCAAAATGGACGACGAAATACAAAACGCAGGAAGTCTACGTTTGGAGGGAGCACAAAACTGGAATGTTTGGAAGTTCCAAACCCGAGTTATACTGACTAGTAAAGGTTTGTGGGATATCGTATGCGGCTTGAGAAAGGCCCCAAAAGGTGATGCGGGTGATGAGGTCAGACAGTCGTGGACACAACAAGATGCAAGGGCGCAAGCAATACTCGTCACAAGGCTTGGTCAAGGCGTGATATCGCATGTGGTCAACTGCAATACAAGCCACGAAATTTGGAATAAACTGCTAAGCGTTTTTGAGTTACAGTCGTCAAGCAGCCTACATTTAATAGGTACAACAAAAGTTTTTTTCGTATACCTGCAGTTCCGGCACAACTACAAGTGAGATGATCTCATATTTACAAGACCTTTCAACTAAGATGGCAGAACTTGGTGGTAAAATGGATGAGCAGATGTTAATTACAAAACTATTAATGTCATTGCCTGATGAATATAAACACTTTATAAGTGCTTGGGAAAGCGTAGAAAGTAGTAGACAAAATTTAAATGAGTTGACAGCTAGATTGATGACAGAAGAACTAAGATTAAACAACAGAGAACATCAAACTTCATCGGCATTAGCAGCAGTGTCTCGGAGCAACACCCAGTCTCGGCAGAAGAACTACCCTGTACCCAAGGAAAATGATAGGTCAGAATTAAAATGTTTTGAGTGTGGTAAAACTGGACATTTGCGTAAAGATTGCAGAAACAGAAAGTGTTTTAACCGTAATAAAGTTGGACATTTAGTAAAAGACTGTAGATTTATGAATAAGCCTAAAAGTAATAGTAGACAAAGTGATAATTCTTCTAAAAATAACCAAAATAAAAATACCTTTGTAATGTGTGTCCCTAATAATAACTCAAATTGTTTTGTTTTGGATTCAGGTGCCAGCGAGCATATATCATGTAATAGATATGTTTTCAACTTATCAAAATGTGCAGAATAAATATGTAACAGTAGGGGATGGTGAGGAATTAGAAGTGGCAGGTGTTGGTGATATTGAGCTGTCTGCATTTAATGGGGAAATTTATATACCTACCACACTATGTAATGTTTTACATGTACAGAAATTAAGTGTTAATTTGTTTTCTCTAGTTTGTGCATTAGATAAGGGGTATACCATGACGTCGACACAAAGTAAATGTGAATTAATTAAAAATAATAAGGTTGCCTCCATAGCTGACCGTATTGAAAAGATGTTTGTTATGAATTTTAAATTTAATGATAATTGTTTGGCTGTAACTACTTTAAGTACATGGCATCAGAGATTTGCACATCAAAATTATAACTATGTAAAAGATTTTTTAAACAGAAATGATATCAGGGTTGAGGGCAACTGTGACGAGTGTGTGTCATGTGTACAAGGCAAGTAGCATAGACTACCGTTTGGCCAGAGTATAAGCAGAGCAGAAAAAGCAGGTGAGCTAATTCATATTGATTTGTGCGGCCCTATGGAAGTAATGTCTTTAGGGGATTCTCGTTATTTTCTTTTATTAAAAGATGACTACAGTAGTTACCGGTTTGTTTACTTCTTGAAAAATAAATATTTCGTTGGGGATAAAATATCAGAATTTCTATTAGAATTTGAAAATCAATTTAACTGTAAAGTAAAGAGAGTACGTTCAGATAATGGTACACAATTTTTAAATACATCAGTGAATAATTTACTTAAAAGAAAGGGTACATACATACATGAGACAACTGTACCCTATTCGCCTGAACGAAACGGAAGAATTGAGCGTGAGATGAGAACTGTTGTAGAGTCAGTTAAAACAATGATTATAGAAGCTGGTTTGGGGAAGGAAATGTGGGCTGAAGCAGTAAATGTGGCAGTATTTACTATAAATAGAACAGGACCTAGTCATGTGAAAGGTAAAACACCTTATGAGTTGTTGTTCGATAAAAGTTTTGATGTGAGTGTGTTAAGAACATTTGGAGTGGAAGTCTATGTGCATATACCTAAACAGAAACGATCTAAGTGGGATGTGAAAGGAGTGAGTGGTATATTTGTGGGCTATGGAGAAAATTGCAAGGGATACAGAGTTTGGTTCCCTAATACCAATCAGATAGAAATTTACAGAGATGTTGTGTTTGTCAATAATAAAAATAAAATTATATCTAGAAATGAGAAGACTTGTGTGAGTGATATGAAAGTGAGTGAGGTGACAGAACGCAGAAAAGAGTATGAGAAAAATACTGAAATTCAAATTGATAATTTACCTGATAGATGTAACGATGCAAAATTATCTGTCAGAAGTGAAAGAGAAATAGAAGATGAGAGGAGTATAAATGAGAATATAATGGAAGAATGGTTAGAGGAAGAGTTCTTGGATGCTGAAGGTGAACAAACAACTGATCTAATAAAACGACGAGTGCGAAGAAAACCAAAATGGCTAGAAGAGTATGATACAAGTTTATTGACACAATCAGGTGAGGAACTAACCTATCAAGATGTGATGAGTAGTGAGGATAAAAGTAGTTGGCAAGAAGCAATAGAAAATGAGTTGAATTCTTTAAAGAAGAATAACACTTGGACTGAAACTTATTTACCTGAAGGAAAGAAAATTATAGATGTGAAGTGGGTCTTTAAAATTAAGAAAGGAGAAAATAGTTTACCTCAATATAAAGCTAGGTTAGTCGCGAGAGGTTTCCAACAAGAAGAAAAAATTAAACAATATGAGATTTATGCACCAGTAGCAAAGTTAACCACTTTAAGAATTTTTTTAGCCATAGCGTCAAAGTATGGATTACATATTAATCAGATGGACGTTAAGAGTGCATTTCTTTACGGTGAGATTGACGAAGAAGTATACATAAAGAAACCAGAAGAAGTGCCTCAAGATGAAAAGGTGCTAAGACTAAATAAGTCATTATATGGGTTAAAGAAATCTCCTAGAAAATGGAATGAGAAATTTAATTCTTTTCTGATTTGTGAGGGATTTGAGCGGAGTAAAAGTGACTGGTGTTTGTACTATAAAAGAGGAATAAAATTTTATATTATTTTATTTGTAGATGATTTAATTTTATTGAGTGAGGATAAAAAGGAAATAGAGAGGATCAAGAAAGCCCTAAATGAGAATTTTGAAATGAAAGACTTGCATGGAACTACAAAGTACTTAGGCATAAATGTACAAAAATTTGAGAACGGAATATATCTGGATCAAGAAGATTATTTGAGAGATTTGTTAAAACACTATAATATGGATGGGTTAAACCAGTTACAACACCATTGGAGAAAGGATTACAAATAAGCAGTGAAACAACAGGAGATAATGAGTTAATTAACAAATGTAGGAGATTGATTAGAAGTCTAATGTATGCTATGTTAGGAACCCGCGCAGATCTATGTTATGCAGTGAGTTATCTGAGCCGTTACCAATCCTGTGCTAATGAGGATGTATGGAAGGCGTTGAAAAGAGTGCTAAGATATATAAAAGGTACATTAAAATATAAATTGCTGTATAAAAGGAGTGAGGAGAAACAAGTAGTTGGTTATTGTGATGCAGATTGGGGTGGAAGTCAGGATAGGAAGTCAACTTCAGGATATGTAATGAAAGTGTTTGGCTGTACTGTGTCTTGGTCTGCAAGTAAACAGCAGAGTGTAGCATTATCCTCGACCGAGGCAGAGTATGTTTCATTAGCTAGAGGAATATCTGAAGGATTGTGGATTAAGCAATTGTTATGGTGAAGTAGGTTTTAAGTGTGATAAGATTTTAATGTGTGAGGACAATCAGTCAGTAATTCATAGTTGTCACAATCCTGAAAATCATAAAAGAATGAAACATATTGATTAAAAATTTCACTTTATTAGAGATAAAGTGCAGAATAAAATTGTGGAATAGTTGTATGTCCCAACAGATGAACAGGTTGCAGATATTTGTACTAAAGCCTTATGTAAAAATAATTTTGAAAAATGTAGAGACCAATTATTGTTACTAGAGTGATTATAAGTAAAGTTAAGCTACTTTGATTTTGATTATACTAAAATTGATTGTATTTTTGTATTGATGAATGTTTTCACATTGAGGGGAGGTGTTGTTGAATGGAACGCAATGTGAAATCATCGATTATCTTTGATTTATACTCTATGTCTCATTGTCAATGCGAGCCCCGTATCAAAAAGAGCCTTTGGCGGTGTGTGCCGTGGCGTGTAGCTGTGTTGTGAGTGTTGTGCAGATAATGCAAATAAACAAAACTTAAACATCATAAAGACATTTATTTCCTTCCCTGGCCATACACCTTCAATAGTATTGGACGTTATTTATAGCGTAGATAACGAAAACGGCGAAATGAGATGCTAGACAGAACTGTCAGTAAACGGTCACCATACTTTTTTTGGTTTTTTGTTTTCGCTAAACCTTGTAGTGTGGTGTGTCCTTTCGCAGTAGTAGGCGTTACTAAGGCATAGGTAATGAAAACAGCTGAGATGCTGGGCAGAACTGTCAGTTAATGGTAACCAAACCTAGCCTGACAAGGTTTTTGAATTTTCTCGCAAAAGCTTGCTGCTTGCTGCTGCGGTCAACCTCCGAGGCGCACTGTACTGACACGTGGTGTCCCACGTGGCAGCAATAGCACCTCAGAGGTCTGGGCTCCAGCAGCTTCACCTGCGCTGAGACCCAGCCCACCAGTAGCCTTCGGCCCTCCACTATGGTTTTAGCCGCCGTCACCGAGCAGCATACCGTAACGGTATGCATACGCGTGGAGTCCGGGCGAAGGGCGCCTGCGAAAACGGCTGAGATGCTGGGCAGAACTGTCAGTAAACGGTAACCAAAGATAACCTGACACGGATTTTGGTTTTTCTCGCTAAAATTTGTAGTGTGCTGTGTTTGAAAGCGGAATACTGCAGTATTGGACGTATTTATAGCGTAGGTAACGAAAACAGCTGAGATGCTGGGCAGAACTGTCAGTAAACGGTCACCATATTTTTTTTTTTGTTTTTCTCTAAAACTTGTAGTGTGGTGTGTCCTACAGCATTAATAGGCGTATTTATAGCATTGGTAATGAAAACAGCTGAGATGCTGGACAGAATTGGCAGTTAACGGTAACTATATTTTTCTACGTTTGAAATCGCGGTGGTTTCGCGACTTTGGCGGCAAATTGACGGAACTATGCTTTAAATCAATCATGGTGTATAAAATTATGCTTAATACAACTCCTCTATGTTAAAACACTGGAAATACTGTGAGATGCTATGACGTCAAAAAGGAAGTTTGAATCTCATTTTCAAAATTGCTATTTTGACGCTAAAGCAACAGAACTATTGTTACAATCAATCAGGGTGTATATAACTATGTTTAAAACAACTCCTAGATTCTGAAAAACCTTTAATATGATGAGATGAGATGCTGCGATGTCATATGTGATGTTGGCATCTCATTAAAAAAATATTTTTTTCAGGGCAAATGAATCGAACATTCGTTATAAACTATCAGGAACTGTGGAACTATGCTGGATGCAAGCAGAACTCAAGTTATTTGTTGAGATGCTAAGTTCACAGTGACGAATTGAAGACGGTATTTCAATCACAGTTTACTTTGTGACAATATTAAATAGTAAGTACCTACATCTTCTCAGATACCCGGAATATAAAAAAAAAAAAAATTAACAAAAATTAAAAAACCCGACTCCGTAAAAAATAACTAATAACTTTAAATAAAAAACTGAAAAGAATAAAACAAGTTCAGGAGACCGGACATATTGACTGCAACAGTCGGGACCCATATTGGATGTAATGTCTAGATTATTTAATGGGTCCCGACTGTTGCAGTCAATATGTCCGGTCTCCTGAACTTGTTTTATTCTTTTCAGTTTTTTATTTAAAGTTATTAGTTATTTTTTACGCAGTCGGGGTTTTTATTTATTTAATTTTTTTTTTTTTTTTTACACTTTTTATTTACTTATATCATATCAAACCACTTTAAAATCCTCATGATGAGCCCTTTATCGAGCCGTCCAGGCTGCAGAGCGCGCCAAATATTTGAATTTTGATTACTTTTATTATAATACTTGCTGTTGCCCGCAGCTTCGCCCGCGTGAAATTCGGTAACTGTCCCATGGAATCATACTAAAGGGATAAATAGTATCCTACATGTTAATTCAGGTTATAAATATGAACTAAGTTATAATTATGGTTATAAAATTATGTGCCAAATTTCATAATTATCACAATAATTATAATCATCACAATCACCATCACTATCACAATCACAATAATTATAATCATCACAATCACTATCACTATCACAATTACAATCACTATCACTATCACAATCACCATCATCATCACTTTCACATACACCATCACTGTCACATTCACCATCACAGTCACCATCACTATGACAATCACAATCACCATCACTATCACAATCACCATCACTATCACAATCACCATCACATCATTATCACCATCACCATCACTGTCACATTCACCATCACAATCACCATCATTATCACTGTCACTATCACAATTACTATCACCATCACTATCACAATCACTATCACAGTCACTATCACAATCACCATCACAATCACCATCACCATTACTATCACAATCACTATCACAATCACCATCACAATCAGAATCACTATCACAATCACCATCATCGTTATCACAATCACCATCATCGTTATCACAATCATTATAATCGTCATCACAATCATCATCATCATTATCACAATCATCATCATCGTTATCACAATCATCATCATCGTTATCAAAATCATCATCATTATCACAATCATCACAATAAATCAACAATAACCCTGTATTGAAACCGAGTCCGCCATCTTCTGGATCTCAAAATAAACGCCATATTCGTAATCAGCACCCCTGATAATCTCGAAATCGACACACATATTGATTTTTAGACATTTCAACCCCATTGCACCCCAACGTTACAAAGGATGATGGTATTTCAGGTCCGCCACATTAAATCTTAAATTCGTTGTTTTTTATAATACACCACACAACAAATAACAATGTAGATTTTCAGACTTTGTCACCCCATTTACCCCTTTAGGGGTTGAATTCTGAAAAAAACTAAAACACAAAATAATGTTAACAACTAATTTATTAATAAGAGTACTCCTGTGAAGTTTCGAACAAAACAGTCAACTAATTTTGTTTCCCCACACAAACTTTCGACTCCCGTTTCACCCCCTTAGGGGTGAATTTTGAAAAAACCTTTTTTAGTGGACCCCTAAACCTCATAAGGAATCTATGGGCCTAATTTGGAATCTCTAGACTCGGTGGTTTGGGCTGTGCATTGATTTTTAGACTTTGTCACCCCATTTCCCCCTTTTAGGGGTTGAATTCTGAAAAAACCTGAAACCTGTTTCTACTCATTTACCAATAGGAGCACTCCTGTGAAGTTTCGAATAAAATAAAATAGTCTAACTATTCTTGTTTCCCCATACAAACTTTGGAGCCCCGTTTAACCCCCTTAAGGGTTGAATTTTGAAAAATCCTTTGTTAGTGCACTCCTAGACCACATAAGGAACCTACGAATCAGTAGACCCAGTGGTTTGAGCTGTGCGTTGATATATCACCCAGTCAGTCAGTCAGTTTACCGTTTTATAAATATATGGATTTGCCATTTCAAATTACATTCAAACATATAAGTTGCATATATTTTTGTAATCACCTTTTAAAACCCTTCATTTTGATACCCCACTCGATGGTATTAGAAGAAGAAAAAAAAAATCGATCTCAATATGGCACCCCAAATCCACGATATTTAATTGTTTTTTGATTATAATGTAGCCAGTGACACTCGCGCCATCAAGACAAATCTAACGACATTTATTGTATCCAAATCCCTCCATCCGTTGAGGAGTAACGAGGGAACAAAGAAACGGACATACATACAAACATACATACAGGGCAAACACATAACCTTCCTTTTGGGCTTCGCCGCAGTCGGGTAAAAATACACAACACCTTGAACTTATACTAGCCTAGTACTTTTTAGTGGGGTATCAATGTATTACTTAAAATAGGGATCACTGGATGAGCAAAATAACTTTATTAATAAGAGGTTTTCCTTTTGAGGTTTTAAAAAAAAAACTAGTTTCCAAGAACTCTATAGATGGCGTTGAACTTACTTAATAGTTGGTGCCAAAGCCAAAACGCTTGAAAAAAAAAACATTGTGTCACGTCACATACTCTCGTTGACTGACACTTTCATTTGCTTAACCTTCCGAATATAATCTACATTTCTCGCGCTTTGTTAAAATCTGTTTTTTAGGTTCCGTTCCTTGCATTATCATACTTACTCCTAGCGCCATCTATCCAGCAACTAGGGAAGAGCTAAAAAGAAAATCCCTCATTATAAAGCCATATTTCGTTTTTAATGTGTTTTTACTCTGTGACAGCTATGTCGAAGCGAAACAAAAGACAGTGCATCAAAAATTCAAAACCAAGAAAATTCACGATCCGACGTTAAGGGACTCGACGCAGCTTGGGGAATGATTCATACAGACACACAGACAAACAGACAAAATTTAAAAAAAATGGTAGAAATGGGTTCTGTTAGTGATCCTTTAACATCCCTACATTTTTTTTTCTAAATATTTTCAATGTACAGAAACGCCACGTCTACAGATTTATTATATATATTTATATATATATACAGGGTGGAATTTTGTAATGCCACCTGGAGGGAAAGTACTCTTAATACTGCAGATAGAAAATTTTACTCAAAGGAAACATTCCTTTATTTTTAATAAGAAATTAATCTGCATTCAAAGATTTTTAAAATTCGCTTGCCACAGTTGGGAATCGAACCAGCTAAATTCCAAAAAAATAACATCCTGTACCAATGGCACCAATCGATAAAGTCTATCATAAGGATCAAATCTCTCTAACAAACATGATAAATTAAATGAAAGGAAAACCATGAAATCTAAAGTTATAAATTCAATGGGATCAATTCAATACGATAAAGCACTTTTATTCAAAGGATGGACCTTTACAATTGAAGAAAGAAGATTGAAATTTACACGTGTTTGTTTGTGCAAATTGCAATCTTCCTATCTAAATACACACATCAAAAGTATCTAGGGATCAACATATATTTTTGCAATAACTTTTCTCCTGATTGATATTAATTAAAATTTTCTTTAAGGATTCATCAAATAAAGTGTTTTCGTTTGTCACAGTAACGATAAACCAAGACACCTTTGCATTAATAAAGAAATTTGCCATTTTCCTAATAAAGGGATTTTTGACATTTGAACCACTAACATTAAAGTTCGAAAAAATGACTGAAAACACAGTTTTCTTTAAAATTTTATTAGGTAACTTAAACAATTAATAATCCGTGTTTCTACCGCGAACACTAACAACACAAGAACATCGGTTTGGCATACTCAAAATGAGTTCATCCAAATCACGCTGTGGAATGGCCGCCCATGTTCGTTGCAACAACAAAAAAAGGTCTTCTTGCGACTGGATACCCTCCATATTCGGCAGAGCTCTTCTCTGTAGCATATCCCATGCATGCTCAATCGGGTTCAAGTCTGGCGACTGAGCAGGCCAGGGCAGGACATTGATGTTAGATGCGGCGAGAGTCTGTCTTACAACTCTTGCGGTGTGCGGTCGTGCATTATCATGCATTAACTGAAATAAGGGACCGATTTGCACTTGTAGAGGAACGATGACGTCTGATACAATCGTCTCAGCATAAATTTGAGCGTTGAGGTTGCCTCTGATCCAAATCAACTCAGTTCTTCCGCCGATCCAAATACCCGCCCATACCATGATGGTTCCACCACTATAAGGATGGACTTCCTGGCAGGATTTTAATCGCTGTTGGCGTCCAGGGGTTCTCCAGTGTCGTATACGTCTTGTATCCGGTCTCATACCAAAACGAGACTCATCAGAAAAGCACACGAAACGCCATTGTTCTTCTGCCCAATTTCTGTGTTCAAGAGCCCATTGATATCGAATCCTACGATTGTGCATTGCTATAGGTGGTACCCGTAGCGGTCTTCGGGAATGAAGGTTCACTTCATGCAAGCGGTTTCTGACTGTTTGGTCGTTAATTAAGTTTCCTGAAGAGTGATGAAGCCTCACGGCTAACATCATGGCGGTTATTGTTGGAGCTCTTCGAGTTAAGATTTGAATGTATCAGTCTTGTCTCCGTGTGGTGCAGCGATACCGTCCTCCATGGCGCTCAGCCACGGTACCAGTGCTTCGGTAACGTGTCCAAAGTCGACTGATAACACTCTGACTTGTATTCAGAGCTAAAGCTACAGTACGTTGCCGGGAACCAGCTTCTATCATTCCCACGGCTCTGAGCATTTCTTCCCTGCTTAAATGACGTCGCCGCTCCATAATAACGTTGGTTTTAATCAGTAGTAGGGAAACAGTAGCACTAATAATGTCTTCAATGCGTTGTATGTTTTTATAGGGAAAATATTGACAGCTTATTTTCATCTTTTACTCGAATTTGATTGAGAGTTCCTGATTCAAATTATGAAATGCACCAAAAAGGATCCATATAAATTTATAAAATCATAAATTTATTACAAAGCCACATCTCAATCTCAAGAAATCCGCATAAAAATGCTTGATCCCTAGACACTTTTGATGTGTGTAGTTGTTCGTTATTTTAGTCAATAAATTACGTTAAAAGACAATTGTTTATTAGAATCTAACATAAGTAATTGGATGGACCTTAAGTAAAAGTGCTTTATCTTATCCCATTGAATTTACAAGTTAAGATTTCATGGTTTTCCTTTCATTTAATATATCATGTTTGTTAGAGGGATTTGATCCTTATGACTGACCCTATCGATTGGTGCCATAAAAGTACAGCATATTATTTTTTTGGAATTTAGCCGGTTCGATTCCCGAGTGTGGCACGCGAATTTTCAAAATCTTTGAATGCAGATTAATTTCTTTTTAAAAATAAAGGAATGTTTCCTTTGATTAAAATTTGCTATCTCCGGTTTTTAGAGTACTTTCCCTCCAGGTGGCATTACAAAATTCCACCCTGTATATATATATATATATATTATATATATATATATATATATATATAAGAGAAGTCCACTCACTGACTGACCACTCATCACGAAATCTCGGAAACTACTGGGCCGTGAGGTCTAGAATTTGGCACAAGCACTCTCTATGGGGTGCAGGCGCGCACTAAGAAAGGATATTTTAAAATTCGCACCCCAAGGGGTTGAAAAGGGGTGTCAAAGTTTGTATGAAAGTCCTATGTTTTTAAAGATAGAGACATCATTGTGGGCTTGAATGTTCCTTTTGGCTTCTAGGTGCTCCCTAAGAAAAGGTTTTACGAAATTCGGCCCCTTTGGGTATAAATAAGGGTGTTTAATGTTTGTATGAAAAAAGTTAAAGATCCAAATTGAATCTTACGGCAATGCGTTATTGCACATTTTACATTGAAATTAGAATTCGGAAGCCGATAAGGTCCAAATTGAATTTTACGACAACGCGTTAATGCATATTTTACATTGAAATAAGTATTTCAATGTTTCTTGAGGTTTCTCTTCAGTTTTTATCATTGACTTGAGAAGTAGATGGACTGGAAATACCTACAAAAAAAAGGTGCCACAAAATTTCTCATAAAATGGCTGCCAATGATAGGGATGTACCAATTAGGGAATATAGTGTAACTATAACAAGTATCGATACTAATACCACATAATAGTTTTACGAGTCGTACTAGATATCACGTTTGAATCATATTTATAATTTACTAAGCACTTCGCCCGCGAAAATTGTGATAGCTCGGCTAATTTGCATGACATCAATATAATTTATATCTTAAGTTACTCGGTAATGATGTAGCTTTCTAATAGTAAAATATTTTTTAACAGAAGTTCTTGAGTTAAATCGTAACAAACACACAAACAAAAAATCAAATCTTTCCTCTATATTATTATAGCATAGATTCTAACAGTCTGTTGTAACAAAAAAATGAGTAAGTTTAATGCTCTTCTGATATCTGACCGTTATTAAATGTAGTGTTTTTTCTGCACAGAATTTATAAACAATTTTAGTCGCATCACTTTTGCGCTTTCGCTTATTTTTAACCGACTTCCAAAAAGGAGGAGGTTCTCAATTCGATCAGTATTTTTTTTATTTATTTTTTTATATCTGGTCTGTAGCTTCTAGTAGGTAAGCGGACTAGGTTTGCCAGATACAGTAATTTCATTTCCTGGCCAATTCGAAGGATACTAATTTGGTGGGTACGAAAATAGTTATTGGTCTTTGTATATTGCATTTCTTGTAATATTTTACAAACATACCAATACACATAAGTATGTCAAAAATCAACTTACCAGCTTTAATTGCTCATACTATGCAGATTATTTTTTAAATATGAAAACACAAACATTAATTGAGTATCGCACCTCGTTTTTAGTTATTCATTAAATAAAACTTCGGTAAAAATCAACATGTGTTTTATTTATTCAATAAACATTTGGTATGAAAACAACAATATTATGTATATCAAAATAAAACAAACTACCTATTCATTTCTAAACAATGTTAGTTTGTTCAAAAACTGCTTTCCGAGGCACGGAGGAAACTCGGTATGTAATGGGTGGTCACCCATCCACAGTCCAACCTAGGCAAACATCAGATTTTTTAACGTTGCTCGTCTCACAGAAAACAGATGACTCTTGATGTTGTTTTTTGATGGATGCCTGAAAAAATAGGAATTTCGTTATGCAATATTTGTTTTGTATTGTGTAACGGGCTGGTGTCCGTAACTCCACGTCAAATTCGTCAGTCATAACGCGTACCTAATTTGCGTGCGAACAATAATAATCTTTTTTCGACCCGATTAGCACACGTATGTAGGTACTATACCGATATCGTACCAGCACAGCGAAGGAACTAGTATCGGAAAATATTACCGCAACGGTACCACACTATTCCACCATGACATATTATTGTAAACAAACGAATGAAATTATGAAACTAAAAAAAGGTCTGTTGGACGAAAATAAGCCCAAATATGAACACTACAGCCATAAATTCACGATCCCTTAGCATTTTTTTTATCAAAAGTGTATTACTATGTGTAATAATTCATGAAAACCGGCTACTAACCTGTGAAAAGACAATTTAGGTTGATTTTCCTTCTTTCTTGCACAACACATCATAACACAACACTCAGGCATGTTGAATAGCTGTTTTCCACCATATACGTGCAAATTTTATAGATAAACTCTTCGTAATTTTCTCACAAATCTTAATAATTGCAAAAGTAAACACTCATTTGACAGCAGAACTACCACAAAACTCGTCGCATAATATGGCGGATACGGCACTTACCTACAACTGTTACTACAGCTACGTCACAACAAAATGATGTCATTATGAGCAACAGCTGAAATATTGTTGTCTCTTTTTAACCGACTTCCAAAAGGAGGAGGTTCTCAATTCGATTGGTATTTTTTTTTTTTTTTTTATCAAATACGATTACCACATTACATAGAATGAAGCAAAACGATATTTCACATTCTGTTTCGTATTTCACTCACATTTGTCTATGCAAATGTAGGTACAGAATATCGGGGCCCCTCCATATTTCTTTCTATCTCTATTGTTTTTATGCGAATTTCTAGGTGGCCAGTATGTTTCAATAATATGCAAGCGTCTGCTCAAAGGTAATGAAATGAGGTTCTATAACGTTCTAACGTTTGTATGCCAATTTCTAGGTGGCCATTATTTTTCATTAATTATGCAGGCGTCTGCTGAAAGGTAGGGAAAACGTTTCAAAAAACGAACTCATGAATCAATCAGAGAATACAGAATAATTTTTAAGCGATACACGTTCAAGCGTTCAAGCTCATTTTTGTTCTGCGATATTTTCCTATTACTACTAATTTGCTTTGAAATATTTGTCAATATCGTTGTTTGGTTTGTCTTCGTTATGGTTCAAAATATTTCATGCCGTGGCGTTTCTGTACAATTAAAATATGTATTTAGAAAAAAAAAGGTGTGTTAAAGGATCACTAACAGAATCCATTTCAACTATATTTAGATTTTTTGGTTGTATATCTGTGCGGTCTTTTGTTACAAATATACTTTACTTTGATACAAATTATAAAACCTATGTGGTGAGATTTAATGCACAAATATTGGCCATAACTTAGAGGTTTTAGTTTTTGTTTCGTTGTAATGGGTGCTTTCTATCAAATGAACTTAGTGTTCAAGAAGAACTTATCATCAAAATGTAAGATACACGCAGCAATATTTATTCAACCAAAATGGTACTAATGACTAAACATCATGTGCTCACAAGTTAACTTTTAAATCGAGTGACCGTCTTTAAAAAAATCGTATTATAGCAAAAGGTACTCTCAATTAGTCTATATGACGCTGCTTTAAAAATCTACATAGCCAATATAGTGTGCGTTAGACCGCTTTCCATGAATTATATTTTGTCAATTTAACTTCGGAGTCGATAGATGGCGTTGTTAATTTCACTCCATTTTCTGAATCGCATTGTTAAGATTTTTCGTGAAAGAATGACTCTCGCCCGAGTCAGTTGCCTCAGATTTGGTGTTATGCCCACGAAACAAATTCAGGAGGTTCTCAATTCAATGCGTATAATTTTTTATGTAGAACCATGCATCACTTTTTACAGGTAGGTACTTAATTCCGGTATGCACGATATTTTTTTTTTTTGTGAAAAGCGTATAATTATCTTAAAATATGACCTATTTCAAATTGAAAAATCGTGTTTGGGCTCATTTCGGATACCTTAATGAGAACTTTACCTAGCTGGAGTATGACAGTCATCGAAGGTCTGACGATGGAGACGGAAGGCAGTTGCAAAGGGTCCGCAAGAGTTTACAGCAGCTATATGTCGTGTTTCGGCTTATTTCATGCACCTTGATGAGAACTTTAGACCTGGCTGGAGTATGACTGTCATCAATGGTCTAACAATGGAGACAGAAGGCAGTTGCAAGAGGTCCTAAACAGTTTGCAGCAGCTTTGTTGTTATTGGCTTCAGTTCATGCACCTTATTAAGAACTTAAGACCTGCCTGGAGTATGACTGTCATCAACGGTCTAACGATGGAGACGAATGGCAGTTGCAAGAGGTCCTCAACAGTTTACAGCAGCTATATCGTGTTTGAGCACCTTGATGAGAACTTTCGACCTAGCTAGGGAAAGACTATCATCGAGTGTCTAAGGATGAAAATGTAAGGCTGTCGAGAGAAGCCTCTAATTGGAAAAACATAGTAGAATATTTTAGCGATGAATGTGTAGCGGCACTACAAAAAAAGCAACATCAACAAAAAGTACTACAGCGCCATCTATGACACGAGGGATGAACTAAAACTGAGTATTTCTACATCGCGCAAGCAGAGTTATCCGTGAGACCGCGACTTAAGACTATATACAAGAACCCGACAACAACTGTCGGGCAGTGGCCCACCAGACAAAACACCCGTCTGGTCGGAGGATCCTCCCTTTTCTATGGGGGATGAAGCGCTTTACACCCTGTTCTTCATACCCAAATATTTCCGAGAAATTAAATTGTTGCCCACTTGAATCTATACTTATTGTAGAGGTTTGTTTGGTTGGAACGCGCTTATTTAAGGAACTACTGGTTCGAGTTAAAACATATTTTAGTGTTGGATAGCCCATTTATCAAAGAAGGCTATACATTATATAAGATCAATGAAAAATGTTGCAAATACAAGGAAAAATTATTGCTTTTGAGCTTCCGTTGCGTGCGCTGCGTAAACGGTAAAAGTTACTCAACAATCATACATGTATGACGGGATTGTTCCTCTTAAAAAGTTCGCGATTGCACATTGGTTGACTCACACTCTCTCTAACCCTCTCTCTTTCTCTCTTATGTAACGCAGACGAAGTTGCGTGGGTCAACTAGTCTAAATATATAAAAGAAGAAACTGACTGACTGACTGACTCGTCTATCAACGCACAGCCCAAACCGCTGGGTCTACAGATTCCAAATTTGGCATGTAGGTTCCTTATGTGGTCTAGGGGTGCATTAAGAAAGGATTTTTCAAAATTCACTCCTAAGGGAGTTAAACGGAGGGCACGCCACGATAGTGGCGATAAGTTCCCTCTTTGAGGAGTGGCTTCAGAGACGCCACGGCGTCCTCACCTTCCGCCTGACGCAGGTCCTCACCGGGCACGGAGTGTTCGGGAGGTTCCTGCACCGTATCGGGCGGGAGGAAACGCCCGGGTGCTTCCATTGTGAGGATCGACCGGAGGACACGGTGGAACACACGGTGGAGGTGTGCCCCGCGTGGGCGGAGCACCGCCGTGTCCTCGAAGCGGCGATCGGCGGCGGCGACCTCTCGCGTCCGGCCCTGGTGCAAGCCATGGTCCGGAGCGAGACGGAATGGGACGCCGTCACCTCCTTCTGCGAAGCAGTAATGCTAAAGAAGGAGGTGGCGGAACGTGAGAGGGAGCGAACCTCTCAACGTCCCGGCCGCCGCGGGAGACGCCCCGGGCGTCGGGGGCCACCACCACGTGGCCCCCGGCCACCGTAGGCGCGGGCCTGTGGACGGTGGGCTATGGGCTAGCTCGCCGTCCGTCCGTCTCATGACGACAGGCCGTGTCGACGGTGCGTTCGTGTTCCACGCGCGCCTCAAAGAGAGTCAGCAAAAAGGAAGGGGTCCGTAAGGACCGATGCCTGCCGGGGTTGCGGGACAGTTCGAAAGAGATACCGCGGCCCCGGACCACAAAGGGCGATGAAGGAACATGGATGGGTTTTAGTCAGTAAAAGTCTGACACTCCTTCCTGCTCCGCCCAGAGCGGGAGGGGTTATTTGATGATTTCCCATCCGAAAAAAAAAAAAAAAAAAAAAAATGGGGTTAAACGGGGCTCCAAAGTTTGTATGGGGAAACAAGATTAGTTAGACTATTTTATTCGAAACTTCACAGGAGTGCTCCTATTAATAATTGAGTAGAAACGGGTTTCAAGATTTTTCAGAATTCAACCCCTAAGAGGGGGAAAAGGGGTGACAAAGTCTAAAAATCAATGCACAGCCCAAACCGCTGAGTCTAGAGATTACAAATTTGTCACATTGGTTCCTTATGTGGTCTAAAGGTGCACTAAGAAAGGATTTTTCAAAATTCATCCCCTAAAGGGGTTAAAGGGGGCTCCAAAGTTTGTATGGGGAAACAAGATTAGTTAGACTATTTTATTCGAAACTTCACAGGAGTGCTCCTATTAATAAATGAGTAAAAATGGGTTTTAGGTTTTTTCAGAATTCAACCCCTAAGAGGGGGAAATGGGGTGGCAAAGTATAAAAATCAATGCACAGCCCAAACCACTGAGTCTAGAGATTCCAAATTTGGCACATAAGTTTTTATGGGGTCTAGGGGTGCACTAAAAAGGATTTTTCAAAATTCATCCCCTAAGGGGTTGAAACGGGGGTCCAAAGATTACATGGGGAAATAAGATTAGTTAGACTACTTTATTCGAAACTCAACAGGAGTACTCCTATCGATAAACGAGTTAACATTTGTGTTTCAGGTTTTTTCAGAATTCAACCCCTAAAGGGGGAAATGGGGTAACAAAGCCTGAAATTCAACATAGGTATTGTTTGTACGGTGAATTGGGTTGGGTGTAATACAAAAACAACGATTTTAAGATTTAATGTGGCGGACCTGAATTACCATCATTCCCTGTTGGGGTGCGATGGGGTTGAAATGTCTAAAAATCAATATGGGTGTCGAAACCGAGATTATTAGGGGCGCTGATGTCGAAAATGGCATTTATTTTGAGATCCAGAAGATGGCGGATTCAACTTCTATTCTGGGTTATTGTTGATTTATTGTGATGATTGTGATAACGATGATGATGATTGTTATAATGATGATGATGATTGTGATTACGATGATAATGATTGTGATTACGATGATGATTGTGATAATGATCATGATGATTGTGAAGATGAATTTGATTACGATGATAATGAGTTTGATAACGATGATGGTGATTGTGATTGTGATAGTGATTGTGATAGTGATGGTGATTGTGATAGTGACGGTGATTGTGATGGTGATTATGATGGTGATAGCGATGGTTGTTATAACGAGGATGGAGATTGTGATGATGATGATTATGATTAAGATGATAATGATTGTGATTACGATGATAATGATTGTGATAGGTAACGATGATAGTGATTGTGATTTTGATAGTGATAGTGATGGTGATTGTGATAGTGACGGTGATTGTGATGGTGATTATGATGGTGATAGCGGTGGTTGATATAACGAGGATGGAGATTGTGATGATGATGATTATGATTAAGATGATAATGATTGTGATTACGATGATAATGATTGTGATAGGTAACGATGATGGTGATTTTGATAGTGATTTTGATGGTGATGGTGATTGTGACAGTGATGGTGATTGTGATAATGATGAAGATGATTGTGATTACGATGATAATGATTGTGATAACGAGGTTAGTGATTGTAATAATGATTGTGATGGTGATTATGATGGTGATAGTGATTGTGATAGTGATATTAATGGTGATAGTGATAATGATGGTGATTGTGATAATGATTGTGGTTGTGATAGTGATGGTGATTGTGGTCATGATTATTGTGATTAAGATGATAATGATTGTGATGACGAGGATGGAGATTGTGATGACGATGATTGTGATTACGATGATATTGGTTGTGATTACGATGATAATGATTGTTACAATGATGATAGTGATTGTGATCGTGATGGTGATTGTGATTGTGATGATGATTGTGATGGTGATTGTGACAGTGATTGTGATAGTGACGGTGATTGTGATGGTGATAGCGATGGTGATAGCGATGGTGATGGTGATTGTGAGTGTGATGGTGATAATGATGAAGGTGATTGTGATTACGATGATAATGATTGTGATAGTGATTGTGATGGTGATGGTGATTGTAATGGTGATGGTAAAGGTGATTGTGATGGTGATTGTGATAGTGATAGGGATAGTGATAGTGGTAGTGATAGTGATAGTGATGGTGATAGTGATAGTGATAGTGATGGTGATTGTGATAATGATTGTGGTTGTGATAGTGATGGCGATTGTGATCATGATGTTTGTGATTATGAAAATGATTGAGATTACGATGATAATGATTGTGATGACGAGGATGGAGATTGTGATGATGATGATTGTGATTACGATGATAATGATTGTTAAAATGATGAAAGTGATTGTGATAGTGATAGTGATTATTTTGATAGTGATTGTGACGGTGATTGTGATGGTGATAGCGATGGTGATGGGGATTGTGATGGTGATGGTGGTTGTGATGGTGATTGTGATGGTGATTGTAATGATGATTGTGATAATGATTGTGATAATGATGGTGGTTGTGATAGTGATTGTGATAATGTTGGTGACTGTGATAGTGATCGTGACTGTGATAATGATTGTGATAATGATGGTGGTTTTGATAGTGATGTTGATTGTGATAATGATGGTGGTTGTGATAGTGATGGTGGTTGTGATAGTGATTGTGATGATAATAATAAATTGTGATGATTATGAAATTTGGCACATAGATAGTTTATAACCTGGATTAACAGTGTAGGTATATACAGGGTGGAATTTTTGCATGCCACCTGGAGGGAAAGTACTCAAAATACCGGAGATAGTAAATTTTGCTCAAAAGAAACATTCCTTTGTTTTTAAAAATAAATTAATCTGCATTCAAAGATTTTTAAAATTCGCGTGCCACACTCGGGAGTCGAACCGGCTAAATGCCAAAAAATAACATCCTGTACTTTTATGGCACCAATCAATAGGGTCAATCATAAGGATCAAATCTCTCTAACAAACATTATAAATTGAATGAAAGGAAAACCATGAAATCTGAAGTTATAAATTCAATACGAATAAAGCACTTTTATTTCAAATAATCAAATCAAATCAAATAATTTATTCGCATAATATGGGTAAATAGGTGGTACATAAATATTACATTACAATTAAACGAAATGGGTGATATAACTATGCATACGAACTGAACTATCATTAATGCACTAGATTAGGAATTAAGTGAGGTGTTATAATAATTTTCTATTCTTATAACTAAGGTATTCCTGGGTCGTGTAGAAACATTTATTGACTAACCAGGCATACAATTTTTTTCGGAATAAAGTAATGGGTAGGTATTTTAGTTCATTAGGTAATTTGTTAAATAATTTAATTGACACGGGGTAACAGTTTCTTCTATACAGATCAGTTTTTATGTTTGGTAAGGGAAAGCTATTGGGATAACGGGTATTAAAATTACAATATTCACCAAACGATTGGTTTAGGTACTGATGTGTTTTGACGAAAATACAAGACTCAAATATATACATGGACGGTGCTGTTAATAAATTTAGCTTTTGGAACAATGGTTTGCATGAAGTTAATGAATCCACATTACAAATTGCGAAAATCTTGGTTACATCATTCACGTTGAGATGGTATATTATGTGAGGACAATGTAGCAAGATGTGCACGGTAAAAGTGTGCACAGCAAAAACACACAAACAAAAAAAAAATACAATTCAAAATAATTCATTTAAATAAGCCATGGCAACCAAAAGATGACCAGTCACAACTTACAGCGCCCGTTCACGGACAGGACGCATGGATCAGCACCATTCAACTCAACCATTTTGAAGGGAACTAAATGATCCGACACATGCGCCACCATCAGCGAGACAATTGAGTGAGCATGACATACTCCAAACCGCCAGGGCACATTCAAGTCAAGAAAAGACGTAGCTTCCCAGTGAATGACAGCTTTCTAGTACATAGTACTCACACAATATGGGCTATGCATTTATATAATACTAAAGAGATTGAATCTATACAATGCAAAGATAGTTGTACAATCTTCAGCAGCTCCAACAATACAATTTAATGCTATCAATTTATGCGCCCCTTTCCTTGTGGAGCAGGACCAGAATTGAGCCAAGCATTTTTATCAGCGATATAATCGCTCAACTTGTAATATGCTTGCTTACATAGTGTGCGTTTAATGCATGTTTTAAATTTTGTCTCATTCAGTTCAAGAATACTTTGTGGAATTTTATTATAGCATCTCAAACAGTATCCCGTGAAAGATGAGTCTACTTTAGTGAGTCTGAAACCTGGCTGAACTAGTTGGTCCCTATTTCTAGTACTGTAATAATAATTATGTCTGTCACCCCTTTTACCAAAAAGGTGCAGATTTTTTCTGACGTACATTATGTTTTCGTAGATGTATTGACAATGTACCGTCATGATGCCAATATCCTTAAACAGTTTCCTTAGAGAATCGCACCTACGAAGATTATATATGGCTCTGATGGCTCTTTTCTGCAGAATAAATATAGACTCAATATCTGCAGCCCGTCCCCACAGCAAAATGCCATAAGACATTATACTATGAAAGTAACTAAAATAAACCAGTCTAGCGGTATCTACATCAGTATACTGACGGATTTTTCTAATGGCATAGGCTGCTGAACTTAGCCGCCCCGCAAGAGATGTCAAATGAGAACCCCATTGTAGCCTTGAATCAAGCGTAATCCCCAGGAAAACCTTTTTATCTACGAATTCAAGTTTCTCTTAAATTCAATATTATATCACAATCACTACTTTTAACATTCGGTAAAGCAAATCTTATGTATTTGGTTTTTTTTTCATTTAATACCAAATTGTTTGCTGTGAACCAATTTTGAACCTGAAGTAGGGCATTATTCACGTCATCTAGATTTTGGGCCCGCCTATTTATCTTAAAAATTAGGGAAGTGTCATCAACAAATAACACCATATTTTGAGGTTGGTTTTTCAGTAAATAGGGTAGATCATTTATATATACTAGAAAGAGGAAAGGACCCAATATTGAGCCTTGTGGAACCCCCACTTTTACTTTTAACCCCTGTGAATTAACACCATTTATTTGAACATGTTGTTGTCTATCATTCAAATAAGATTTTTTTTACCAAACTAAGTGCAAGTTTACACAGTCCGTAATGCTCAAGTTTCAAAAGTAATGTATCGTGATTTATGCAATCAAACGCTTTGGAGAGGTCACAAAAAAATCCTATGGCGTCTTGAGACTCTTCCCACGCAGTAAATATGTGCTTAATAAGGTTACACCGGCGTCAGTAGTACAACGTCCCTTGGTGAAGCCATACTGTTGATCATGTAAGATTCTGTTGGTGTTACAATGATAGAGCATTTGATTAAGCATTACTTTTTCAAAAACCTTGCTAAAAACTGGTAACACGGATACAGGTCTTTAATTATTAGTATTTGAAAAGAGGTATGACTTTACTGTATTTCATTAAATCAGGGAAAACTCCTTGGTCTACACATAAATTAAAAATTAAAGCGAAGTAAGGGGCTATAGTCTCAAGTATGGATGTAAAAACTTTGACAGACATTTTTGACAAAAAGTTTTTATAATAATCATAGGGTTAATGTGTTTAAATTTAAATTCAACCAGGCAGCCAGACACATTCGCCTTTAATAAACCAATTGAGAGTTCAGGTGAGGAAATAAGAGCCTCCGTTGTTTTTAGTGGTATATCGGTAAAGAAATTTACAAATTCTTGAGCTACTTCCTGATTAGAGCTTTTAGGACCACATGCTGTATCTAATGTGTAGCTAGTGTTACGTATTTTCTTCCTGTTAGTCTCATTATTTATAACTTTCCAAACTGTCTTTATTTTATTTTCTGCTGTTTTGATCTTGTTGCTAATGTGCAGTGTTTTAGCAAGCTTGCATGTATTTCTAAAAAAAATTGAATACTTAGCAACATACTTATTAAAAGTTTCAGTGTTTATAAAAGGCTTAAGGCCATAAAGCTCAAATAGTTTTTCCCTACGTTGCCCAATCACTAAATATGAATTTAGGGCAAATACTTTTTGTCTTCTTTTCAAAAGTTTTATTGAATTCCGTGTGAACTATTGAAAAGAAACGATCATACAATTGATCTATATTAATATCATCAAGGCTCATAACGCTTAACTTGTTCTGTAGCAAAATATTATACCTATTTAATCTGCTAGAAGTTATAGGTCTAAATTTAATTTGAACTTTTTGCAATGGGGGTGTATTTCACCTGAAGGTTACAGTTTGTCCGCTATGGTCAGAGGGCAGACAATTTACTATTGCTTTATCTAAGTAATCACAATCGCAGAAAATATTATCTATACAAGTAGCAGAAGATGGAGTGACTCTAGTAGGTTCTTTAAAAGTGTTGGTCAAGTCAAATGACTTAAAAAAATTTAATAAGCGACTGCTATTTGAACATTCTTCTAAAATATTGATATTAAAATCACCACAAATAATTGTAGATTTATTAATGGCTGCAAGTTTTGCTATCACATCTTCCATTATTGATTCAAATAAGGAAAAGTTTTGATAGTTTGGGGGTCTGTACACACACACAATTACATGCTTATCTAGCTCAACACAGGACAGTTCAACGCAATGTTCAACCGAGAGACCTACTATGTCATTACGTTGCTTATATTTAAAACAATTTCTTATTAATATTAGGGAACCTCCACGAAGCATAGTTTTACGGTTAAAGCAGCTACCCACCATATAGTTCTCATAATTGATAAGCATTTGGTAATCCTTAAGCCAATGTTCAGTAAAACAAATAATGTCAAACTTACTATTTTCTAAAAACAATTCAATTTCTAATAATTTGGAAGAAATGCCTTGGATATTTTGATGGAATAATTTCAAAGTGTTCTGCTGAGGCCCTTTTTTACTAACTAATTGAGTGCAAGAAGATACGTTGGTAGGATTAACAATATTGTTAATCGTACCTCCTGTTGTCTCATTTCCTAGTTTAAATTAATTTTTGGAGTGAGGCTGGAGACACCCGTACCATCCTCAGACAACAAGACCCTATCACTAATACTAATATACCCTAATTGAGAATTCTCCACGGTGACACATGGATCCTCCTCAGTACAATGTTTGTAAACATTTATAGCACTAGTGCTATATTCACTTAAAGTCACCTGTATATTAGTATTACTACTAATAGTCGCAGTGTTAATAATAGAACTAAACTTAGACATTCTATTTATGTCTGTGCGAATATTATAAGCTAATAGCCGAGCTATTTTGTGTCTACATCTAATAGGTAGATACACCTTACCCCGTGTCGACTTCAGTTTACCAACAATAGTGTTGATATCCAGATATATATAGGGATTTGGTCCCGGGACGTCTCGTGTCTCGAAGTCCCGGGACTTTTCGTAATTTCAGTTGTCTCGAGTCCCGGGACTTTCGGGTCGAGACTCGAGACGAGACAAGATTGTCGAAATTGTTATGTAATCATTTTTATTTTCAAATAATTGAAGGAGCCTAACGCTAATAATGATTTGGCGAAGTGGTTCTTCGAAACTTTAACAGCTCCCCTAGAAGAGAGAAGACCACAACGAGTTGTATGCCCAGTGTGCAAATATTACCACACCTCACAGTAGTCACAGTCTCAAAACACGGACTTATTTACCTCGAATATTAGTAAAACTGCACAAATTGGCTTTGCGGAAGAACTGTATCGTAGGATTTTCGAAAATATCCGGACACCAGATGTGGAAATAATAGGCGCTAAACCTAGTACCAGTAGCTCTTTTATACGAGTACCGAGTCTTTTGTAAATTAAATGGAACAAGCAATAAAACTATCCAAGACAATGAAAACGAGATTCTGAAAAAAAAACAAGACAACCATTAAAAAAGAGTCAGTTGTTTGAAGCAACCGGAAAACGTACAGAAAGTTTGGAACTACTCTATAAAGCTATAGATACAATTAAACTGACATCTGTTGAAAATGATTAGATACTAGAAGTACTAGATAATAGTAAAGTTATTAAGAATAAGTATGATTTGTAACTAAGTTCGTTTTAATAACTATAAGATTTAATTGCTTAAAAGTGAATTTGTGTGTTATTAAAAGAAATAAACAAAGCAGTTATTAAGACTGCAATGAACGTTAAAGTTATTAAGATTTAATTTTCAATAAATGTTGATTTTAACACAAAAAAGGCTTTTTTTTTAATATGTTGCACCATAAATTAACTTAATTAAAATTCTGCATAAAAGGCTCTTAGCCAAAAAACCAAAAAAACGATTTTCTTTAAAGTCACGAAGTTCCGGGAATTCCCGGGACTTTGATTGCAGGCTGTCTCGTGTCCCGGGACTTTGAAATTGTCGGGAATTCCCAAAACCATTACATTTACCCTATATAATTATGTCTGTCACTATAGTGACAGACATATATAGGGTTTGGGAAGTTATTTAACATATGTATATAATTGTTTATTCTATCACCCAAATTTTCAAAAAATGGAAAAGCACACAATTTTATTTTAATTCAATTTAACTTCAACAACTCTGAAACACAGTCAGTGATGTCTTCCTTTTTAATCTTAGAACTATTACCAACACATATAGTAATGGTGGTACTAGGATCACAAACAGTCTTTGTTACTGATGCCATAATCTGTTTGTAGGTTGATCCTGGCATGCAATAATTTTGGGTACAATAACTCAGGTTATTACTGATTAATTTCCCTAACCCTCTACCAGAGAACATAACTGAAAGATTAGAACCAAGACTATTAGGTGAGACCAAATTACCTAAGTCAGGTATTGTATCTTGGGTGGAAATACAGTCCCGAGTACTCACAGCTAGGGACGGGTCCTCCGTTGCCTCAAGCTGGAGGGCATCATTGCTGGATTCCCTCTGACAAGTACACAGAGTGTTGCTGAGAATCAGCGAGTCTACTTTGTCTACCATGCATTTGTAGCAAGAATATGCTCTTTAATTTGATTTTCCGAGCATTCATATTTATTACATAAAGATTTTAGTGACTTATTAAGAGCCTGTATTTGTGATTGTAAGCGCTGAGTGTCAATTTCATAAATATTTATACTATCTTCCAATTTAATCTGATGATGATGATTGATTGATGATTGAGCACCACACCCAGCCAGGAGCAAGCCTGACCCGGACAAGCCGGATACACCAGGGGGCACTTTTTGTAAGGAAAGACATGCTGTGGGATGGGAAAGGAAGCCCGACCAACCGCAGCCAGTCGGGCACAATCAGCCGATTATGCAGCCTAGAGCCAATATAGGAATAGTGGTAAAGACAGGTACAATCCATAGGAATGAGCATTGGTGTTTTAACCTTCGTTTGGTTGGTCTCTTCTAACATCGGAGAATCATGTTCGTTTCTGATGGTTGCGATTCCATTCGTTTTTGACACGTCTTAGTTAAACATTATTTTCGTGTTTATGTTTCGTCGTCAGTAGTATTTGTTTTACTGTCAGTTAGGTAGTTGCCGACATGAATTTTTCTCTATCTGCTGCTAGCTGAATCCATTCTTCTTTGCTTTTATTGAAATATTCCATGTCTTGTTGGAGTGACTCGTTCCATGTATATATTGGTCTTCCTACTTTTAACCGTTTCGCCTTGTATCTAATAGCTACGTGTAGTAAGTGAGGCTCTGGCCGTCGGAGGATGTGCCCGTAGTAGCATAGCCGTAGGCATTTAATTTTTTTGGTATTTGTTTTACCAATAAGGATTTTGCGTGTTTTCATATTCGGGGGGTTTCGGGTGCTCTTTATCATATCTTTAAGAATGAGTCTTTCGTATCTTCTGAGTTTCGATCGGTTTGCCTTTGTGAGTGCCGCTGCCTTAAAGCCGTAAGTCATTGCAGGTTCTATGACCATTTTATAGATAAGACGTGCGATTTTCCACTCCATTTTCGAGTTTTTTATGAAGGATATTAAGGCCTTGGAGTTACGCATCGCTTGTTTGCATCTGGCGTTAACTGTGTTGTTTCGATTAAGTGTCGATGTTATATACGTGCCAAGGTACTTAATCTCGTCTGCCGGTTGAATACTGGTTCCTCCAATTCTAATAAGACTTCGGGTTGCGGTGCTGAGTGGGTCTCTGATTACTAGTTTTGTTTTCGTTTCATTAATGTGGAGTCCAACTGATTCCAGCAACGGTTTGATTTTGGTGACTATTTCGTCCAGTTCACTGAGATTATTTGTTGCTATTATCACGTTATCTGCAAAGGACAATTTAATAGGGAGTTGAATCTCATGGTCCTGGTCTAGATGAAGGTATTCTATTTCCTCTTCTAATGTTCTGAGAACGTCATCCATTACTATGGTGAATAGTCGCGGGGATAGTGGACATCCCTGTTTGACTCCCTTGCCTTTGTGTGTCAATTCTGTTTGCTGTCCAAACCATTTTATGCAGGTGAACTCATTCATGCACGCCTTAATAATTCTATTCGTTAGATATTTGTTAGTTCTGGTAGCTAAAATGTCTCTAAGAGAGTTTAAGTCCAGCGTATCGAAGGCTTTTTCGATGTCTAACGCTAGCACATAGGTTTTTGAGCCTGCTCTCCATTCCTCGTCAAGAATTCTCCTAAGTGTGTACATATGGTCGTCAGTCGATCTATTGCGAAGAAAGCCTGCTTGGTAGTTTCCTAGTTCTTTCATTGAAGCGTCCAGTTTTCTAAGAAGAAAACTTGCATAATATATCCTATATCCCGCGTTACACATAGATAACTTTCTGTAGTCATTAATTCCGTCTGGCTTTGCTTTTTTAGGTACTGGAATTTGGATCGTTTTGTTCCAAGACATTGGTATATCATTGCTTACCCATGCTGCCTGCATGTGTTTTATAATTTCCGATAGCATTTCTGTTGGCAAGGCTTTGAATAGCTCGGACACCACCTTGTCAGTACCTGGCGCTTTGCCGTTGCTCATGCTTTTAATGATATCACTTATTTCCTCTTCCGATATTTCTTCTTTTGAGTCTGATGGGTTTTCATTGGGTAGGAGTTCTATGTGTGGGCCTGCTGACTTTTTTAAGTCTTCTTCCCACCTTGACACGGGCATAAAACGTTGTTTGTTGTTGTGCTTCGTGTTCATTTTTTGTCTCCTGTAAAAATCCTATGTGATTTTCATGCGTTGTGATGGATGGGTACCGCTTAGGTTTCTAAAGAATATTTTGCATTTTTCCTCTTCTTCTTTATTTCTTATATTTTGCAGCTTGTGTCTTGCTTCGCTTAGTTGTTTGATTGCAAATGCTTCTCTGGGGTAACAGTTTTTTATAAACTTGGCTTTTTGCAGTTTTGCGAGCGCGATTCTTTGTTCCCTGGATCTAATTGGCCTGCTTATAAGAATCTATCTTCCAATTTAATCTGATAGTTATTTAATTTATTAACTAGAGAAACACGTTCTTTCCTTAATTGAATATTTTTGGAATGGTATTTTTGTTGTTTTTCGTATTTATTATATTTTTTAATTATTCTATTTAATCGTGTATATTTCTTAATTTTATTTTTACTAATTTTATGGCTGTAGTTAAGCTTTAGTAAGGAGTCCTCTGTAAGGTCTATTGTTATAATGGAATGAGGGTTGCAATTTGTATTAACTAATTCATTATACAAATGTTCAGTTTCCATAGCCTGAGTATGATCCTTTTCGTTTTTCAAATTTAAAAGTTTGACATTTGCATGGACTAATTCATCCTCTAGGTCCCTAATTTTACATATAGCCTCCTCATACAAGTTGCTACAAGAGTTGAACCCATCCGTGACCGCCCTTAGTTGATCCCGTTCATTGACAACATTCAAGAATTCCTGATGAAGGTCTACTAGCTCCCGTTTTAAGCTCGAGTTTTTGCTATTTACGTTAATGACCTCCTCCTCACTGTCTTCTCTCTCTTGCTGGCATTGGAGTTTAGAGTCCTTAAGTTCTTGGAGGGCCGTTCTCAATTTTAGCTCCATATCCTGAGCAGTAGCCCTACGGGTCATCACAGGCAAGGTTTCCGGATTGGTTACTGAAAATTGTAAATAAAGAAACGGTGAGAACTATTAAGATAGACCAATGAAGAGAATTTAGAGATAAAAAAGGGGAAAAACAGGGAAAAAGTTTGTGTTACTCAAATAAATGAGGTAGGCCTATATTAGCTTGACAATAATTATATTAGCTTACTGAATAATTAATTTTATTGCTTCAATGAGAATTTTACTTTCGATTATACTTTTTCATGTGGGTAGATTGCCTGGACTAAAAACTTATGATTATTACAATATACATTTCCATGATAGGCTTGTAAAGCTGTTTTTTGGCTGGATATACGTGTAAGACGCCAAAGAGCGTAAACATACCTATTTATTTTGTTACAGATTTCATCTATGTGTAATTTCCATGAGATCTGACAATCCAATCACATCCCAAGGAAAATTATACTATCGGATTGTGCTATGTTATTGTTTTTGTATGAGAAAGTTAGTTTGTAATTATATTGTTTTCTATTGTAAAAATCAATTATTCTGGTCTTGTCTATATTAACTTTTAAATTATTGGACTCTAGCCATTTTATAATGCTTTGAACAGCTTCGTTAACTTCTTTATTGTACCTAGTCATCAAAAATAGTGTTAGGTTTTTGTGGAATTTAAAGGATGGACCTTTACAATTGAAGTAAAAAGATTGCAATTTTCACGTATTTGTTTGTGCAAATTGCAATCTTCCTATCTAAATAGTTTTCGTCATTTTAATCAATAAATGTCGTCAAAAGATAATTGTTTATTAGGTTCTAACATAAGTAATTTGATGGACCTTTGAGTAAAAGGGCTGTAAGTTGTCCCATTGAATTAATAAGTTTAGACTTTATAGTTTTCCTTTCATTTAATTTATCATGTTTGTTAAAGGGATTTGATCTTTATGATTGACCCTATCGATTGGTGCCATAAAAGAACAGTGTTATTTTTTTGGAATTTAGCCGGTTCGTTTCTCGAGTGTGGCACGCAAATTTGCAAAATCTTTGAATGCAGATTAATTTCTTTTTAAAAATCAAGGAATGTTTCCTTTGAGTAAAATTTGCTATCTCCGGTATTTAGAGTACTTTCCCTCCAGGTGGCATGCAAAAATTCCACCCTGTATATATATTATATTTAGATTACCAACTACTTATACCGAGAAAAGCTGATTTTCTTGAGTTAGTATCCATCTTAAAAATCTAATTTTAAGACAACTGAGAAATCATATTTACCTGTATTATATTTGAAGTATAATGTAGTAACATTAAAAGATTACACTTCAACAATCTAAAATTTTTTTCATACAAACTTTAAGTACACCCCCTTTTTCCAAAATTTTTATAGCCTAGCTAGATGTTATTCTGAATTTATTTAAATAGATTTTTTAATATTTTAACAATATCCGTTTAGTCGTTTTTAGGTGATGCGCGGTCAAACAAACAAAAAAAATATTTAAAAATGGTTTTAATATGCTCAGATACTTATTTGTCAATTGTCACCCTAGTCGGTTTTTTTTTACATCTTCAATGTAAGTACAGATTTTTTGGTCTCAACGATTTTATTATAATTATGTATTAGATATTCGCATTAGTTAGGTCGGTGTTTGCTCCGTTTTCGTCGTACTCGCGGCCACAGAGTACCTACTTTTTATATATAGGTACTCGCGGCTGCGCGGCTGCGCGCCTCTACTCTGCAGAGGACCCATATAATCACTACGTTTACTCCTCCCCGCGGCGCAAACGGATACAGCGCGTTAGCAAAGAGTGACGTTCCCACCGTACGTACGGTACTATGGAGTAGTACGTATTATTGTGAACGGGACAAATTAATAAATACATAAAAAAATCGTTGAATTTCAGAAATTACCTATATAGTGACATATACAAGTTTTAAAATGTTGCGACGTGTAACAAGCAAATCATCCTTGCCACCAGCTGTTTTTAAAGGTATGCACATACACATTCTGCTGAATATAATGTACATAGGTATCTACTTATATTTTTAAATGTACAGCTAGATGAGTTCATAAAATATACTAGGACCTTACCATAGTGCGGTTACAATAAAACAAATTAATGCACGAAACGCGAATTTAATATAAAAAAGTAAGTACTTACTGCAATGTTATAAACACTAAAATGAGAAAAAAGCTTTATTTTCTGAAGTCTGCGACTTTTATGTATTTCATTGACTTTTTTGCCACTGACTTCCAAAAGTAGGTAGGTAAAGTTATTTTCCAGTTTTTAGGGCTTTTTTTGGAAGTTGATTTTAGTTTTTGAATTTTTTATTTTTTTTCATTTCACTTCCTCGAAAACTGGTCCATAACGCACTACGATTACGTATTATACACAAATTATCATTTATTTGTGTTCTGAATTCAAAAATATAAAATAAACCTATTTTTTATAATGGGCTGTTAACGGCTTCATACCTTTGCCTCTCCTTCAACCTGGCGAAAGCAGAGCGCGAAAAAAAAAAGAAAATTAAAATCATAGTTTCTTAGTTCGTGACAAAAATATTTTTCGATAGGTATATCTTATTTTATTTCTTCAAAAGTGTAGGTATTGAAAAACGTCGTTTCATATACGTAGACATTTGTTATTGCAGTTCGCGGCTCAAAAACGGCTCGGCTACGGCTCGAGTGTTATAATTCCGCCTCGAATGCAATAATAAAAAACTTTCTCCACTTGTATCAAAATGTACTATTTTATTTTACCCTTTTAAGTTGCGGAATCTCCCATAAATTCTTGTCAAGTATAAATACACTGTTACGAGAAGATTGAGATCATCAACATAGACGAAGAAGAAAATAATATTTTCTCAAACATGCTTTGAAATTTGAGCATTATTTTGACTTGGCTTGCAAAATAATAGAAAACGGTTTATTGAAAAAAAAAAACGAATGAACTCTTCAACGTAAGAGTTTTAATTTCCTTGCATTATTTGAGAAAAGTACATACCTAATACACAAACCTTGGTCACAACTAGGCATTGATTGGACATTGTGCCGCTGCAGTAATGTACTATCTACTATAGTAGTTTTTAGAAACAAAAAGAATCATAAATTACCGATTAATTGTTAATTAGAGGTATAAGGGACAACCGCATGAGTTTCCTCTACCAAATAAAATAAAGAATCACGTAAATCGGAACAGAAATCACGGAGTAATCGGAGTAGGTATACTTACTTGACAAAAAAAAGGTCTCAGCCGAATACATAACCTCCTCCTTTTTTAGAAGTCGGTTATACAAACATATTCATAATAATAATTATAATCGCTATTCATAGATCTTCAATTTATACCAACAATGGGGAGAAAAGTAAGTAGTTACCTACTCGTAGAAAAATACTTGAACCCTTTCCATTATGTTGGAGGCTTTTGCCAGTTACCAGTATACTCAGTCTCACAAACAGTAAATAAATGCCTAAATATTATTGTACACCTTTATTTAGCCATTCATTTAGGTATCGCTTAGTGCTTATAAAAACGGGCGTACCCACAGTTACTTAGGCCCAACCTACGTACATTGGCAAAAGGGATTTGAACTTGATAGCCGCAGATAGTTAGCTCATCTTTGCCTCCAGAGATATCTCGCCAGCAAGAGTAATATCATTTTCGCCACAGCTTAGGCCACACTACAAACGTCAAAAATATTAATGAAACCATGATAATTATCTTCTACAGAATTTCGAAGTTATGCATCGGGGTATACTACCGAACATAAGGAACCGTTAGGACCTTGTGTTAGAACTGAAATTCCCGGACCCAAATCGAAAGCACTTTTTAAAGAACTGGATGCGATGCAGGTAAGCACAGTCATGCACAATTTATATTTTCATAGTAGGTGGTTCGAATTACAAACCCTGTGACTTGCTGTAAGATTATTTGACTTTGAAAAATACAATTTCAATTTTCAAGCACCAGACACTAAGATACCAACTTGAGTGAAACCTAAAATCTCGAATAAACCAGTTCGTGGATGGTGAAAAAATGACAGCTTCAGCAGAATATTACTGACGAAAATAATATGAATTACGTTACAAAATAACGCATCTGTGATCATTTTAACGTGATTCTTATTATTATCCTATTAAGATCTGCTAAAGCGGCCATTTTAGGCCCCACAGCAGGACCCCCCCGTGACTCGGAATAGCCAGGTCATGTGCAAAACGTTTACATCTTGATGTTCTACTTATACTTAGTTCAGATTAGATAGTTTGTTGTGCTATTTACGTCAATTTGATCGATACGAATATTTTTAAATAAAATGTAGGTTGTAGGTATGTTATCAATGCGAATTGAAGGTTAATTAATATGTTATCTCAGTTTTTAAACAAGAGCAGATTTTTTTTGAGTTGCGAAAAAAGGGATTTGGACTGTACGAAAAATCGTAAATTTTTGGGTTTGTAAAATTAAAAGATGGTCCGATATTTCGGTTTTTTTAATCTACTTTCATAAAGCATCCGAATCATCTAAAACCCGAGCCTTCTTTATTAAATTTGACATTTGTGTAAACTGTTAAGTGTATTACAAATCATTTAATGTTCAATTGGCAGTTAATGGACACAACTACCAATTTACTCTTTGTACCTACTTTCGAATAACAATAGAGCTGTTTCGTTCTAGGGAATCTACATTTAATGTGTTGACATTGCAATTACTGCTTGATAATATGTTTACACAGTTTATCTTATCACCGAGTTTTAAGTGTCCTTACTTTAAACTTAACCTTCGTATCAATGAAATAATCTGCGCGTTTTCTTCAGTATGATGCGCAGACCTACCGTAATTTAATTTTATTGAATAGATAGGCACTTATCTTGTTATGTTTTTGTTATTTCAGCAATGCGGATCTGTTCAAATGTTTACTGACTTCAATAAAAGCGCTGGAAACTATATAGCTGACGCTGATGGCAATATTCTTTTGGATACTTATACGCAAATATCCTCGTTGCCTCTTGGATACAACCATCCGCAACTTCTTACTGCTTTCGACAATGATGCTAATATTGTACGTATTAAAACCATAAGGTGCAACTAGACGGCGCGGCGGTAGATCGACGTTGATTAGTCGACATTCAAAACGCCATAACTGCAAGCCATCAAACCAATCACCATTGAATGATCCAATGCTCAATGACACAACCATCGTGAATCGACCGTAGAGTCTGTGCACTTTTAGTCAATATCAATCAGTAATTGTAGGAATCTAAATTTGAATATGGTTTCAGAGGGCATTGGTGAACCGCCCAGCACTTGGTGTATTTCCAGCAGTCGACTGGCCTGAAAAATTAAGAGATGTTTTGTTGTCAGTAGCCCCTTCCGGCTTGGATCAAGTTATGACTATGATGTGTGGCTCCTGCTCTAATGAAAGTGCATTCAAAGCTGCCTTTATACGGTATTCTATAAACAAACGTGGGGGTAAAACAACCTTCACTGATGAAGAGATGAAATCGGTCCTCGAGAATAAGCCACCAGGGGCACCAAATTTATCAGTCATGTCGTTCAAGGTTAGTATCTACTATCTTTTTTTGGTCGTCTCGAGCGTGGCAATCAATCTTAGTGCAGCAGTGATTTGTGTTTGCGACTTTCTGCCGAAATTCTAGGAAAAGGTCTACAACGATGAATTTGAATTCTAGAGTCATCTTCTTGCCCATGCCCCCGTTCTCTTCTTCCATTCTCCCCTGTCAGACGTCACGGTATCATTTAATTCAATTCTAGAGTGTTTGTATATATTTGAATGAATAACATGTACCTACTTACATGAATATAGAATAATTAAAACTAAATATGAATTCTATAGTGATTAATCAATTTTAATTCATCCAGAATTTACCTGCTCATGTAATGTTTTTGCTAATGTTCAAGTAATAGAAGTGTTACCCACTAGGTATGCTACTGCCAGCGATACATCACAACACCAATACGAATTCAAATTGGTTTCACATTGAACGGTTGATAAAATTGAATTCGAGGCTATATCAGTACCTAGCGTAATAAAAATATTAGAATCGGTAGATGATGTTTCTCCTCAAACGATTTGTACTTTATTTCATTGAGCTAACTAAGGGATGGAACCAGAGACTATGGACACTGCAAAAACGTTTAATTCGGTAGAGCTACTTATAATTTCCTCCTGAAAATTACATGACAATCATCTAAGGTGGAAGCACCAAGGTAGCACGCATTTAGGTAACACATTCAATTTTTCTTACGTTTTTTGCAATTTGCAGGTCAGTGTCAGATTATATTGACGATTTAAATGATTGTAATTTTCTAACTACATACGTGATACTTGCGCGACTAATATTTTTTCATCAACATACAACCTGCCAGTCCTGACACTGACCTGCAACACACAAGCACTAGAAGCTTGTTGTTTGTCATAAGACGTTCTTCTTGTCCCCTTGTGCGGTGACGAGGCCAGTTAACTGGCTTAAATTATTCAATAACAATTTTGATTTCCGCTGGGCATTACAAAGGGGCACTGATACGTCGTCGTGTAGAACTAGTACTTATAAGTAGTACTTATAAGTAGTACTTATGAGCGTCGACTCGTCGAGGAATTCAGGAATGGCTTAATATCGCCTACCTTACTAATTCTGTTCTGGCAAATATCACGTAGGTAAATGAGGACGAAAATAAAATAGAAAACATTGCTCTATCGTGGACGTGGCACTTTTTTACATAGATTAGATGACTATTTAAAATGACCTAATCTACCTACAGAGACCGGCTAGCTTTAAGTTGCCATAAAGCGTGACAACGCCGCTAATCTCTTGGGGACATTACCAGTTGACAGTGTTGAGGAGATTTTTGACGCCATTTTTTTAAAGTTTATTAATTGTATGGTTAGTTAGTTACAACACTTTTTTAGACGAATATTAATACTAAGTTCGAAAACAGGCACCTAAATTGCAAGGGGCTTTCCATGGGCGGACATTTGGCTCGTTGGCGACAACAAGATCAAAGGCTATTCACAAATTGGACTTCCCGTCTTTTGACTGGCCAGTTGCTTGGTTCCCAGACTACAAGTATCCTCTGGAAGAAAATCAACGTGAAAACGAACAAGAAGACAAAAAGTAAGGCTTTTGTTTTATTTGGCGTAATTTCTATCTCCTACCTGATACGACCAAATTTAGTAAGCTAGCGAAACTTTCCAATCTAAGCACGATAAAACTAAAGTTTGGGGAGAGGCGGGGACGGTGCGAATATTTATAAATATACGGAGACTAATTTGACATAAATAATCATGGAAATCATCGACACGACGAAGAAAAATAATTTAGGGATCAGCTAACTCATTTGTGTCTCGAGGGTTTTAAATATACTTAAGTAGGTATGTAGTAGCAATTTCCAAAGAAATTTTTCTGAATGGGTATTGTATTTGCCGTTATTTTGATTTCAGGTGCCTCGCATATGTGTGTGAGCAATTCGAAGAGTGGGAAAAGAAAAGTCCAATTGCTGCTGTAATTATTGAACCCATTCAATCAGAAGGAGGTGACAATCATGCTTCGCCGGAATTTTTCCAAGAACTGCAAAAAATTTGCGAAAGTGTGAGTTATGCGAATGATCCTCAAAACTAAGTATATACGTACTTACCTATATATTTTTTATTAAACAGCTTTTACTGTGGAATCTATTCAGAAACCACGAATAATCAACTTCATTTATTTAGCTTAACATTAATTCGATTTTATGAAGAAAACCGTAGATATTATTTCTTGATGTCAGGTTGATAAAAGTTGCTCGTACCTCTTAGCTATTTCAAATTATTAGACCGGTACAGTTATACGTTGTTTATAAATAGCGTAGAATAACAGAAACAATAATGTCATTATTATTATTATTTATAGAAAGGAGCAGCTTTGATTATAGATGAAGTGCAGACTGGATGTGGACCAACTGGTAAAATGTGGTGTCATGAACATTTCAATTTACCAAACCCGCCTGATATGGTTACATTTAGTAAGAAGATGATAACGGGTGGATTTTACTGCAAACCTTTATATAAGTAAGTTTTATTTTAACCTGAAATAAGTACCTCCCACTAGGTGGACCGCTGAACAGGTGAAGGTTGCGGAAATCCGCTGGATGCGAGTCGCACGGGGCCGGTCAATGTGGCGACACTTGGGGCCGGGGGAGGCCTATGTCCAGCAGTGAAATGAAATGATATAATTTCATTTCTGTCGGATGAAATGCTGATAATTAATATATGCTTAATATTTAGCTATCTTTAGATGTACTTATATAAAATTCCGGTGGGTGTGTTTGTAATTCTTCACTTCCTAAACGACTTGACGGATTACCTTCGCACACTGAATATGGACAAACACAATATCTTATCTTCTCGCTGTTTTTCTACGTCACGGTAGTATGGTCTACCCTTTAGCTGACAGTGTATTTGGATCCATACTCAAACTGGGATCCCACGGGTCTTTTACGTGATATTTTAGCAATGGGGAACTTGCATTTTTTTTCGTTTTTGCTGTGTATTTAAATATCCAATAATTTATTAGGTAATTCACTTTTTCACTCATTTCAGGCCTCCACAACCCTTCAGAATATTTAACACATGGATGGGAGACCCATCGAAGTTAATCATCTTAGACCGAGTAATAAAGGTCATAAAAACTGACAAACTCCTGCAATTGGTAGAAAGGACAGGCCGTGTTCTGAAATGTGGGCTTCACGACCTGGAGCGCGAGTTTCCGAATATGATAAATAGCGTGCGTGGTCGAGGCACGTTTTTGTCATTCGACGCCAGCACAGTAGAACTCAGGGATAAAATTGTTGGCACTTTGAAGAAAAACGGTAAGCAAATCCTTTTTAATTTTGTAGATTTTTATGGATCCGCATAGAGAGCAGCGGTGGTCGGTGGCCCAGTGGTAGCAGCCCGGACTTACGAGCAGTTATTCATGGGTTCGAACCCAGGCAGGCGCATTACCTACTTTGTGTAAGTAATTTACTTCATCACCACTGCTCTCAAAACGGCGAAGAACATCGTGAGGTAACCGGCATGTCCTAGAACTAACAATTCGAAGACATGTGATGATGTGACATCTACCAATCCGGACTGGGCCTGCGTGGTGGATTATAGCCCATAATATTCCCTCTCATAGAGAGGACGAGGAGGCATGTGCTGTGTCCCAGTAGTGGGAACGATACAGGCTGATAATACTTATGCTATAGATCCGCATCTAGAGATCTTGTTATTTTGCCAAGGTTTTTATATTTTACAAAATGGAAGTCGTCGGTGTGTCATGATTATTTTATATTATATTATTTTTATTTTATTTTATTTTATTTTATTGCCTTTTGGTTGACTTTCAGACCTCTAATGAAACCTATCGCATTGTGTTTGTGAGCTACCACATTTTAGTGCCATAAACCATTCCTGATACCTTCGTCTTGAGACACTGCGGTATTTAGAAAGAAAAGATATTGCGCAGCTTTACGAACGTGGTCCAGTCGGAGCCGAGCCGAATCCGATGATGGGCATCTCTTTCGAAGTTAGATTTATTGGACTAAAATAGTAAAGATTTTAAACAGTCACTTTAGCACATCGATGTACTACCGCGCTCACTATGAGCTTTTCAACCTTATTAGTCGGCCCTTAAGGGTGAAAAGTGATCAGGCGTCAGTGAACTTGGTAGTACCTACTGATGTTCAATTTGGCAACTTTAGAGGCAATGCAGGAAAATTTGTAGTAGTACAGTTCAAGTCATCGAATCCACAGCTTTTTCAAGTTCCACAAACACTAACAAAGATGAAGGTTATAATCTTCGGCCTTGTGTGTAGGCTACCGCAGCGTTTGTACGAGTTTTACGGTGCTAATGTGCACTGTGCTAGCCATGGCTTAGTGATTGATGGGCCTAAATTCAATTAATTAGTGCACTGTTTAAGACTTTCACGGTTTTTCACTACACTCAAAGTACTTACGGGATAATATCCGTGGTTTTTTATGTTGATGAGCTCCCGATATTTCGACGCTGTTGCAAGCATCATGATCGCGGGAATACAATTAATTAGATTTATATTTGCAGGTGTGCTAGGAGGGTCGTGCGGAAAAGCTGCAATTCGTCTCCGACCTGCTTTAATTTTTGAACCAAAACATGCCGAGATCTATTTGGATATACTCAGGAAAACATTACTCGAATTGAAGAATTAAAGGTTGCTCTTAGGATGAAGAGGAAACTTTTTGAATGCTTCCAGTAATTTATAAATTGTTGATTTAGGCATTTGTATTTTATGAGTGTTTTTGCACTGAGAGTATGTTCAGCATAAGCGTTGATGATGACGCAGCGTGACGTCCGCGTCGTCACGTCGCATAGCGATCGCGTAGACGCTTCGTCAACGATCTGCGTGTAATTGTTCCAATATAATGATGTTAGGAAAAGTTGTATATTCCACCAACGATTTCTAGGTCCACTTGTTTTTTGTAAAAGTGCGACGCCTGAATGATATCCTTTTATTTTTTTAAAGTCTTTGAGAATTTACCTACTTTTGTCGATAACTGCAAACGTCACAGGGAAACCACGGCGTTTGCGTCGCGTCAGTGCGTCATTATAAAATGTAAACGCTGCGCCTACGACAAACGCCTGCGTTGGAACAACGCGCACCGCAAAATGTGAATGTCTATTATAGGTACTTGATAAGAATTGAGTTTTTTTACGTGCCATTACCTATTCTGTTTTTATCCTGTAAATGTATGTATTTGTAGCATTATTAGTTTATTTAAGTATATACAGAGGGATCCAGTGAAATAGGTCAGTTTGGACGAGTCTGAAAGTACATCAGGTTGTTCTAGAACAGAAGACATGGTTTCTTAGTCAACGAAGTATTTAAGTACTGTATATCTTAATGTTTCAGATTTAGCATTTTCTTATAACTGTACTGACCCATCTCACTGGTGTGCCAGTTTACACAAGCAATTTATTAACTATACGACGGAATAACTAGAATTATATCCTTTCCTTTATTTAAGTATCTACTTACTCGTATATATTTAATGCAATAAGAAAGTGAATTTTAGTTACTTGGTGCACAAATTCAATTTGTGTATCTATCACTGCAAAATTGTAAATAACGTTAGATTATAATCTATCTCGCGAAATTGTAAACTCGTCGAAAGATTGTGAACCTGTCCCTGATTGGTCGGTCTTACAGTAGGCCGTTGTTTGTTTCTTTAGTTAATCACAGATTCATTTCCACCACAATTTCATATTACTAATTCTAAAGCTGTGACTTATTTTCAACACGAAATCAATTTCCAATCACCAAAACACTGTTCTTTGGCGGCGCGCGGCGCGAGGCACATGATGTTCAACCAATCAGCGCGCGAGGTGCGTTCCGTGTTTACAATCTTTCGAGAGTTTACAATCTCGCGAGGTAGATTATAATCTAACGGTATCTACAATTTTACAGTGACATATCTATCTACGTGGTGCGAAATGAGAGCTTATTAAAGCACAAATCACATATTTATTCAGGTATCGATATATGTACTTACCTATGTTTAAATACCTTTCCATCCTAAAAAAATATCAGTCAAATCAAAACTACTTTTGACCGGTGAAAACTATTTTAAAACTAAGTAACTAACATTTACTTAGAAACTTACTGTTGTTATTAGGTTTTTTTGTGACCCTTTGAAAAATATCATGTAATTCTAGGACTAGGTTCGTACAACCTGTGACGTTCTTCTAAAACAACATATTTTTAATGCAGAACGTATTTTTACTTCATCAGGATTTTGACTGGCACCAGTCAAAAGTGGTTTTGACCGATTAACAGTTTTGACTGTAACTGCATACATACATGCCATAAAGTATTGAATCAAAATAAAGGCAGTTGCCCCATTCCCAAACTCTTGGGGCTCACTAACTTTATAGAAACTTCGCATGAATCACAATCTTTTTTTTGTTATACCTGATTATTATGTACCTAATTTACTAATTTTACGATTTACTCGTACATCGATTATATTTATTTTTTTATAATATATTTATAATAATACATAATATCTATGTATGTTTTTAAATGCTCGCATGCTCGACAGTAGGTTGGCTTACGTACGGAATACTCGGTAGAACTGTTTCAGAGGAATACCTACAGTATCTATCAAAAATGTATGTTTAGCTACTTACAGCAATAAACTTTATAGGTTAATGATTAAGTAATGTAGAAACGTCTAAACCTGTTATATTTAGCGAGGAAAATAGATACGTACGACTGATTGATGTCTTCCAAAATTATACCAGATCGCTCCTGAAAATTGTTTCATTTTTAAACCCTCTTCTCTCTAAGTATACTACGTAACAACTTCGGAGTCTTCGACTGTTACCGGCCGAAAACGAAACTGCCGAAACTTAATGCGTTACAGAATAACAGCCAAAAATATCAGAATCGAATCAAGCTATCGGACAACATGGACAATAGGCATGATGACAAATTTTGAAAAACTGTCCTATAATGTTCGGAAACGTAAATTATTTAAAATAATTTCGCATTTTTGGCCACAGTTAAGGTTTAATAGTTAAAAAAGAACATTTTAGTTTTTCGATTTAAAATTCCCATCGAAACGCTCGCCAGTGTCATGGCGTCGCTGGTGACGTCACACCTGACTAGTGCAAAACGTCAACACAACAAAGCTAGAGGTTTCGTACGTCTATACATTTAAATAATTTGCGAATTGCGATTATTAAAATGAATTCGAAAAAGTATAGGTGTTGTGCGGTCCCACAGCGCGGGAACACATCAATACAAACCCCAAATAAGTTATTTATGTCCGGAGTCCCAACTCTGGAAAGTTAGGATATCCAATAACACTCGATAGATGTACAGGATGGCTCTTCGCTTCTGCGATGCATCTACATCAAAAAAGCTATGGCATGTTTACAGTCTCCTAGTGAAGCTACGTAATCATGACATTCGACTGAATTTACTGTCTCTTGCTGTTCATCTATTAATAAAGTTAGGTACTGCATACAACTTATCATGTACTTTATGTTCTGGGCAGATTTTTCTTACCACTGTGCACAGATTTTCTTCGCGTTTAAGTTGTACCTACGTAGCTTACAGCGTCATCGCCATAGGGTGCCCTGGAAGACCATAAATAAACAAAGAAACGAAACAAATAAACATACTTACGGTTCAATTTAAAAACAATATTACAAAAATGCATTTCAAAGACATACTTTTATCATACTGCTAAACCTATTTGGTTTGTTATAATACTCAAAATATTGTGATTTTAAAATAATTAAGTACATAGATTACACTCAGATCAAAGAAATAGGCAGATGGAACGTGCGCGACAAACAAGGTGACGCCGGTTTTTACTTATGTGTGCGCGGCAGACAACAGGCGCCGCCGTGTAGGGACACGCGCGTCTATGTGCGTTTACGGTTGCCAGATATTGAGAACTGAAATACTCCCATATTTTTGTTCAGTTAAATTGTTCCCAAATATTGTACTACTATTTTTTTTTAATTGGAAACGCGATTTTGCTTTATGGTTTATGGTTATACTGCATACTAATATGCATTAATAATTTAATAATGTTTTTGAGGTGCGTAGTACAATTAGTATCGTTAGTAATGCCGGAGGTTAAAATATTCGTCATGAATTTAAATGCACCCTTTAGATACTTACAATATTTCCTTATACGCAATTATGTATGTATAAATTAATCGATATTTTTTATGCACAATACACATTCCCCTAAGTCAGGGTAATTTTCCCGTCATAAACTAGCAACACAGACGACTTACTGTTAAGGTTTTGTGTTTCAAGTGAGCCGAAAATATTTGATGGAAAATAAATACCAAAACAATAAAAATAACAAGAGTTACCTACCTGTGGAAAGATATTCCATCTTGTTTTCTTAGTTTTTGTGAACCACTTTTGCAGTGTTTAACACTTCAATACCCGCAATCACAGACACAATTAAAATAACAATGCACCGTGCCTCTGGAGGCACGGCCGGGAGCATACGGGTTAAACACACAAGACGGCATGTTTTGACCTAAAATGACAAATCACTAGTGACGTGTGAGCCAGACGATGCGTAGCTTGGTACTGTCGCGAGTTTGTATTTGCTTTTGATTTTGTATTTGCTTTGGTGGAACCACTTGCGTGTTCGGAGCGCGCTATCTGCCCATTTCTTTGATCTGAGAGATTACAATTACATTTATAAAATGTGTTGTAGACTTGTAGTATTAATATAGGTACTTATACAATGATATTATAATAAACAGATAGGTATGTTATACACCTACAAAACACAGAAAAAAGTGCTCCGCGCAGCAGCGGCACGCGAACACTTTTTATTCAGTCTACATTTCAAATGATACAAAAGGGATACTTAGCTCGATAAAACCAATAAGAAAAAAAGAGACAGTGTTGTTCTATGTCTGTAGTGCACGCGTCCTTGTCGTACTCACGACAAAAATGCGTTTCCCATCTCTGTCTTTTTTATCCTCCATTATCAGAATATTAGGAAAATAAATGAAAAATATTAATAAATCCAAGTAGGTATATTGCGTAGTTACATGTGGTATGAGATCCCTTGTGTTTTATTTACTTCGGTATCATGATTGGTACACTTTCCGAACACGCACGATAGCATTTTTACAATTTTTATCTAAATTCGTAGCAGCGTATCGCTCGTCGCCATGCGTGTGGCAGACTAAAGGCAAAACGGGTCAATTGGGCCGTTTTCGATGTAAAAAAAAAACTCCCAACATCATCACATCGATTTTAGTGTTCCATGATCCGTGTATCATAAGATAAATCACAAAACCACAGAAATTCGACCATTTGTTTACCTAAATTTCCAGCGTGTTATCAAAAGTGACGTCATGCGCTGTGATTGGTGTTCAACTTAATATGGCGGACATAGGAATTTGGTAAATTTTAATTATCGTATAATTTATCAATCCCGCTCTTAAGGTGACACATCACACGGGCTCGAACTCATTGGTGGGCGTGGCCAAAAAGCACGCTGTCTCACCTGGCATCGTGCCCGACAGAGATAGTATCAGTGATGAGCAGTTAGACGCTAGTCTTCACGCGCGTCTAGTTCGTACGCACACACTCAGCGTTCCGAACCGTTCCGAACAAAAACGAAGTTATATAATACTTTCGTCTGACCTTTTATTTAAATGCGCTAAAAAGAATAAAATAAACTTTTTCTTTAAAAAATTTACTATCAACTTATAACGTCATCGTCACTACACAATTCGCGAGATTAGTGGCAACAATAATATTGTATAACTATATTGTTTGTTATTGTTCGCCAGGTCTGCTAATCCCTCGAGAGAAATAAATGGCTGTGAAGCCAGCAGAGTCTGGACGTTGGTCGGCAGACGACTGCTTTATATTGTCATCGTGGTACTGTGGATTTCCTTGGCCTGATAAAGTTTAGGGTTTCCTTTTCAGGGCGTATCACGTCGGAGTCACCAATTTAGTGGTTGTTGTACACTAACTAAATTAAATTAAAAATGCTCATAATCTAAATATATAAAAGAAAAAACTGACTGACTGACTGATTGACTGACTGACTGACTGACTGACTGACTGACTGACTGACTGACTGACTGACTGACTCATCTATCAACGCACAGCCCAAACCGCTGGGTCTACAGATTCCAAATTTGGCAAGTAGGTTTCTTATATGGTCTAGGGGTGCACTAAGAAAGGATTTTTCAAAATTCATCCCCTAAAGGGGTTAAACGGGACTCCAAAGTTTGTATGGGGAAACAAGATTAGTTAGACTATTTTATTCGAAACTTCACAGGAGTGCTCCTATTGTTATATAAGTAGAAACGGGTTTCAGGTTTTTTCAGAATTCAACCCCTAAGAGGGGGAAATATGGTGGCAAAGTATAAAAATCAATGCACAGCCCAAACCGCTGAGTCTAGAGATTCCAAATTTGGCAAGTAGGTTTGTTATGTGGTCTAGGGGTGTACTAAGAAACGATTTTCCAAAATTCAACCCCTAAGGGGGTTAAACGGGAATCCAAAGTTTGTATGGGTAAAACAAGATTAGTTAGACTATTTTATTCGAAACTTCACAGGAGTGCTCCTATTGATAAATGAGTAGAAACGGGTTTCAGGTTTTTTCAGAATTCAACCCCTAAGAGGGGGAAATGGGGTGGCAAAGTATAAAAATCAATGCACAGCCCAAACCGCTGAGTCTAGAGATTCCAAATTTGGCACAAAGGTTCTTTATGAGGTTTAGGGGTGCACTAAGAAAGGATTTTTCAAAATTCACCCCCTTAGGGGTTGGAACGGGAGTCCAAAGATTACGTGGGGAAATAAGATTAGTTATACTACTTTATTCGAAACTTAATAGGAGTACTCCTATCGATAAATGAGTTAACGTTTGTGTTTCAGTTTTTTTTTCAGAATTCGACCCCTTAAGGGGGAAATGGGGTAACAAAGCCTGAAATTTAACATAGGTATTGTTTTTATGGTGAATTGGGTCGGGTGTATTACAAAAACAACGATTTTAAGATTTAATGTGGCAGACCTGAAAAACGACCATTCCCTGTTGGGGTGCGATGGGGTTGAAATGTCTAAAAATCAATATGGATGTCGATACCGAGATTATCAGGGGTGCTGATTACGAAAATGGCATTTATTTTGAGATCCTGATGATAATGATTATGATTACGATGATGATGATTGTGATACTGATGACGATGATTGTGATGATGATGATTTTGATTACGATGATAATGATTGTGATTACGATGATGATGATTGTGATAATGATGATTGTGATAACGATGATAATGATTGTGATTACAATGATAATAAGTATGATAACGATGATGGTGATTGTGATACTGATGACGATGATTGTGATGATGATGATTTTGATTACGATGATAATGATTGTGATTACGATGATGATGATTGTGATAATGATGATTGTGATAACGATGATAAAGATTGTGATTACAATGATAATAAGTATGATAACGATGATGGTGATTGTGATAGCGATTGTGATTGTAATGGTGATTGTGACAGTGACGGTGATTGTGATAGTGTCGGTGATTGTGATGGTGATAGCGATGGTTGTGATAACGAGGACGGAGATTGTGATGATGATGATTGTGATTAAGATGATAATGATTGTGATTACGATGATAATGATTGTGATAACGATGATGGTGATTGTGATAGTGATTTTGATGGTGATTGTGATGGTGATGGTGATTGTGATGGTGATTGCGAAAGTGGCAGTGATTGTGATGGTGATAGGGATGGTGATGGTGATTGTGATTGTGATTTTGACAGTGATAGTGATTGTAATAATGATGTAGATGATTGTGATTACATCATTATTAATATAATGATTGTGATAACGAGGGTAGTGATTGTGATGGTGATTGTGATGGTGATGGTGATTATGGTGGTGATGGTGATGGTGATTGTGATGGTGATGGTGATTGTGATTTTGATTGTGATAGTGTTGGTGATTGTGATAATGATGGTGATTGTGATAATGATGGTGATTGTGATAATGATTGTGGTTGAGATAGTGATGGCGATTGTGATCATGATGATTGTGATTAAGATGATAGTGATTGTGATTACGATGATAATTATTGTGATTACGATTACAATGATTGTGATGACTAGGATATTGTTTTTTTTTTATTTCTTTCTTTCTTTCTTTCTATAATGATGATAGCGATTGTGATTACGATGATAATGATTGTGATAACGATGTTGGTGATTAAGATACTGGTTTTGATGGTGATTGTGATGGTGATGATGATTGTGATAGTTATTCTGAGAGTGATGGTGATTGTGATGGTGATGGCGATGGTGATTGTGATACTGATTTTGATGGTGATTGTGATGGTGATGATGATTGTGATAGTTATTCTGAGAGTGGTGGTGATTGTGATGGTGATGGAGATGGTGATTGTGATGGTTATTGTGATGGTGATTGTGATGGCCATTGTGATGGTGATTGTGATGGTGATTGTGGTGGTAATTGTGATGGTGATTGTGATGGTGATTGTGATGGTGATTGTGATGGTGATTGTAATGGTGATTGTGGTGGTGATTGTGATGGTGATTGTGATGTTGATTGTGATGGTGATTGTGATGGCGATTGTGGTAGTGATTGTGATGGTGATTGTGATGTTGATTGCGATGGTGATTGTGATTGTGATGGTGAATGTGGTGATGATTGTGATGGTGAGTGTGATGGTGATTGTGATAGTGATTGTGATGGTGATTTTGATGGTGATTGCGATGGTGATTGCGATGGTGATTGTGATGGTGATTGTGATGGTGATGGTGATTGTGATGGTGATTGTGATAGTGATGGTGATTGTGATAGTGATTGTGATGGTGATTGTGATGGTGATTGTGATGGTGATTGTGATGGTGATTGTAATGGTGATTGTGATGGTGATTGTGATGGTGATTGTGATGGTGATTGTGATGGTGATTGTGATGGTGATTGTGATGGTGATTGTGATGGTGATTGTGATGGTGATTGTGATGGATATTGTGATGGTGATTGTGATGGTGATTGTGATGGTGATTGTGATGGTGATTGTGATGGTGATTGTGATGGTGATTGTGATGGTGATTGTGATGGTGATTGTGATGGTGATTGTGATGGTGGTTGTGATGGTGATTGTGATGGTAATTGAGATAGTAATGGTGAGTGTGATAATGACTGTGATTACGATGATAAATATTGTGATAACGATGATGGTGATTGTGATAGTTATTTTGATGGTGATTGTGATGGTGATGGTGATTGTGATGGTGATGGTGATTGTAATAGTGATTGTGATAGCGATAGTGATGGGGATTGTGATGGTGATTGTGATTGTGATAGTGATGGTGATTGTGATTGTTATGGTGATTGTGATGGTGATTGTGATGGTGATTGTGATAATGATTGTGGTAATTATGGTGGTTGTGTTAATGATGATAATTGGTGATAATGGTGGTGACTGTGATGTGTAATGGTGATGGGGATTGTGATGGTGATTGTGATTGTGATAGTGATAGTGATGGTGATTGTGATAATGATGGTGGTTGTGATAGTGATGGTGATTGTGACAGTGACGGTGATTGTGATAGTGTCGGTGATTGTGATGGTGATAGCGATGGTTGTGATAACGAGGACGGAGATTGTGATGATGATGATTGTGATTAAGATGATAATGATTGTGATTACGATGATAATGATTGTGATAACGATGATGGTGATTGTAATAGTGATTTTAATGGTGATTGTGATGGTGACGGTGATTGTGATAGTGTCGGTGATTGTGATGGTGATAGCGATGGTTGTGATAACGAGGACGGAGATTGTGATGATGATGATTGTGATTAAGATGATAATGATTGTGATTACGATGATAATGATTGTGATAACGATGATGGTGATTGTAATAGTGATTTTAATGGTGATTGTGATGGTGATGGTGATTGTGAAAGTGGCAGTGATTGTGATGGTGATAGCGATGGTGATTGTGATTGTGATTGTGACAGTGATGGTGTTTGTTATAATGATGTAGATTATTGTGATTACTATGATAATGATTGTGATAACGAGGGTAGTGATTGTGATGGTGATTGTGTTGGTGATGGTGATTGTGTTGGTGATTGTGATTGTGATTTTGATTGTGATAGTGTTGGTGATTGTGATAATGATGGTGATTGTGATAATGATTGTGGTTGAGATAGTGATGGCGATTGTGATCATGATGATTGTGATTAAGATGATAGTGATTGGGATTACGATGATAATCATTGTGATTACGATTATAATGATTGTGATGACGAGGATGGAGATTGTGATGATGATGATTACGACGATAATGATACGATGATAATGGTTGTGATTACGATGATAGTGATTGTGATAATGATGATAGCGATTGTGATTACGATGATAATGATTGTGATAACGATGATGGTGATTGTGATGGTGATGATGATTGTGATAGTTATTCTGAGAGTGGTGGTGATTGTGATGGTGATAGCGATGGTGATTGTGATGGTGATTGTGATGGTTATTGTGATGGTGATTGTGATGGTGATTGTGATGGTCATTGGGATGGTGATTGTGATGGTGATTGTGATGGTGAATGTGATGGTGATTGTGATGGTGAATGTGATGGTGATTGTGGTGGTGATTGTGATGGTGATTGTGATGGTGATTGTGATGGTGATTGTGATGGTGGTTGTGATGGTGATTGTGATGGTGATTGTGATGGTGATTGTGAATTGTGATGGTGATTGTGATGGTTATTGTGATGGTGATTGTGATGGTGATTGTGATGGTGATTGTGATGGTGATTGTGATGGTGATTGTGATGGTGATTGTGATGGTGATTGTGATGGTGATTGTGATGGTGATTGTGATGGTGATTGTGATGGTGATTGTGATGGTGATTGTGATGGTGATGTGATGGTGATTGTGATGGTGATGGTGATGGTGATGGTGATGGTGATGGTGATTGTGATGGTGATTGAGATAGTGATGGTGAGTGTGATAATGACTGTGATTACGATGATAATTATTGTGATAACGATGATGGTGATTGTGATAGTTATTTTGATGGTGATTGTGATAGTGATTGTGATTGTGATAGTGATGGTGATTGTGATTGTTATGGTGATTGTAATGGTGATTGTGATGGTGATTGTGATGGTGATTGAGATAGTGATTGAGATAGTGATGGTGATGGTGAGTGTGATAATGACTGTGATTACGATGATAATTATTGTGATAACGATGATGGTGATTGTGATAGTTATTTTGATGGTGATTGTGATGGTGATGGTGATGGTGATTGTGATAGTGATTGTGATAGCGATAGTGATGGGGATTGTGATGGTGATTGTGATTGTGATAGTGATGGTGATTGTGATTGTTATGGTGGTTGTGATGGTGATTGTGATAATGATTGTGGTAATTATGGTGGTTGTGTTAATGATGATAATTGGTGATAATGATGGTGACTGTGATAGTGATGGTGATGGGGATTTTGATGGTGATTGTGATTGTGATAGTGATAGTGATGGAGATTGTGATAATGATGGCGGTTGTGATAGTGATGGTGATTGTGATATTGATGGTGATTGTGATAATACTAATTGTGATGATTATGAAATGTGGCACATAGATAGTTTATAACCTGGATTAACATGGAGGACACTATTATCCCTTTAGTATGATCCAGTGGGACAGTTACCGAACTTCACGCGGGCGAAGCCGCGGGCAACAGCTAGTCTAAATATATAAAAGAAGAAACTGACTGACTGACTGACTGATTGACTGACTGACTGACTCATCTATCAACGCACAGCCCAAACCGCTGGGTCTACAGATTCCAAATTTGGCAAGTAGGTTCTTTATGTGGTCTAGGGGTGCACTAAGAAAGGATTATTCAAAATTCACCCCCTAAGGGGGTTAAACGGGGCTCCAAAGTTTGTATGGGGAAACAAGATTAGTTTGACTATTTTATTCGAAACTTCACAGGAGTGTTCCTATTAATAAATGAGTAGAAACGGGTTTCAGGTTTTTTTCAGAATTCAACCCTTAAGAGGGGGAAAAGGGGTGACAAAGTCAAAAAATCAATGCACAGCCCAAACCGCTGAGTCTAGAGATTCCAAATTTTGCACATTGGTTCCTCATGTGCTCTAAGGGTGCACTAAGAAAGGATTTTCCAAAATTTACCCCTTCAGGGGGTTAAACGGGGATCCAAAGTATGTATGGAGAAACAAGATTAGTTTGACTATTTTATTCGAAACTTCACAGGAGTGCTCCTATGGATAAATGAGTGGAAAAGGGTTTCAGGTTTTTTCGGAATTCAACCCCTAAGAGGGGGAAATGGGGTGGAAAAGTATAAAAATCAATGCACAGCCCAAACCGGTGAGTCTAGAGATTCCAAATTTGGCATATAGATTCTTTATGAGGTTTAGGGGTGCATTAAGAAAGGATTTAACAAAATTCACCTCCTGAGGGGTTGAAACGGGGGTCCAAAGATTACATTAAATAGGATTATTAATACTACATTATTCGAAACTAAACGAGAGTACTATCGATAAATGAGTTAACATTTGTGTTTCAGGTTTTTTCAGAATTTAACCCCTAAAGGGGGAAATGGGGTAACAAAGCCTGAAATTCAACATAGGTATTGTTTTTATGGTAAATTGTGTCGGGTGTATTACAAAAACAACGATTTTAAGATTTAATGTGGCAGACCTGAAACTACCATTCCCTGTTGGGGTCTGATGGGGTTGAAATGTCTAAAAATCAATATGGGTGTCGATACCGAGATTATCAGGGGCGCTGATTACGAAAATGGCATTTATTTTGAGTTCCAGATGATAATGATCGTGATTACAATGATGATGATTGTGATAATGATGATTTTGATTACGATGAAAATGATTGTGATTACGATGATGATGATTGTGATAACGATGATAGCGATTGTGATTACGATGATAATGATTGTGATAACGATGATGGTGATTGTGATAGTGATTTTGATGGTGATTGTGATGGTGATGGTGATTGTGATGGTGATGGTGATTGTGATGGTGATTGTGAAAGTGGCGGTGATTGTGATGGTGATAGCGATAGTGATTGTGATTGTGACAGTGATGGTGATTGTGATAATGATGAAGATGATTGTGATTACTATGATAATGATTGTGATAACTGGGATAGTGATTTTGATAGTGATTGTGATTGTGATTGTGATCGTGTTGGTGATTGTGATAATGATGGTGATTGTGATAATGATTGTGGTTGTGATAGTGATGGCGATTGTGATCATGATGATTGTGATTAAGATGATAGTGATTGTGATTATTGTGATTACGATTATAATGATTGTGATGACGAGGATGGAGATTGTGATGATGATGATTGTGATTACGATGATAATGGTTGTGATAACGATGATAGGGATTGTGATTACGATGATAATGATTGTGATAACGTTGATGGTGATTGTGATAGTGATTGTGATGGTGATGGTGATTGTGATAAGTTATTGTGAGAGTGGCGATGATTGTGATGGTAATAGCGATGGTGATTGTGATGGTGATTAAGATAGAGATGGTGATTGTGACTGTGATGGTGATTGTGATAATGATTGTGGTAATTATGGTGATTATGATAGTGATAGTGATTGGTGATAATGATGGTGACTGTGATAGTGATGGTGATTGTAATAATGATGGTGGTTGTGATAGTGATTGTGATGATAATAATTAGATTATGAAATTTGGCACATAGATAGTTTATAACCTGAATTAACATATAGGACACTATTATCCCTTTAGTATGATCCAGTGGGGCAGTTACCGAACTTCACGCGGGCGAAGCCGCGGGCAACAGCTAGTTCTATATAAATTTAGTTAACACAAGACAGAGAAGTGACAGATCAGAAGAAAAGTAAAAATGATATCGTGAAGGTTTTATGTATATAAAGTTTCTAAATAAGTAGGTCGCTACACCATATTATAGGGTGTGCGTTTCGATGGCGTGACCACGGCGTTTTTTTTTTTTAAATAACTATGCCATGATTTAGTAAAAATGTAAAAATATGTATGTACGTAAACAGTGGAGTTAATAGCCCCCCAAAATTTGTATGGAAAATAAGTTGCGCAGTTCAACCTTAAGGTTGAACTGCGCCACTGTTTGACATGGTACATCTAAAGTTAAACATGATATCGTTTTGTCTCATTATTAATTGTGTCTGTGCGGAAACAGAATAGTAAAATAAAAAGCCATTCAAAAGTTACGAGCTACCAAAGATTCATTTTTATTGCCAATTTTAACGTAACTTTGGGCGTAAATCTATACATATAATAAATCTGTAGAAAAATCGTTTTTGTACATCGAAAATATTTAGAAAAAAAATTGCCAGGGTATTAAAGGATAAGCAACAGAACACATTTCCAGCATTTTTGGAATTTTTGTCTGTTTGTCTGTTTCGATGATCAAGCATCACGTAAAATTTACAAAACCAATGTAGATAACTTTTACACATAAAAATTGTGTGTAACTTGGGGCATGATTTAGTGTTTGTTTAATTGAAATCGGTTAATTCTATCAAAAGTTATATGAACTTAAAGTTTTCAAGAAGAACTAATCATCAAATGTAAGATACATACATGCAGCGACATCTGTTGAACTAAAATGGTACCAATGACTAAAAATGTGCTAACCACATAACTTTTAAATCGACTGACCAGCTTTAAAAAAAATATATAGCATAATATACTTTAGCAGTTTAACATATGGGTTGATAGATGGCGTTGTTAATTTCACTCCACTTTCTGAATCGAATGACCCTCGCCCGTGTCAGTTGCCTCAAGATTGGTTTTTTAAGCGACAAAAAAAGAAGGATGTTCTCAATTCGACGCGTATTAAGCCGTGTGGTGTCCGGCAGAGTAGAATAGAACCAACCTATTACACTCACGGGTGTCGTTTATGGCGACTAATGTCTGAGGCAGAACACTTTGCGCCTCCGTAGACCAGAGAATGGGCAGCAGCGTTTTCTGTTAGTCTTTCATCACTACGATCTCCAATTCGCCTGCCAAGCGTGGAGATTACGGCAAATTCCTCCCATCATGGGAGAGGCTTATGTCCAGCAGTGGACGTTATGAGCTGTTGTTGTTGTTTTGTTGACCACGGATAACTTTTACAGGGAAGTCCGTACATGGTCCTTTTTTTTGTGAAAAGCGTAGGGGTACATCTCAAAGTTAGTCCCATTTATAATTGAAAAATCGTGTTTAGGCTAATTTCTTGCACCTTTGATGAGAACTTTCGACCTATCTGGAGTATGACTGTCATCGAGTGTCTAAGGATGAAGACGTAAGGCTGTCGAGGCAAGCCCTTTTTTGAAAAACATAAGTAGATTATTTTAGCGATTAATGCAAATATATCGAAGAAATTAAATTGTTACCCACTTGGATCTATATCCACTAATATTATAAAGCTAAAGAGTTTGTTTGGTTGGTTGAACGCGCTTAGAACTACTGGTTCGAATTAAAAAAAACTTTTAGTGTTGAATAGTTATCGAGGATGGTTATAGGTTATCTAACATCACGCTATAATAAAAAGGAGCGGAGCATCAATGATAAATGTTGCAAAAACAAGGAAAATTTATTTCTTTTGAAAGCTTCTTTTGCGGGCGCTGCATAAACGGTTAAAGTTACGCAACAATCAGGTATTAGGAAATTGTCCGTTTTAAAACGTTCTATAAAATAACCACGATAGCATTATTTCTATCTTTTAAGGTTGACTCACACTCTCTCTAACCCTCTTTCTCTCATGTGACGCAGACGAAGTTGCGCGGGTCAGCTAGTTAGTAATAAAAGAAGTGTCAAATTTCCAAAACAAAGTCGGTACCGACAGCACAATTATCGAAGAATTCAAGAAAAATTATTTGATAATGATTTATGCAGTGGTTTTTTCATAAAATTCGATTTCCCAAAAGCCTTTTCATATTTTTTTACGCGCTCCTTTTACTATGAATTTTCGTGCATCTCACTGAATAACGTTTCCCCCGGTGCGGTGCGGGAGGGGGACACGCGATATTGACATGTCCTTCGTTTGATAGAAGAACAAGACCTATATTTCTGTCCTTTTCATTTCATGCATGACGTCAGTGACGTGTCATTTGTTTTTCGCTGAAGTTGAAGGGCCTGTGCATTTTTATTGCACTCCTATAATGTGTGCGTTTCGATGGCGCGACCACGGCATTTTTTTTTTTGAACTATGGCAAGATTTTGTAAAAAAAAAAAAAAAAAATTAAATTAATTAATTTCAATTTTAAATTTCACATTCAGAACATTTTGAAAGTGATAACTAGTGATAAGCGATACCGTACGTATGCTCCTGAAATATAAACCTAGGATTTTTTGTATTTTTTAGGGTTACCCAAAGGGTAAAAACGGAACCCTATTACTAAGACTTCGCTGTCTGTCCGTCTGTCTATCACCAGGCTGTATCTCATGAACCGTGACAGCTAGACAGTTGAAATTTCACAGATGATGTTTTTCTGTTGCCGCTATAACAACAAATACTAAAAACAGAATAAAATTAATATTTAAGGGGGGCTCCCATACAACAAACGTGATTTTTTTGCCGTTTTGTCTAATGTATAGATAATGGTACGGAACCCTTCGTGCGCGAGTCCGACGAGACGAAAGTATTATATAACTTCGTTTTTGTTCGGAACGGTTCGGAACGCTGAGTGTGTGCGTACGAACTAGACGCGCTTGAAGACTAGCGTCTAACTGCTCATCACTGATACTGTCTCTGTCGGGCACGATGCCATAGAAAAAATAATTTAAAATTAAATTAATTAATTAATTTAATTAATTAATTTCAATTTTAAATTTCACATTCCGAACATTTTGAAGGTGATAAGCGATACCGTACGTATGCTCCTGAAATATAAACCTAGGATTTTTTTATATTTTTTTTACAAATTCAATCTGTTATTTACATAAACTCTGATACTATCTCTGTCGGGCATGATGCCAGGTGAGACAGCGTGCTTTTTGGCCACGCCCACCAATGAGTTCAAGCCCGTGTGACATTATTAAGGTGACACATCACCTTAATAATAAAAATAATGCATGTTTCGTATTCCACAATTCAAGTGTTATTAAATAAATACAATATTTTAGTAATTTTCAATTACTGTCATCATGCCTATTGGGCATAGGCGGTTGGCGGGATTATTTCGAAAGACATAGTGTACTCCTATAGCTTTTTCGATAGGAAACACAGAGTGTTTGGCTTAAGTACCGACACACTTTTTCCAGGGGTTGGGAGGTCATTAGTTAGGTCTACCCATACACCCTATGTCCCAAATGTCACGGTTGGCAACACATGTTTTTTTTTTGTTTGAAAAAAATACTCGAAATGTTTCCTTTAATTCGAAATAACTTTTTCGTTTGTGGGTGTAATAGCACAAAATAATTGGGTTAATTTGAATCAAATTTGAACAAGTTTTATAATTTTAGTTTATAAAAACATAATAACTTATCCCTGACTCTCCTAACTAATATTTTGACTACTTAATGAATTGTTTTTATATGACATGTAGCATACCGTTAGAAAGGGTATCAACTAATGAAGTTTTTAAAATAAAGCTAGTATGTTGCAGGGAATATGCATGAAATACAAAATTCTTTTTATTTATGAAAAATGCCTTGTATTGGCGCATAAAAACGTTGTGGTACACTTGTTTAGGTTTCTAATGCATCACTTATTTTAAAATTTACTGTTTTATGTAGCATGTATTTTTGGTGAAACGGAACGCACTCTCAAAACGCATCGTCCTCGATAACGCCGGTATTGACGTCAAAGTTCATTGTGTCAAAAACACACTTTTATTTGAAAAGTGCTTAAAGTTTCACTAAAATTTCATTATAATATTGTTATTGCAATTTTTACTTGAATAAAGCACATACAATTTTACTAAAATTATTTTATTAAGGACAAAAAAAAATAGATGTAAAGAAGGTAAATTGTGGATAATGACGTCACATTAAGCCACGACAGCTACGGACGTTTGAACTGTCGTAGAAAATTGCAGGAGTTTAAAATTATTTTTGTGCGACAAGCAGTAGTTGAACTTAACTTTTAATACTTTTCATGGGTTGCTAGTACTGTATTTTATTGATTTAAGTGAAGAAAATATTACGTGCATATTCCCTTTACTACAATAAGTACTTAGGCTAAGTACTTATATATTTTTCTAGGTTAAATAAAATACCTACCATGTTTTATTTTGCAATGATAGGTACTTATTCCAGATCAAGGTTTGACACATTGGGCACAAAGTGTTTATATGTATGTATGTCAATCTTAATTATGTTTGACTTAAAAACACTTTCTCTATGTGTTGGTCAGTCGTCAACACTTCGTTTGCTTGATGTTGGTCGACTGAGGCCGATTTAAAAACGCTATTACTTGCTTACTTAGGTACACGATATGTGAAGAGTGTGATTTAATGGAATCGCTCATTTCATGGGTACCTATTAAATACCGTTCCATTGCCCTCAATCACGCGCCAACGGTTTAAATATTATTATGGTGACGAAAAGTTAGAAAAGCTCAATTAGGGGGCGTCCATAAATTACGTGAGGTGTTTTTTTTAATTTTCTGCCCCTCCCTCCCCCCCTGGTGAGATGTCGTGAGATTTTATTCAACCCCCTCCCCCATCTCCCAATCTCACGTGAGATTTTTCAAAATGTGAGTTTCTTACGTAAACGTGTTGGATTGTTATTGTAAAAAGAAAAAAAACAAATTTGCTTCGTGCTTTTATTTACGACTAGTTATGACTAGTAATCAATGTTGCTGAGAGTTTAATTATAAGTGTAATATGTTTCAATCAGAAAAAAAATTGCGTGATATTTGCCGAGACCCCCCCTCTCTCCAACGTAAGATTAGATGAGATTTGACTCGACCCCCTCCCCCCCTTAAACACCTCACGTAATTTATGGACGCCCCCTTATCAATTTCTCTTTTATTGCTGTGTCGAATTGATTTTTGTGGTTCATTTTACATTTCATTATGTAGCATTTTAGAGCCAGTTTTACATCAAGTTGTCAGGTACTTGAATTCACTTTGCTTCGTACCTACCTACTTATTATTGAACGCTGTTAAGAAACAACGAATCAAGCAACAGTTTTTTGTAATAATTGACGAGCTTTACATTTCGCTATTTTTATGTCTTGTCGCTTGATTCAATGTATCAACACCGTCTCTAATTCCCCGACTGGGCGACAGAAAGACAGGTTTATGTTTTTTACCCGTAATCTAGTTATTTATTTAACTTTGAATGTGGTATTCTTTATACCCTCGAAGCATCGGTTGGATGGATTTTTAGAAAATATATTTTTATTTCTTGCTCTACATTTTTTTTTTTAGTAATCAAAATAGTAGCCGTGGCATACGTAATGGTGGTGGAAAGAAAAAATAGGCTTAAGTAGGTGTTTTAAAAATCAATACGTTTTTTATTGACTTCTTTAACCCGTATGCTCCCGGCCGTGCCTCCAGAGGCACGGTGCATTGTTATTTTAATTGTGTCTGTAATTGCGGGTATTGAAGTGTTAAAGTCATAAAACCTGTCAACACTTTTGTTTTTATATATTTTATCTGAAAAGCAAAGCTGAAAAGCCAGAGCGGGTGGCGGGTGGGGTGATGCGATGCAAGCTTTAGCTTAGCCCGTTTCACAACTGTGTGACTAATAAACATTTCTTTTCATTTTTTCTGTATAACTGTATCTATATCTGTAGGCTGTAGATGCACATTGTGAAATACTCTGTAATATGCTGTTCGAATTTCTGCTATCAATGAATTAAAATGCCAGAATTGCTTTATTAGACATCATGTCTTCATTGTGATTGCGACAGAAATTCACGGGACACTGCGTTAACTTTTTGCCAAAATGTATCAAACATTCAAATAATAAACAAGTATGAACCTACCCAGGAATATAATTATGTATTTCTGCTAGGTATTCCAAACAGCTGCATACATAATATAACATAATACTAGACGTACACAACTTATTAATAGAAAGTGACGTCATACACGTGATATATTTAGGAAGCAGTAGGTACCTACTTACGTAGTTAAATCTGTCTACTTCTATAATTATACCACCTCTTGCGACGAGCAGAAATAGCCCAAATCTCTCAACCTATCCGAGCAGCACTCGAACGATTGTCTACGTAAGCGAGATTTACGGAGGTAGATTAATCAAAGAACTGGATTACTTACTTACTTGTAAATTATTTCTACAATCTATTCCATTAATTCTTAAAACTAACCTTCCAGACTCATCAATGGCCTATGCTGTAATTGCTGTGAAGTACAGCTACCGTTGCGAATTATTTAACCACAGGACCTACCGTAGACTCAAGAAATTGATTTTAGTTAAACTTAAAATAGATAAAAACGTACACCGGGTTCAGTCAGGTATAGGTAACTACCTACATAAAATAAAAAGCACCAAAACAATTGGTTGTAATACATATCACTATACCTCTTTATACTTTATACCATGTACCTACCTAATTTAACATTTATAACAGCAAATAAAGAAAGCCACAATCAAATTCATCTTATTTGTACATTCAAGGTACACCCTAGTCTTTTTTAAATTCTGCATCAACAACAATATATCAATGTAACAGTAATACCTATAGGTATATTGGTTTGGAACGTTACGGGAGGTATCACCCACAACGAAGTGCTATTTACGTATTGCGATGATTTAAATAGATTTCCACTGAAATATTATTTTTATGCGTAACATTGTAGCTAGTGCTGTGTTTATTCGCGTTAAATTTATTAGGGAATTTAGAATAATTTCATTAGTACGGCACCCACCTAATATGTTTGTTAGTTTCATTCCCTTTTCTTCTCTTCGTTTTGTTAGTGTTTCAATACCGGTATTTATATTTATACGATTATTTATAATAAGACATTGCCAGGTAACATATACATACATACTTACTCGCATATACATAATGCAGATCTATGTATACAGGTTGTTTGGCGTATGGACCGATCCAATTTTTCCAGTGGTTTGGGAGGTTATTATCTAGGTCTACCCATATATCCTATGTCCCAAATGTCACGGTTGGTTACATTTGTTTTTTTTTTTAATTGAAAAAAATACCCGAAATGTTTCCTTTAATTCGAAATAACTTTTTCGTTTTTGGGTGTAATGGCACAAAATAAATATTGGGTTAATTTGAATCAAATTTTAACAAGATTTATAACTTTAGTTTATAAAAACATAATAACCTTAAGTCTTTTCTTAACCCTGACTCTCCTAACTAATATTTTGACTAGGTACTTAATGAATTGTTTTTTATGACATACTGTTAGAAAGGGTATCAACTAAAGAACTTTTTAAAATAAAGCTAAGTTCTAAATGGCTTTTAGTTTTTTTTTATAATGAATTTAGAAGTTGCAAAATTTCATACATTTAAAAAACAATATAACTTTGGTAGCTCGTAAGAAATTTTCTTGAAACTAGTTCTATCAAGCAAAAATTTAATTAGATTTAAAAGACTTTGTAGAATACAACAAAATTTATTTTGTGCCATTACACTTACAAACGAAAAAGTTATTTGGAATTAAAGGAAAAATTTTGGGTTTTTTAAAATAAACGTATCCAACCAACCGTGACATTTAAGACATAGGGTGCATGGGTAGAACCTAGCTAATGACCTCCCAAATCCCTGGAAAAATTGTGTCGGTCCATACGCCAAACACCCTGTATTGTTTTTGCACTGCTCAGTGAGGTTTGGTTCGCAATATAATTTGTGTGAGCTCGATTTGCTCATGGCCGGTTTTATTTTAGTTGTTTTACGAAAATACAACAAAATAAAAAAAAATTGTTCCTAAAATCAACATTGCCAAGTGACTCGACTTTCGAGAGTCGACTCGCTTTTACTGTGCGACGTCCGACATGCGCTTGGCTTGTTATTATTTCAGTAAAACTAGTGAAATTAGATATAGTATTTTTAGGGTTTCGGTGAAAAAATTAAAACACAAAATGTTTAGTAGGTACGAAGGAGGGTTACTAAAAAGAAGGGGATGATAGTTAAATAGCTAAGTGTGAAAACTAAACTAACTTTTTAACTTAACTTCTTTGAGACAAAGGACCACTTAGAGAAGCCTTTGCTACCCTTTGCTATATTATGTCGTGTCGGAGCTGACAAGTGTAACAATCTACCTAGGGGTATAAAATGGCCGCTTTAGCAGAATCATAATATAATCACGTTAAAAATTTAAAATTCTTAAAATGGACTTTATGATCATAACCATTTTAGGGATGTATGAAGAAGCCTCCTCGTGTAGCGCAGTCTGTTCCACCAGTTACTCAACTGAACCCACCCTCCCACCGGAGTCCGGCGTCAAGCAGCCTGCTGTGTTTCGTCGATGCGTGGGAGTTCCAGTGCCTTAAGGAATTCGACAGTTGGTAGTTGCGTTGTCCCAGGTTAGTCTCAGCTCAGGGGTGAACCTTGTCATGGCATATCACTTTGGAGGGTAGCGGGATCCGAAGCACGGTTTTGCCGTTAGCCGACCGCAGGAAGTTGGGGGCCCAACTAGCACGCCAGCCACGTGTGAAAGGCTGCCCCGCCACCTCGCGAAAAATCCCGAAATGTTCCGCCGTGCCAGTCGGCGACTGGAAGGGAGGACCCGGCGGGCATCTTCGGGGGGGTTCAGGCGTCCCCGCAGTCTCCAAGTGAGTTTCCTTATAGACGAACCTTGCCCGTGGGAGCTGTATAAACCGGACTCGCCTCGCCTTCTGTAGAATTCCTTTAAAAAACTCTCTAAACCCATGAAGCGTACAAACAAAATGAATAAGTTTAAACAACGGCGGCACTTCCTCCTGCTAAAAGTGCAATTCTCTAACATCCGTGGATTGCACTCAAATATCAATCCAGTCCATCACCACCTTGAGACCGAGAAGCCGCACTTGTTCTTTTTGACGGAGACAAGTTAGCGACCCCGTTAGACGTGGCGTACCTCAACTACCCGGGTTACTCACTTGAACATAAGTTTAAGAAGCAGGCTGGGGTCTGTGTGTACGTTCGCGATGACATATGCGGTCAACGTCTCCGCTGCTATGAGGTTGCGGGTTTTTCCACTCTGTGGCTACTGGTGGACACCAGCTCTCTTGAAACTATTTACGTCGGTGTTTACAGGTCGCACAGCGGTGATCTGGGTACAACTAGACTCTTTGAACATCTTACAGAGGCAGCTGAATTGGCCCAACACAAGTATCCGACAGCGGATCTTGTCTTTCTGGGGGATTTTAATGCCCACCATAAGGATTGGTTTTTCCCATACCAGAAAACTGACCATGCTGGAAGAGAGGCGCGCAAGTTTGCGATATCGCTAGATCTCCACCAGCTGGTTGGTCAAGCTACCCGCGTTCCGAATGTTGATAGCCAGACACCCAACTGCTTAGACCTTCTGCTGACAACAGATCTAGACAGGCACTCTGTATCGGTCTGGGCTCCGCTCGGATCATCAGACCACTGTCTGGTGAAATGCGTGTCTTCCTGTTCTCCCCCTGATTTAAGCCCTAGAGGCACGAGGCGAGTTTGAAAGTACGGATCAGCAGACTGGGACGAGATGCGGCATTCCTTTGCTTCTTACCCATGGCGGCAGACTTGCTTCTTTTCGCACAACCCTTTCGACTGCGCTAACTCAATTGCTGACGTGATTCGCCAGGGAATGGAATATTTTATCCCATTCTCTGACGTATTACTTGGCTGCGAGTCTCAACCCTGGTACAATGCGTCTTGTGCGCAAGCCGATATGCTCAAAGAGCAGGCATACCAGGCCTGCGCTTCGATGCGTAGTGACAGGTGCAATAGTCAGGGTGCACGCGTACTGAAAAGAGTGTACAATTCTGCCGCCAAAGAATGCAAACAGGTGTTACGAAAGGCACGTTTTGATCATGTTGGACGAATTGGGGCCAAACTGGCGTCCTACTCTTCGGGTAGCAAGAAGTTCTGGTCCCTGTCTAAATCGGTCGAGACGAACTTCTGCCGTCCAACGCTGCCTCCTATGCTGAAGCTTGATGGAACGCTGGCTCATACCGCGCAAGAGAAGGCAAATCTGTTTGCCTCCATCTTTGCCGAAAATTCGCGCCTAGATACGGCCTCTAACATTCCATCCAACATACCTAGGGCTTGCACTCCGGATATCCGGATATCCGTATTATCCGGATATCCGCCGATTTTCAAATCCGGATTTTACGTGTATCATTATCCGGATTTTTCGGATAATACGGATAGTTGTATTTCTATTTTAAATATTAAATAAAAAGCTGTCATCTGCAAAGTACATTGCTGTTATTACGTAATTGATTATTTTAATATAGAGCTAATCACTCTTGCAATTGATAAATGATAAATGATGTTTATTTTGCAAGTAGGTTTTTACAAACACTATTATACGTCATTTTTTAAAACTAGATGGGGCCGGTGTTTCGTACCTGACTACTCTGAGAAGAAACAGCCGAAACAAACTCAGAGGTCATAGTCTCTTTTAAAGTCCAGACATTAATCTTGCTCAATTCACATGAGGACTATGCAGATTAGTGTCTGAGATGGTCTTTTGAAGAAAGAACCATACAGATTTGAGTGGACCTGTCCAGTCAGTGCAAGCATTGGTCAGTTAACGTGTAGCTCGATTTATAACTCAAGGAGCTCAACGTGTTTATTCACTTCACAAATTACAACACAATAAGTCAATTTAGTGAAAGAGATCATAACAACAGATCAACAGTCTTGCAGTAGCTGCGTTTCGATGCATACGGGTTGCTGATACGTATTAATTTTCGTTTTTGCCCGTGCCTGAAGAGGTACCAATTCGGGCCGATGACGGTTTTGTGACGGTGGTGAGGAGGAAGCGCCGCCAACGTACGAAAAAGAACTGCTGCGGCACGGCTCCATCAGAGCCCAACGTGCCTATTCGTGCCGCGAAGCCGAACACACCGATGTTTATCTCTCGCCTACACTACACCACTACAGCGGAGAACATCGTAGAGTTCGTGTGTCAGAAGACCAAGTACGTGGCGAGAGTGTAGCTGTTGGAGTCGCGCCGCAACGTCAACTTTAAGGCGTTCGTGGTGCGAATGCCAACGTGTTATCTGCACCTCGTCTTGGAGGAGGTCTTTTGGCCGCAGGGAGTGGTGTTCCGTCGCTTCCACGGGCAAGTGCCACATGAACGCACGGTGACATAGTGCTAAAGTGAAGTGTAACTAACGTAGTTCTAAGGTCCTTTATATTAACACACTTTGTATTTTATCATATTATGTATGTTAGTCTGTATTTATCTATGGGCCAAAGTTGCCTGAAAATAAAGGTTTTATTATTATTGACCACTTGTTAAAGTTAAACTTACATCCATACTGCACGTATTTTCAAGATTGAATTGCATTGTATCGCACGCACGGTCGCTTCTCACTTAAAACCAGTTCTTGTTCTAAAGTGATATTTTTATTGAATTGGAATTGTTTTAAGTATGAGAAGAATAGATACAAATTATTTGTGCGGTTTCGGGTTTTTATTGTATAATTTTAGAGAGTGAACTAGTTTTCTAATGTGACTGTTACTTGAAATATTGGTCTACTTTATTATTTCTTTTTCATTTAGCTTGAGACTGATTAAAACGTGTTACAAAAGTTTATTAGTTTTATTCAGAATAAAAACTAAAAAATATCCGTATTATCCGCTTTATCCGGATAATCCGGATAGTAAAATATTGATATCCGTATTATCCGGATAGTAAAAATGAACGGATATTGCAAGCCCTAACATACCTCACTGTGGCTCCGCAATGCCGGAGATCTCAATCCACATTAAAGAGGTCCGTAAGGCCCTGTGCAGTCTGGATGTGAACAAAGCCAGCGGTCCTGACGGAATACCCGCAAGAGTCCTAAAGAGCTGTGCTCCAGAGATGTCTCCTATCTTAACACGCTTGTTTCGCCTCTCTCTAAAAACCGGAGTGGTGCCGGAGTCCTGGAAGCTGGCTAATGTGCAGCTAGTGCCCAAAAAGGGTAACCGTGCCGATCCTGCTGTAATGTTGGGGGTTCCAGGGTCTATTAAATTAGACAACCAGCTCGATCGATTATGCTTTTATTACTGAACAAAGGGAATATATTTTATAATGCGCTTTAAGTAAAGTGCTTACTTAGCTTAAATGTTTACTTATATTCTAAAGGAGCGTACTTACTACGTTAAACATTATTAGGGAGCATACATACACTTCACCTCCGGGGGCGAAGGAAAAAAAAAAAAATCGATTACTTAAATGTTTTTTTTTTTTTAAATATGTAAATACAAACCAACTCTACTAATACACAAACACACATCACATTAAACTTGTCTATCCAACTAACTAAAATATTTATTATTAATAAAAATATGTATTAATTACTACATTGCAATGTATATAACTATTACACCTTATCTTTAGTTAATGCTAGTCTTAACTATACGTATACGATTACTGTTAACTTAAACAATACAAAATAATTATATATTCTTATTGGTAGTACGGTCTTGTCCTATTTTTATGAACTAATTCTATCTTATTGTTTTTATATATCCTAACGTTACAACCTAAATCTTCTTTTACTATAAAAGGTCCTTCATAAATAGCATCTAGTTTACGACCTGTTTCATTTTTTATCAAAATTAAATCATTTTCCTGATACACTATTGGATTTACTGATCTATCGTACAATTCCTTGCGTTTGTATTTGTTACTCATTAAATTATTTTTTGCGTCGGCATGGGCTAACTGTAATCGATATTTCAACTGCAATGGATAATTATCACTATTGTACAATGGTTCGACTGACTCTGAAATTCGACTAGGTATTCGACATTGTTTACCAAAAACTAGTTCGTAAGGCATGTATTTTGTTTCTGAATGAACTGTATTGTTGAAACTAAAACACCAATACGGTTACCAATTGCTCCATGTATCTGTATGGTTTTCACATTGGATCCTTAAAAATGCACCCAAACCTTTGTGAGCATTTTCAAGAGCTCCTATCGATTGGTGATGATAGGCAGTTGAAGATAATTTTTTAATATCAAGAATTTTACACACCTGTTCCATCGTTGCGGAGATGAACTCTGTCCCTCGATCTGTAGCTATTATTTCTGGTATTCCAAATATTAAAATAAAATGTCTCACAAATGCATTAGCTATGGACACAGTTTCTTTATTTTTTAAGGGAATAGCTTGAACAAATTTAGATAATTCGCATTGAATGGTCAATATATAACAGTTCCCATCTATGTCTCTATCTAAAGGTCCCACTACATCTAGAAATATCTTTTGAAAAGTCGAGGACGCCGTAGTAGTAATTACCATCGGTTCTTTTATGTAACGGATATACTTGGACTTCTGACACTTCGTACACTTTTTTACATATGTTTGTACGTCCTTTTCTATGCTCGGCCAGTAATATCTCTTCTTTATTGTATTTACCATTCTGCGCACTCCAGCATGTCCACTGGATGGCAATAAATGAAAGTCATTCATGATTATAATTTTTTCTTTGTCATCACTTACTCTTTTTACTCCTCTTAATATACATATCCGCGGTCCTGACCAATTTTCTAACTTCGATATCTCATCACAAACGTTTTTAATGAAATCTTTATTATCATTATTTTTAATGATACACACTTCTTCTATGTGTAACTTTTTACAGAACAAACTTAATTTCTGCACAAATTCGACTCGCGTAAAGTGTGCCTTGAAATCAAGATTGATGTAAATAACCTTTCTTTTTGCTAAATATCCTAAACATTCACTGACATCTGTTATCATATCATTGTCTCTCAATCTGTTTAATTCGCTACTTTCAATGAAACTCATTTCGACTGAGTCGCACGGTTTTCTTAATATATCTACAACCCTTGGTTGGCCAGACCAATTGTCAGGAGATTTATTAAGATCCGCCTTCTCAATGTCATCCTTATTTTTACTTAACTCCTCTTCAATCTTTCGCTTTTGTGCCCTAGTCATAACGGCAACCACTTGCGCTTGCATTTCTTTTAGTTCGTCTGATGTTATACATATTCTAGACAAAGCATCTGCAACTACATTTTCTTTTCCTCTTACATAAATAATTTTGAATGTATATTCTTCTAATGTCAAACGGAACTTTAAAAGCCTACTTGAAGGATCTCTCATGCCAAAAAGATAAACTAATGGTTTATGATCAGTCATTATTGTAAATTTTCTACCATATAAATACGGTCTAAAATATTTCACTGACCAAACTATCGCTAAAAGCTCTTTCTGTATTGTAGGGTAATTCTTTTCCGCTTTATTCAGAGGTCTACTTGCATACGCTATTGGTCTGAGATCTTTATTGCACAGCACGGCACCAACTGCAGTGTCTGAAGCATCTGTTTGTAATACGAATTCATTATTTTCTGTAAAATCTGGATACTGTAGAATAGGTGACGTAATCAAAGCATTTTTTAGATACTCAAAGGCATGTTTACAATCATCTGTCCAAATGAAGGGTTCACGTTTTCTACATAATTTATGTAATGGCAAAGCTATGTCTGCAAAATGTTTTATAAATTTACGGTAATAGTTGCAAAATGCTACGAAACGCTTAACTTCATCTGCTGTTTTGGGTATCGGGTAATTTTTCAATACGTTTGTTTTTTCGGGATCTGGTAATACACCTTTCTCTGACACAACGTGACCTAGATAAAGAATTTCTTTCTTTAGAAATTCGCATTTTTGGGGATTTAATTTTAAATTGACTTTTCTTAGTCTTTCCATTATGTTTATTAAGTTTTGATTATGAATTTGCAAGTTTCTACCAAATACTATAAGATCATCCTGATATACTAAGCATTTGTCGTAAGTCAAACCAGACATTGCTACTGACATCATACGGCTAAATGCGCTCGGACTTATCTTGAGACCCATAGGTAACCGCTTCATTTGATACTGACCTGTATTGGTAGTAAAAGCTGTTAATTTACGACTGTTAGGTTCTAAGGTCACTTGATAATAACCTTGGTGAAGGTCAAGGTGAGTGAAATATACTGCTCCAGAAAGAGAATCTAAAATTTCATTGATGTTAGGTAAGGGGAACTTATCATCACAAACCGTCTCATTTAATTTTCTGTAGTCTACAACTAACCGCCATTTTTTATCTGTTCCTTCTTTACTCTTTTTCGGTACTAATAAAATTGGGCTTGACCATTCACTGTTCGATTCTTCAATAATATCATCTGCTATCATTTGTTTAATCTGTTTGGCTATCTCGGATTTTAACGCTTGCGGTAACCTATATGGCTTTACATATACAGGAGTTGAATTTTGTTTTATGGTAATGGATTGCTTATAAATATTTGTAGTTGTTAATTTATCTCCAGTTATGTAAAAATTATCGGAATATTTTGCGCAAATCGCTTCAATGGACAATCCATTGAAGCGATTTGCGCAAAATATTCCTTCTTCATTTAAATAATCTAATTTAAGTTGAGATAACAGTGTTTGTATCCTAGAAACGTCGACATTATTATTATTAAATTGACAAATATTATAATCACTCAAGGATTGCGTAGTTGGGATGAAATTCGGTAAGGTTATTTCCTTCTCAGTAACATTAAGAATCTTTATAGGAATTCTGTTATTTTTTACCGTGGCAATCGTATTTGCCAGATACACATCCTTTGCTAATTCACGTCCACAAACAATAACATCTTCATTAACATTTTTGTCCACGTATATAAAATGTATTGACTCTGAACGAGCTGGAATAATCAGGTTATTACTTCTAATAACACGTTCATCAACAAGATTAAAATAATATTCTTTCTCATCATAATACAATGTTAAAATATTAGTATTTAAGTTAATATTAGCTTGATACTTTTTCAAAAAATCTAACCCTATAATTCCGTCTGCCTTTAAAGGTAGTGACTCGAAAATAATAAACGGATGCTGAAATATTTCACTGTTATACTCCAAACTTAAATCCACTAAACCTCTTGATCGCCTTTGTCCGCCGATTCCATTTATCAAAGTTTCATCTTTCCGAATAATAATGTTTCTTGGTAACGCTTCACTTTTAATGATTGACAAAGAAGCGCCTGTATCAACGAGCCAATAATATTTAATGTTATTAACGTTAAAAACTGCATATTTTGCATTGCCTAAATTTGATAAAACACTATGTTTAAGCACGAAAAAACTGGTTTTCCGACTCCTTTTTATCTGTATTGTCCTTTATGCATGGCTTATTGATATCGTTCTGATCTGCTAAACAAACATTTCGATTGTTATTTCTAAAATATCTTGAACCTCTAGTACTTCTTTGACCTCTATTATAATTTGATGGTACACGATAATAATTCCTATTTCCGTTATAATACCTATTTCCGTTATTTCCTCTGTAATTACCACGCCATGTGTATCTTTGATTATTGTAATTTCCATATTGACCACGACTACTACTGTTATTATATTGACCACGACTATTATTGAAATGACGATTTCCTTGTCGCTTTAAATTATTATAACCCCGTCCATATCTAGATGCATGCAAGACATTACCTGGCATTGACTGGCATTCTGTATCTTCATCTTTGGCAGCTTGGATTGCATCTTTCAGGCTGCTGTAGTTCCTCGCGGAGATGACCGTCCCCAATTTTGAACTGCGTAGTCCTTCTGAAAACCGTTTTATGGCAAGCTTTTCATTCAAAGGTTTTAACACTCCAAATGCATTAGTATTACCATCTGCCTGAGATATAGTAAGTTCAGTAAATAGCTTTTCAACTTCTGTGGCAAACTCCTCGATACTACTTGAACCCTGTTGTATATTTTGCAAACGCGTCTGTAGGGCCGTAAAAGATTTTTGGGTCAATAGATGGCATCTCAAATCTTTAATTAAGTCTTGAATGGTCTTATAATTCCCTGTAATGCGTAACTTGGCGTTTTCGGTCAATCTACTTTTAAGGACGAATGTAATAAGTAGTGTCTTACCTTTCTCATCCAGCATATCTGCATACATCTCGATCGAATCTATCAAGCGTTTAGTTGTCCCTTCAACACCGTCCATTGCTGGAAGCAAACTACATGCCACTTTAAGGTCAAACTCCATTTTGTCTAATTTTATTTCTGGGAAAATACATAAACTATTTATTTCCTCATAAGTTATTCTTATATTCTGAAATATATCCAATGCTGATGCAACTAGTTTCGTATCCTTGCCCTTTTCTAAATGTAACAATATTTTTCCACATTCGTTAAATATATTTTTTGCCTCTCCTAACTTTGTCTCAATAACTTGACCTTTATACCTAGTCTGTCCTTTCTTAATTAAGTATTTTCTTATTTCCACTAGATCATTATATTTTTCTAACAAAACATCAGTCATAATAGAATATTTCCTACTTATAATTATCAAACCTTATTTCCTAATGGAATAAACCTAAGAATCATGTTAACATAATTACTGCGAAACGGCACTCAAGTATTTCACACGTTGCACTTTTAATCGCGAGGTATCATATTCACTGTGTCTTCGTGCACTGTTTTACGTCGTTTAAGTTTTTGCGTTATAATATAAAACAAATTGGTAGGTATGAGTCTGATTGTTTGCAAAACACTGATTTATCTATCTGTAGTAACTTGAAACTGGCTTTGATGCTGGATTAATTAGTTAGCAGGCGTACCTTCCACTCGTCCACGTAGGGATGCCCTTATGCGCTGAATTGTGCTGAGTCCGATTTCTTCTTGCATCCATTGACGATGGCAGCTGCGGTAGTATTTCAGGAAAAAGTAGATTACCAGGAGAGTGATGGCTGCGAGAATTATTATGGTGATGGTGCTCAGCCGCTCCATGTGTCCTCCGATGTCTTTCAGAAGGGCGTCGTTGTTACCGCCAGCAGCATTTTGATTTAAGAAGACCTCGTCCTTTTCTACTTTGGAGTTACACATTTTTCAATCGCTGCTCAACGAGACTTACTTAATCTGCCCCTTGGCAGACCTTAAGGCAGGGTCGCCACGTAATGTTGGGGGTTCCAGGGTCTATTAAATTAGACAACCAGCTCGATCGATTATGCTTTTATTACTGAACAAAGGGAATATATTTTATAATGCGCTTTAAGTAAAGTGCTTACTTAGCTTAAATGTTTACTTATATTCTAAAGGAGCGTACTTACTACGTTAAACATTATTAGGGAGCATACATACACTTCACTGCCAATTATAGACCAATCGCCATTACCTCCATACTGTGCAAAGTGATGGAAAGGGTACTTAACAATAAGCTGCTAGCATGCCTCGAAGACAATGCGCTCCTCAGTGACCACCTGTATGGCTTCCGTCATGGACGTTCAACTGGGGATCTTCTTGTGCATGTTACGCATTGTTGGGGCGAGGCCATCGAGAAACATGGCGAAGCCCTTGCTGTGTCGCTTGACATCTCGAAGGCCTTTGACAGGGTCTGGCACGCTAGTCTGTTGGGTAAGCTTCCTGCATTTGGCATCTCTGCTGACTTTTGCAACTGGATTTCTGACTTCTTGAGTGACAGATCGATCAGAGTGGTCATAGATGGCTGCTCATCGGATCATAAGGCCATTGATGCTTGAGTTCCTCAGGGGTCTGTTCTTTCGGTGACATTATTTTTGCTGCACATCAACGACCTGCTACATCTTGGTGCAATCGGATACGCAGATGACAGCACAGTTGCAGAAAGATACCTGTCCAGTGCAAGAGCCAGCAGAGAAGATACTGCTACTTTTAGAGAGGCCATGGTAGAGCGAATGAATTTGACCCTAAATCTCGTCTCCCAGTGGGGTGACGTCAATCTGGTCAAATTCAATGCTCTGAAAACACAGGTGTGTCTCTTCACTGCAAAAAGGAGCCAGTTCCAGTTGTCTCCCACTTTCTGGGGTGCATCTGTAGCAGTTACTGACCGCCTACAGCTTTTGGGCATGGAGTTGACATCGGATCTCAACTTTGGCGCAACCATCGAGTCAAAAGCTCAGACCGCAGCTAAGAAGCTGGGCATCTTGAATAAGGTGAGGCGATACTTTACATCTGGACAGCTTTTAAGTTTGTACAAAGCACAAGTCCGTTCCTGTATGGAGTATTGCAGTCACTTGTGGGATGGCTCAGCAAAATACCAGCTTGCTGCACTTGACTCGGTGGAACGCAGAGCTAAAAGGCTCATAGGCGACGAGACGTTGGCAGCTTTGCTTCACAGCCTAGCTCATCGGCGTAATGTTGCCTGCCTGTCGGTCTTCTACAGACTGTACTTCGGTGAGTGTGCGCAGGAGCTCCACGACCTGATCCCACCATCACCCTTTTACCACCGGACTAGCAGACGTACTGCGGCGTACTATCCGCACTTGGTTGACATCCCGATGTGTCGTACTAAGCGCTTTTCCTCCACTTTTATTATGCGCACAGCCAAAGTCTGGAATTCTCTGCCTGAGTCTGTGTTCCCACTCACATTTAACCCGCCTGCCTTCAAAGCAAGAGTGAACAGGCATCTTCTGGGCACGCTCGTTCCATCATAGATCTCATCCATCGTTTTCCATCAGGCGTGATCGAGGTCAAGAGCAGGCCCATATTGTATGTAATAAAAAAAATTAAAGAAAATAAAGTGCATTTTAAGAATTTTGTATTTTTGACGTGATTCATACTAGGATTCGTGGATTCTGCTAAAGCAGCCATTTTAGGCCCGCTGATCGATTTCTTATCCAGGTTTGTCCAAGTCTGTCTTAAAATTTTTTGCTACACTATTGTCCTGAAATTCAACTTCTAAGAACTAGGTACTTAGACATAATGAAGTAAGCGATACTTACTGTCCGTCGAAGCTGTCCGCTTTATAAATGTCAATAATGTAACGACCTAATCATTTTAACAGTGAATATGCCTTTGTTTGTCCTATTTCTACATAACACACATTCACATACGTTGCGGTACCTCAATACAATACTATTTTCAGGTTCAAATACAACGCGCGCCTACTAACCTATTTGTGTTGGAGCTAGTTTGTTGACCTCGTTGACCAACGACCTGCTCGCAGTTAAATACAAAAGCCACGAAGCGATGTGTTGTGCAGTGTGCTATATCGTCTAACTTACAACTTGGCATCATTATCCGCGGTTGTAGGTAACTACAACAGCGAGCGTTGACCCTTTGTATCATTATGCGCTAGTTAGGTAGTTAGGCCTACATTTTGTGGGTACTTGTACACATTTACACAAGTAAGTAACAGAGATGCACAATACATAGTGGTATGGATGGTTGGTTATTATGGATTTAGTTATTTGAACACAGTGAATGTGATTTCAGAAACCCATTTTGGCATCACCCCATTACCCTTTATGCACATTACATCTTTTTAGGGTTCCGTAGTCAACTAGGAACCCTTATAGTTTCGCCATGTCTGTCCGTCCGTCCTCGCTTAATCTCTGTGACCGTTAGCACTAGAAAGCTGAAATTTGGTACCAATACGTATATCAATCACGCCGACAAAGTGGTAAAATAAAAATTGGAAAAAAATGTTTTATTAGGGTAGCCCCCCTATATGTAAAGTCGGAAGTGATTTTTTTTTAAATTTCAACCCTAACGTGTGATATATTGTTGGAAAGGTATTTAAAAATGAATAAGGGTTTTCTAAAATATTTTTTTGATAATGTCAATAATTTCGGAAATAATCGCTCCAAAAGTAAAAAACAATGTGTGTGTCCCCCTCTAACTTTTGAACCATAAGTTTAGAAAATATGAAAAAAAAGACGTGGCATTAAGTTTACCTATGTTCTATTCCTATTCATGAAGTATAAATAACTAAGTTGGTACCTACCAGTCAATAAATTGAATCATCATCAATTTTAACGAGCGCTTCCGACCGACCGAGGTGAGGGGGTTAGTAAGTGTTTTGCTCATCCGGCCAGCATGGTGGGAACGAGGCCTCACAATAATTCGCATTGGAAGCTGTAAGTTACTGAAGAAATGCTGATATAAGGTCCTTCTTCCTCCACAAGCTTTTAAATATTAGAACCCCGCTGATAAATACGAGGTAATAGGGGGAATGGGTAACCAAAATTAGTTGGGCCGTGTGACTCGACAATGGTGTCGATTCTGTTGTGCACATACTAAACTTAATTTGGGCTATTCCTGTCTTCTAAGCTATGAACTAAGTTAGAGATGTGAGACTAGTTTATGCCACGCGCTTCACCGTGTTTTTAGTCAACACGTTTTTACGTGTACGTGTCCCTTCATTTGTATGGAAGTATTAGGTAGTTCCAATTAAATTTGACAACTCTAAATTACGTCCGTCTCTTTCTCGTTTTATTAGAGAGAAAAAGAAAGCAATAGCCTAAATTAAGTTTAGTTTGTGCACAACAGAATCGACATCAATGACTATTTATTACTTACTAAAATAATGAAATCCAATTAAATGGATACATGGAATGCACACAGACTTATTACAGTAACTTTCACCAATCAACACCGAAAATGTTTATTTTATGCAAATTAGATATAGAAATTGAGCGCAAGATTATACCATGTAATCAATGAGAGTTGCATGCTTGTGTGAAACTTTTAAAGATGAAAACGGTTCCATGGCACGTTTGATTGGCAACTAGTTTAACGAGTGGTTCATATGAAATTGAATCTCACTGGACATAAATCAAGAAGCTTGATTCAGTAAAGCAATAAATAACATAAAGAGAGTTGAAGTAAAAGTTATCCTTATACGTCTTGACATAATTATACACATACTTGGAAGAGGTATCTCACAAGTATGTGTGGTGCAACTACGAATGATATAATGTTGCGGGATAAAAGACGATGTAGACAAAAAAATATGCTTAGCTGGTTTGATCACGTTAAGAGGATGAAAGGAGAATAACTAATAGTAGGTACCTATATAACCAGGCAATAGGCTTATACATAACAAAGATTGTAGTCCCCGCAGGGATACCTTGGAGGATTACAGGCACGTTATTATGCCTATAGTACTTCCACATTTCAAATTCTTCCTATCTTTTAGTAAATCTTACCTACTTTTTAGTTTTTACAATTTATCCTAGATTAGGACGAGGGGGCGACCTTATTGACAGCAACCGGGCACAATTCCAGGCTGCCACTGAGAAATTCCTGATGGCAACAAGGAAGATCGACACAAACGTTTTAGGAGTTTTGCCAACTTTTATATTTCGCTTTGTAAGTTTCGAACTACAGACGCAATGAAGACTTTCGCGAAATCAAGTGTGAAATAGCTATATTATTGTTGAATATTGGCTATGCTAAGCTGTCATAAAAGGAGTCAAGCCGGTAGGTAGTCTAGCCAACAGTAAATAACTGTGGTAATTCTTAAATAACATAGTCTGTCGTAAGAGTTTCTTGGCCGACTTTTGAAACAAGTCGTTGGTATTACTGCAAGCGGACCGCCAAGCAAATGCTATGCGTTACGCGCGAAACAGATTTAATATGGATTTATTTTACACTCAATTATTTATACCTTCCTAGTTATGAAAATACATCAAATTGCTTGTACCTACCTAAGTACCTACTCGTCAATGTGGCATGTGATTGACTCTACCAATGTAGTTTTATGAAGTAACATAATTAAGGGTTAAGCCTTATCAGTACGGAATCGCAGTTTTCTATGCTCCTATCCCTTTCTGTCGCTCAGAGCCGTCATTTTCTATAGCGAGAAACTAAGCGTGCTGCTGATCGCACCGTCTCGTTGATGCTGCCGCGTGCGATAGCAATCCCGTACAACCGGTTCAACCCTAGGTTCCTCTGTGGTACACAACCTCGTAGTTCTAGCGTGGCGCGCGATAAAATTGGGAGTGGAATCTGCGACTAGGGTACCCTCCAGGGCCCAATCCTGCATGATGTAATTATCACTTCGACACATTCAATATGAAGTAACAGATGGCACTTAAGAAAGACTAGCTCGATGACATGATTTTGCCAAGCTATAGCTGTAGGACAGCTTAAGCACTGCTGACCCACCAGTGGATGTTTTTGTATGTATAAAAGTTGATTGCACCGTGCACGTAAGGGGTAACTATCTATAAAAGTATTTCGCCCACATACGAATCATGAGTAACGAGTTAATCATACCTACCTGCATCATTCCGACGGTTCATTTTTAGCTCTATTTTTTGGTCGTGCTCAGGTGATATTTCGCTTTCTCGAATGACTAAGTTAGTTTGGATTCAATATGATAATGAAGGTGGGCGAATCACCATTCGCCCACCATCCATTCATTTGTAGATTAATAACCGTTAAATGGATCGAATTTGTTTTTAGGTGAGTGTGTTTGTTGGGTTTGAAGATACTGTATTTACAGTTTAATGTACTAACGAGCTAACAATAGAATAAAAATCTTTAATGCTGATACTGAGTCACTCAAAAGAAGTTGAATGAAATTTTCTGTCACACAGCCACATTAGCATGTAGTGACGTAAGTGAATCTTACCGTATCAGCTGTAGGGACTGTTCCGCAACCGGTCTCTTGAAGGCCGAGTGATTCTGAATACAACACTTAATGCGATTTCTGCAGTCTACTTGAATACACGCATATAATTCACATTTTATTTGCATGAGTAAGGTATGTTTAAAAACTTACTATTTTAGTGATTTCATGTATTTATTATTCGACTGAGTTACGGCTAAGAAATGATTCGATAGGTACCAAATAGATATTTATTCTTTTGGTGCGGAAATTGGGAAAGAAAAAATCAAAACTCTTTACTCAGTTGAGAGGAGATAAGTTCAGTTTTGTTGACGAGGGTCCAATGACCCTCATCAACAAGACTGCTATGTCCGAGTTTGTATTGACAAGCTATAGGCGAAACTCGGACAAAGCAGTCCCTGGGTTGACTACCTCAATCACGATTCACGCCTAAAAACTTAAAATATAGGTACCTTCCTACACAAACGCCTATTAGTTAAATACAATTTACATAACCTTTCATTTAGTTTAATCGAGAGCATTTTTTTAGATAATAAATCAAAACAAATTCGTTACCTAGATCAATGTTATAAATTCAAATATGAGCCTATGAGGTAATCCGACCCAAACAATGGAATATCTTAAGATTTTCTTTCTTTACATAGCAGCTGAATGAGGTAATCTACTAAAACAAATACTTGTCTGTATTTGTTAGCCATCATATGGGTAGAACTCAATATTGCATACTTGGAGAATGCAATATCAAATACATTGGCTATTGGGTATACGATTGTTATGTAGCTTTTAGTCTGTAGTCTTGTCCTTCACAGGCACGTCAGCTGGTGTGCGCTACTAGCGCTATTATTGTGTCGTGTATCCGCTGTTCGTTGCCATTCGTGAATCGTTCGTTAGTATTCGCGTCTTTGAATGTCAGTCGATGGAAAACGTGCGCTCGGATCGTTTGTACTTGTAGGTGCGGTTACGTTACCGCTACCTCTACCTACGCTTTGTCTTATCGTGCCCACACTGACACCACTGTGAATCTGTGTTTTATCGATTTCATGTGGGAAAATTTTCCATTTGCTGGCAATTTTGTTAACAACGCATCATTTTATTTTTGTGTTATTGGTTACTCATGCAGATTGAAAACAAGTGTCATTGGACAAGATCAGTCATCCATTTAGTGCAAGTGTGTTCGACATAAAACGTGAGAGTGTCGTACAATCATTTGAGAACAAAACGAAGTTGCATAAGATTGAGGAAACCGGAGAAGTGCTTCTAACGCTGGGTTTCGCCTAGCGCAGGTAGAGCTCGTTTGCTATCCGTGGTTGGCACCAACGTTATAGTCACCGGAAGAGCCAATGTTATTTTAAGGTTTGTGCCTATTACCTATCTAAACAGAAACTTAAAATTTGTTCAGACCTAAACATCCATAATCATAGTGTGATTCTCAGTAACTAGGTTTTAAAGCTTAATTATTAATCCTCGCATTCGCATCAATGTTGTGTCTATGAAATATGACACTGACGTTAACAAAAAGTATTGTACATATGCACAAAGTATTCAGGATAGGCGTTAGGCGTGCCTAGCACGTGCAAATTTTTATAAGATAACGCAAGCAGATCAGTTGCATATGTGATGCATAACGTATTATTGAACACAATAACAGCAGTCAGTTGTAATGGAAAGTGGCGCCCTCTTTTTTATCTTACCAGCTTTGTCCTCGTGGTTAATTAAATACTATTGAATGAATGAGTCCCATTAAATTAGGTTTCGCGCCATTGTAACGTACTTTTATCTAGATTTATCCTACTTCTGTCAAATTATAGAAGCTCAATTACGACGCGCGACGTAAACTTTATGATCATTGAAGGTGGACGTACCTAATAAGTTTTTTTCATTAGAATTCGTTGTTAGTATTTGCGCTATAGATCTACAATACATCTACTAGTTTTTGGTTTTACAATCAATTATTGGTTATACGTGAGTAGGTAAATTACGAGCAACAACTTTAACGATTTGTATTTCCGTGCCGGTAATGGCGTCATTGACATCACTATTCACCTGTCAGCACATACAGCAGTGTGTTGCTTAGTAAGGAATTTGTAAACAAAACAAATGTAGGCATGCAATTAGATTTCGGATAACTTGGTACCTACTATTAAATGTTAGTAGGCAAGTCATTAAACCGTCTGCAAATTTTGCATGCAAAATACTATGCAATGAACTAATTGAATTGGTCGATTGATGAATTACCGTATGGATGGCACAATAATGTTACCTACCTACCTAGTCTACCTACATAAGAACTCGCCACAAGTAATTTCTCACTTTCGATGAAATTATCAACTGTAATATTTCAATATCAACAGAGATTCGATACCTCTTAAAAACAGTGAAATAACCAGTTGAAATGTTCACAGATTACGTGCAAACATCTTAGTATTAAGGAAAACAGGGTCAATAGGATGGGGGGGGGGGGGGGTAGTTAATTTATCCTTTTTTACATAAGTGTTTTAACCTACTTTTTTATCAAAGTGTTCCAAATTTAAACAAAATAGGTAATAGTAAGCACCTGGTCCAAACTATTAACGTGAATGGATGATTTGTAATTTATTGGTAACGGTGCATTTGCGTAGAAACCTAGGTAGGTAAGTAAGTACCTAGGACCGGAGAAACATGCCTACCTCATCAATGCAGCAGTACCTCCTCCAGTCTTCCTCCACTTGTGTGTAGGTAGGTATAACCCATCCATTCCTTGAACACTGGTTCCTACATAATTAAAGAGAGCAAGCAATCCAGAATCCAGATTGTTATGTAAGTACCTACAGTTCAACGCGCGTTGTTGGAAACTCTTATGACCTTGAGCTGGTCTTGATTACTCTTGATAGTTTCAATAGAATACTTGTCTTAAGCTATTGATTTTGTTTCCTCTGACGTGCGGTGCACTATGGGTAGATAGATACATAGTAAAAATGCTTAGGAAGAAACAAAAAATAAATTCATGCAGGTCATAATTCGCAGTCCTAAGTCTCTAAGTATGTTTACACTACATAAAATAACAGTAGACTTACTTATATAATATGTTGATAAATAAATAGGTCTTGTCGTCACAAAAACTGAAGCTATAGATCACGAATTCTAACGAAAACAACGAAATTTAAAAAATCTCTAATCATTGGCTTATGAAAAGTGTTGCCATCAAAGAGTATAAGTTGCCACTTCCTTGTATAAATAAAGGCTTTCATTCATTATTCCTGATTTTTTTTTCTATAAAAAAAGCATGAGTGACGCACGAGTGTTAAAAATATTAGTTCTACTACATGATTTTATGATTTTCAGGCCTTAAATTAAATTATATTATTATTAGTCATGGTTCACAGCACAGTTGCTTCTAATTGTCTGTCTAGAGGTCCTTGTCTTTAGTACCAAAACCTAGTAATATTTAGACAAGCTAAAGTATTAACTTTAGCTTGGTTAAATGACAATATACACATAGCAACATAATAAGGTAGGTATGTATTTTTGTGCTATATAAAAAACTTTCGTCTCTTCTCAACAAGTTCTTCCTGGTTTTCCAGAGACAATTCTTTTCCCTTTTTCTAACATTCTTCATTTTTATTTTTGACAACTGACTGACATTGTAGTGTCGAATGTTTTCTGCGTTTTGAGGTAATTACAAAAAAAAAGTCATATCAGTTTTTTAATTCTGCCCTATTCAAACATTTTCCTGGATTCTTAGATAAATTATTGGTCGATAATATAAAATTGGTAAGTTAAATGGTGTGGTAGCTTTTGTTTTAGTCGTTTAGAGCGGAAAGTTTGCCTGAAAATAAAAAGTACGACGCAGTCATTCCAAAGAGATTTGTATATATTTTCGTTTTTGAAGAAATGGTGTAAGTTTACCAGCTCGCGATTTAGTTCGTTTATAAATACTGATTGTAACTTGCTATGAAAATGACACTGACGATTCTTATTTTAACTTGATCCCATTTCGATCTGTCACTCATTTGTATCTACTTTTTGCTGATAAATGTCGTATCAACAAAATTAGTAGCCCCAAATAAATCTTTCTATGCCTATCTGTGCAAGTAGGAGGCACTTACAGTAATGTTAATTCATGTGGATATATTTTTTTATTTCAGTTCTCACATCCCTTGAGGGAGACCAGCGATGGTGGACTATTACAGGATACTAGGTGTTACTCGAGCTGCTTCCGACGCAGAAATAAAAAAGGCGTAAGTACCTACTCTACTAGGGAGTTTAGCATACCATGGTTACTATTAAGCATAAGGTCGTTAATTTATTGAGATAAACTTAAACAACGAAAAAAAAAACTCTTACTTTCATTAACTTCACCTAGCACTGCTGGTCGTAGGTGTCCCTCAAACTTTTCCATTCCATTAGCATTAAAGATACCTCAGGTTTTGCTTTCTTTTCATTCAGCCCTCAATGCTAGTCTATTTGGGAGATTCTCATAATGCAAACAATTTTCATTTCAGTTACAGAAAACTAGCATTAAAATGGCATCCTGATAAGAATCCAGATAATGCAGATGAATCTAACAGACGGTTCAAAGAAATCTCCGAGGCTTATGAAGTCCTTTCAGATGGTGAGTGTGAGTTTATTATTTATATTTCACATGAAACATAGTGTTTGTTTAGCTGGAGTATTCAATGTTGCTCAATTATCAATGTCTTTAATATGGCTATTCAGGTAATTTTACCTTCTAAATTTACGATGCTTTCAATATTGTTTAACTTGTTGGTAATAGTAAACCCTTTATGTATACTTTATTATATAATTATGTATCATACTATTTAATATCAATTACTTAAAGATTAATTCATTATTTGGTATGTTAATGTTAACCTTTCATTATGAATACGACAGCTACTCAACAAGTTAGCAATTATGATTTTGTATTTTTATGTTCTATCATTTTGATTTATATGTTTAGAATGATTGCACAATTATTGAATTTAGTCATTGAAGGATATAAGCATCTACATTGCTGTGTAATAGCAGTATTAATATTTGTTTATGTAATGTAGTAAGAATATTAGTGGTTGCTTGATATAGAAGTGTAAAATGATTTTTGTTGTTGGGTAGCAAACAAGCGGAAAGTATATGATGCACGGGGATCCAGTCATCACGCACACAGATATCAAAGCAAGAACGGAGTCAATGGGCATCGGCACTTTAACTTCAGAGGGTTTTTTGGAGACACTCCATTCCACCGCTTTTTTGGTAGCTGTCCATTTAATGCAGGATTGCCTTATGAAGTTGTGAATATTATCATTTGTTTATTTCTAGTTCTGACATATCTTTTGAACTTCGTACCTCGTCTTATACATTATAAATGATCTATAATTCAGAGTCATGATAATATTCAGAACAGTGTTATAAAATTAACCTTAATTTTATTTTGTTTGGGTCCACTTACATTTTATTACTAACTTATGTATGAGTTTTGTGTGAGTGATAATAGTTGTATCATAACATTCCTGTAATTACTTATTTAAGTATGTGAGTTTTAACTGGAATATTGACATTATTTGAGAAATATGTATGAAGGAAAGAAATGGGGAATAATTGATGGGGAAAAAGATAATATCAATGTGAGTGACAGTATGGAGCAATTGGTAGCACTGCAGCCTGCGTTTTATCAATTTTGCTATTGGTATTCTTGATATTATGAGGTTTCATAATAATTCAGAGTGAACAGAAACCTCGAAAATAACCTTTAATAAATAGAAAGGTACAGTTTTGCACCTATAATGAGTAGGTAGGTAAGTACAGTTTTGTAGTACACTGCCCAACAGAAATATAATATAGATAGATAGATATATAATATTAATTTAGGATAAAGGACCATGGGCATTTTTCTATGAACTCTGGGTGTTTGACCAACAGAATTGAAATGTAAAACCTAACTTACAATAAAGGGCTTCACTTCATTCTAAAACAACAAGTAGGTACCTAAGTCGCCGGAAAACAGAAATAGAACCACTGTTGCCATGTTGCCCTTTTCTGTGTTTTTCTAAGATTTCACCTACCTATTATTAAACTAATTGTTTAACAGGGGAATTCTGAAACACAGCCTCTACAGTCTTTAGTTGATACCAGGACCCTGCCAAGGTGGCCCAGCTCATTGATTATTTTGTGCTCATCTGTAACACAATATTTTCAATATGATTACGTTATGATACGAACAAATACACGACTGTTGTAGTCAAATGTTCGACAAGTTATAGGGAATTGCAACGTTTTCAATGGACCGTGCTCTCCGGGGTCCGGTGAGTCGGTGACTTTGGTACCTACTTGTCGCAATTGTGTGAATTGGAGAACTTATTGAGAGCTGAGATTTGATATAAGTAGGTATTTTTGAATTATGTTGGAGTTGGAGTTACGCCCATTTTGAACTTTTAGACCCTTTCAAGGTAGAATATCTTCAAATTTGCATCATTATTGACATGCATAGAACAGTAGCCCTTCTCACCAAGTATTGTGTCACATTAATGTGATCATGTGATACATAGAAACTACTGCACGCACTTCGTTCAGTTCCAATTCTTATAAACGTGGAAGTTTTTATGTTAAACATTCATAGGTAGGTTTTAGACAAACATATCCTCCTACGCACGAAATGAATCACCTTCTTGGTGATGAATAAAATGGGAACATTATATTTGGCGAGTCATTGTTACGGTACTTTTAAAACACGGAAGTCGGCTAAAAGTAATTACCTACTAAGAAATTGATGCATGCTACATTCTAGAAAGTTCCAAAGAAAAATAACTAAAAAAAAGGTCTGAAAATACTGAGCTGAAGCAGTATTAAGTTTATTAAAACTAAAAATCGATTCGATAATTCGTTTAATTTCGTAAAGGCTCTCAACAAAAAGAGTGAAACATTAGGTAAGTATTTAAAATAAAAATTATAATCAATGAATAAAGTCTCTGCTGAGGAAACAACTTTTTATGAGTAACATGCTAAATGTTTTTCCCAAAAAAAGAATCCTCACACATCCTCAAGTCTTCACAATATGTATACCTACATAACAGCATTCGCCATTCACAAAACACAACATTTTTAGAATCGCGTCGTCTTCTATAAATAGGTAGTACAAAACAAAGTAGCATTTCGTGTCTGTCTGTATGTCCGCTTCGTTCTTCTCAACACAAATTATTTTTGGTGCAGTTTTTAAAATCATTTAAAGAATTCATTTCGGTACAGTGTACCTAATAGACATCGTAAATACAGCACAGACATCTCGAAGTTTTGACATGTCTCCACATCAGTAGGTGGCGCCCATGCAAAGTAAGGGCGGAACGCTAGTACGACTCTGCTAAAAATAGCACTTGTTGCAAATCCATAATCACCCACGTAAAATCTACCTTGGCTTTAGATTTCCAATGAATACTTACAATAGTTACCTTAAAATCTTCAAACTTCAAGAGAGTTCAGTTAACTTTGTTTCATACTTAACTCAACCTTGACTTGATTTCTAAACGTTATTAGCGTTTTTATATTGGGTTTGCCGTTATATACCTACTTATTTAAGTACATGCTTTGCTTTTTAATTCTTGAATAACGTACTAATTGCGACGCTGACCCTGACAAATATATTCCAACAAGAATATCGTGTCTTCCTTTTTTAAATTGGGAGATCCAGATAGATTCAGCCAACTACCTAACCTGATGAAGTTTGGTTTACTTACAAAATTAACAACATTCCCCCACAGCTTTATTTTGTACCTTTGTACCGAGTAGTTTGCTGGTATAATAATGAGCAACCCATTTTATGAAAATTGAAAGTACTTATTTTATTAGAAAGAACCTCACGTTAAGTAGGCAGGTGCTGATATTCAATTACGTGACATAATGACAGTTAAAAACCTTTCGGTCACGTATCAAAGGCACTTGTTTATATTGTATAATATATTTTGTGGTAAAACTGATTCTTTAACCTTGAATCATTGTTTAAATTAAACTTAATTACCAAGTAATTTTAAATCACGCCTAGTTAGAACTTGTGCGTTAATAGTTTTTTCTTTTCAACAAAGTCGTGATCGTGTAGCAGTGTGCTACTAGGAAATTCGCCACAGAAGCGGTTAAGGTCGTTTCTGCCGAAGTTTCGTGCATTGGTGACATCACTTTGTTTAATCCGCTGCGTTGCGGTGTGTGATCGAGATCACCCGTAGACTTTGCGCGACTCGACTTACAAACCTACACACGTTCTAGTTCGGATGATTGAACTCAACGCGTGATGACGTTACAAAGACAAAACCCCTGCACAAGCCACCAATTTATGTAAATTATAATATATTTTATTTTTTTGCAGAAAGGAAACGGCGAGTGTATGATCAGTACGGCAAAGAAGGGTTGAACAACGGCAGAGGCAGGCGTTCTGCACCCGACGACGATTACGACTTCGGCTACCCTAGTTTCCCGTTCACATTCCGTGACCCCGAAGAGGTTTTCAGAGAATTCTTCGGCGGGTCTCCATTCGGCGATTTATTTGCTGGTAAAACACTTAGATCCATATTATTGTAAACATTAGAGCACATTATTCAGACTCTTAGAATACTTTTACATAGTAATATAGCGGTATTGCCTTCTCGAGCCCGTATTCCGTTTGAATGTTTTGCAGAAATTAAGCTCGATCGATTAAATGTCCTACATATTTTAACTTATCTTACCTATACCCACTTAATAGGTATGTCTTGCTAATGGGAGTCACAGTGACCTGGCGGAGTACACAGATAACAACGATAACATGATAATAGTATAGTGACTTTATTTCGTTGATTGTACTAATGTTAGATAGGTATAGTTGTACATTTGTTAAGTTTATGTTGTATTTTCAGAAATTAACGGTCATGGACACGGTCATCATAGGCACGGTCGTCGAGGCCACCCGAGCACATCCCTCACTTCATCCTTGTTTAGCCCATTTGGGTTCGGCATGCAAGGACTCGATGACATATTCGCACATGCCGCGGGAAATGGGAACACTTTCACTTCATTCTCTACATTCAATAGTTCATTAGCGGGACCTGGCAGCGCCAACATGAGGAGTACCACAACCACCACGCGGGTCGTTAACGGAAAGAAGGTTACAACTAAGAAGTAAGCATAGTTTCTTTCAAAATACCATAAAAATATCGTCTTGAAATATCAAAAGACGCTCATACGATCATCACTAATTGAATGAAATCTGTATTTTCCACTTTGGCACTCTTCGGAGATGCTGTGGGCCTAGGCGCTCAGGTTTTCCGTTGCAGTGGTCATCGGTAGCAAGAAGCTCGAAGTTGAGACTTGCGTAGGCGTAGGTGAACCGGCTGTCTGCTTTTAAACATAACATATTAATATCGCATGCATAACCACGCTGTTAAACGCTAGGGACCGATGCGCTAACCATCCCTCGGGATATAAGCACGGACTGCATTTATTAGATAGAACAGTATACACCAATGAAATGCTACATATATAGGTGTGCAAATGCAGCATAAGTGAACGTGGCTTGAGATGCTGTTGCTGAAAACACAATAAGCTGAAAAATGGGTTCATAATCACGTCTCTCACTTCCCAGTATATTAGACGACGGAATAGCCGTATTTTTATGACCATCAATCAATATTTTCGTATCGATGGTAAGTCTTGTCAAATTAATGCTCAGTACCTACTGAATGCGTGAATCGTGTTGGACGTGGTTAACACGATTCACACAGAGTGTCGAAAGGCACTTAATCCCACATTTTGACAAAATTAAATTGTGTTCGGCCTACTTAGGCGCGCAACCGATTAAGCTCATGACCACTGCTCAGTGTTGCCAATTTAGAGTTTAGTTAGATCTAGCGACTTGTCGCTAGATCTAACGACATTTCGCTTTCTACAGCGGCTTAAATTATATGTCTAGCGACACAAAAAATCTAGCGACTATTCTAACGACTTCTAGAGTTTGAATAAAACAATGAATAAATATACCAAAAGTCTTCTTTTTATTGAATTAATAGTGAAGATTGAGATATAACCTTACAAAACTATTCATGTCTTGTTTACATAGAGCTATATTATTGTAATATTGTTGATTAACCAAAGATTACCTTTAAAAGCAGACGGCAAAAAATGTTGGACACGTTTTTAATTGATTCCAAAGGTCTTTCTACAAATAAATCTAAACAAAAGTTATGAAAAAGAAAAATAAAAGCAAAAAATGCAGGAAAAAAAAACAGCACCAAACGAGAACCGATTTTTTTTACGACTTCTAGCGATTTGATCTTTGTTCATAGCTAGCGACATCTAGCGACTTTTCAAACGTTCGTTAACGACTTTTTGACATGTAGAGTTGGCAACACTGCGCACTGCTAGTGTTGTCCGTTTGACGAGATCGGGTGGCGTTGTCGTTCTTGCGTCTCACTTTAGATGCTTGGTCATCATAAATAGCGTCTGTACAGCGAAGGAAACTAAATAGTTAGTCGAGAGCTTTTTAGACATAACTATTATTATAGTCCAATTTAAAACAGTTAATTTGAAAACAAATGGTTACACTACATTATACTTATTTTATCTTTACAGGGTTACAGAGAACGGTCGGGAGACAGTAATGTCGTATGAGAATGGGGTCCTGAAATCAAAGACTGTCAATGGCGTACCTCAATCACTAACATATAGTTAAACTATTATGTAATAGCTTATAACCAAACTTGATCCAAATGTACTCAACATGTTATGCGATTTATGAGTTCCAATTTATAATTTTGCTTTATTTAAACATGTTGTCCAGTCACTGTAAATTTTAGTGGTGGAAATGTCTAAACTAAAATAATGCCTATCTAATTTTAGTTTTAATAGGTTACTATTTGCTTCTTTATATACCTACTTATGTTAACTTTAAATAAATATAATTTGAGTGAGATTTTAGAGTGTTGCTCAATGTATAAATCTCGCTCTAGGAATTTTAGATTCCGTTTGTCGTCGCGCGTGCACTGTCGATGATCTCCGACTCAATAACGAGCTTGTATGCAATAATGAAAATGACACCGCGATCTTGTATACTTTGTGTACAGCGACGATAATTTAATAATTTGCTGCCAAGGTAAGTTTTTTTTAGCAAATAGGCTATAGACATAATAATCACAGTTACTTATAATTTCGATTTTGTAAAAAAAAATTACGACTTACGATAGGAAGTTTAGTTACAACCAATTCGAATCAAAATTCTAAATATTTAATTAAACATAATTACAATTGATGGCATTTTAATTTCGTAGTTAATATTTTGTAAGAATTTCATGTTGATAGAAAAGCTTTAATTGACTGGAAAATATCATCAGATTTTTCAATATCAATTGCGTATTTTAATATTATGTGGTACTTATAATAATATTAATAAAATATTTCTGTGTAGCAAACATAGCTCTCCTAAACTTATGACGTAAGTAGTCAACCCAACTTGTGTAGAAATAGATAGGTGTGGCAAATATTTTTCGTTACAGCACTCTCACTCCCACTCTTTTCGATTAGTAGCGAAATACACTGACCAAAACCTTATTTGCACCATTTGTAAATATTGCTCATTTCAAATAAAAACTTACTCATTATTTAATAATGAATAAACGTCTCCTAACCTAGAAACTAAGTTTTGGTTTCTGGAATATTTGGAACTTATCATTTAATAGTTTATTTATAATGATTATTAGATACTTGTGCAGTCAGTGTTTAAACCAAAACATATAACTTATCAATGTTTGACCTCCCTGTTTACCGGTCGACAGAACAATTCAGATCATGTAGAAGACTGTATGGTAGTCGTGCCCTTACTTCCGTGACTTACATGACACAATAAAAGTAATTTGTGTTTTACTTATCTTTGTATAACATTTAAAATTAATGTGTTTGCCAAAAAATAGCATTGTAAGTTAGAATTGCCAAGTTTTCGTTCAAATTTTGTATTGGGTATGATGAAGTCATTAAAATAAACTACCGATATGTACTGTGTTTTAAATAGTATTAAAATAATATAATCTCCACTTGAATATTCTGATTGAAAATGTACTTAATACTTATTTCTGTTGCAATGAATTTGATTTAAATTTACATTATAATAATATTCAGTAGTGCAACCGATACCGCTTTACAATAGTAAATAGTGCCATTATTAAACCAGAGGAAGCAAGCCCTAGCACACATTAAAATGTAAATAATAAACTTAACTGCAAGATCTCGTTCTTAAATTGTCAGCAACTATTAAGCACTGCAGGAAGAATTATTAATAAATAAAAATAATTTTTATATTTTTATTTTATTTACACATACCCAATGCCTGTCAGCTCACATCTCAAATGTATATCACTACATAGTATAAAACAAAGTCGCTTCTTGATGCGGGTTTTTTTTTAATAGATAGAGTGATTCAAGAGGAAAGTTTATATGTATATATCATGCATAATAGTAGAGTACAGAAACACTGATAATTTTAGAGGTTTCTAATGTGATGCCGTAGATAAACACATTTTTTGCGCTTACATTGCAAACGCTGGCTGAACCCTACGAGATAAATCAAAATAATGTACTACAGAGTGTATTGTACACCTTAAAAAGGTCTACAAAAAAGCCGCGATGATTATATCGATACTGGAAATATGAAATAACGTAAGGGACAAAACTAAGATTTTCAGGAGAGCAAAAATAAGATATTTTTCTTACAAAACTGGCTATAATTTTGTAACTATATGTTTTATGTAAAAAGTGTCTAGGACAAAGTTTCTTAGATTTCTTCATTCTTTGCAGCTAAAATAGTAAAAAATCAATAAAGCCTACAGTTTCAAAGATAGCATGTCCCTTACGCTAAATATTAATGAATACGAGTGATATACGTTTACAAAATTTTAGATGTAAATAAACGGCATTGATGTATGGGACACTTATGGAAATAAACATTTAGAGTTTTTCAAAGTAAAGGTCTCTTAATAGTACACTCTATGTTGTTAATGCTGTTAACAAATATAAAAAATAGAATTTTAAAAATTCGTGACCTATACCTACGTACTATGCATATGCCATACAGTTTAAAACTACTTTATGGATATAACTCCATTTTAAGAATTTTTAACATGATTCATATTACGATTCTGCTAAAGCAGCCATTTTAGACCCTATGATTCCGAAAATGAAGATTCCAGAACCACCTTAACCGTCATTTCCCAGAAGAGCTGTAAAAATTCAGCCAAGGTGAAATCGAAGCAGCTCTTAGACAGCTTAAAAATGGAAGAGCCCCTGATGAGTATGGGATAACTACAGAGCTCCTGAAAGCGGGAGGAAGGCCTGCAAGAGACCTTCAGGAGCTTTTCAACTCTGTTATGTTATCTGAGAGAACTCTAGAAACGTGGAACGTGGAGCGTGGTCGTTGTTTTCTTTAAGAAGGGAAACAAGACCTTATTAAAGAATTACAGACCCATTTCCTTCCTTAGCCACGTGTATACGCTGTTTTCAAGAGTCCGAAGCAGACCAGGTTTCGAGGAGGATGTAGCACCATAGACCACATCCACATTTTGCGACAGATCATACAGAATTCCAAAGAGTTTAATCGGCCGCTGCATTTGTGGACAATGAGAAGGTTTTTGACTCTGTCGAGATCTGGTCAGGTCTAAACCTATCTTAGTCAATGGCGGTCCTCTCGAGGGTATTCGAGAATATGTTTATCTCGGGCAAACTCTGAAGTTTGGTAAGAACAACTTTGAGACTCAATGAAGAATTCAGCTGGGGTGGACAGTATTTGGGAAACATCATCCGGTCTTCTCGTCGCGTTTCCACAGTGCCTAAAGATGGAAGATCTTCAACCAGCCCAACCTGCCTGTTATGACTTACGGGACTGAAACGTCACGGCTCACGGCAGTGTTGTTCCTGAAAAATGTAGGGTTGCCGTATTTTAATTCTAAAATTGCCGGATTTTTAGCGAAAAGTAAAAAAAATGCCGTATTGTACAAAATGTTTATTTGAACGGTTTAAATAATAAAAAAATACAAATCATGTATGTACTACTTTAAAACTTAATTATTTTATTCTTCACCATACCTATATGTTTTGAATAGTTTCTAGTACTTCTGATTCTGTCGCATGTGGGTCATACTGTTTTTTATTATTAGGTATAGGGAACGTGCAGGAACTATAGGTGGCAGCACTAAACGACAAAAGAGACACTATGCGGACAGTAAAGGAAACTTATGCTGTCACCTGTCACGCAAATCTCTTCAAAAGTATTATTTTTGATTATGATAAAAGGTATAAAACATAGGTTCCGGTCTATCAATAATGTTTGTCAGCGTAACATGAATGTTGACCAATATGAATTTTGTATGTTTCGTTTATTTTCTCTGATGAAAATTGTGGTGCATGAAGAAACGGTGGCATAGACAACTTTCTTATTTTCAACACATGTTTTAATGGAAGGGAATCCGTTAGCAGCGAGAACAGTATCTCCAGGCAGAAAAATCAATCCACAATCATTTGTTATAAGCAATCACTATAACGCCCTCCGTAGCATTTAGATACAAAACTTAGGAAACTACAAGGAGTGCAGCCAATTAAAAACTTTATTGTATAACTATGTTTATAATCTGAGTTCATGTGGAGACTGTTGAGGAATATTCGGTGTGAACTTCAGTGCAGTCTGGAACGCCCTCCGTAGCATTTAGATACAAAACTTATGAAACCACAAGGAGTGCGGCCAACTAAAAACTTTATTGTATACCAATGTTTATAATCTGAGCACATGTGGACTCTTTGTTCAACTGTTGAGGAATATTCGGTGTGAACTTCAGTGCAGTCTAATCCATAATCATTTGTTATAAGCAATCACTAGAACGCCCTCCGTAGCATTTAGATACAAAACTTATGAAACCACAAGGAGTGCGGCCAACTAAAAACTTTATTGTATACCAATGTTTATAATCTGAGCACATGTGGACTCTTTGTTCAACTGTTGAGGAATATTCGGTGTGAACTTCAGTGCAGTCTAATCCATAATCATTTGTTATAACTAAGCAATCACTAGAACGCCCTCCGTAGCATTTAGATACAAAACTTAGGAAACCACAAGGAGTGCAGCCAACTAAAAACTTTATTGTTTATCCATGTTTATAATCTGAGTACATGTGGACTCTTTGTTTAACTGTTGAGGAATATTCGGTGTGAACTTCAGTGCAACATATGTGTGTTTGCTGAAGTGTAAATGGTAGTATTTAATGTTTGCTTGCACGGTTGATTTTGAAGGCTATTGAACTTTTTCAATGCAGAGTGTAACAAAAACAAATTGTGTTCAAATATTTTTGTTACTGCATTTATCCATTTTTTGCGTTTTTCACTTATACATGGTATGAGAGTACTATTCTTTGGAAAGTAATAGAATTTTATTATTTTACGCTATTTGATTAATTTTCATTTTTGTGGATGTATTGGTACATCCAGAAATGCAACAATGGATTATGATTAGCTAGAATAATCATTTTCAATAATAAAATTAATTCTGTTTACTTGTTTTACATGTCAATGTCAAGTATTAATTTGGTACAAGATTCGGATTGGTGACGCCAGTTGGCACCACCGTCGTTGTGCACGTTCCCTATACTAATACACACGTGTTCATACATACTTACTTTTATTTTTATTGTTATTTTCCGGGAATCCGATTCCTACACATCCTAGAACCTACCAGAATGGGGAACTAAAGATTTTAGACATTAAATTCTCGGAGATAAGGTTGCATTTGGTTGTTGGTTGAATTCTGTTGCCGTTTCTTTTCGTGGCGCTACTTTATCTATGGTTTACAAGTTGGTGCGATTCATTCTACGAAATATTTGTTTACTTTAGTCAATTACCGTATATTTTAACCTCTCGGTACCCGCGCGAAATAACGGTATATCTCCCTGTCGCACCATGCCGCAACACTTAGTTACGTCATCGCATGCGTCATCGGACACCGATAACGAAAACACTTATCGTTCGAGTTCCAAGAGCCCTTATCTCGAACCGTAAACATTGTCGTCTTTGTTATGAATCAGACTGCGTTTTATAATATAAACAACACTTGTGAAACCACTTCAGTATTATAAACAAAGGATATGAGATAGATGACATATGAGAATTTGCCTCGTTATGACCTGTGGCCGTATTTTATTTAATTTTGGTAAAACTACTGATTCAATTTACACGAAACTTTAGAACCAATGTAACAAATACACAAGTAACCTAATACATAATTCATATAAGAGTCTTACTGATACATTCTAATCAGATTTCAACTAGATTGTAACTAAAAATTCTTATACGGCGAACTGTCATTTTATTGTCATTGACCTCGATTTGAAAACACTTGAAATCTATATAAATATGAATATGTATGCTTATTCTTATATTAAATAATGAATTATGATTATTACTTACCTTGTTTTTGCTGTTTCCAAGACCATATTTCATTTTAGAACAGTCAAATTCACATTTTCAATTGTTTACTCCACATTGACAAAAAAAACGGTCGACGAAAATTTTGTTGGCTCACAAAATAATTTTGGTTCATTGTTCTACCTAAGTATCTTGCTACAAAGTAGCATTATACATTAATAAGGTAATAAACATTCACTTCACAACGTTTTCAAGCACATAACTAAACAAAAACATAATAAATCACTCGCGTGGCACTAAATGTTTACCTAAACTGACGTTTCAACGACTAACGCGCTTCTATATTTTTTTTTTTAAAGTTGCCCGTTATAAGTTACTAGTGTTTGGCATCGTTCGAATCGACTACTGTCAGGCACCAGAGGTAAAAATTGCCTAACGATTTCGAACCATAGGTTAAGTAAAAATAAGGTTTGAAGTTGTTCGTACGAGGTGGCATGAATTCATGCCAGCGGGGCTCAACGGTATGTTCGTTATCTGGAACGAATCACGGCACTCCGGTACCGAGAGGTACGGTAATCAAAGAGCTGCCGTATACCGTATTTATGATGCATAAGATGCCTGAATGCCGTATATTACGGCAATTGCCGTATCAAGAACAACGCTGGCTCACGGTACGGCTGGTTCATTGTAAGGTAATTAGTAATAAGAGACATCACTAGTTTTAAGTATCATCTCTATGCTCTATGTAGTCTGTGCTACTAGACAGATGATCATGGAGGTTTATAAAATGTACAATTATTAATGATCCTCTGTAATTGATCCTTTGATTATAATAAGTAAATAAAGACTATTACCAACGTAACAGTTTATTATTACATAAATTCAAGGTCGCTCAGTGAGCTATGGAACCGGCTGTGCTTGGAGTCTCTCTGAGATGGGGTGGATGTCCGGAACGAGGTGATCCTACAGAAAACCGGAGTTATCGACATAGCTCCCAGAATAAGTAAGCTGAAGTGGCAATGGGCCGGTCATATTAGCCGTAGAACCGATGACCATTGGGGTAGACGTCTACTTGAGTGGAGACCGCGTATCAGCAAGCGTAAGATGGGATGCCCTCAGACTCGAGTGACTGGAGTGACGATCTTTGCAGGGTGGCTGGTAGCAACTGTATGAGAGTTGCTGAGAATCGAGTTGAGTGGCATGCCATTGAGTAGGCCTGTGTCCAGCAGTGGTCTGCTGTAGGCTGATGATGAAACATTATTCTTGCTTTTCTTCTTCTTTCATCTCTTTATTTTGTAAGCAGCCTCTTTTCATTGGTCTGTTTTGACATTCTAAAAAGCAACAAAACAAAAATAAGAAACTTGATCTTTAGTATGCTACCCCTTTAATAATAGGTCTTATTTACTCCCAAGTACATAACATTTATTTGATGGCTAATGAAACTGTCTTGCAACGTAAAAACTGGCTATTTATGAACAAACAGTACGTGAAAACGCCACCAAAGCCACCGAAATTGGAACCAGGCATAAAATAAATCTTTAAAAATAGGGATTTTAAGTTACAATTAAATAAATATCACTGATTTATGCGTTACCCAAATCACTAGCAATAACGTGTAGCTTACTGTTAAAACACGTTAAAATCAACAGCAAATCGATCCACCATTGAACAATTCTTGTCCCCCGTGCCACCCAAGAGGAGTACTTACGTTTTTGGCGGGTAATCGCAGCACTAATCACAAACCTGTTACAAGTAAGCCCAGCGCACGATCGGGAGGTGCGAAATAAAATAAATGCACACGCACACGCACTGTATGTTATAGTAAGTTGAAAAAGTGCCACCAAAAATATGTGTTTTGCTTGGACAGACTTTGATCAAGTGTCCCGTGCTTTTAAATTAGATTTTCTAATATGGTTTAATTGTTTTTAGATAATGTGTCTAATGCATAAACTAAGGAAATTATTATGTTTATTTTTTATTGTACCTTAAATTGTTACTTTGGTGAATGCAATTATATCAAAAAATGGAACTAGGATAAGCCACCAAACTTGAATTTTAAAGCAATCGTTTTTTACAAACACTTATAACAATAAAATATATGGCCCTAGTTTCATCAGTAACGTAGTTTACTGTAAAAAAAAAATAAGAAAAATTCTATGATTTTACACCTTGATTCTCAACATGGACACGTAACATTTGCTACTTTGATATTCACCCTTACAGTAAAATTATAAAAAAATATATATAATATAATTTGAGTCACAATTTAATGTAAGGGACATGGTATTTGTACATTCTCAGGAAACACTAAATGTATAAGACAATAATAAAACATCTCAAATTATGGAATAACTTATGTGACCTGTTGTAAAATGTACTCGATTTTGATTTAATGTAAATACCAAATACTGTGAGCAAAAGAGACTTACTTACATTAGTTTTTATAAAAATATTAATTTAAATGTCATATAGCTACTTTCTAGAAAAAAAATGGTCTAGGCCTAAGGAAAATGTGTGATGTAAAGGACATTTTTTTAAAGATATCAATATTTTAAATATACCAATCGATAGAGCAAAAAATTCTGAATCCAACGATATATATAACTCATTTTCGACAAAATGTCCCTTACGTTATTTCATATTTCCAGTATCGATATGTCTATCTCTTAGGGATAACCCACAATAACCATTTTTAACCGACTTCTAAAAAAGGAGGTTTCTCAATTCGTCCGTGTTTTTTTTATGAGTGTTCGTGGATAACTTCATCGTATAAGAACCGATTTATATGATTATTTTTTTGTTGGAAAGGAGATATCCCAAGGGTGGTACACTACGATTCAAACTTAATGGCGGCTCGGAACATCGTTCGTGCCGCTGCGCAGATCGCAATTTTTAGGTATCAGCGGGACGTAGAGGGACGTGCCGGCGGGGCACATCCCCGCGCGCTCTCTCTCTCACCCGCACTCGCCCTACGTGTTGTCGCTTTAGTGTGTGAGTTACGTCTGTATTCTGAACACGCGCGCGAATTTCTGCAAAGTACAGTCGAGCTCATAATAATTTGTTCAAATCAAATCATTTATTCGCATAGAATGTAGGTATTTGTACAATAAAGATGTTAGAAAATATAGTGAGCCGGGTACATTCTGCCTGAGTTTTGGCATGCAAAATTTAACAAATAATGTTAGTATCAATAAATTATCAAGCTTATAGTATCAAATAATGTCAGTATCAAGAAATTATTAAGCACAAAGTATTAAAATTAAATAATGTCAATAATATTAAATTGCTGGAATGTCAAACAGGATCAAAATAGAAAAATAAAACAAATAAGATAATCACATAGCCAATAACAGATTTTCTGCATCAAAAAAGTATTAAAAGAATAATATGAGTATTATGAAATAGAAAATGATTACAACAGGTACAAATCAATTATTTCAACAAGGTTGATAATATGTACCTAATGTAAAAAAAACTATAGGATTATTGAACTGTCACACATAGGGTCATTCAAAAAATCACTTATTGAATAATAACATTTCTGGATCAAAAACGCTTTGAGTTTATTTTTAAATTGTTGAAGAGTGTCATTTTTTATGCCGTCTGGTAGTTTATTAAATATTATTGGACCCATGCAGAAAATACTCTTCCTCAGTAGTGCTGTTTTAAAACCACCGGTAATTAAGAGGTTTTTGTATTGACTTCTCACGGGACCTTTCTTGGCATCCGAGAACTTAGCAAATAATGCTTTATTTTTTTTTACAAAAATTGCCATTTCTAGAATATACAACGACGGAAAAGTAAGAATTTTCAAAGACTTAAACAGAGGTTCACAGCTATCTCTAGGTTTAAGACTACACATAGCTCTAACACAACGTTTCTGGGCTTTAAATATGTTCTCTCTTGTTGTTGTTTGTTAACTGTTTTTTTTTTTTTTTGTTATTGTTTTGTTTAGTTTTTTTTTGTTATTATTCCGTTCGTTGTTCGTTATTTACGTAAAGTATTAAGACAATACTTTGGTATTTATTTGTAAAATGTAAAATGCCTCGCGGACGATACGTTTTACGCAGACAAGCGAGAAAAATAGTTTAAATAGTGTCATCCAATTTCTTAACTCTTTCTTCTTTCTTTCTCAACTCTGAATCTGAAAAGGAATCAGATTCAAGTGAAGACGAAGGAAACGATAGTTCCATGTGAGTTCCTTCCACAAGAAAACAAGTTTTTATGGAGGGTGTCCAGCCGTTGTAAAATAAATTTAAAATACATTTCTTATATTTTTCATAAAACCTATTTTTCTTTGAACCCTCTCTGTACTTGACAAACTAACAAATAAATAAGTATTAGGGTATTATACAGCACTAAAACATTCACACAAGTTTCAGTTATAAAAATAATTAAACGAGCTTAGATGATTTTCGACTTGACTGTACATGCGCGAACCTGCACTGGCAGCTAACTTCCGAGCCGCCATTAAGTTTGAATCGAACTGTACCATGATAAGGAAACCAGGGTCTGATGATGGCATTCCAGAGAAATCGAGGGGAACCTTCGAAAATCGTACTGGTGACTAGCGCGTTTGTTAATTTTTTCATTAAGTATTACTAAGTACTATTAAGCACTACTTTTTAATGCAGGTCTGGAGGCGATCTGATGATGGAGCTGAAGGAACTCCTCAACGATTTTCAGAAATTACCTGGTGTTTGGGCTTGACTAATTTGTATTGATGAAAACTTTGCACCTAGATGGGTTGTGACTGTCATTAGGGGTCGGATGATGGAGACGAAGGACAGTCAAGGGATCTCCTCAACGTTTTACAGTAGCTACCTTGTGTTTGGACTTAATATAATTTCTATTGGTGAGACCTTTGCACCCATATGGGTTATAAGTGCCATTAGTGTCTATACCTACAGTCGACGGAAGTCTTCAACGATTTACAGCAGTTACCTTTTGTTGGGCTTAGGTACTTCAAATTGAAGTTTGCATAGCAAATATTTGTATAGTATCCTACACAAATATTTATTAACATTACAAATAAAAATGGAAAAATAAAAAACTTTTATGCAAAAAACAAAACCGACTTCAAAAAACAAACAAAAAAGTGAAAAATAACTTTAGCTTTAGAAGTCGGTGACAAAAAAACTAAACCAATCAAACAAAGGTCACCGACTTCTGAAGCTAAACTTATTTATCCTTTACTTTTTACGAGAAATTGGCTTATTTACGAAGCGATTATAAGCAATACAGCATTAATCCTTATCCAATTAAGTATCATAGATAACATTGTGCATTTAATATAGGTAGATCAGGCCCTTTACAGCATGTAATTTAAATGAATATTTTCGAAGATATTAGGTACTTATGATAAGGTTAAAAAGTCTAAGGGTTTGAACGTGGCCCGGTGGCCGCGCCATCGAAACGCGGAGAACCGCGCGGCCACGGAGATCTTTAAAACTAAGCGTTGCAGAGACCTGAAATTTAAGTAACTAGCAGATTAAATTTGTAAAAACTTTGTAAAAATATAGAAAAAAATCCTAGGTTGATTAAAAAATTACTTTTCCAAGGTCAAAATCATTCTTGCACCTTTATGAACTTGGAGGGTTGTATTGATGATTTTGATGATTATAATAACTGTAACTACATACGTCTTACAGTCGCAAACAATATTTTAATCAACATACAACCTAGCACTGGCCTGCAAATTGCAAAAAACTTAAAAAAAAATTGAATTTCGCGGGCTACCCTTGAGCATCCACCTTAAGCAATTATGTTTTTGTATCTTATCATTTGACATCGTGTGACATCTACTAATAGTCCAGTCAAATTAGCTCAAAAAATAGGGGTAAGGTTACAATAATTCGCATAGAGCAATGAGATTTTACCAATAGAGACGTCATACTGATTCTAAAGAAATAAAAACATGGCGATATTTTACATGAGTGGCTAGCTGGGTGACGGCCAATGTCAGTCTATGACAGCAGCTAGATAGAGTGAAATGGGGAAAAATGGGTACCTATCAGGCAGCATGAAGAAAATAAGCAGTAAATTTTCAATATAAAAATGTTTATTTACAAATAATAATATTATGTACTTATGTTTTTTTTTGTTTCACTATCACTTCACTATCACTAAAGTTGAGAACAAATAGTTGAGTATGTTGTTGGCATTTCGTCGTTGATAGTCCAATTCCGCGTAACTAACATTGTTAAATACCGCGTATGTACACTTTCGCAAATTTTACAGCAGGGACAAAAAACTATTTTTTTTTTAAACTAATCGTCCGAATTTTGAACGAACTTGGGTATAGGACCGTTTCGATCTCCTTAGTCTACTGTACTATTTTTAAAGTCTATATTGCTAATAGTTTATTTACAAAATCACTTACGCTGTATAGTTTCAAACGATTCTGGTTCATATACAGTACTTACGCGAAATTGTCCATGAAATAACGTAATGTCACAACAACAATAATATTTGGAATATAAAATAATGACTTAATTTAATCATAAATATTATATGATTATGAAAGAATAAAAGATATCGGCCAACAAGAATGACCAATTATCAAAAGTAATAAAAAGTCGACATTATTTCTTCTATAAACTAATTCAGCTTTTAAACTACAATATCAACTATGTATGTACTGAATACATATTTTTATTTGATGTTCCTGTATAACCCTACATACTAGGGCCATCGAGGAACATCGAATAAAATATAATATAAAGTTATGTACTGCTAATTTCGTTTTAAAATGCAGCGCATTAGCATTCAAAGAAGGACATAACTTTACCGCCTGTAAGTCAGCAGTAAGAGCATGGATTATTTTTAGTTTTGCCTTTTCTTTTCTTCGCTTTAATGTGCTGTTGGTAGGCTTCTTCTTCTACATTGCCTGCCTTTTAGGAGGAACGGAAATCACCAGCGTTTTTCTTTGGCTGGTTAGCCCTATATCCTCTTCAAAGACATCATTAAAGAGCTCTCGTGATGCTACTGGCACGGAGTTTAATGCTGTGCAACCAGTACAACTACACAATCTCAGAGAACATAATACAATATAGGCAAAAAAAACGTGTTTTAGAGTGACTTCATTTTATTTCTTGTATTCTTCTCAGCAAACCCTTTCATTTGATACCCATGTCATAGGAATTCATTAAAAAACAACTATTCTGCCATCTTTGGGAGTCTGCCTTATTAGATTTAGAATTACTTCACATAAATAACCATGTACGTATATTGTCATCCAAATTTAACATGTACGTAAAATTTCAACTCAATTGGAAACCGGGAAGTGGGTCAAATTTAACTTCTCAGATTTATTTACGTGTTCCTAACAGGTGAATCTAATAAAAACGGATTAAAAACGTCTCAATTTGATTTATAATTAAGTATAGAATAAGTGTGACATAGAACATTAAAAATAATCCAGTAATGACTTATAAAAATAATTATTACCCGGAGCTTCACATAAAAACTACACACTCTAATAGAAATTGGCGCAGATACGCGGCTTTCGTGGCGTAACTTGTGCGTCGAAAGATCCGCGGTATTGTTATTTTTGATTTACTCGTCCTTCTATTGGACGATTAAAAAAATTGTCATACGGGTCGATGCGAATCACAATCAGTTTACCACAGTCGCGAAATCTCATTTTTGCTTTTTTTGTACATTCGCGGTATTTGACAATGTTAGTTACGCGGAATTGGACTATCAACGACGATTTGGCATCCATTCATCTTCTCGTCTTTGGGTTCTAACTACTTGTACCCATTTTTCTTTAATGAATCCGCCTTATGAAATCTAAAACAAAATAAAAGTTAATGATGAAAGGCAAATGTTATATTTATCTAATAACAATGATATTCTAGTAAACAGTTATGTTGTGTGCGCACAATCGTGAAGACTCGAAAACGGCCCAATTGGGCCGTATAGCCTTTAGTCTGCAACACGCATGGCGACGAGCGATACGCTGCTACGAATTTCGATAAAAATTGTAAAAATGCCATCGTGCGTGTTCAGAAAGTGTACCAATTATGATACCAAAGTAAATAAAACACAAGGGATCTCATACCACATGTAACTACGCAATATACTTCGATTTATTAATATTTTTCATTTATTTCCTTACTATTCTGATATTTGGAGGATAAAAAAGAAAGAAATGAGAAATGCATTTTTTTCGTGAGTACGACAACGACGCGTGAACTCTAGAGTCCAGACATAGAACAACACTATCTGTCTCTTTTTTAGGGTTCCGTAGTCAACTAGGAACCCTTATAGTTTCGCCATGTCTGTCCGTCCGTCCGTCTGTCCGTCCTCGCTTAATCTCTGTGACCGTTAGCACTAGAAAGCTGAAATTTGGTACCAATATGTATATCAATCACGCCGACAAAGTGGTAAAATAAAAATTGGAAAAATATGTTTTATTAGGGTAGCCCCCCTATATGTAAAGTGGGAAGTGATTTTTTTTTTAATTTCAACCCTAGCGTGTGATATATTGTTGGAAAGGTATTTAAAAATGAATAGGGGTTTCCTAAAATAATTTTTTGATAATGTCAATAATTTCGGAAATAATCGCTCCAAAAGTAAAAAACAATGGGTCCCCCCCCCCTCTAACCATTGAACCATAAGTTTAGAAAATATGAAAAAAATCTGAAAAGTAGAACTTTATAAGGACTTTCTAGGAAAATTATTTTGAACTTGATGGAAACAATAGTTTTTGTACAAAAAAGACAAAAAGTTGTGCAAAATAATTTCTGGACTAAGTTTGTAGTATATTCGTATATGCAAGCATTTTTACATAATGGATACCCACCTTTAAACTCATAAGTGGGAACACTTATTATGACGGACGGGAAACTACGGAACCCTACACTGAGCGTGGCCCGACACGCTCTTGGCCGGTTTTTTCTTATTGGTTTTATCGAGCTATCCCTTTTGTGTCGTTTTGACTTGTAGTGAAATGTAGAATGAATAAAAAGGTGTGGTGCCGCTGCTGCGCGAAACACTTTTTTCGGTGGTTTTGTAGGTGTATAACATATCTGTTTATTAGAATATCATTGTCTACTATGGATAATATTGGACACCAGTGGTGAAAAATAATATGTGATATTCGAATAATATATTAGGCCAGGCCCCATATGGCCATATCACCCCAACATCCTTTGGCGTCGTTCGAACTGACAACACCGCGCGCCATTATCTCGTTTTCTCTATCACTCATAAATGCAACACGGTACTTGTCTCTTTCGTGTAGGTGACAAAGCGGCAACAGCGCGGCAGTCATTTTTGAGTAAGATTAAATTTATGATTTTCCATTTTAAATAGAATAAACAGTACTTACAAATGAAAAGACACATCCTTCTTGATTTTTACAGCCGGCCCAGTATAAGTATTGCACTTTCTGAACACACAACTGCCTTATTTGTTTAATTTCCTATAGCAAACTCCCGTTAAACGTCAGTTCGCGTCGCGACTAGACGCAGGACGTGCGCAGGACAGACTGAAGTCACACAAGCTGGTCAGCTTGTGTTTGCATTGCCACGCTGACGTCGGTAAAACGTATCTACCTCAGTATTATATATAACATCATTGGCATAGAGCTAAAAATTGGTGCGAATTTTGGAAACATCATTACAAATGAAATATTAAAAGTCCCCATCGATCCGACCTTTGCAAAAATAAATATTCAAGGTCAAAGGTCATGCAAATAGGTTTTTTGCATTTTACAGCCGAACGGTAAGTTTTATCATAAATAATGTTCGACAAAACTGTAAATCGTGCAATTATCTATAAAAACTGGTATTATGCTTTTTCCTGAAAATCACCATTTCTGAGATATAGCTTCAAAAAGATGAACAAGACGTGTTCTTCATAAAAATCAAATGTTTCCACGGCACCGCTGTAGTGGTGTAACTGGCCGGGTTTTTTTAACGTGATGAGCCTATTCCACGATCTATTAAGGTCATGTTTAATAAAAAAATATTGTATTGAATAAAAAAATGAACTATTGGGAATTGCGGTGAAAATTATGAGTAAGGAACTTATGCCCGCGACTTCGCCCGCGTGGAGGTCGATAATTGTCCCACGGGATCATACTACGGGGATAAAATATCCTGATGTGTTAATCCAGTCATAAGCTATCTGTGTGCTAAATTTGATCCAAATCCGTTTAGTCGTTTTTGCATGAAAGAGTAACAAACATACACAGTTACACACATACAAACTTTCGCCTTTATACTATGAGTGTGAAGTGTGATTGTAGAAAATGATTCGTCTGATTGAAAAATAATTATTTAGTGGAACTAAAAACGAGTGCACTCAGCTTGTATTCCCATAACCTCTGCTTCTGCTTGGAAATTAATTGACAATACGTTGGAACCAATACAGACATTACTTCAAAACGCACGATTAAGAAGTTTTTCCGGTGCGGGTAGCACCAGAAAAACTCCGTAATACATTTTTTTGCAATTTCATTAAGGGGTGTCATGCTAAATGCAGCTGCAACAAATAAATAAATATCGCTGAACATTACACACAGCGGCATCTAGTGCCACACTAAGCAACGAGGCTTGTGTCGTGGACACCAGATAGTTGATATACTACATAGATACTTTTTTGTTTGTCAAAACATACTTATTATACATATAAACATCCATGACTCAGAATCAAATGTCCATGCTCATCACACAAACATTTGCTCCGACCGGGATTCGAACCCGGGACCCTAAGAACGTAAGGCAGCCTCACTACCACTGCGCCATTCGGGTCGTCAAAAAGTAAGTTAAGTAGTAAGTAAGTTGGGTTGTTTAGTTAGGTTAACCCCGATAAGAGTCAGGCCGTTCTTTTTTCGAAACCGCGTACTAATGTCAAATGTAACTTCCCCCAATCCGATCACTATGTACGGCAAGCCTATCCCCTGGGAGAAGCAAGCCAAATACTTAGGAGTCATTCTCGACAACCATCTGACCTTTGGGCCACATATCAAAGCAGCTCGCGACCGAGCTGCTTTCGCGATGGGTAGACTCCATTATTTACTGACGGAAAAGAGCAAATTGTCTCTCAGGTGCAAATTTTTAATATGATGAGGCACGTGGTTCGTGGCAGTGTTTCGGGGGGTGGACCAGTAGCGATCAGAAAACAGTCCAACCTTTATGTAGCAATTTATTTACATAATAAATGTACACATAATATCGTCACTTAACAAAGAACGCACTATTACAATTATATAGTTTATCCGAGCACATCAGTTACACACATCGTGTTCACGGTTAGCAAGCGAGAGAGAGAACCGGAACGGCGGAACAGAGCAATCTGTACGGGGTTCACACATCCGGTGATGCCATATGAGAAAAATATAATAAGGGTTTGGAGGAACCGGTGGAGGATAGTAGCAGGGTAGATATATATCACAAACACAGTTCTTCACGGAAGTAAGGTAAGTTTAATCAAGGCAGTGAACAAAACCACAACGAAGCGCCCGGGATCTCGGGGGCTTGTTTTACACAAGGTACAGCAAGATGTCAAGTATTATATCTCTAGAGATCGTAGAGAATCTAGCATGAAGGAGTAAGGCCCGGATTCGAATTGTCTTTCCGCTCGTCTCGAGTTTCGTTCTGACAGCGCGCGGTTGCGTTCGGAAACGCCACATCACCCTCCTACGCAGTCGAGAGATCCATAAAAAAAAAAATGATAACTCTACATACAAAATAAGATTAACAAATTAGAGATCAAAAGGTTTTGAAAAATGAACTTTTCGACCAGACCGTGTAGTGTACTCAGAGGGCACTTTCGGATCTATAGATTTTGTTGTTGGTAATAAGGCATCTGGAGAGCTTGGTGCCGGAGCGACAGGAACGGATGTTGTTACAGTTGTTTCTGGAGGTGTGTCAAACTGTTCAATGTGCGCCGGTTTTATGCGATCAAGGCTGACTTCAACGTTTTTTCCCCTGATGTTAATTGTCATGGTTTTCTCCTTTCGATTGATGATTTCGTAAGGACCGGTATATGGTTGTTGTAAAGGCCTACGCACTGTGTCGTCCCGGAGAAAAACGTGGGACGCTGTAGGTAAGTCTCGGAATATGAACGGTTGTTGCTGCGCATGGTGTGAAGCTGCAGTCGGTCTTAACTTGGCTAATTTTTTACGTAGTTGAACGACAAAGTCTGAGATATCCTCCGAACGTTCAGTTGAGAACGAGGCCGCAAGTAGTTCTCCAGGCAGGCGTAGAGGTTCTCCGTATAGTAATTCTGCTGAAGAAGTTTTCAGGTCTTCTTTGAGAGCGGTCCGAATGCCTAGCAGTACCAGTGGCAATGCTCTGGTCCACGTGTCATTGTGACACATGAGGGCAGCCTTGAGTTGGCGGTGGAGTCTTTCCACCATGCCGTTTGCGCATGGGTGGTAGCTAGTGGTTCTGATTCTAATTGTGGCACAGTGCTGAAGGAGTCTTCGAAAAAGATCCGATTCAAATTGACGGCCCTGGTCAGTTGTTATGACTTCAGGCACCCCAAAGCGGGAAATCCACCCATTAGTGAAAGTTTCGGCCGTTTCTTCTGCAGTTATCCCAGCCATTGGCCAAACTTCAGGCCACCGAGTCCATCTATCAACAGCTGTTAAACAATATTGGAAACCCTTGCTTATTGGCAGTGGGCCGATGATGTCGATGTGGACGTGCTTTAGTCGACCAGATGGGTTATTAAAGTGTCCTACTGGGGTATTGGTATGTCTTGTCACTTTACTGCGTTGACAAGGTATACATGTTTGTGCCCACGATCGGCAGTCCTTTTTAATTCCCGGCCAGACGAAACGTTCCGTTATAAGTTGAATAGTGGCCCTCACCCCGGGATGACTAAGATTATGGAGATGGTTAAAGGTCGGCCGTCGGAAAGGTGTCGTTATAAAAGGACGCGGCCTTCCCGTTGACATGTCGCAGATGAGAGTTGTGTCAGTACCGGGGACGACAACCTCCTCGAGTTGCAGTGCTGATCTCTGAAAATTGTTTTGTTTCGACGAGTTTTTAATCAAGCTGCAGAGCTCCTCATCTAGTTTTTGGGACTGTGATAAGGCAGCGTAGTCGGACTCAAATGTAATGGCTTCTATCCGAGACATGGTATCTGCGACCACGTTATTTTCTCCTTTGATGTGCACGATATCAGTTGTATATTGTGATATGAATGACAACTGATTGAGCTGAATCGGAGCAAGCTTTTCGCGTCGCTGTTTGAAAGCGAACACTAAGGGTTTGTGATCAGTGTAAACTGTAGTACGTTGACCCTCCAGGATGTGTCGGAAATATTGCACACTTTCGTAAACCGCTAGTAGTTCGCGATGATACGCCGGCCATAAGACTTGTTGGGGATCGAGTTTTTTACTAAAGAAGGCGATGGGCTGCCATTCATCCTTGACGCGTTGCTGCAGACACGCACCTATTTGAGCGCTAGATGCGTCTGTGAAAAGACCCAAAGGTACACTGCATATGGGATGTGCTAGTAACGTAGCGTTGGCTAGGCTATCCCTTAAAGTATAGAATCTAGCATGAAGGAGTAAGGCCCGGATTCGAATTGTCTTTCCGCTCGTCTCGAGTTTCGTTCTGACAGCGCGCGGTTGCGTTCGGAAACGCCACAAGGGCATCTATAGACGGTAAATCTAATACAAATTGCGTCTCTATACCGCCGTGATCCGTCCCATCATGACCTACGCTTGTGTTGTGTACGCCCATGCCAAGCCTAGATATCTCTATAGGATGCAGGTCCTTCAGAACCGATTCTTACGTAAAGTCACGGGAGCCCCCTATTACGTCCGTAATGACCGTTTACATTTAGACCTTATAATCCCTACGTTAGCTCAGTTTATGAAGCGCCTCTCCAAGCGCTTCTTCGATTCTGCTATTAAACACCGTAACCCCCTGATCGCAGCGGCCGCCCGTTACGAACCCTCGCGAATTAGTCAGATCCGCCGCCCAAGGCATACTTTAGTCGATCCCGATGACGTTATTACCCTCCTCCAGGAGAGTAGCCAGGAAACTAGCACGCTTAGAAAGCACAGACGCAAACAGCCGTCATTCTGTCCTCGCCGTCGAGGCCCGTCGCGACGCCCCGATACGAACCCTCCCCGTCCCTTGCTCGCGCCAGCCCGCGTTGCTGAGCCAGTAGTTCAAAATCAGTCCCTAATTAATGACACCACTCAGATCCAGCCTGTCCCCTTGCTGTTCTCACCCAGCGACACCCTAAGCCGAGGCCCGTACCCCGCAGGGGGTGCCCTTAGCGTGTAGTCGTTTAGTTTGTAAGTTTTATGCCCTGGCTGGAGGCCTTACACTTAAGGTACCCACAGGATTGTCCGGTTAAGCAGACGACAAACTCTCTAGGTTGAACTGCGAGATGTCATTTCGAAAAAAAAAAAAAAGTTGTTTAGTTTATTAGCATGTGCCGGTTGTTAGGAACAGTCGTGCTCCAATGTTGAATCGCCATTAGAAAAGTATTTTTACGATATCAGCGAGGAGATATGTCATGTATCGGTCATAGAACAATTTACTTGTTTGAAAGAAGATGAAGAAAAGAAGAAGATATTGCATTTGAAGTTCCATTACTTAGATAATTTTATCAATCAGACGAATGATATTCTTTAGTTAGGTGCTCATAGTTTACACTGCTTTCATCTTTTCCAATTGTAGGTACCATTTTTATTTGATACAATATCTTCATGGTTCCGTTTCCAAAAGGTATCCAACGGGACCTTATTACTAAGCCTCTGCTGTCCATCCGTCCGCTGTCTGTCAGCGGGGTGTATCTCATGATCGTGCTGTAACAGCTATGCTGGGGTTGGCTTTCAGCCTAACTGGATGCAGCTGAATAACAGTATTTTACATGGAGCGACTGCTTATCTGACTTCCACAGTCCAGTTAGTACTGGGTAATACGATTCGACCCTTTGGTAAGACTGGTTATCAGTCTTTTTGGGCCACCGACTACCTGTAACGACGTCAAAGATCTACAAATGACAGCCGGTACCAACTGTTAACGTGCTTTCCGAGGCGCGTAGGAAACTCAATATGTAATGGGTGGTCACCCATCCACAGACAAACCTAGGCAAGCACGGCTCAACCTAAAGATCGACCCGAGCGGCTGTTATTATTTGCTACGAGCACCTCGTCCTATAACAACAGTAAATAAATTAAAAATTAAAGCTCACCTACTACGATGGTACCGAACCCTTCATGCGCGAGTCCGATTCTAACTTGGCTGGTTTTTTAACGAAACAGGGCCACACCAGATCGTGGAATACGCTTACTGGGGTAACCACGTTTAAAAAAACGTTTCCACGCCACGTACACTACTTTACCGGTGGCGTGGAAACGTATAGATTACTAGCTGACCCGCGCAACTTCGTCTGCGTCACATGAGAGAGAGAGAGAGGGTCAGAGAGAGTGTGAGTCCCTGTGTCCCAGCATTAGGAACATATTAGTAGGCTGATGATGATGATGATGATTATAAAACTGGTCAGTCAATTTAAAAGTTATCTGGTGAACACATTTTTAGTCATAAGTACCATTCTAGCACAATAGATGTCGCTGCATCTTACATTTGATGATTATTTCTTCTTGAACACTTTAAATTCGTATATCTTCTGATAGAATTAACCGATTAAGATGAAACAAAAACTAAATAATACCTCAAGATATGCACAATTTTCATGTATAAAAGTTATCTGTATTGGTTTTGTATATTTTACGTGATTCTTGATCATCGAAACAGACAAAAATTCCAAAAATGCTGGAAATGAGTTCTGTTGGTTATCCTTTCACACCCTGGCAATTTTTTTGCGAAATATTTTCGATGTACAAAAATGTTTTTTCTACAGATTTATTATATGTATAGAAGATATAGATAGAGAATTATTACAATACAACTTCCTCACTGTACTGACTACTAAAATAATACTACAATCCATGCAACGTTATTTTACCTTGAATTTGGGTCACTTTCAAAATCATAGTCATCAACGTAATCAATATGGTTGCTAGTAGAGTATTGGGACCGGTCAATGTCGTGATACTTGGGGGAGGCCTATGTCCAGCAGTGGACGTCTTTCGGCTGAAATGATGATGATGATGATGATATTTTTTTTTCTGGAAATTGTTTTAGGATGACGTCTTGGAATTCGTCCAATGATTGTAAAAATATGTCTGGGTGGGACAGCCTGGATGTAGAAGGCTGAGGCAAAGGTGTTATGGCTCAATTAAGGAGGAGCCTGATTCCATCAATAGATTGCAATAGACTGAGCTGATTGATTGATAGTATCCGATTAAAGCGCCCATTCGGAGGTAAATTTTCCGTAGTTCTACGTACTTACATAATGAGTGAATCAGACTCTATCGAGGGCAGTACCAACATTGATATGCTACGTCTATGTTGTTAATCCCTCGTTTTCTAGCCTTTGGTACTCTTAGGTTCGTGCCCAGAGAAGCTTCAGTAAATATGCACTGAAACCTGCACCGGAAGTGCCTGCCTCGGTGGTCTTGTCTCGAGACTGCTGCGAAGGAGGTCCCGGGTTCGATTCCCGGGTATTAAGTACACCTCTGCCCAACCCTTTGAGGTTTACAGGGATGATGTTATGTATGCACTGGAATAAAAATTCAAACAAACATCATTTGCCTATAGCTGTCTCCTTAGCGACAACAAACTTCATAATAAAGAGCCTTGTTATACCAAATATCCCAAGCCATTGCACTAAGCAAACGTGATCAAGTTTCGCAATATAACTTTGCAATATTGTCACTACAGTTTTACATCAGTGCAGTTTAATTGATTTATACACGCTCCTAATGAGAACAATCACCAAGCCGTTAAGTCCAGCCAAAGATCGGTCAGTGACCTGTAACTAATCAGTTAATATTGAAGTTACTTATCCGTTATGAAGGTTTTTACTGAAATTATAGATGGTATAAAAAATAACTAGGTTTTAATCTTGTTGAGAACACTCAGTTTCTAGGTTGGAGGCCAAAGAAAATGAAATATATATTACTAGCTGTTGCCCGCGGCTTCGCCCGCGTGCAGTTCGGTAACTGTCCCACTGAATCACACTAAAAGGATAAATAGTGCCCTACGTGTTAATTTAGGTATAACCTAAATTAACACGTAGGGCACTATTTAACTATCTATGTGCCAAATTTCATAATCATCACAATTTATTATTATCATCACAATCACCGTCACTATCACAACCACCATCATTATCACAATCACCATCACTATCACAACCACCATCATTATTTATTTATTTATTTATTTATTTAAAGACTTTGGAAGACTTACAGCTAAATACAATAGTGATAAATAACAGTATGATAATCAGACAGCCAATTACAAGTCTTCACGTCTAGAGCTTGTCCGGTATAAATATACTGTGGAACAAAGTATAATACACACTACCAAATAATGCCAAAAGATATTAAGGTGGATGCTCAAGGGCAGCCCGCGAAATTCAAATTTTCCTACGCCTTCCGCAACTTGCAGGCCAGCGCTAGGCTGCATGTCGATCAAAATACTGTTCGCGACTGTAAGACGCATGTAGCAACACAATTATAATCATCAAAATCATCAACACAACCCTCCAAGCTCATAATGGTGCAAGAATGATTTTGACCTTGGAAAAGTAATTTTGACACCAATATGAACCTTGAGGGCTGCACCGATGAGTCCGATGAATACAATCCTGCAACTACATACGTCTTACAGTCGCAAACAAAAATTCAATCAACATACAACCCAGCACCGGCCTGCAAATCGCAAAAAACGCAAGAAAACCCGAATCTCGCGGGCTACGCTTGAGCATCCACCTTAAAGAAAACATGCAAATAGATCGTCACTTAAAATATGTAAACATTAATATAATTAAGACAGGTTATTTACCTTGAGAACCAAGATGTTAAAATTAAATTAAGAAAAAATAAAATATTAATAGAACCAAATTACAAAGAAGTTATGCTTTAAAGAAATTCATTGTTAAGCACTTTTTTGCCGAGGTCACACTTGTTTCGGAAAGATCAAAGTCGAACTGTTTACACACCTTATTAAAATACCTACTTACACGCACAATGTACGAATTTTGTCTATAGTTAGTATTCGCAAATGGCACCCGTAAAGGTGGATTAAACCGTTTGGATTTGCTTGGAACATTAAAGTAGAAAGTAGACAAAATATCAGAACACTTTGTCACCTCGAATTGTCTTCAACAGAAACATACAGTCAGAGATCTCACGACGATTAACCAATGGTAAGATATGATATTTTTTACACAGACTGAGATAGCTACCGGACTGATATGGTACCCTTTGATGATAGCATAAAAATTTTATAAATCTTTTTTGTACGCGCTCAATACGGTCGATATATTTGTGATAGCATGGATTCCATATTTCAGATGCGTATTCCAAGTGGCTTCTAACAAAAGTGCAGTATAGAATTTTTAACGTTTTAGCTTGTGTGAAGCACTTGGATAATCGCATTATGAAACCAAGGGATTTTGAGGCTTTAGCGACGATGGCATCAACATGCTTATCAAAAATAAGTTTGGAATCGTGATGAACCCCCAGATCACGAATATTACCACAACTGGGTAATATATGACCACCAAGAGTATAAGATGTGGCTAGAACTGACCGTCCACGGGAATACGTTACAACTGAGCATTTTTTGGGATTGAGATCAAGCTTATTTTTTTGGCAGTATACTTCAAGACGCTGCAAGTCAGTTTGAAATGCGACCATGTCCGCCGTAGATGATATAGTTGCATAAATTTTCATATCATCAGCAAAGCACAGTAATTTGGATGAGGTCAGACAAGTGTCGATGTCATTTACATAGATGATAAATAATAATGGACCGAGCAACGAACCTTGGGGTACTCCGCTGGGGACTGGAACCCAGCTGGATATATAATTATTCAGTACCACAGCTTGCGACCTGTTTTCTATGTAAGAAGAAAACCATCTGAGTAAATCCCCGCGTATACCGATGCCCTCTAACTTCCTTATTAGGATGACGTGGTCTATTCTGTCGAAACACTTACTATAGTCAGTGTAGACTACGTCGACTCGTTTACCATGATCCATTGCGTCGGTGATGTAGTTATTAAACAAAACAAGATTGGTGACAGTGGATCTACCTTTAAGAAAGCCGTGTTGGAAGGGACTAAATGATTGTTCCAGAGCAGAATAGACCTGGTTATAAATAATCCTTTCGAAAACCTTGGCAATGATACACAATTTGGATATCGGTCTATAATTAGCAATGTCTGTTTTGACTCCTTTCTTATGTACAGGCGTTATGAATGCCGATTTCCAAAGTTTGGGAACAACACACGCATCTAAAGATTTTTTAAATAGAATTGAAATAGGAAGTGCAATAGATGCAGCGCAACGTACGAGAAGCTTGGATGAGATATTATCCGGGCCTGGCGCTTTCGATGTATCTAATTTACGAAGCAAGTTGGCTATGTCTTCAATGTTCACCGTGATACGATTGATATCGGACGACATGTTTGATGATTCAGTAGATGAGGAAGAGGAATTAGAGCCACCATGAGCAAGGTTGGGATCTAAAAATGTGGAGTGAAAATAAGTTGAAAATGCCTCACTTATGGCTTCCCCGGTACGCAATGTTTCATTGTTAAAATTGAACGTGCTCGGGATTGCATTTATATTATGACGTTGTTTAACAAAAGTCCAAAATTGCTTCGGGTTATTTTTAATAGACGTTTCGGTATGTTTCAAATAATTTGCGTAACACTGACTTTCTAATATATTTACCCTATCACGAAGAAGTTTAAAAGTTAGTTCGTCGGCTTTATTGCCATAGGTTTTGAATTTTTTAAAGTATTTATATTTCTCTTTAATTGTTTTTATCAATGAGGAACTATACCAGGTCGGATAAGATTTATTACGACAAAGTTTCTGTGGAATATATTTGGATTGAAAATTATAGATAACGTTATTGAAAAAACTTACAGAATCGTCAACTGACCTTGCTGCAAACTCACTTTCCCAGTCAGTCTTACAAATCTCACTATTAATGGATTCGTAATCACCCTTATCATATAAAAATTTTATACGTGACGCACACCCAAGGGGAGGTGTTTCAACAAGATCCATACTAATTAACAATGCTGGGTGATAATCATCGATTGGTACTAGTGGGCTTAAACTTTCAGTCACGTTGACTGCCTGGTTCGCAAGGACTAAGTCAAGTAATTTACCGTATCTGTTAGTCACGCCATTATATTGACCAAGGTCAAGAGTACATAACTCATCACCAAGTAGTATCTCATCACTACTCTTGAGATTCGTTGGGACCAACGATATATTGTCAGATGGGACCCAACTTATTCCGCTCATATTGAAGTCACCTATAATAAGAAATTTATCAGAACCATTACCAATCACAGACCGATTTAAGGACGAAAGAAAATTCATTAATTGAGAAGAAAAGGAATGACCAAGATTTTGTTTACATAGATAAATACCACAGATATGTAGGTTAAAATAGTTACGCGTATTCGAATGTTTTAAATGTATACTTATCCAGAGATCTTCAGCTGTAGAATGAAAATTTTGTTGACATGTTACTGACAATTCTCGACGAGCAGCTATTAAAACTCCCCCACCACGTGATTGTCCAGTCAGAGCATAATCCCGATCTCGTCGCCATACAATATACCTTTCATCAAAAAATTCCGAGTTCAAAATACCATCCAATAACCAAGTCTCAGTGAGAACAATAACATCATATGAGCTGGCTACCATTTGACGATAGAAAATATCGGTTTTAGTACGTAGACCACGAACGTTCTGATAAAATATGTTTAAACCAGGTAAATTAATATTAACGTTAGTAGTCATTACGCAAAAAATCAACAACAGAATATGAATCAGTAGAATAGACCACAATAACACATAGCATAAAAATATTAACTAAAACAGGGTAGTAGGAAAATAAATATACCTGTAGTAAGCAAACGGCGACTATTATTATTGGAGTAGAAGAATAATTATTCGACGTTGAGTGGTAAATAACTGTGTGAGTAGGCAAGCAGTAATGTGTGGTTAGTACAAGTGCGAGTGAGCAAGGCGTATTATTTTGCACTAGCACTTTAAAATGATCAGCGCGATAAGAAACACAAAGGATTTTTTTAACGGAACTAAAGAACGGTGACAGGCTCATTAGTGCGGCAGAGGTGCGAAACAATTTGTGACTTTTCAGTAAACTAAGATTAAATATAATAAAACGATAAAGCAGAGAAGATTGTTTACGGTACAGATGACATATTAGGCGATTTTGTTTAAATCCGATTCCTTTCTCACTATAATAACTTTGGAGTTGGTGTTTTTGAGTATGTGAATTTTTCCATGTTTCACCCAAATGAACTCGTAATTCTTATCCTTGGCGATGGTTTTAACCTTACTTAGAAGCTTCTTATATTCCACACTAAGGTGATCATTAACAAACACACGCTGAGAGGTGCCTTGGAACCCAATATCGGAGGTGGATAAGTTCTTTTCAGCTCGCGCTGCCGCTATGAAATCTTCTTTGACGTATCTGTTCAGGAAACTCACTATAATAAGTTTATCATTGGAGTTGAAAATGGGCACCCTTGAAACGTAGTTGATCAGTGTTTTAGGGCAGCTATAGTTTACTTTACGACCAATGGCTTCAATTATCGTGAATAAATTCTCATCTTTTCTCACAGGAACTCCCTTGATTTCCACATTATTCAATCGGGACCGCTGATCATTTGATGAGAGTTCGAACTTCACCTTGGATAAATCTGTCTGCAAGTCAGTTATAGTCACCTGCATCTTCTCAAGTTCAGTTACTTTAGTTTCGACTTCTACAATCCTGGCATCAAATTCATCGAGTTTGCCACTAGTACCTTGACATGTCGACTTCAGCTCAGATAGCTCATCCTTAATCACCTTAATGTCATCGCTTAGTGTCGGTAGATTGAGTAACTGACGCTTCATGTCCCGAATTTCACTTAGTATGGTTTCAAGAGACGCTTGATCAGAAGTGGGTACAGCTGGAGATGAGGTTCTACAAGCTGAGCACTTCCACTGAGCCATTCTTGTGGCACCCAGCTTTCTCCATCCAGTTTCAGATATGTTTGCACATCCAAAATCTAAATACTTCTTACAGCTCCCACACTGAACGCCATCGTTGAACTGCACGTTACACAATGCGCACGATTATCACAATCATTATAACAGTCACCATCACTATCACAACCACCATCATTATCACAATCATTATCACAATCATCATCGTAATCACCATCACAATCACAATCACTATCACAATCCCCAACACCATCGCTATCACCATCACAATCACCGTCACTATCACAATCACCATCACCATCACAATAACCATTAAAATCACTATCACAATCACCATCATCGTTATCACAATCATTATCTTCGTAATCACAATCACAATCACCATCACCATCACAATCACCATCACAATCACCAACACAATCACTATCATAATCACCATCAAAATCACCATCACAATCTCGATCACAATCACTATCACAATCACTATCATCATTTTAACAATTATTATCATCGTGTTCACAATCATTATAATCACAATCCCCATCCTCGTCATCACAATTATTATCATCGTAATCTCAATCATTTTCATCTTAATCACAATCATCATGATCACAATCGCCATCACTATCACAACCACAATCACCATCACAATCACTATCACTATCACAATCACCATCACAATCACCGTCACATCACCATTACAATCACCATCACAATCACAATCACTATCACAATCATTATCATCGTAATCACAATCACCTTCATCATTATCACCATATCTGTCACAATCACAATCACCATCACCATCGCTATCACCATCACAATCACCGTCACTATCACAATCACCATCATCATCAAAATCACTATCACAATCACCATCACAATCATAATCACCATCACAATCACCATCACAATCACAATCATCATTTTAACAATCATTATCATCGTAATCACAACCACTATCATCGTAATCACACTCTCCATCCTCGTCATCACAATCATTATCATCGTGATCACAATCATTATCATCGTAATCTCAATCATTATCATCTTAATCATAATCATCATAATCACAATCGCCATCACTATCACAACCACAATCATTATCACAATCACCATTACTATCACTATCACAATCACCAACACTGTCACAATCACCATCATCGTTATCACAATCATTATCATCGTAATCACAATCATTATCCTCTTAATCATAATCATCAACATCACAATCTCCATCCTCGTTATCACAACCATCGCTATCACCATCACAATCACCATCACAATCACCGTCACTATCACAATCGCCATCACTATCACAATCACTATCACAATCACTATCACAATCACCATCATCGTTATCAAACTCATTATCATCGTAATCAAAATCATCATCACAATCATCATGATCATTGTCACAATCATCATCGTAATCACAATCATTATCATCGTAATCACAATCATCATCATCACAATCAACATCATCATTATAACAATCATCATCGTTATCACAATCATCACAATAAATCAACAATAACCCTATAAAGAAGTTGAATCCGCTATCTTCTGGATCTCAAAATAAATGCCATTTTCGATATCAGCGCCCCTGATAATCTCGGTTTCGACACCCATATTGATTTTTTGACATTTCAACCCCATCGCACCCCAACAGGGAATGATGGAAATTCAGGTCCGCGACATTAAATCTTAAAATCGACGTTTTTGTAATACACCCGACCCAACTCACCATACAAACAATACCTATGTTGAATTTCAGACTTTGTAACTCCATTTCCCCCTTTAGGGGTTAAATTCTGAAAAAACCTGAAACATAAATGTTAACTCATTTATCGATAGGAGTACTCCTGTTAAGTTTCGAATAAAGTAGTCTAATTAATCTTATTTCCCCATGTAATCTTTGGACCCCCGTTTCAACCCCTGAGGGGGTTAATTTTGAAAAATCCTTTGTTAAGGCACCCCTAAACCCCATAAAGAACCTATGTGCCAAATTTGAAATGTCCAGACTCAGTGGTTTGGGCTGTGCATTGATTTTTAGACTTTGCCACACCATTTTCCCCTCTTAGGGGTTGAATTCTGAAAAAACCTGAAACCCGTTTCTACTCATTTATATATAGGAGCACTCCTGTAAAGTTTCGAATAAAATAGACTAACTAATCTTGTTTCTCCATACAAACTTTGGAGCCCCTTTTAACCCCCTTAGGGGGTGAATTTTGAAAAATCCTTTCTTAGTGCAACCCTAGACCACTTAAGGAACCTACTTGCCAAATTTGGAATCTGTAGACCCAGCGGTTTGGGCTGTGCGTTGATAGATGAGTCAGTCAGTCAGTCAGTCAGTTTCTTCTTTTATATATTTAGACTAGCTGTTGCCCGCGGCTTCGCCCGCGTGAAGTTCGGTAACTGTCCCACTGGATCATACTAAAGGGATAATAGTGTCCTCCATGTTAATCCAGGTTATAAACTATCTATGTGCCACATTTCTTAATCATCACAATTATTATTATCACAATCACCATCACTATCACAACCGCCATCATTATCACAATCACCATCACTATCACTATCACAATCACCATCATAATCCCCATCACCATCACTATCACAGTCACCATCATTATCACCAATTATCATCATTAACACAACCACCATAATTACCACAATCATTATCATAATCACCATCACAATCACCATAACAATCACAATCACAATCACCATCACTGTCACAATCACAATCCCCATCACTATCGCTATCACAATCACTATCACAATCACCTTCACCATTACAATCACCATCAAAATAACTATCACAATCACCATCACAATCACCATCACAATCACCATCACAATCACCATCACAATCACCATCACAATCACCATCACAATCACCATCACAATCACCACCACAATCACCATCACAATCACCATCACAATCACCATCACAATCACCATCACAATCACCATCACAATCACCATCACAATCCCCATCACTATTGCTATCACAATCACTATCACAATCACCATCACCATCACAATCACCATCAAAATAACTATCACAATCACCATCATCGTTATCACAATAATTATCATCGTAATCACAGTCATTATCACACTCACCATCACCATCACCATCACCATCACTATCTCAATCACCATCACAATCATCATAACAATCACAATCACCATCACTATCACTATCACAATCATAATCACCATCACAATCCCCATCACTATCACCATCACAATCATCATCAAAATAACTATCACAATCACCATCACCATCACAATCACCATCAAAATAACTATCACAATCACCATCATCGTTATCACAATAATTATCATCGTAATCACAGTTATTATCACACTCACTATCACTATCTCAATCACCACCACAATCACCATCACAATCACCATCACAATCACCATCACAATCACCATCACCATCACAATCACCATTACAATCACCACCACAATCACCATCACAATCACCATCACAATCACCATCAAAATCACCATCACAATCACCATCACAATCACCATCACAATCACCATCACAATCATCATCACAATCACCATCACAATCACTATCGCTATCACCATCACAATCATCACCACTCTCAGAATAACTATCACAATCATCATCACCATCACAATCACCATCAAAATCAGTATCACAATCACAATTACCATCACAATCACCATCACAATCACCATCACAATCACCATCACAATCACCATCACAATCACCATCACCATCACAATCACCATCACAATCACCATCGCTATCACCATCGCTATCACCATCGCTATCACCATAACAATCACCATCACAATCACCATCACCATCACAATCACTATCACAATCACCATCGCAATCACCATCGCAACCACCATCACAATCACCATCACAATCACCATCACAATCACCATCACAATCAGCATCACACACTATCATCGTAATCACAACCATTATCATCATATTCACAATCATCATCATCACAATATCCATCCTCGTCATCACAATCATTATAATCGTAATCACAATCATCATGATCACAATCGCCATCACTATCTCAACCACAATCATTATCACAATCACCATCATTATCACAATCACCAACACTATCACAATCAAAATCACAATCACCATCACCATCACAATCACCATCACCATCACCATCATAATCACCATCACAATCACTATTCTCGTTATCACAATCTTTATCATAGTAATCACAATAATCTACATCATTATTACAATCACAATCACCGTCACAATCACAATCACAATCACCATCGCTATCACCATCACAATCACTGCCACTTTCACAATCACCATCACAATCAGCATCACCATCACAATCACCATTAAAATCACTATCACAATCACCATCATCGTTATCACAATCATTATCATCGTAATCACAATCATTATCATCGTAATCACAATCATTATCATCTTAATCACAATCATCATCATCACAATCTCCGTCCTCGTTATCACAACCATCGCTATCACAACCATCGCTATCACCATCAAAATCACCGACACTATCACAATCACCGTCACTGTCACAATCACCATTACAATCACAATCACTATCACAATCACCATCATCGTTATCACACTTATTATCATTGTAATCACAATCATTATCATCGTTATCACAATCATCATTATCACAATCATCATCATCGTAATCTCAATCATTATCATCGTAATCAAAATCATCGTCATCACAATCATCGTCGTCATTATCACAATCATCATCATCGTAATCACAATCATTATCATCTGGATCTCAAAATAAATGCCATTTTCGTAATCAGCACCCCTGATAATCTCGGTATCGACACCCATATTGATTTTTAGACATTTCAACCCCATCGCACCCCAACAGGGAATGGTAGTATTTCAGGTCTGCCACATTAAATCAATCGTTGTTTTTGTAATACACCCGACCCAATTCACCATAAAAACAATACCTATATTGAATTTCAGGCTTTGTTACCCCATTTCCCCCTTTAGGGGTTGAATTCTGAAAAAAAAACTGAAACACAAACGTTAACTCATTTATCGATAGGAGTACTCCTGTTAAGTTTCAAATAAAGTAGTCTAACTAATCTTATTTCCCCACGTAATCTTTGGACTCCCGTTCCAACCCCTAAGGGGGTGAATTTTGAAAAATCCTTTCTTAATGCACCCCTAAACCTCATAAACCTTTGTGCCAAATTTGGAATCTCTAGACTCAGCGGTTTGGGCTGTGCATTGATTTTTATACATTGCCACCCCATTTCCCCCTCTTAGGGGTTGAATTCTGAAAAAACCTAAAACCCGTTTCTACTCATTTATCAATAGGTGCACTCCTGTGAAGTTTCGAATAAAATAGTCTAACTAATCTTGTTTTACCCATTCAAACTTTGGATTCCCGTTTAACCCCTTTAGGGGTTGAATTTTGAATAATCCTTTCTTAGTGCACCCCTAGACCACATAAGAAACCAATGTGCCAAATTTGGAATCTCTAGACTCAGCGGTTTGGGCTGTTCATTGATTTTTATACTTTGCCACACCATTTTCCCCTCTTAGGGGTTGAATTCTGAAAAAACCTGAAACCCGTTTCTACTCATTTATATATAGGAGCACTCCTGTAAAGTTTCGAATAAAATAGACTAACTAATCTTGTTTCTCCATACAAACTTTGGAGCCCCTTTTAACCCCCTTAGGGGGTGAATTTTGAAAAATCCTTTCTTAGTGCAACACTAGACCACTTAAGGAACCTACTTGCCAAATTTGGAATCTGTAGACCCAGCGGTTTGGGCTGTGCGTTGATAGATGAGTCAGTCAGTCAGTCAGTCAGTCAGTCAGTCAGTCAGTTTCTTCTTTTATATATTTAGATTATCAAAAACACAACTTTTTCATCGTTTTGAACAGATGCATCTCAGAAATGGTGATTCTTAAGAAAAAGTAATAAATCAGTTTTTACAGAAAATTGTACGATCTACAATTTTGTCGAATATATTTTTATGATACAACTTACCGTTTGGCTGAAAAATGCAAAAATCCCATTTACACGACCTGGAATATTTCTTTTTGCAAAGGTCTGATCGATGGGGACTTTTGACATTTCATTTGTAATGGTGTTCCTAACATTCGTACCAAGTTTTAGCTCTATGCGAATTATTGTAACCTTGCATGTCTATTTTGACTGGGCTATAATCCGCAATGGGCCAGCGTGGTGGATTATAGCCCATTCCCTCTCAGAGGAGGCCTGTGTCCCACAGTGGGAACATTAGGTAATAGGCTGATGATGATGATGATCTTATCGTTTAATTTTAGTTTATTTTTATTCTATTTTATATTTCGGCCTCTCCTGATGCCAATATATCCCTTAGTCTTACTATTTCAGAGTCCTGTACTGTCAACAACCAATCTGCCTCCGTAATTGACATAATAATCTCAGACTCTGATTTTTCACCGGATGGCACGGGATTGCGGCTCAAGGCATCCACGTGCTGCATCCGGGATCCTTCCCTATGAATTATTTCAAACGAGAACTCTTGAGTCCATAGGACCCAACGTGCTATTCGCGGGATAATATCCTTTTTAGTTAAGGCATACCTAACCGCGTTACATTCAGTAATTATTCGGAATTGTTTACCTAATAAGTACATTCGAAATTTTTGAAGACTACTTACTACAGCTAACAATTCAAGTTCAAAGGAATGATATTTCTTTTCATCTTCCCTAGTTTGCCTACTATAATAATGTAGGTACGACTTTTTCGCCCTCATCATCGATCTGGGCAAGTATACCGGCGATACCGTCCCTACTTGCGTCTGTATACAGAACTTTATCTTTATTAGGATCAAAAATGGCCAAAATGCTTTGAGAGGTTAATTTATCTCTTAAAATATCGAATGCCCTATTTTGTACATCATCCCATACCCAGACGGCATCTTTCTTCAACAGTTTTGTAAGGGGTACTGATAAAACTGCGCAATGTTGTATGAATTTACGAAAATAACTAATTAGCCCCAAAAACTGTCGAAGCTGATGAACAGTTTTGGGTATTGGAAAATTCCTAACCGCTTCTAATTTTGACTCATTTGGCATAATGTACCCTGGTTTAATTTTATAACCTAAAAATTCAATTTCGTTTTTAAAGAAATGACACTTTTTTAGATTTAACGTCAAACCGTTCGTCCTAAATATCTGTAATACTTGTTCTAATAAACTGATGTTTTCTGCAACTATTTCAGTAACAAGATAAACTTCATCAAAAAAAATAATAACATTGCCAAATCTGAAGTTCCCAAGTACTTATCTTTTGAAAACATGAAGGAGCATTTTCCAAACCGAACAGTAGTCTTAAAAACTCATAATGTCCGTCTTCTGTAATGAAAGCTGTTTTATCTATCGAATCTTTATGCAGTGAAATCTGATAATACCCACTTTTTAAGTCTAAACTTGTGAAACATTTATGTCCTTGAAGCCTATCTAATAAATAATCGATCCGAGGCATAGGATATTTATCTTTGATTGTAATTTTAACATCCTATAGTCAATGCAGAGCCTTTTTTCGCCATTTTTTTTATCAACTAAAATGGGTGGACTGGCATATGGGGAATTACTATCTCGTATAATTTTATTTTCTACTAATTCTTTTACTATTTCCCTAATTGTCTGCCTGTCCGAATACGAAGTTCTAAAGGGTCTGCATTGAACTGGCTCTAAACTTGATAAGTTAATTATCATTTCGTAATGAGGGATTTTCTTTTTAGCTCTTCCCTAGTGTCTGCATAGATGGCGCTAGGAGTTAGTATGATAATGCACGGAACGGAACCTAAAAAACTGATTTTAACAAAGCGCGAGAAACTTATTTTATATTCGGAAGATTAAGCAAATGAAAGTGTCAGTCAACGAAGGTATGTGACGTGACACAATGTTTTTTTTTTTCAAGCGTTTTGGCTTTGGCACCAACTATCATAGTAAGTTCTACGCCATCTATAAATATATAATATAAACCTCATTGTTAACTTTTCCAAGTTCTTTTATGCTTGACGCAACACAATCGCTGTACAGATTGAACAAAGCCGTTTTGATGGGTACTTGTATCTAAATCTATAGCAGCTACATTACTACAAAATTCTGTAAAGGAGACAATTTTTTTTGTTTGGAGAACAGGCCACCCACATAAATTGTAACAAATATTAATGAAACGTATATAGATTTCTTCCTTATAATCTCTAGATTACAGTGGTAATATTAGCTAAGCCATGTCTAACCGGAATGATGATATCTAACAATAAATAATAACAATAACCAACCAACACGTCTGTAGCAGTCTCTGAAAGTAATTGTATTCTTGTATTCGCGTATTGCGTTGAAATCATACTGCACAATTGATACAACGACCAGCAGATGCCATTTTCATAAAATAGTTTTTATTATATAATTATGCGAAAAAATCGCAGAAACACTTTCACAAAAATCGAAATAAACGAAAGGAGTAAATGTCAAATGAAGTTGTCTGTCAACCACCAAAAAGACGAATTTATAACGTTCCGTGCCATGATGATTTTCTATACCATCTAAAAGATTTTAGCAGAAACCTCTAAAATAGCATTAGAAAGCTCACAGTTTAATATTATTTCTTTTTATATTATATTATATTTTAATTAAAGCAGATATTAGTACCAATGGATATCGTACTTTTATTTTGTAAACGGAAAAAACGCCCCTATTAACTATTTATGTAAGTATTTTCCGTCAAATGGCATTGACCACAACAGATATGATTTGACTCGCAAAAAAATATCATAATACTTACAACTTATTTGTTATGATTCCTCTAGAGCCCCAAGTTACCTATTAACGGTAAACTCCCTCCCGCCCCGCAGTCGCAGCCGCAGTTACGTCATCGCATGAGTTATCTGACACCACTCAGTAAAACACTTATCGCTCGAGTTCTACTAATCCTTATCTCAAACCGTAAACATTGTCGTAATCGTTAAGAACCAGACCGCGTTTTATAATATAAACAACACTTGTAAAACCACTTCAGAATTAAAAACATGAGTTATAACATAGATGACATGGGAGAATTTACCTGTGGTCGTATCTTTTTTTTTTTTTGGATAAACTACTGATTTAATTTACACGAAACTTTAGAACTAATGTAACAAATACACAAGTAACTTAGTACATAATTCATATAAGAGTCATACTGATACATTCATATCAGATTCTAACCAGATTCCAACAAAAAGTTTGTTTACCGCAATGATATTCTAACAAACAGATATGTTATACACCTACAAAACCACCGAAAAAAGTGTGCCGCGGGGGAGAGCCAGCTCACATACACGCAGTGACGCAGAATAAAGGAAAAACAGGCCAATTGACACGTTTTCGAGTCTTCACGATTGCGCGCTCATAACATATCTGTTTAATTAAATATCATTGGTTTACCGGCGAACTGTCATTCTATTGTCATTGACCTTCATTTGAAAATACTTGAAATCTATAAAAAATTAATATTTATGCTTCGAATAAGTGGAAATATTGAATTATCACTAATTCTTACCTTGTTAGTACTGTTTCCAAGACCATATTTCATTTTAGAACAGTAAAATTCACTTTTTCAATTGTTCACTCCATGTTGACAAAAAAATCGTTCGACGAAAATTTTGTTGGCTCAAAAAATACTTTTGGGATATTTTTCTACCTAATTTTTTTGCTACAAAGTAGCATTATACCATAATAAGGTAATAAACATTCACTTCGCAAAGTTTTCAAGCACCTAACTAACAAAAACACACTAAACCACTTGACTGTCACAATGTTTACGTCAACGACAATGACGCGCTTCTATATTTTTTTTTTAATTGCCCGTTTTAGGTTAATAGTGTTTGGCATCGTTCGAATCGACTGCTGTCACCAGAGGTAAAAATTGCCTAACGATTTAGAACCGTATGTAAAGTAAAAATTAGGTTTGAATTTGCTGATACGAGGTGGGACGTTTTCGTCCCGGCGGGACTCAACGAATATTTCCGATCGGTTGGAATTCCAACCACTTGGGGCTCTAGAGGATTCCGGTTTCGTTTCTATATAATCTTTCGTTTATTATTAGAATAAAATGGTTTCTGTTTTTTGGTGTAAGTAATATTATGAATATCAGCAACATCGAAGAGGGCCTAAAAAAAACTCTCCTTTACTCGCGGATTGAAATTGAAGTTGGTCGCCTACCCGCGAGTACATTAAATTAGATCGCTCAGTTACATTTCTTCCAATCAATAATAAATAATAATAAATATAACTCGCACCCAACCATATCATCCAAAACGTACATATCTATATCATTCAAAAAGATAGAATCTAAAATGAGACTAACAGTTACCTTTTTATTTACGTATTTATAAGTTTCTTTAGAAAATCCTTGTAAAACGACGGGTGAGGGTAGTGCGATATATGACAAAGAAATTTTACTTGCTAAAGATTCGGATATTAATTAACGAGCAACTACTACCCGTATCAATAAATGCTTCGTAGCAATTATTTAATATGTAAACGTTTTTAATAAACTTATTACGTGGATTTGTAGAAATAAATTTAGTTTCTTGTTCAGGTTTCACTACAGGTTTTGTTGAATTTTTCTTATGGTAACAACTCGATTCAACGTGCCCTTTTTTCCCACAATATTCACATTTATTTGCATCGCATTGGTTCCTTTTATGGTTACCCCCACAATTATAACATTTTATTATTTTTCGACTAAAATCTTGACCAACACTAGACGAAGATGATTGGCTTACAACGGCTGAGTTTGTGGATGCAGGAGTTCGGTTTACGGATGATGACTGGCTATGCGTTGTTGGTTTAACCTGCATGTCCCGTGAACTACTTTCTTGTCTTACAGTTTTCTTGTAAACGCGGCTGTGTAAATAACTAGCTAATTCATCACTGGATTTAAAATTAATAGCTTCTATAGACGCACCGATATTGTGATCACATAGTGTTTCCCACTATAATTGAAATAATATCCTGTTCAGAAAAATTCAAACACAAAAGATCTATTTTGCATTTTTGCTCAAAATAAAATTCGTACAGAGATTGGTTATCGATAGGTTTTTTATCTATGATTTCTTTTAAAAGATCGAACAGATTTCTACGTATTTGGAAACTACCCGACAATAAAATTTTAAACTCCAGTCGTCCCATTTCCACTGCTTTTCTGTACGTAATAAGGAATCATACCATACTTTAGCAGATCCTTTTAATTTATTCAAAGCTTGATAGCGAATCATTTTATCAGACCATGAAAAAGTATTTGCGTAAGATCGAATAATGCTAAGCCAGGTGTCTACATCATCTTTTATTGGATCAAAATCAGGTATAAAATGGTTCAAAGTAGTAGAATTTGAATTACTCACAGCTTCGGTATTATCATGAAATACCTTATCCTTTCGCCTTGGTGGCGGCGATGGCGTCCTGGTGCTCGAGCTTGAAGAAGAGGTGGAGCGAGCACGTTTTCGCTTGGAACGCTTGCTACTACTACCTCGCTTAATTTACCCATGGCGTGAAAGTTGTTTGTCACTTCTGCACTGCAAGTACGTAGCAATCGATAACGATCGAATCGATACGATTCGATAAATCCGACTTTTCGATTGGTTAAAAACTCATTTTATCGAGAATAACTGTCAGATTTATCGAATCGTATCGAATCGAGTGCTACGTACTTGCACTGCTGATGTGAGATTATAATCTAATTTTACTTTTAAATAAGACAATCAACTGTTTAATGATTTATTTTTATAATAGTTAGGTACAAGAAAATAACAATCAATGATAGCGAGTATGAGAATAGTGAACTATCCAAAATCCAAAAGCCCAAGTAAAGAGCCCGCTCCGCTTGTGCTTCGCCGTTATATAGCCTCTGGTGCCCCCACTGCAGGAACCTCAGCAATATGCAACTGCCTTCGTTGATGTCAGTTTCTTTGCTGTGGTCCACAGATGGCGCTTCTAATGCAATGTTGCCAACATTTGTGAGTCTCTACTGCTGCGTCGGGATCTATTATTCAGAGAGCAACAATTATTGTCTTACACCACTTTCATTGCTTTTTAATTTGTTCTGCCTTTTTATAGTCACTTTAGCCACAATGTTATTTTTATAAATTGCAGGTGCATCTACTTGAAGGAAAATACATATATTTAAAAAAAAAACCAAGATACACATTCAGTGTCTCAAAAGCGTCCGCATAAAATACAGGCACAATTATTACTAATTGTGCGTCTATTTTAATTAGTCTCACGTCGCTCGCGAAACTACCCGCTAGTTAAAAAGTGATAAAAGAAATTGTCAAAATATTACGTCAAGAACGTTAAAAAAGGATGGGATATCGTATTTTCAGTAAGTAAAAAAGTTTATTGATTTGTTTTTGTTGTTTTTATCACTTCAAATAGAAAGCAATATGTGATTTTGATTTAATTTGTCTGAAAACTTCACTTAACGGTCCAAGTGTAAGTCGGCAAATATCAATGACCGCTTTGTCAGTGCTTTGTAAGAACGATGCATTACAGCTTTCTTTTATTTTAGTCGCGTAATATTACCTGTTCTTATTCAATGGAGTCGATTTTTTTAATGTGTTTAATTCGTTTTATTAAGTTTATTCAGTTTTGAACTGTTTTGTTTTAAGTCTCTAACAAATATTTATAAGTAGGTTATATTACAATATAGTTTTTAATTGAATTCCAAAAGAAGAAGAGGTTGTCAATTCGTCGTTTTTTTAGTGATCGTAATTATATTAATAATTGATTAATAGGGATTTACGTTTGGATAAAAATATGATAATATGATTATGTGTCTGAATTACACAATTTAACAAACTCTTAAAATACTAACACAGTCCTATTAAAAAAAAACAACAAAGGAGACAGTTTTTTTTAGGCCCTCTTCGATGTTGCGTATATTCATATTACTTACACCAAAAAAAGTAACCATTTTATTATAGTAATAAACGAAAGATTACATAGAAACGAAACCGGAATCTTAAAATCATAATAAATAAGTTGTATTATGATATTTTTTTGCGAGTCAAATCATTCCTGTTGTGGTCAATGACAACAGAAAATACTTACGTAAATAGGAGCGTTTTTAAAAAAAAGTATGGTATCCATTGGTAATAATATCTGCTTTAATTAAAATAGAATTTAACATAAAAAGAAATAATATTAAACTGTGAGCTTTGTGTTGCTATTTTAGAGATTTCCGCTAAAATATTTTAGATGGTAGGCATGGATGATATTAAGTTATATGCACCTGTTGTGTAATGAAAGATAAGTCTAGTTGACAACTGTTTTAATCATAATTCAACATAGACAATCCACAACACCTTCCCCTTAAATAAGATAAAATAATAATAAAAAACGAACTTAAAATACATTAATTCCAGTTAAATAAAATACAATAATAAACCAACTTAAAATAAATCATTAGTTCTACATTATAAATAAGTAAGCATACAAATTGTTAAGTCTTACTCCGGGTATGAGGTGGCGAGTAAGATGACGATACATTTATTTTAGTGCTTGGCACATAGTCATCATCCTCATCATCCCCCGAAAAATACTCATCCCTATCAGACAACATATTATTATCTGTAGGATCCTTTACAGATCTTATCAAATGACGACGATTACGACGATAAATACCTTTTTTGTTTCTAACAATATAAGACCGTGGAGTCGGCGCTTTTCCTATAATTTTACCACGACTTCTTTTATTTGTTTTTCCTAACATTATAACTTCGTCGCCCACATTCAACTCAGGTAGCAGTTTGCAATGCTGATCATACAAACTTTTATTTTTTATTTGTTTTTCCAATATTTTTTTATGTTGTAAGTTCATAGTACCACAATTTGTTTGTTTTAATAAATCTGAATGGACTGGTAATCTACAATTTAAACGCCGGCCCATCATTAACTGTGCAGGAGAATTCAAATCTTCCCGCGGTGTATTCCTGTAACTTAGCAGATTTAAATAAAAATCGGTTTTACTGTCAATTGTTTTTTTCAATATATTTTTAATGGTTTGAACTGCCCTTTCGCTCTTACCATTAGACTGCGCATAATACGGAGAAGAAGTGACATGCTGAAAACCCCATTCTAAAGCAAATTTTTTAAAATTACGACAAGAATATTGTGGTCCATTGTCGCTGATAACCGTATCCGGTATACCATACCGTGCAAAGTTTTCTTTCAAAATACCTATTACTGAGTTTGACAAAGTGTCCCTCAAATACGCAATCTCAATAAAACCAGAATAATAATCAATTAATATTAAATAACTTTGCTTTCCATACTCAAATATGTCTGTTCCAATTTTATTCCATGGCAATTCTGGTATAGCTACCGGAATCATAGGTTCCCTACACGGTTTGTGTTGTTAGGGAATATTCAATAAAAGAGCCCATTTTTATGTAAACTTGCTTGTATTCATTTTTCTTAAGAGACCACAGACAATATAATCATACCATACCATAACCAATATTCTACACTCCCCCTCAATTTAGACATTTTAACAAAATCCAAAATTGTACAATAACTTTACTTATTTACTTACTTGCATGTTTTACATTTTAATATTCCTCATACTACTTATCCATGTTAACAATAACTAATAATAGAACAGCTTTAACTCAAAATAATTGGTACATTACTTTTAATAGTACCTAACACTTATATAATCACTTTAACATTAATTAATAACTAAGTATTTATTATTACAACTTTTATTTAATATTTTAGCGTTTTTAATAGCTTCTTTTATATAAATTCGAATAGATACATGACACAATAGATGTAAAATAGTTACATTTTCTTACTTTAATTTATTACAATAAATTTAGTTTAGAAACAAAATAATTGTGTTTTATTTTTGGTAATGCCTTTGTGAACAAATCTGAAACATTTTCATCTGTAGGAATATATTCAACTGATACTAACTGCTTTTGTACTATGTCTTTTATGTAATGAAATTTAATATCAATGTGTTTTGACCTCTTTCCATTTTCAAAATTTTTAATTAATCTTATTGCACTCTGATTATCTACTAACAAAGTTGTAGGCATATCTAATAAAGATGTGAAATCATATAGTATCCCCTTCAAATATATTAACTCACTGACTGCTTGAGATGCCGCTACATATTCAGCCTCCGCTGTAGATAGGGCAACTGATGTCTGTTTCTTAGAAAACCAATGTATGAGGTTTCCACAGTAAAATACTGCACATCCACTTGTACTCTTCCTGTCTGTTTTATTTGCTGCCCAGTCTGCATCCGCATATGCAACTAGATTCTTCTCTTTCTCTATTTTCTTGTAGATCAATCCTTTCTCCTGTGTAGCTTTTAAATATCTTAGAATTCTTTTGCTTGCTCTCCATAATGATGCTGTTGGTTTGTCCAAGAATCTACTCAAATATGCAACTGGATATGTAATATCCGGTCTAGTGTTCATAGAAATAAATAGTAAACATCCTATCAATTCTTTATATGGTACCTCTATAATTTCTTCTTTTTCTGCACTGAAGTTAGTCTCCATTGGGGTGTTAATACCTTTACATTCTTGCATGTTAAACTTGTCTAAAATTCTAGTTATCATTTCTGTTTGCTTTATTTCCATTTGATTATTATTCCTTGTAATTTCCAATCCTAGGTAGTTCTTCACTTCTCCTAAATCTTTTATTTTGAATTCTTCTTTAAGTTTCTTTAATATTCTTTCATTTCCAAGTAACAGTATATCATCAACAAATATCAAAAGCCAGGTATCCTCATTTTTATAAAGACAAAAGTCATGTTTTGACTGTATGAATCCATTTGCAGTTATAAAATTGTGAAATTTTTGGTTCCAACATTTTGGAGCTTCTTTCAATCCATAAAGTGCTTTCTTTAGTTTGAGTACTTTGCCTTGATGATTAACTCCTTTGGGACATTTAATATATACATCATCTTTCAATTCACCATTTAGAAAAGCTGTAGGTACATCAAGTTGTTTGATCACTAATTCTTCTTGTACAGCATGACTTAGCATAGTTCTGATTGTTGGTAATCTTGCCACCGGTGCATAATACCCTTCTTGTACTTCTTGTTGAAATCCTTTAGCTACTAATCGCGCCTTCTTGGTCCCATCTTGTTTCTGTTTAAATATCCACTTTGTTTCTATTGCTTTACTCCCTTCTGGTAATTCACTAATTTCCCAAGTTCCTAATTTATTATGTGAATCCAACTCTTTCTTTATTGCTTGTTTCCAATTTTCATCTTTTATGGCTTCTTCATAGTTAATAGGTTCACCTGCACATAAACAGTAGGCTATATTCAAATCATATTCTTCTAGATCTTTCGGTTTGCGAATTTCTCTTCCTGATCTTGTTGTATACTTTTGCTTTTCTGGTTTATCTTCTTCATATATTTCTGTATTTTCCTCATCATCTTCTTGATACTTCTTTGTTACTTCTTTACTTGTTTTATCCCTTATTCTTCCTTGCTTCATGTTCATTGTGTTCCCATTACATTCTCCTATCTTCTGATCATCTTCTTTTATCTTTTCAGAATCTTCTTTTTCCATTCTTTCTTCTTCATAGTATCTTTCCACAACTCTTTTATCATTCTCTTCTTTTTCAGTCTCCTCTTTGTATTTTATATTTGTCTCATCTATTCTTACATCTCTTGATACTACTATTTCATTATTCTCAGGATTCCATAGCCGATATCCATTTGGACTGTATCCTATGAATCTCATTTCTTTCGCTCTTTGTAGCAGTTTATCTTGTTTCGGTAAGATATGTACCCATGCCTTCGATCCAAAAATCCTGAGTCTCTTCAAATCTGTATGACCAAACATCTTCTCTGCTGGTGTATAATAATCTATAGCAGAGGATGGACATCTATTTATTTGATAAACAGCGACCCTCACTGCTTCTCCCCATAATATTTTAGGCAATCCTGTTTCAAGTAATAAGGTTCTAGCTCTGTTATAAATATTTCTGTTCATTCTTTCTGCTACTCCGTTTGACTGAGGACTGTATGGTGTAGTGTATTGCTGTATAATACCCTTGGATTTACAAAATTGATTGATTTTTTCATTCTTAAATTCACCTCCATTATCACTTCTTATCTTTTTTACTTTATTTCCACTTTGTCTTTCGTTTCTGTTAATATATTCTATTAATCTGTCAGCAGCTTCAGATTTTCTTCTTAATAAGTATACTTCTGTAAAATGGGTATAGTCATCTATTATTGTCTGATAGTACAATTCTCCTTCACTCGTTGGTATTGATACAGGTCCTGATAAGTCAGTATGTAAAAGTTCTCCTACATACCTTGATCTTGGTCTAGGCGTTCTCACAAATGGTAATCTCGTTGATTTTCCTTCCATACAAAGTCCACAAGGTTTTTCCGAGCTAGGTAATTTCAGTAACCCTAAATGTTTTCTATTAGCGTGACCTAACCTTTTATGCCACAGATCATTGTCATTAATTGCTGAACAACATTTTTCAAAATTTAGTTTCAGATTTATTGCATACAGGCTACCATACAATTCGCCATAAATTACAGTATTACCTTTACCAATTGACACAGATGTTTGATGAAATGTTACAGAATTTCCTTTATCCAATAACCTTTTAACAGAGAGTAAATTATGAGATAAGTCCTTGACTATTAGCGCTTCTACAGTTATAGGTATATTATCAAATACTACATTTAAATTACCCTTACGATTTGCCATTAAATACTGACCATTTGCCACATAAATCTTAGTTTCAGTTTTCAAATTTTGAATATTTGTCATATATTGCTCATAATTTTCCATAACTAAATTTTGAGACGCTCCTGAATCTATGATAAACTTAATGTTTTTATTGTATACACTTGCTGATAACAAATTCTCACTAGCAACAAAAGTTAATAGATTTACCTCGCTTAAAGCACCTTTTTCTTGTCCACGTCCTTGGCCTTGACTTCTTCCTCGATAGTATCGGGTACCTCTAGATTGTCCTCTTCCTCTCATGTTGCCTCTTTGGTTGACTTGTCTGCCTCGGTTTTGTCCTCTCTTGTCATGTTCACTTTTGCACTCATAAGCTTTGTGTCCTGGTTTCCCACAGTTAAAACACGTCAGGAATGTTGTTTGTGCCTGTTTTTCTTGTTCACAGCCTTGTCCTTTTACTTCTGCGTCCAATAGCCTTGCCTTCACAAATTCAATATTGATGGACTTTTCTGTTGTCATAGTTTCTATACTCGTAATAACATTATCGTACTGTGCTGGCATAGAGGACAGAAGATAACATACTTTGTCCATTTCTTCTACAGTACATCCAGCCGCATCAAGCTCGCCAAGTAAACTTTCAAATTTCAAAAAATAGTCTTGTAATTTTTCGGTACTAGAGCATCTGAGAGTTATGAGTTTACGTTTCAGGTGAAGTTTATTGAAAATACTTTTCCTTTCGAAAGTGTACTCTAACTGGTTCATCATTTCTTTGGCCGTGTTGCACTTCTTCACTATTTCTAAATATTTATCTGTTATGCATTGTACTATAATATTTTTAGCTTTGGCGTCCATCTTGACAAAATCTTCATTTTTCATTTCGCTCTCTCCCTTTTCAATGACGCTCCATACTTGTTTTTCTTCTAGTATTAATCGCACCCTAAACTTCCAATTACTGAAGTTGTGCTCTTGCGTGAGATGAGGGAAAACTTCTTTTATGCTCGTATCCGCCATTTTTATGCAGACACGCCGTGACTCGTTCTATCGAGTTTAACAAAATTCACACAATACTTCTTGTTCCACGTAGTTTTCTTCCTCGTTGATGCACCATATTATTTATTGTGCCATTATTGTACACTATTGCGAACTATTGCGCATTGGAAGCGTATGTTAGGGAATATTCAATAAAAGAGCCCATTTTTATGTAAACTTGCTTGTATTCATTTTTCTTAAGAGACCACAGACAATATAATCATACCATACCATAACCAATATTCTACATGTGTGCTGTTTCTTGACATATTTTACATCTTCTCACATAATCCTCAATATCTCTTGTTATACCTGCCCAAAATAATACTTCACGAGCACGTCTCTTACAACGATCAATCCCTAAATGCCCTTCGTGAATAAGCTTTAACATGTCCCTTTGCATAGAATGTGGTATCAAAACCTGTTTGTCTTTAAATATAACACCATCTACACAGTACAGTTCATCTCTTATAGACCAATAGTATCTTAAATCATTGTGTATGTTAAACTTATCAGGCCACCCTTGATTAATATATTTTAGCAACAGTTTTAAACACTCATCCTTACTAGTTTCCCGCTTGACGAGAGTAAACTTATTCTGCGACATAGGTATGTTATCGACTACCATTTTAATTTGACATAGTATAGCCCTGCTAATTTTATCGTCATACAAACCCGGAAGGGGTGCCCGCGACAATGTATCGGGTATGTACATATACTTCCCAGGCTTATAAGTGACCACCAACTCATAAGCTTGAACCTTCAACATCATACGCTGCAAGCGAGCTGGGACTGAGTCTAGTGATTTTCTAAAAATGCTTTCCAGTGGTTTATGGTCCGATTCGACGACCACACTACTTTTTCCATAAATGTACTGATGAAACTTTTCACAAGCGAATACTATTGCCAACATTTCCTTTTCTATTTGTGCGTATCTTTGTTGTGTGTCAGTGAGCGTGCGTGACGCATACTCTACTGGACGCCCCTCTTGCATGAGCACGGCACCCAGTGCCACACTGCTCGCATCCACTGACAACACCACCGGACCACTAACATTGTACAAAGACAGAACTGGTGCATTACATATCAATTCTTTAAGTTGATAGAATGCATTTTTATGACCAACTTCCCAACACCAAATCACATCTTTTTTTAGCAATCTTGTCAACGGAAAAATGTGCTCTGAGTAATTAGGTATAAATTTAGAAAGATAATTTACAGCCCCTAAAAACCTTTCTAAGCTTTTTCTATCCATCGGTTCCGCGGCATATTATATATCGCTCTTACTTTCTCAGAATGCACTTTCATCCCATCTTTGTTAAAAATATGACCCAAATAAGTTACTTCCTCAACACATATACAACATTTATCTTTATTGAATTTTAAATTAATTTTCCGTGCCCTGTTTAACAACTCTTTCAAACGCAGATCATGTTCGTCTTTAGTCCTTCCCCAACAAATGATATCATCAATAAAAGAATCTACCCCCTCTAGACCTTCAAGTAATTGCTTGATTTTCGCATGAAACACTTCAGGTGCACAATTAAGACCAAATGGTAATCGCAGATATTGATATCGACCAAACGGTGTACTGAATGTACATAGGTCTGCACTTGCATTATCCAGTTTTATTGACCAAAACCCTGAAAATGCATCTAAAACTGAGAAATACTTAGCACCGTGAAGCTTAGTAGCCAACTCATTTATTGTTGGCAATTGAAAATGTGCACGCTGTATCGCCTTATTAAGCGGCCTCGGATCTAAACATATACGCAACTGTCCATTTTTCTTAGCAACAATTACCAATGAATTCACCCATGGAGTTGGATGACTAACTTTCCTAATGACACCTAACTTAATCATTCTATTTAACTCATCTTGCAACTTATCGCGAACTCCTAATGGTACCTTACGGGTTGCACAAATCACCGGCATCACAGTTTTATCTACAACAATATGATATTCACCTGGCAAACAGCCTAACCCATTAAACAATTCTTGATAATCTGCAAGATTTATGTTATGAATTCTTTTAACTAATCCTAATGTTAGACAAGATTGCAAGCCCAGCACACTCTGACAATCACTAACCGCAATTGCAAATCTTAATACGATACACCCTTATACCACCATTTTAATTTGCAAATACCTTTAATAGGAATAAAATCACCACTATAAGATTGCAACCTAACACTTTGCTTGCCACTAATTAGCTTGCTGTCATAGCCTAATAATAAAAATCGCTTATACGATAAAACATTAATATCTGCTCCCGTATCTAATTTAAATTTTTCTGAACCGCACTCCCCTTGGAGTGATTCATACCAATCTTCCGACGAAGAGTTAATCTCTGAGACAGTATACAAAACTGATACAAAAAATGACTCACAATCATCATCATCTTCTTCATTGCTTTTTGGTTCAGTTAAACTTATATCGTACATTTTTTTATTCCCTTTTTTCAACTTGCACATTCTAGCAAAATGTCCATGATTATCACACAAATAACATTGCACAGAAATAGCCGGACATAGATTGGGTTCATTACATTGGCCTCCGCACCTAAGACAATGTCCGGTCTCGCTTGAATGATCAAATCTTCGCGCTGTATTAGAACCAGCAGCAACACTGGCCACACCGCGCCTTTGTTGACGTCCTCTGCCGCGCCAACCACCGCGCTTATCGCGGCCGCCTACACCGCGCAAACCAACTGCATCGACCTGCACCAATCCTGAAGTACCAGCACCACGAGTCTCCAATAAACGTCGATTATCTGATGACATTTGATCAACCTGGACAATTTTAATAGCTTTTTCCAACGTCAGATCCTCTGCTCTCAATAAACGATCTCTTGATCCAGTACTCTGTATCCCACAAACAATACGATCGCGAATCAACTCCTCTTCTAAATTTTTGAAGTTACAATATTTGCTTAATAATCGCAATGACGTAACATACTGATCAATTGATTCTCCTTCTTCCTGACCCCTTGTAAAAAAATTGTATCTTGCTAATGTTATATTCTGTTTGACTCCAAAATATTCATCAAATTTCTTAAGCAATAGATTGACATCATCCTTATCGCTCTCTTTGTCAAATGAAAATGTCTCAAACACTTCAAACCCCTCAGATCCGATTAAATTTATCATTAAGCTGGCTTGAATATCAGTTTCCTCTTTTTGCACCCCCGATGCTTTTAAAAATAACATAAATTGCGACCTCCAACGCCGCCATGCGTCAGCCCGACTGACGGAGCTGCCCTCTAAACACAATTCAGTTGGTGGTCGCGCGTGTTCCATAGCGCTCTATAACCGTCCCTGACGATTTTAAAGTCTAAAACGTACCTTTATTACCGACTTAAACCATTTAAATCGAATAAATATCCCACCGCTGTCACCATGTTGTGTAATGAAAGATAAGTCTAGTTGACAACTGTTTTAATCATAATTCAACATAGACAATCCACAACAGCACCCATGCACCTGACAAAAACGCACTTTTTGTATTAGCTGACGCAACTCAACAATTTTCTGATGATATTTGTATGTCATTCGGAGTTGAAGAATGCAAAATTTTATCAGTTGTAAAAGGAAAAGTACAAAATTTTAGTTACACACTCGGGTCAGGCCAATCAATAGAGTCAATGGATGAACAGAGCACATATAAATATCTAGGTTTTAAACAATCTAGGCAGATACATCAAAAGATGACTAAACAAGAACTGGTCAATACATTCTCACACCGCATTAACCTCATTTTGAAAACCAACCGGCCCGAAGGATCCGTAATTGGTACAAATAACGAACATGCCTTGAGCCCCGCTGTACCGTTTACGGACCCATTTAGAGGCTTAATTTAAACATTTTTCAAAAATAACATACTCTAAACCGTTTGCAAATTTTTTCACTCTATGTCCAATTAGTAGTCGATTCAAACGATACCAAACTTTAGTAACATTCTAAACGGGGCATCACTATAAAAAAAAGAAGCGCGTCAGTCGTTGAAACGTCAGTGTAGGTAAACATTGAGTGCCACTCGAGTGATTTATTGTGTTTTTGTTTAGATAAGTGGTTGAAAACTTTGTGAAGTGAATGTTTATTACCTTATTATTGTATAATGCTACTTTGTAGCAAGATATTTAGGTAGAACAATGAACCAAAATTATTTTAATTTTCGTCGAACGATTTTTTTGTCAACAAGGAGTGAACAATTGAAAATGTGAATTTGACTGTTCTAAAATGAAATATGGTCTTGGAAACAGCAAAAACAAGGTAAGTAATAATCATAATTTATTATTTTCATTTATTTCAAGCATACATATTTATATTGATTTCAAGTGTTTTCAAATCGAGGTCAATGACAGTAAAATGACAGTTTGCCGTATACGAATTTTTTGTTACAATCTAGTTGAAATCTGATTAGAATGTATCAGTAAGAATCTTATATGAATTATGTATTAGGTTACTTGTGTATTTGTTACATTGGTTCTAAAGTTTCGTGTAAATTGAATCAGTAGTTTTACCAAAAAAAAATAAGATACGGCCACAGGTCTTACCGCGGCAAATTCTCATATGTCATCTATCTCATATCCTTTGTTTATAATACTGAAGTGGTTTTACAAGTGCTATTTATATAATAAAACACGGTATGTTTCAAAACGATTCCGAGAATGTTTACGGCTTAAGATAAGAACGACTAGAACTCGAGCGATAAGAGTTTTACTGAGTGGTGTCACATGACTCATGCGATGACGTAACTGCGGCTGCGACGGAGGGGCGCGAGGGAGTTTACCGTTATTTCGCGCGGCGGCTGAGAGGTTAACTCCAAAAACACTTTATAGCAGTCAACACATTCGCAATACCCATCCTCACTTACTCTTTTGGAATCATACGCTGGTCAAATAAAGATATCAAAAAATTACAACGCACTATTAACACATCTCTCACCAAACACAGAAAGCACCATCCAAAGTCAAGCATACAGCGACTTACTCTGCCGCGCCAAGAAGGAGGAAGAGGCCTGATATACATACACAACTTACACAACAAACAAATACATTCACTCAGAGCGTACTTTCATAAGAAATCCGAAAATTCATCACTACACAAACATGTAACCGAAAACGATACGAAACTTACGCCACTTAACCTACACAATAGAAACACTCAAATTAATGAACTACTCATAACCACACAAGAAAAAATTGCCGCATGGTCTGCCAAGGCCCTCCACGGGAGACACCGAGCCTACCTGAGCCAGCCACACGTCGACAAAGCTAAGTCGAACGAATGGCTCAAACGAGGCGAGCTATTTCCCGAGACGGAAGGATTTATGCTGACGATCCAAGACCAAATAATAGCTACTCTTAATTACAGGAAATATATAATTAAAGACCCTTATCACCCGACTGACTTATGCAGACATTGCAACACTGCCTCTGAGACCATACAACATATTACAAGAGCTTGTAAATCACTTGCGCAGACTGACTATAAGCACTAAGCATCGACATGACCAAGTTGCCTCTGTCAACACTTAGCATTTGAATATAAACTCTTATGTGAGATGAAACCATACTATAAATATAAACCCGAAATAACATTAGAAAATAGGAATCAGAAAATCTATTGGGATAGGACTATAGTAACTGACAAAACTATACATTTCAATAGACCATTTCAAGAGACCCTTCACGACAAAACCAACAAAACCGTTACCTAATAGATATAGCTATCCCAAACTCTCACAACATTCAAACTACAATATCTGAAAAGTTTAGTAAATATCAAGACCTCGCCATAGAAATAAAAACCCAGTGGGAAGCACAAACCGTCCACATCGCCCTATACTGCTCTCTTCCACTAGTATCGTACCCAAATCTCTTATGCAAAGCTTAAACACTTTACACATTTCGCCCCACACACTTCATCTGCTCCAAAAAGCCACCGTGTCGCATCACCCGGAAATTCTTAACTTCTTCTACAATATCATCAACATTCTCCATTTAAACTTCCCCCTACATGGCTCCGGCCCGTGGGTAGGGTTTTTGTACTCTCTTACGAGAGAAGAAAATGAAATAACAAATAATAATAATAATAATAAAAATTAGAAGGAACTCAACTCTCGGATTCCATACACCTTAGATCCCTTTCCTCAACAGAAACTTACAAGTACTTGGGTATGTCGGAAGCATTAGGTATCAATACTGCCGACATGAAACAATCGTTGAGGAAGCGATTCTTTGGCCGCCTGAATAAGGTGCTAGGCAGTCTTTTGTCAGGCGGAAATAAGGTGCGCGCCTTCAACGGTTGGGTCATGCCGGTTTTGATGTATTCCTTCGGCATACTCAAATAGACTCAGACGGAACTTGATGCCCTGGATAGGAGGGTACGCACACTGCTGACCACAAATTGAATGCATCACCCACGGTCGTCGGTGATGAGACTGTATATCCCACGGAAGTGCGGGGGTCGTGGTTTCTTAAATGCTAAGACCCTACACAACCGTGAGGTGTGCAGTCTCAGGGAATACTTCCTAGAAGCCGACGGGGAGATACACCGAGATATTGTGGTCTTAGTGGACAAGGGCCTCACCCCGCTTTCCCTGGCTAACGAGAACTGGTGCAAGCCTAAAGTATTAGACACTAATGACCGCAAGGTGGAATGGCAGGGCAAGGAGCTTCACGGACGCTTTTACCGGGCCCTACATGGCCCCGATGTAGACTTCTTAACGTCGGTATCCTGGCTGCGCTTTGGTGACCTCTTCGGGGAAACCGAAGGTTTTGTCTGTGCAATAATGGACGAAGTTATGATGACGAATAACTACCGGAAATACATTGTGAAAGATGGCACGGTTGACATATGTCGGGCATGCCACCGTCCGAGAGAATCGATCCGACCGATCCGACCGATCCGACACATTATTTCTGGGTGTTCTAGTCTGGCTAATGGAGAGTATTTTCATAGACACAACCTTGTTGCCAGGATTATCCACCAGCAACTTGCTTTTAAATACAACCTTGTGGAATCAGAAGTGCCATACTATAAGTATGCGCCCGACCCAGTTCTCGACAATGGTCATATCCCGTTGTATTGGGATCGACCTATCACCACTGACAGGACTGTTGTTGCCAATAGACCTGACATTGTGGTGATAGATCGATTGGAGCGTCGCACAATGATTGTTGATATAACGATCCCGCATGACAAGAACCTCGTGAAAGCAGAGCAAGATAAACAATTCAAATATCTAGATCTGGCTCGCGAGGTTGTCGACATGTGGGACGTGGGTACAGCAGTCATTGTGCCAATAGTCGTGTCGGCCAATGGCTTAATAGCCAAGAGCCTCGACCAACATCTTAGGAGGCTCTCGCTTGGCAGCTGGATCAAGGGCTTGATTCAGAAAGCAGTACTTCTGGACACGGCACGTACTGTTAGGAGGTTCCTCTCTCAAGGGCCCTGACCACCGGCAGCTCGGACCCTGTTCCCAGCGCTGGTGGGCTACTGTTTTTTATATTTGTAAATGTTTTTTATGTAGTTTTATTAAGAAATATTTAAAAATGTTAAAAATATGTACATAAATGAATAAAAATTATAATAATAATGTCATTACAATTATTATAATAATAATTAGGTCATTATAATTATTATAATAATAATTAGGTCATTATAATAATTATATCATTTATTCATTTTACTTTTCTTTTTTTTTTCATTTATACTTTAGGTTATGTTTGCATGACATACAATTTGACATTGTCGAGCAGGTGGTATGAAAATACAATTTAAATAGTATTTTTATGGCATAGTTCTCTTATGGCGTCGGTTAATCTCAACAAACGACGATAGTTTAAACATGGAAAGCAGTTTAATATTAACACACAACAACTTGTAGAACTACAGATCTTTAAACTTTGTCATTACCTACGGCGTAACCTTTTACAAGTTTTGGCAGGAGCGAGCCGCGATTGTATTGTATTGTATATCGGGCTGTGTGCTTAGTGCGAGTTTTCATTTTTTTCGTTCACCGCATTCGAGCGCGTTGGCGTTTACTCAAATTTGTATGGCGCTGGGTAAGCGCCATCTAGCGTAATATGTCAGAACTACTTAGTGCGAGTGCCGCATCGACAATCGTTAACTTGCGAGTGTGAGATCCTAGAATAAATTCATTCGTTTCGCGTTAATTCACCGTAACGAGTGTTGCGTACATTAATAACCGGCCAAAATAAATTGACATTCGTATTTTATGTTCATAATAGAAGCGACTGCCTATTCAATTAGTGGTGGTTATAGAATGAAGTTAAACGACGTTACTTATCTGTGGTCAATGGTCATTAGTTTTGTGTTTAGGAAAGTTTGTGTTACAGTTTTGAATATGTCGGGTTGTCAGGAATTTATTTCACTAGGCTCAAGCTTATGTGGGCTGTAGACGGCTTTCGTGCTATGAAAACACACTGGATGCAATACACTATTTTATTTCGCATTGCACGGTTCGGGTTGGTAGTTTCCATGGAGAAGAACCGGCAAGAAACTCCATGGTTACTCTTTTCAAACAGATACACTGAGACTAACAAATTACTTGACATTACACTTTCACACAATAACACTAGGCACAATGAATCGGTTACAGTTTCAAGACGTCTCAACTCCACTGCGATCAGACCCAGAATGTCCACCTCGCCGCGAGTTGTTAACATCAGGACTCTGCAAAAGACGCCATGGTGGGGTAGACTGGTAAGTAGGTCGCGTGCGGCGTGATGTCACCACTGGCGTGCTTTCGATCCATTCGCCCGTCCGTACTCATGACCGGACCCGACAAATATTATTGTTAAAAATAAAGACTAGCCCATCCCAATTTGAAATGCTGGTGACATAAATGGAGCAGTTAGTGTAATTTATATATTTTGGTGTGTAGTGAGTGACCTTGATCCATCTGTGAAGTTTGTAAAACTAAGTTTGTTACTTTTTAGGCGTGGAGATCTAAGCAAATGATCTAATAATGCCCGAGTGGTTTGTGGTGGAGCACTCTATCTTTGTTTACGTAACCGTGGTTACGTTTTTGTGGCGTTAAATTATGCTTATCTTGTGCTTTTGCGGTCTCACACATTCTCCAAACGAAATAATACGTGATTCCATGGTAAGTTTCATTCACAATATGAAATTAAATTAAATTACTTTGTTATTTCACCACTCTCACGATGCTCTCACCACAAAATCTTAAGTGACAATTTCTCACGCTCGCGTTTCGTACTCGAGCTGTCAAAACTGTCAAAATTGTAACTTGCTCTCGCGTGTATAACGCGAGTGCAAGTTGTAAGTGCAAACGTTAGCGATTTGCTCCAAACGGACTTCACTTTCATAGAGGCACTCTATTGTCATTACCGACGACGTAAATGTTAACGTAAACTCGGTTTACGCGATCGAGACATTACTCGAATTTTAGTATGAAACTCGCACTAAGCATACTGGTGTCCGCAACTCCACGTCAAAGATCGTATTTTGCGTGCGGGTGGGAAACTATTCGATCCATCCCAATTCCCGAGAAAGGCCAGCAGCGCCCCAATATTGCTGACTATCTACCTAACTAACCACCTAACTTTTTTATTCATAATTTAAAGTGCCATAACTTTTTTGTCCTAATCATCATTTGTCCGAATGATAACTTACCCGAACTTAATATCACATAATATCACATGCCATAAAATGGAAATCCCTGAATTCAATATGCCCTAAACCCCTTTTTCATAAATTTTACAATCAATAATATACAAAAGACTTAAAACCGTTTTCAATAATAGTTATAAATCCGAAATTCAAAAAAATATTTAATGCTTGGTCTTAATAATATTTTTAAAACAAACCGGTATGTTCCCAGACGTTCCCAAAAGGGCACAGAACATTGTTATTTTAATTGTGTCTGTAATTACGGGTAACTACAGGTATACTACAGTATTATTTAGCTTTTGCTATGCTATGAACCTCTCTCAACACAACACATTTTTATACAATATTGCTCTTAGGAAAATTGTAAGAATTAAAAAGTAGAACCATCATATCGCAGAAAGATCACAGTTAGAATCTTCTTTTGGCATACATTTCATATCGGTAGTCACTAAAAGGCAGAAAATCAATCAATCAAACCGTCAATCATTATAAAACAGTTGAGTATGAACTTAGTTATGTGGATTTTATTTTTCCCTGTATTAAGTATGCAACCATGCAAACAAACATACACCATGCATGCAGCAAGCATGCAACAAGCTTGCAGCAACCATGCAGCAAGCATGCAGCATGCAAGCAAGCATACAGTATGCAAGCAAGCATGCAGCATGCGAGCGAGCAAGCATGCAGCATGCAAGCGAGCAAGCATGCAGCATGCAAGCGAGCAAGCAACATGCAGCAGGCATGGTTTCTGTCACGGCTCCGGGGCGGTCCCACGCGACCTTATTTTATTTTTTATTTTATTTATTAGGGACAAAAAAACAGTTACATGTTCAGGTTTAAAATTATGAGTAGTTACATAAATTGGTAAACATATAACCCACACCATTGTCCACGGATTAATAAATGAACAAATAAAGTAGGGAAAGATAATTTTGTTGAATTAATTAATTAATTTTAGATTAAGATTGTGGTGAAAGAATATTGATAGCCAGTGTTTTAAATTTGTTACTAGAAAGAGAGAAGATATCTATGTCCATGAAGTGTGTGTTATAGGTTTCCACTAGTTGACGAAGAGGCACTCGTGCCCCGGCGTTGGTCCTGCATGAATCCACGTGGAACAACCGGGGCACGCGGGCCGCCCGTCTGACAACAGTTCTTGGTACCGTATACTTATATGTGATTTCAATACAGTCAAATCTGTTGTTACACAAACCATGCAGCATCATGGCCACCAGAAGTAAACGCCGAGACTGTAAACTTAAAACATTATACTGCTGTAGTAACTGTGTGTACGGAATTCTCGAGTGGTAACATTTATAGTTCACAGTACGTAAAAACTTTTTCTGTACCAGTTCTAATTTAATGTTATATTTGAGGTAGAACGGATTCGAAATAGGAATCGCGTATTCTAATTGAGATCTTATCAATGTTTTATATAATAGCAAAAAAGTAGAGGGCCGCACAAAGTCATTCGAGGATCTTATGACAAAACCATACATCTGAAAGGCTTTATTTATTATGTTTTCAATATGCAGGTCAAAGTGCAAACATGAATCAATAGTCACACCAAGGTCGCGAACGGATTCCACTACAAATAATTGTTGGCTGTTCAACGTATACGTAAAATTAAGTTTATTTTTGTTTTTAGTAAAGGATATACTATGACATTTAGGAAGACTAAGAAAGAGTTTGTTATCTTTACAGTAGGTATCAAGTCTGTGAAGATCTTCTTGGAGCAATAGGCAGTCATCAAGTTTTTGGCAGGCTTTGTAGATTTTTATATCATCTGCATACATTAGGAAATTTGCATTAACAAAACAATATTTTATATCATTAATAAACAGGATAAAAAGCAAAGGGCCCAAGATAGACCCTTGAGGAACTCCAGACTTGACAGTTACAATCTCAGATTCAAACCCATTAATAACGACCTTTTGTGTCCTGTTATAAATATATGATGCAAACCAACGGAGTAAATTGCCTCGGATACCATTGTAAGCAAGCTTTTCCAAAAGAATTGTGTGATCCACCTTGTCAAAAGCTTTCCGAAAGTCAGTGTACACAGCGTCTACCTGGACTCTCCTGTCCATATTTTCAAAAAGAAAGTTAGTGAAAACCATAAGATTGGTAGTTGTCGAACGCCGTTTAACGAACCCATGTTGTTGCGGTACAATAAGGCCATGCAATTGAGGATAAAGAGCGCTGTGCACAAGTCTCTCAAACAGCTTCGACAAGATGGAAATAATAGATATGGGGCGATAATTCTCTACATTGTCTTTGTCTCCACTTTTATAAACGGGTGTAACAAATGCTCGCTTCCACACGGTGGGAAAGATACCATCATGTAGACATTTATTAAAAATTAAATACAACGCGGTATAGATGTTGTCAGCTATTTTTATAAAGAAGACAGGTGGAAGACCATCGGGGCCCGCTCCCTTAGAAGGGTCCAGTGATTTGACTGCTCGATGTACTTCTTCTTTTGTGAGGTAAATATCAGGTATACAAGCAGAGCTTTCCTTGTATATATTTGATGGTTCCCAATTCTCGGGATCAAACGTAGAAGGTTCATAGACAGAAGCGAAAAAAGAAGAAAACAAATTGCATGTATGAGTAGGGCTATCAGACAATTCATTTTTAAAATACATATTGGCTGGGTAGTTAGTCTTGCCCTTTCTATTGGATACATATGTCCAAAAGTACTTTATGTTTTTAGGTATACTGTCTTCTACTGAGTTAATATAATTTCTAAAACAAATAACGGATTCATTTTGAAACAATTTACGGTAACCCGAAAAGTGATTATTATCGTCGCAGATGTGTTTAACGCTCACCGCCCGCTCCTCAACTCGCGGGCCACCTCGCCCCTCCGCGCCTACGCAATTTTAAATTACACTCTAGCAGTAGGGCAGACAAGACTGCGCGGGGTCGGATTTACAGCAATTTGTTTCTGTCACTAAAACCTAATTTTTAGCAAATGTTTTAGGACCAAAAATTGTATTATACTTATGTCAACATTCGAACTAATACACATTATTAATAAAATACTTAGGACATTTGACTTTATGGCATGTAAAATTAGAAGATTCAATTATTATAGTATTCGATATTATGACAGAACAGTTTTAGAAATAAAGATAATTATGTAAAACAAAATTTGGGGATTTTGAACATTATGGTTACTGAAGTTTATAGCAAACGTTTTATGAATAATGATTTTCGGACAATTTTTTTTAGGAGAATTAAGGGAGTACCAGGCACGGCACAGGGGGCTGTCTGTGACTCCTAAGACAAAGAGGTGTTTATTAAAAAAGCCGTGTCCGGTAATGGCGGCTGTAACTGTGCGCAGCTGTGGTTTGGTCAACCGCAGGGAGCGTTTGGTGAAGCGGCCATCGATAGCAGGAAGTGCTTCCTTGGCCTGCCTACAATCGCCGTGGTCCAGCCACAGTTTGTGGTGTTGTTCGCTAGTTCGTTTTCTTACCAGTGTCCGTAGGTATCCGAAAGGGAGTGGTACGATAGGTTCGGGTCCCACCGCTGCCACGCTCGATCCCCTTCTAGCGAGTTCGTTCGCCGCATCATTGCCACGGGAATCGCTGTGTCCTTTGATCCATTGGTAGTTATATTATTGAGATTACCAACCTGGTTCAGGCGTTGATGACACTCGTGTATTAACCCAGAGTTCACTGTGTGGTTGTTCAGTGCTAGCGGTACAGCCATGCTGTCTGAGAGTATACGAATTGAGTGGTCCACAACTTTTCTGGCTAAGATGTCAGATGCCGCCAGGGAAATGCCCATGCATTCTTCCTGAAATACCGTGTTATGGGCCCCCAGAGGTTTGGCTATGTGGATGTTGAGATCCTCCGAGAAGACTTCAGCACACTGGTGCTGGAGTCTTCTCGGAGGATGGCACTGACACTGGCCAGTACCTGTTTTAGATCCATCCGTAAAGATCCGCAGTTCCGCTGGGTTTAATCCCTCGCAGCGGTGATCCTCATGGAGCTGGATTTTGTATTTCTTATCGAATACTAATTGTTTTGGTATCCAATCGTTTACTGCTTTCGACAGGGGGAACTCGTAGAATCCGTCCAGTACCGCGGTGTGCTGTGTTTCTCTCTTACCCCAGAGTTGAAGTGTTTAAGGCGTGTAGCCGTCATTCACGCTTCTTGCTGTACGAACAGATGTAGCGGCGGCAGCCCCAACATGGCTTCGAGGGCCGCAGTCGGAGTAGTCCTCATGCAGCCTGTGATCGCCATGCAGGCAAGCCTTTGCAAGCGTTGCAGTTTGATGGAGGCTGTAGTTAGTTTGGTGCGGGTCCACCAGACCACTGCCCCATACGTGATCATAGGTCGGATCACCGCGCAGTATAACCAAAGTATAATTTTAGGGGATAGGCTCCACTTCTTACCTATCATCCTCCTGCATTGCCAGAAGGTAATGCAGGCCCTGTTTATTTTATTTTGTAAGTGGCTACTCCAGTTTAACTTGCTGTCTAGGATGACTCCTAGATATTTGACCTCATTGGCTAACTGGAGTTCTGTCGAAAAGTTTGGGTAGGCGATAAGCGCCTTGTGTTCGTTTTTGGGTAAACATGACTAGTTCAGTATTCGTGGGGTTTATTGAGAGATCGAACTCTCTGCACCATCGTTCAACGATGCGTAGTGCCTGTTGAGTGAGGTCGCAGATTGTCCCCGTCACCTTCCCCGAAATGAGGATAGCGAGCCGCGGTTGGACGATAACGTTTCGTGTGCTCGTCGGAGCGGGTGCGCGGTAGCCGCCGCGCCGCCGCCGCAGCGCAGGTGGCGCGCGGGCAGGGCTCATGAGCGACTGCGAACCGTACCCCATTTCAACCCAAAAATGCGTGTGATACCTAGGAATTAAAAAACTATTAGATAAAAAAATACCTTTATTACTTAAAAAAATATCTTCGTTATTACAAATTATTTACAGAAAAATGCTTTCTTCTGCTAATTGTGTAAAAAAATCAAACAGCCGTATACCGAGCAACGGCGCAATACGTTTGTGGCATTTTTAAAAATATTGGGAGATATAAATTATACGTGACCACTCGTTTTGGCGCGGCACGCGCTACTGACGGCACCGCAACGTCCACTCAGGGGCCCTGTTGATGCGCATGTTATAGTGTGCGGTTTTGAGCGTTTGTAGGTAGTTTCCGTACTGTCCATATTTATATTGTGACGGCGTGTTATACGAATGAGGGATTTTCTTTTTAAACTCTTCCCTAGTCGCTGGATAGATCGCGCTGTACTTGGTACGTTACTGCAAGGAACGGAACAAACAAAACAGAATTTTATCAAAGCGCGAGAAACCTAGGTTAAATTCGGAAGCTTAAGCAAAGGAATGTGTCAGTCAACGAGCGTATGTGACGTGACGCAATGTTTTTTTTACAATCGTTTTGGCTTTGTCACCTAGTAACTTAGTCAGTTCAACGCCATCTACAGAGTTTTTGGAAACTATGTTTTTTTTTAAAGTCAAAAAGAAAACCTCTCATTGGCTGCGCTGTGGCCTGCGACATATCTTTGACGTCGAAACAGTCGCGCGGGCACCGCTCTTTTGCCGCTCGCCGCTCGCACTCGTACGGCGCTCGCCACCCGCTCCCCGCACCGCCGAACAGTGGTCTGGAAATCGAGCTCCATACTCATAGAAACTCAAAGTCAGGAATTGAAGAAATAAAAAACTGCAATGGCTCTGGTATCTAGTACCTCCCTTTACGTCATATTAACGTATGGACGATATTGTAGCTTGTAATGTGTATGTTTTTTACATGGTTTTTTACTTACATTTTTGGATATTATTAACCTGAAAATTTAAGCATTCGTCCTCCCTAGGTAGCTTCATGGTCATTTCTTGGAGGCTTAGCAACGGCTTTGGCCTTTTTTACCTTGTAATTCATGTTATTTAAGTTTTTATTTCTATTAAATCTTTGTTTACTTTTGTGATGTCAGTTAGTGGCAACCCTAGTTTTATTTTTAATTTATTGCTGGAGCTAGTTGTAGGTTGTATAGGTAAATCACATCGACCTCATTATATTTTCTTTTTAATTTGTTCAAATTTTGAAAATGTCAATTATCTGGAGTTGACAGGAGCCTGGTGGTGGAATGGGCAGTCTACGTTCAGAGCTGAGAGCAGGAACACATCTGAGAAGCTCTATAAAAGTATATTTAAAGGGCAGTTACCCTTATGTTCTGTTTTAAGTCGGCTTCTCTCCGTGCCGCACCCTCACCTTGAACACCTGGAAACCTTGATGCTTGAGCTGCACAAGCCTGATTATGAAGATTTGATGCTCCTCGGCCCTGCTCCACGGTCGGAAGACAGATGCCCTCGGCCCTCCTCCTACGGCCTGAGGATTGACGTTCCTCGGCCCTCCTCCACCGTCTGAAGACGGATGCCCTCGGCCCTCCTCTACGGCCTGAGGATTGATGGTTCCTCGGTCCTCCTCCACAGTCTGAAGACGGACATTCTTCAGTTATTTATTCCATTCTGCGCTCATCTTCAGTATTTTCCTTCACTGGCATTAGTGATTAAGTAGCTCCAGCCTTTAGGTTAGGATCTTTGTTAATAAATTCTTACAACTCGTCCCCTTGACTATTTCTTTTAATAGTGCTCCCCTCCAGACTGAAAGTTAGTGCTCAGAGTGACCTTACAGTTTTGTGGATCCTATCCAGGAAAATGTAACGCCTGTAATGTTCCCTCTCAAACGCTCTCTTGGACTTGAGTACCAACTCAAACGCTCTCTTGGACTTGAGTTCCCTCTCAAACGCTCCCTTGGACTTGAGTCCTAACTCAAACACTTTCGGCCTCCGTAGATTTTTTTTAAATTTCTTTTATCACTTTCATAATATTTTATTTATTTATAGTTTTTTTTCTATACCTTTTACTTTTGAATTTGCTATCGTCCTTATTTTCTGTCTGGAGTTCTTTACGGTTTTTATTATTTTATAACTTCAATGCCTAGCCTCTTTAACTGATATCTTGTAAAAACTATTTAGATTTTAAGTTCTGTAAATACTCCACAAGGTCAATAAAATTTTGGCTTGTTTAGATCCCTCTTTTTATTTTGTAGAGCGGTGCACAACTCTTTAAATAAGCCATTGTGTTGAGCGGTGCACAACTCATTAAATAAGCCGTTGTGTCGAGCGGTCGCATTAACTCGTAAAATAAGCCTTAGTGTACTTTTTTTAAACTTAGATAATATTTTTTTATCCTTGACCCTCCTTGACCCTTGACTTAAAGCTTGAAGGCTTCTCTTAAGCACTTTATGCTCTTCAATCTTGGCTGTTTTTCTTAAGCAGAAAAACTTTGTAAATAATTTCTTTTAATTTTATCGGGTTTTAGAACAGGTGCGGATTACGGACATTCGTAAACCTTAAAAATAATTCCTTGTGGAGTATGCGTCATTGAATGTGAACCATATCCCCTAAGTATGCTGGTGATGTATGATTGAGGAAGAGTGTAGGGTAGGTTGATGAAAGGTGTATGAAAGAGCAAGGTCTTATTTACAACCTCGATTTTTTTTTCTAGTTAAATTATTTTCTGGGGTTATGGGGAATTTTAGTTTTAATTGTTTTTAAACTTACTTTATCACAGTAAATACTCACTTAGCTTAATTTCTGTTGATTAATGCTCTCTTAATGCTAAATAAAAAAAATTTTTCATTGTATTCAAAAATTTTCTGGGTTTTTCGGGGTAATGTAATGTGTATGTTTTTTACATGGTTTTTTACTTACATTTTTGGATATTATTAACCTGAAAATTTAAGCATTCGTCCTCCCTAGTAGTAGCTTCATGGTCATTTCTTGGAGGCTTAGCAACGGCTTTGGCCTTTTTACCTTTTAATTCATGTTATTTAAGTTTTTATTTCTATGAAATCTTTGTTTACTTTTGTGATGTCAGTTAGTGGCAACCCTAGTTTTATTTTTAATTTATTGCTGGAGCTAGTTGTAGGTTGTATAGGTAAATCACATCGACCTCATTATATTTTCTTTTTAACTTGTTCAAATTTTAAAATGTCAATTATCTGGAGTTGACACCTGGTGGTGGAATGGGCAGTCTACGTTCAGAGCTGAGAGCAGGAACACATCTGAGAAGCTCTATAAAAGTATATTTAAAGGGCAGTTACCCTTATGTTCTGTTTTAAGTCGGCCTCTCTCCGTGCCGCACCCTCACCTTGAACACCTGGAAACCTTGATGCTTGAGCTGCACAAGCCTGATTATGAAGATTTGATGCTCCTCGGCCCTCCTCCACGGTCGGAAGACAGATGCCCTCGGCCCTCCTCCTACGGCCTGAGGATTGATGGTTCCTCGGTCCTCCTCCACAGTCTGAAGACGGACGTTCTTCAGTTATTTATTCCATTCTGCGCTCATCTTCAGTACCTTCCTTCACTGACATTAGTGATTAAGTAGCTCCAGCCTTTAGGTTAGGATCTTTGTTAATAAATTCTTACAACTCGTCCCCTTGACTATTTCTTTTAATAGTGTTCCCCTCCAGACTGAAAGTTAGTGCTCAGAGTGACCTTACAGTTTTGTGGATCCTATCCAGGAAAATGTAACGTTACAAGCTCCATGAGTGATAAAAAAAAGTTTTGTGTTTTTTTGTAAGCATGGAAGTACATTTTTGAACTGATGGGCTGGTGCTCATACGAGGTTTTATACACGGCGATCAAGATGACATCTAATTTATACTCCTTCAGTTTTCAGCTTTGCACGTAGCAATTTTTTTTAATTTTTGAATTGAGATTTTTCAAATCTTTGACATGGTTAAACGAAGTTGCCGAACGATTTACATTTAACTATCGTTAGTTTATAGCTTGCTAATGACTTTTATGATTATGCTATAACTTTTCTCCAAATTATTTATTTCCGAAGGAGCTGCTTTACATACGTCACAAGTCTGCGATGAGGTATTTGATAGCTGTGAAGTGATTTTGCCATCTATCATGGTGATAAGCATCGAGTGCTTAACAGCATAGCTTCTTATAGTCATAACAGAAGGCTGCAGTTCTGCAATCTCAGCTTCAATCAGAGCCTGTTCTCTCCCACGATGTTTAACTTGTTTTCGTTCGACAACTTATAATTAATGGTCTGCAGAACATTGTGGAAGATGGCTTTGGTTTTCCCATACCTATTTTCCGCCACAAACACAGATGTATGCGATCTCCTTATGACATAGAAATTAAGGTTGAATTTCATTTGATAGTTTTGCCACCTAGCGACTAATAGCCAATAGTGATAGTTGACTGTGTCAAATACCTTACTGCATAGTTCATCCATCCGACGCCAGAATGCGTAGCGCTGAATTATATGGATTGTATGGATAGTTTTACTCCTCCCGGCGCCAGATGGCGTGCGATTTCTGGAACCTTCGTTGTGCGAAGGTTCTAGAGGCCGGATACCGCTAGCGTTTCCGCCCAATAGTGGCGAATAGCGGAAGTTTGCCCGTTTCATAGTGGATCTATGGCCGCTAGAGCACTAGATGAACTAGATCTAGATTAGGCTTGCCGCTGCCAGTCGCGGTCGCCCTAACTTAACTGTTGTGTTTTTCTCTTTGTTCTTTCTTATTAACTTGTCATTGTCAATACTGTTAGTAAGTTAAAAAATAAAGTTAATTAAGTTTTAGTCTTGTTTTTATTCACTTCACAGTAGATTCTGCTGTCTCGAACAGTATTAACATTTTATTAAATTATCAAGCGGGCGGAGCATTTCAGTGTACTTACTTTTATAAATGTGGTAAGTAATTGAACTAAAGGTACGTTTACGGATTGCAAATAGTTATGTAAGGTAAGTACTTTATTGAGCGTGAGCGATTTTTATTTTGCATTGATTTCTCGGTCTTTCAGTCGATATGTAGGGTTCAACATCTAACCATGAGTACCAACTAGAGGCGAAACTTAAATGTCTCTCTAATTCGCATGAGCGCGCGCGCGGTTTCTTGGAAGTTAATTTTCAAAAGATTGGCATTTAGCGTATTAAATGAGCTTCATTCACCTTCAGTTCGCTCAACAAGTATTATATTATCTGTGGCTCAACTCAATAATATTATCTATCCCAACTAATCCCAAGTAATACATCAAAGCACTATAACAGCGGACTTGCTGTAAGTCGGCTGTTATACTGCTTTGATGTGTTATTATTATATTAGCATTATTGTGACCAAAGAAGTTGAAACACATCCAATCACATTAAAGAAGCATTATTACGGTCAATGAAGGTCAATCGCATTACAGAAACAATATACTAGCAATACCTATTATTGATAATGAAGATTTGTTAATTGCATTACAAAAGCATTATACTAGCATTAGATTGTAGTAAAAGAATGATTGTTGCTATTTAAGTGTTCACAGTTACAATATAAATAAACCCTACATCATTGCAAAAACATCTCTAAAACCTCGGTACAAATGTTATAATACAATTAACGCTGTAATTTAACTACTTTGGGTAGCAAAATAATAAGGATGAGGACGATTAAAACTGAGTGAATGACACCATATTTGTTTGTATCAAAACAAAATTTATAATAATGGATACGTTTTGGACTCTTTTCTTATTTTACGCCTTCAAATATTATTCGCAATGTAGTTTACTATAAATTTCTATATAAGTTTAATTGAAAATTTTCACGCGCCTTAGATATTTTGTGGTTTTGATATAAAATTTTATATAAAGATAATTGTGAAATAAACAATACAATTGTGTATTCCTAGATATAACGAATTTTCGATAATTAACATAATAGTATTGGTTGGGCAGGATTAAATTAAGTATATCATTATGATATAGGTCCATTTCTTTTATAAATAGGTCCGAATGATCATATTTTTTCATTAAAAAATATTTACTAAATGATGTCGGTCTATAGCAGCTCGGTGAGTCCTTAAGGGCTTGCACAGACGAAGGACTCCTGTCATAGGTTATTGTGTTGTGTTAACAAGTACCAAATAGATACACGACGGTTATGACGTAGTAGTTGCTTAATTATTCCTAAAATACTTTTAATATTCTCATTCATTTCTAACTAAATATTCTTTGTATTTATTTTCTCATTTAAGTCATTTATTTGATTTATATAGCAATCATTTAGTATTTCATCATAACATATTGAGTAACTGACAGTTGATTTGAATATAGCGGTTAAGTGTATAAAAAGGGAGGCAAATCTTTTTAACAGGCATTATATTGTGAACTAGTGATAAGGACATTACTCTGCCCAAATACAGACTGAGTGTGAATTATAGTTCGTATTTAATTGTGTAAACCCTGCTACTAATAACAGTTGATTTTGCATCTATTGGTTGACTTGTCGTCCATTGGTTGCTGCAAATTGTTCAGCAGACAAATTATCCATCGTCTACGCAGGCCCTAAAAAAGTTAATTAATGCCGCCAGCAGTATAAATACTCACACGTGAACAATTATTAACCCAGACGCTCGAGAGAAGACTTTTGATCAACCATTGTAGTGCCAATGTCCACAAAGTATTTCTATATGGGTTCACCGGTATACCAGTAGACTTGAATTATCCATAATGGAAGAAAATTCAAACACAGACGCGAATGACACAGGCATGGCCCCCCGGACAACCGTAGTTCAAAATCAAGAAGTAATGAAAATAAATTAAAAAACCAGCTTAAAAATTGCTGTTGTTTTGTTGATCATATTTGTGCTATTCCCCAATATGGCCGACAAATGGTTTTACGAATACTGTATAATGAATGTATTTATATAGCTTTAAGTATTACATTAACTCAAGTGTAATTGATTAAAGAGTTGTTAGCTGTACAACAGGACTCAGTTGGTCATTAAAATGCAAGCATTACATTAATTAACGTCGACGCTGTTCAGCAGTAGGTACTAGGCTTTTACTTACTCCTTAAAAGTGCTATTACACAACAAAGGGCAGTAAAAACAGCCCAAAGCTGTATAACAGATTTACGGTGCATTATCAATATAGCGTACGTAAGCGTACCTACTTACCTATTATTATATGTTCGCTTCAACTACTCCGAACGTTATCTTCTTGAGCACAGAGTTCTATAAATAGCATCCCGCATTTACGTAAGTACGACTGAGTCATTCATACATAACACAAAGTAAACACAACTGTCGATTTGTAATTCTGTATTGAGCGTTATCAAAAGCTAAACTGATATTGTAACACAGGCAGAACGTAGAGTAGAAGTGAATACAATTTAATTCAATTATTTTTTCATAATAATACGACTTCTACGTGCTCAAAGTTGCGGGCAAGCGGTACCTAATAAAATATAATCGAACTGATTACTAATATATAACTGTGACATAAATAGACGTGTGTTATTTAATGGAAACAAAACAGATATCTGGAGATAAAATTTATTGGTAAGCCTTTTGCAAAAATAGAGTCTGAGGGTTAATTATAGTGATTGCTTCATTTTTCTTTCATTCCATGGCCACTTTCGTTTCATTTTGGATTAGACCTGTCACTTTAGGTGAAATATGCAAAATGAGACACGAAAATGAACAAAAAATAAACCGTCTGATTCCACCTTATGAACTTTTTATGTTAAAAATATATTTATTTTCATATTTTTAGGCCCCTGTAATGACTTCAGAAGTAGACCAACTGATCCACTGCTTGGAGCAACTGCAGACCGTCAGCTATAAAGACCCAGTCGCCGCACGCGTTCACCACGCTAATGCTGACGCTGCGCTCTGTCTAATATTCCACATCGGACGAGAACAGATCACATTCACCAAGGAACAGAAGCAGGCCGTGGCAACCAATCTCGTCGCAGCGATCAGACCTCTGCAGATTAATATCCAAGACCACAGCTTCGAGATCACGACGAGACCCAAAACGATTATCTTGGAAAAGAGATCCGCAATACAGTTTCTATTGGATGACTACGGAAAGTTCCATATCCCGGGTAACGGCAAGCTGTCCGCCGTGTTTAAACGAGTCCTTCTGACTGAAACTATTCAGATTCTCGACGAAATTATAGAAGAGTACCGTGAAGACGAGGCCGATCCGGATTACGAGCTCGTCAAGCAATTCCGCGAGGAGTTTGGTTCGACGGAGGACCTCTCCGACCGCGATCTGCCGGGTATACCACCTTCGCACTCTTGGTGGGCCTGACGATGTGGAATATTCTAAACTCCATTCCCGTCGTGGGTCACGTCAAAGCTGTGGTTCATTATGCGACGGGAGACACCGAAGCGGGGAACCGGGCCCTGCTGGACTCGACCCGATCGACGGCGGTGATGGGCGCCGGCGCGGTGGGGTTCGTGGCGGGGCCCGTGGGCTCCGCAGCGCTCGGCATGTCCGCTGGTGCAATGTGGGACTGCGCCGAGACCGTCGCTACTGATAAACCGAAGGGGCTTGTTAGAGACGTTGAGAAAATCGTCGAAACCGCTTCAAAAGGTGAAGTGCCTATCGGTGGTATTCTCCAGACCACTCTGACACTGGGCGGAGACGTGCTCGGTGGAGTGGGAGGCGGCAGCTTGGCAAGCTCCGTGACGAAGGTTGCTGGACAATCCGCAGCTAAATCTGTCGGGAAGTCCGTTGGCAAGTCAGCAGGGGAGACTATCCTTAAATCTGCTAGCGTGCCCGCTGGCGAGACGTTTGGTAAAACTGTGGCCCAATCTGTCGGTAAATCTGTCGGTAAATCAGTGTCAAAGGAAGTGACTAAAGCTGCCGTGGAGGTTGCAGCAGTTCTTACTACGCAAGCTGCTGCCAAAATGACAAACGAAGCTCTGGAAGACTCTACCAATTCGAGCAGCGGCTCGGCCGACGGCAGCGCCAGCGGCAGCGGCTCGGCCGGCGGCAGCGCCAGCGGCTCGGCCGGCGGCAGCGCCAGCGGCAGCGGCTCGGCCGGCGGCAGCGCCAGCGGCAGCGGCTCGGCCGGCGGTAGCGCCAGCGGCAGTGAGCAACCGCCGCAGGGGAATCCCAAGAATACTGATCAAAATGAACAGACACATCCAGAGTCACCTTGGAAAGAATTATTCGAACTATTTGACAACGTGCAATCATTGGACGAAATATCCATTCAGAGTGTTCCACTTTTTAAAAATCTGAAATCATATCAAAAGTCATATTTGAAAAGTTTTTTAAAAAAAATTATTAAGAAAGGCTTCCTGAGCAGGGTGATAAAAACAATAGTGAACATTCTGAATACTGTGGAATCAGACGAGATCAACTTCTTAAATTTTATAAGTTTGGCCGAGTTCATAGAACAGTACTTGGAGGAGAAGGCGAAACGTCAACACGACAGGCGGGGAAACTCGCCGGGCACCTTCATACGGACCAAGACTGAGATAATTGTGAACATCGTGAGCAGGCTGATTCTTAAACACGACTGCACCATTACAAGACTTTTCCAAGAAATACGAGATCAAATTGAACAGTTTACTTTACCTATTAACTTTCGAGATATTTTCTGCGCCATTTACCATTATTTTAAGCACAGATGTGTGGGTAAATACGAACTCAGCGTTAAAAAGTATTACAAATTGATAAAGAAGAATTTAGACATAATCATGGCAACACGGGAATATCAAGATTTACTCGTCCATGGTAAAGAAGTAATGTTTGAAAGGTATTACGACATCTACGGCACTCGTTTGGTGATCATAATTAAAAAACAGGGATGCAGAATTGTAATTTCCACTGTACTGTTTAAGCATGACACCAACAAAGATGACGAGGATGGAGACATATATATTAACGGTAAAAAGCTGAGAACGAGAAGAACAGATGTTTAGAGATAAGCATGTTGTATATTTGATGCAGAACTTATGCTTAAATTATGATTATTGTTAGTCACCTAACCTACTTTATTTTGTAGTAATATTTTTTTTGTAAGTTAAATGGTACCTAACCACATTATAACGCTGTACGCGTCAAACATTATTTTGTTTGAGGTTTACAGTTTTCGCTTCATATAATAAAATACATGTCGATATGGTCACAAAATGGCTTGCTCAAAATTTCCTCTCTCTTAACACCGAGAAAACCAAATACATCCCATTCTCTATTCGCAACCCTGGTGAACCGCTGCAATCAAATTATCGTATAGCTTCCCACAGCTGCTGTAATGAATCTAAAAACTGTTCTTGTCCCTCCTTATCTGCTGTTGAGAATATTAAATATCTAGGACTCATATTTGACAAAAATCTTAATTTTAATAATCATCTATTTAATCTCTCAAACAGGATAAGGAAACTTATATATGTATTTAAACAAATAAGACATTCAGCCAACGCTAATATTATGAAAATTATTTATTATTCGCTGTGTCAGGCGGTTATAACGTATTGTATTTCCTGTTGGGGTGGTGCCGCTAAAACGCATAACTTAATTGTTGAAAGAGCTCAAAGAGCCATTTTAAAGGTAAGTTACTTTAAGCCCAGGTATTATTCTACCACTGAGCTTTACAGGGAATGTGAGGTACTAACTGTACGTAAACTCTTTGTGCTGGCCTTAATTATGAGACAGCATGCCTGTGTAAGGCTAAGTACACCGGTGGAAAAGGAGATCACAAGGAGCAGACGTTTCGATGTGTTAAAATCTGTACCTTGTAGAACTAGTTTTGCTCAAAAATTCAATATGTTTCTAGGCCCTAGACTATTCAACATTGCAAATAAACAGTTGCAAATTTTTTATATGACAAAAAGAGAGTGCAAACACAATGTGATCAATTGGCTTCTATCACTAACCTATGATGAAACGGAGAAGCTGTTTACTGTACCCAAATAATTGAAAACAAACGAAAAGAATAAATAAATGTAGGTAAAGTATTTCTATGTTTAACAGTGGTCTGGTTTTTGTACCTATGAAATAATTGTATCCTAAGTTTTCCTATGGCACACATGCAAACACAAACGCGCGCGCTCTGGCACACATACACACGCACAGGCACATGCACGCGCAAACGCACACATACACTCACACAATCAGATACACGCACGCACACACATACACTCACACAATCACATACACGCACGCACACATACACTCACACAATCACATCAACGACACACACACTCATACATTTAAAGATTATTCTATTTCTACCCGACTGTCCCAGGAGGGAAATATTTTCGCTGTTTCTTTTTTTCTCTTTATTCATTAATTGTTTACTTTTTATTTTTTGTTTTATTGTTTGTTTGTTATTTGGTAAAAACTTGGCACAATTGGCTTTGGCTATTATATCGAGGGTGGGCGCTGATACCTATAATTACAAGACATTAAGTTGTCTTAGCTTAGGTATTGGCTGAAACTTAAACATACTACTGTAAATATACCTTAAGGCCTAATTGTATTGTATTGTATAACAACATTTTTACTTTAAGGTGCAAATAAACAATTTTTATATACTGTATAAGGTACCTATACCTACTCATACTTACATAATTATAATCTTATCGTATATTGTTTCATCGTTGCTTATCGCTGTTATTGTAATTGCCTATGTCTATTTACTTAAAAGTAAAAATATTGTTTGGAGGAAATCGCTTCGGTTTGTTTTCGTAACGGTTTGTAATATTTTTGAACATTGTGTAGGTATATTTTATTAAAACTTTGATTTGTCGTGATAAAGGAAGCTTGAATTATTAACACTTCCAAGAAACTATCATCATCATCATCACCAGCCTGTTGATATCCACTGCTGGATGAGGCCTCCCCCATTTTATTGGGGGATTTGCCATAATCACCACGCTTGGCAGGCGGATTGGTGATCGCAGTATTGGTGTTAAGTACTCAGGTGGACGCTGCTTCCCATCCCCTGCAGGTGTAGGTAATCCCTTAGTCGGCTTTTACGACATACATCTACAGGAGGAGACGGAGGGGTCTATTCTCAGGCCGAACACAGCACTGCGAGAAGAACCTCGCGGTCCTACCAGCTAGAGTGTGGTTGTTGTTGTTGCCGCCGGCGCCGCCCGTGCGGGCCGAGTGTCGATGCACGGATGCTCAGAGCCCGCACTCGGCTAAACAGTGTCACTTACTATTAGAGACAATACAACAACCCCTGATAATGATAACAATTATGTTATTCAGCGTATAAGTTCTTCTTTCTTTCAACTCTTTAACTAGTCATGTATTTTTTTATTTATTTTTTACTTTTAATTTGTATGCCTGCTTTGTTTAACATTAACACATAAACTAATTTGTTTATTCGCATTTAATTGTTAGCGCAAGTCGCATTGTTTTTTTAGCTAACTGTTTTATAGTGGAAAATGTCGTTGGTTGTACATAAACTCGCACCTTAGATATAATTCTGTTTATGTATACTGTAATGTGTAACCGTTTGTTTTCCCAAATAAATAAAATAAAATAAAGTTGCAGGCAAGGGTATATTTAACTCCGCTACTCGCCGGTAGATGGTGTTGTATGACACGAAAATTACCCATAGATTTTAGTATGTAAAATATGTGGATTAACTGTCTGTCGCACAATGGAATTTAACATACTATTTCGGCGGTTCCCCGAGCAAATGACCTTGAGCGAGCAGTTTTTTGGAGCCTACTCCTCTTTATCCAAAAGAAATACCAACTAATAAAAAATATATTAAATTACTACATATTCTTGACTCCAAAATTATCGTTTCATATTTTTTTTTAAGTTGCTTGTTTAATAAATCCCCTCACAACGAAACCACGGAAATGAAAAATAATGATTTAGGTATAAAATGCTACTCCTCGTAAAGTAACTATTATTTTGATTTGCTACTTATACTAATGGATAGGCAATTTAATAATGAACATAATTGTCGTTTTAATTTTCCCAAATGACGTACCTAAATTTGATTTAATAAAGAATAAAAACCACTCATTTCGCACAATTCGGCCTGCAGTGACTGACGTAACAACCATTTCGTAGTTCAAGCTGATTAGAACTTTATTCTAACAGTATTTCAAACGAAGTTTGAACCACCACAAATAGAGTTGCTAATTTTGCTCGGGGAACCGCCTATGTGCCGGCCGGTGTTACATGTGGTAAACTCCGTAATATTGTTCCTCTTATAATCTTTAATCGGGCTCACCCCATAGCCATGTTGACTTTTCTTCAAAGTTTTTATATATTGGGCGGCCTCGCGCAGGGCCTGTTAATTTCTTATTCGTGGAACTCTAAAATAGTATTTTGATACAAGTAGACAAACTTTGTTACTGAATTCGAGGCGAGGGTGTTTATGAGTTGAGAACTGCAATAATAAATGTCCACGTGTATCAAACGACGTTTTTCAATACACTTTCAAATAAAATGAAAAAAAAATATATTTCAAAAATATTTTGTTTTAACAAAACTATGAGTTTAATTTTAATTTTTTCCACGCTTTGCTTTCGCCAGGTTGAAGGAGAAGCAAAGGTATGACTCCGCTAAACAGCCTAATTTATAAAAATAGTTTTTATTTTATATTTTTGAATTTAGAACACAAATACTTAAATGTTAATTTGTATAAAAAAGTAAATATTCGTTTTAAATAATCATGTTTATCTATGATATTCTATTTGGGGTTAGCCGCCCCCTGCGCGACCCGCACTGCGCACACGTTTTGTTCGCGCTGTCTTCTCGGGTGGTTACCCGTGGTCCCGGTGGGTCGAAACATTACCGGGTCCATGGGTAATAAACACAATTTGAATATTTAAAAAATATTTACGCCGTAAAGACACAATTTGCTTTGCCGAAATAAAAAAACATTCACCTCCGACTATAGGCATTGAACCAATTTGAACTAAGTATACCTGTAGTAGTACCTATAGTTAACTGTGGCAATTTTCATTCCCGCACAAGTGTTGGAAAATGAAAAAAAAGCGGCCAAGTGCGAGTCGCACTCGCCCATGAAGGGCTAACAGCAAGTAACATAATATAAAAGTTCTTGTAGTTCGTTGTAACTTTGATCGATGTTTTAATAATAATTGCGGTTTACGATTTAATATGACGTATTAAAAAAAAAAACAACTTAACTTCTACCGAAAATTGGTACATTACACGGTAAGGCTGTGATATATGGACGGACAGACAGACAGACATGACGAATCCATAAGGGTTCCGTTTTTTGCCAATTGGCTACGGAACCCTAAAAACGCATGCGTGTGAAATACATTGCATGTTGAAGCAAATCGAAGTGCGATATGAACCAGTTTTTGAGGAAGTGTATTGAAAAAATATTAAAATTTTAAGCCCCACAAATAAATTGTCATGGATAGGATTTGCCGTGACACTATCCATTCTATACATATAATAAATCTGTAGAAAAATCGTTTTTGTACATCGAAAATATTTTGAAAAAAAAATGCCAGGGTGTTAAAAGATAACCAACAGAACTCATTTTTGGAATTTTTGTCTGTTTATCTGTTTCGATGATCAAGCATCACGCAAAATATACGAAACCAATATAGATAATTTTTATACATAAACATTGTGCGTATCTTGAGGTATTATTTAGTTTTTGTTTCATCGTAATCGGTTAATTCTATTAAAAGATATATGAATTTAAAGTGTTCAAGAATAATTAGATGTAAGATGTAACGACATCTGTTGCACTAAAATGGTACTAATATCTAAAAATGTGTTCACCAGATAACTTCTACATCGACAAAACGGCTTCAAAAAAAGTTAGTTAGGTATATTTTAGCAGTTTAACAACTTGGTCGATAGATGGCGTTGTTCATTTCACTTCATTTTCTGAATCGCGGTGTAGGGAATTTCAGGAACCACTGGTTCGAATTAAAAAAAACTTTTAGTGTTGGATAGTCCATTTATCGAGGAAGGCTATAGGTCATCAAACATCACGCTACAACTAATAGGAGCGAAGCATCAATGATAAATGTTGCAAAAACGGGGAAAATTTATTTCTTTTGAGAGCTTCCGTTGCGAGCGCTACATAAACGGTTAAAGTTACGCAACAATCATGTATGATGGAATTGTACCTCTAATAAAGTTTTAAAAAAAATATCCGCGAAAGCATAATTATGTCTATCTTTTAAGGTTGATTCATACCTTTTCTAACCCTCTCTCTCTCTCTTATGTGACGCAGACGAAGTTGCGCGGGTCAGCTAGTAATAGTAAATAAATAAACATTGCAGTGTGATGTGTTACGTGATTGTGAACTTGGTTTTTTTATTGTCGGTTTGAGTATTATGTGAAAGCTGCAATGTTTCTAACATATCCGCTCTGTCTTTTAAGAAACCAATTAACCCATCCACTTTAATTATGCGTTTAGAATTGTTATTGGTCGGGAACAGTGTGCATTGATTTGTGATGCAACGGAAGTGTCTTAACGGAAGCAGAAACGGAAACAGATGTCAAAAGTAAATCTTAGCGGATGCGGATGCGGAAGCGGAAGCGGAAGTGTTAATACTATGAAGAAAAAACACATTTATTTATTTTCAGATTTGTTTAATAGAATTTGTACTTTGTACTTTTATACTCAAAATTAAACAGAGGTAAATTATCTATAAATATAATAAATCTGTAGAAAAGTCATTTTTGTACATTGAAGAAATTGAAACAAAAAATAGCCAGCGTGTGAAAAGATAAGTAACAGAACCCATTTCCATCATTTTTGAAATTTTTGTCTGTTTGTCTGTTTGTTTGTGCGCACATCACGTAAAATCTACGAATTCAATGCTGACAATGTTTATACATACAAATTGTGTGTAACTTGGGGTATGATTTAGTGTTTGTTTCATTGAAATCGGTTAATTCTATCAAAAGATATATGAACTTAAAGTTTTCAAGAAGAACTAATCATCAAATGTAAGATACATACATGCAGCGACATCTGTTGAACTAAAATGATACCAATGACTAAAAATGTGCTCACCACAGTCATAACTTTTAAATCGACTGACCAGCTTTAAAAAAAATTTATAGCATATGTAATATACTTTAGCAGTTTAACATTTTGGTCGATAGACGGCGTTGTTTATTTCACTCCATTTTCTGAATTGAATGACCCTCGCCCGTGTCAGTTGCCTATTTTTTGTTTTTTTTTTTCGGATGGGAAATCATCAAATGACTCCTCCTGCTCTGGGCGGAGCAGGAGGTAGTGTCAGTCTTTTACTGACTAAAACCCAGCCATGTTCCTTCATCGCCCTTTTGTTCCGGGGCCACGGTATTTCTTTCGAACAGTCCCGCAACCCCGGCAGACATCAGTCCTTGCGGATCGGCCCTTCCTTTTTGCTGACTCTCTTTTAGGCGCGCGTGGAACACGAACGCGCCGTCGACACGGCCTGTCGTCATGAGACGGACGGACGGTGAGCTAGCCCATAGCCCACCGTCCACAGGCCCGCGCCTACGGTGGCCGGGGGCCACGTGGTTGCCCCGGAAGCCCGGAGCGTCTGCCGCGGCGGCCGGGACGTTGAGAGGTTCTCTCCCTCTCACGTTCCGCCACCTCCTTCTCTAGCATTACTGCTTCGCAGAAGGAGGTGACGGCGTCCTATTCCGTCTCGCTCCGGACCATGGCTTGCACCAGGGCCGGACGCGAGAGGTCGCCGCCGCAAACGTGTAAATTGCCTTAAGATTGGTTTTTTAACCGACGAAACAAAAAGAAGGCAGTTCTCAATTCGACGCGTATTTTTTTTATATATGACCACGGATAACTTTTACAGAGAAGTCCGTACATGGTCCTTTTGTTTGTAAAAAGCGTAGGTACTCAAAGTTGGTCCCATTTATAATTGAAAAATCGTGTTTGGGCTAATTTCTTGCACCTTTGATGAGAACTTTCGACCTAGCTGGAGTATGACTGTCATCGAGTGTCTAAGGATGAAGGAGGTGGCGGAACGTGAGAGGGAGAGAACCTCTAAACGTCCCGGCCGCCGTGGGAGACGCCCCGGGCGTCCGGGGCCACCACGTGGCCCCCGGCCACCGTACGCGCGGGCCTGTGGACGGTGGGCTATGGGCTAGCTCGCCGTCCGTCTGTCTCATGACGACAGGCCGTGTCGACGGCACGTTCGTGTTCGACGCGCGCCTCAAAGAGAGTCAGCAATAGGAAGGGGTCCGCAAGGGCCGATGCCTGCCGGGGTTGCGGGACTGTTCTAAAGAGATACCGTGGCCCCGGAACACAAAGGGCGATGAAGGAACATGGATGGGTTTAGTCAGTAAAAGTATGACACTGCCTCCTGGTCCGCCCAGAGCGAGAGGAGTCATTTGATGATTTCCCATCCGAAAAAAAAAGGCTGTCGAGGTAAGCCCTTTTTTGGAAAAACATAAGTAGATTATTTTAGCGATTAATGCAAATATATCGAAGAAATTAAATTGTTATTCACTTGGATCTACGTAGGTATATATCTACTAATATTATAAAGCTAAAGAGATTTTGGTTGGTTGAACGCGCTAATTACAGGAAAACTTTTAGTATTAAATAGTTATCGAGGATGGCCATAGGTTATCTAACATCACGCTATAATTAAAAGGAGCGGAGCATCAATGATAAATGTTGCAAAAACAAGGAAAATTTATTTCTTTCGAGAGCTTCCTTTGCGGGCGCTGCATAAACGGTTAAAGTTGCGCAATAATCATGTATTAGGGAATTGTTCGTTTTAAAGCGTTCTAAAAAAAACCGCGATAGCATTATGTCTATCTTTCAAGGTTGACTCCACTCTCTCTAACCCTCTCTCTCTCATGTGACGCAGACGAAGTTGCGCGGGTCAGCTAGTATTTAATAAAAAGTAATTTGGCCGCGTTTACATTGTCATTAATCTCAACAAAATAGTTCCAAATAGGACTGGTTTTTGGTTTCATAATTGCACGAGACACAAAACTAATAGGTACCTAAGTAACAAGTAACAAAACAAACATAAGAAAAAATCAACAGAAGATTTACGAGCGTACGTTAAACGTCACGCACGAGGCGCGGTGATGCGCAGAATGAAACAGAAAATAGAATGATAAACAAACTCGCGACACGTTTGTGTACCGCCCCCGTCAACGGCCCCCCGCACGCGCCGATTCCGTCATGTCCAGTCGTTCACGCGCCCCCACCCTCGCGCTCCTCGCTGTATTCTCCATTTAGAGTTCTGTTATAAAGTTGCGGAATCAGAAACGGAAACAGAAGTGAAAAAGCTTGCGGAACTTCTGCAGAAGCGGAAGCGGAAGCAGAGTTCTGTTGCAACACTAAATTTGCACCTTTTAAAGTGTGCATTGCTTGCACGATCCTCAAGACATCAAGCAAATAATATAAACATATTTGGTTTCCAATATCGGCAGGGTCTCCTTTCTTGTGCGTGTAGTAAAATTATGTCCGGTTGCGCCCATTCTTCGGTATCGCTCTGTCATCTATAATCTTAGTAAAATAATGATGTGCATAATATAATTAATTCAACACAGTTATAAATCTTGTGTCGGACTGACATGGCTTGTCTAGGGTAAGATCTAAGGTGTGCGTTTCGACTACCACGGCCACAGCTTTTTTTTTTTAACTACTTATGCCAAGATTTTGAAAAAATTGTAAAACTTGATTCCCAAAACCATAAATTTGTCAAAGAGTTTTAATTGTGGTTTTAACGTGGCCACACCATCTAAACGCGGAGAATCGCGCCGCCACGGAGATCTTTAAGACTAAGCGTTGCAGAGACCTAAAATTTAGGTAAATAACAGATTAAATTTGTAAAAAAATAGAAAAAAATCCTAGGTTTATATTTTAGGGAGCTGTAAGACTTAAAACCCCATGGCCGCGCCATTGAAAGGGTGAAAAACACGTTATCGCCGATATCTCGCTGAAAAACATCGCAGAGGTCTGAAATTTTTTGTCAAACTCAGATTTGAATTTGTCAAGATGATGAATGAATGTGTCAAGTTTTAGAAATAAGCCGTGATTATTTATCAAAGAAACTAAGTATTAGCTTGATTTTTTTTTGTAAACAAGTCCTAAATAGTGACGATAGTAGGCAAAAAAAACCGGCCAAGTGCGAGTCGGACTCGCACACGAAGGGTTCCATACCATTGACTATATTTAGTATTTGTTGTTATAGCGGCAACAGAAATACATCATCTGTGAAAATTTCAACTGTCTAGCTGTCACGGTTCATGAGATACAGCCTGGTGACAGACAGGCGGACAGACAGCGAAGTCTTAGTAATAGGGTTCCGTTTTTACCCTTTGGGTACGGAACCCTAAAAAGTATTTTTTTTTGTAATATAAAACCTGTAATAACGTTTGAATGATTCGATAGGGTGACCATGACTTATTGTTTACAGAAAACTTGCGACCTATTGTATTAGAAATTATTTCTCAAGGATTCTAAATTAAATTAAAATGAAAAGTCGTATGTTTATTTCTTATAAACAATTATGTTTTTGTATCTTCTTATCATTTGACATCGTGTGACATCTACTAATCCACAATGGGCCAGCGTGGTGGATTATATAAGCCAATGATATTCTAATAAACAGATATGTTATACACCTACAAAACAACCGAAAAAAGGGTGCCGCGGGGCAGAGCCAGCTCACATACACGCAGTGACTCAGAATAAAGGAAAAACAGGCCAATTGGCTCGTTTTCGAGTCTTCACGTTTGCGCTCTCATAACATATCTGTTTATTAGAATATCATTGATTATAGCTCATTCCCTCTCAGACGAGGCCTGTGTCCCAGCAGTGGAAACATTAATAGGCTGATGATGATGATCTTATCATTTAATTTTAGTTAATTTTTTAATATTTTTAGCTATCAAGCAATGGCCCCTCCATTGCTTGATAGCTAAAAATATTAAAAAATCCTATGCTTAGGTACTTGAAACGCATACCGATTTTTTTACAAAAACTTGGCATTGTTTTTTTTTTAAAAAAAAACGCCGTGTCCGCGCGGTCGAAACGCACACGATCTAAGATGTCTACGGGGGTAAAACGAAATCGAATCAATCGGGAAACGCAAGATAAGAATCTCGACACAAAACCAAAATGCCTAAAATAAATCTAAATATATAAAAGAAGAAACTGACTGACTGACTGACTGACTCATCTCATCTATCAATGCACAGCCCAAACCGCTGAGTCTAGAGATTCCAAATTTGGCACATTGGTTCCTTATGTAGTCTAGGAGTCCACTAAGTAAGGATTTTTCAAAATTCACCCCCTAAGGGGTTTAAACGGGGCTTCAAAGTTTGTATGGGGAAATAAGATTAGTTAGACTAATTTATTTGAAACTTCACAAAAGTGCTCCTATTGATAAATGAGTAGAAACGGGTTTCAGGTTTTTTCAGAATTCAACTCCTAAGAGGGGGAAATGGGGTGGCAAAGTATAAAAATCAATGCACAGCCCAAACCGCTGAGCCTAGAGATTCCAAATTTGGCACATAGGTTCTTATGAGGTTTAAGGGTGCATTAAGAAAGGATTTTTCAAAATTCACCCCCCGAGGGGTTGAAACGGGGGTCCAAAGATAAATAAGATTAGTTAGACTACTTTATTCGAAACATACCAGGAGTACTCCTATCGATAAATGAGTTAACATTATTTTGTGTTTCAGGTTCTTTCAGAATTCAACTCCTAAAGGGGAAAATGGGGTAACGAAGCCTGAAATTCAACATAGGTATTGTTTGTGTATATGACAAATATGACAAACCTTGAATGTGACATACGCGGCATTAATTTTAACCCTATTTACGTTTCTGCTGATGCAAATATCTCTTTACAATATTTCATCAATTCTTTACAATACGTAATAAGAAAAAACACTTTCACTAAGATAATCCCTAGAAAATATAGTTGTATAAAACCGTGGATCACACCCGGTCTCGTTCGTTGTATAAGACACAGAGACAAACTCCACCTAAAATCCAAACTTGCACCTGATGACGTAATACTTTCTGTTACATATAAAAGATATCGGAATTTCTGTAATAACCTTTTGAAAAAGCTAAAAAACCAGCACGATAAAAATGAACTCGAGAAGGCGGGAAAAAATAGTAAACTTGTGTGGAAATTTATAAAAACCAATACATTGAGGTGTAAAAATTCCGAACCTCCGATTGATTTACTATCAACAGAAATAAACCCATCCGAAGCAATAAATAAGATAAACCACTATTTTGTCAATGTTGGTAAAAATTTGGCTGAAAAATCCATAAATATTAGCCGTCCCCCCACTCAAAACCCAACTAGGACATCTTCCACGTTAAATTCTTTTGTTTTATTAGATACGGACCTCAACGAAGTAATTAGAATTATAAACGGCTTAAAGGATGTCTGCGCAACTGGGTGGGATGATATACCCAATAATGTACTTAAAAGATTTAAACACATACTGGCCCCTCCGCTCACTCACATTTTTCAGCTATGTTTATCTAAAGGGATATTTCCAAAAGTTCTAAAAAAGTCTGTGATCACACCTATTTTCAAGTCTGGAGACAAAATGAGTGTGATTAACTACAGACCCATTTCAGTACTAACGGGACTATCAAAAATTTTAGAAAAAATCATAAATAGTAGACTGATAAAATATCTGGAAGATAACAAACTACTCTCAGATAATCAATTTGGGTTTAGGCCTAAAAAATCAACTAGCCAAGCAGTAAACAAATTGGTTAATTACATTTCTACGAATCTGGATAGTGGAATGCATACAGTTGGTATCTTTCTAGACCTTGCCAAGGCCTTTGATACTATTTCTTGCGCTACTCTTTTGCTGAAGCTTGAAACACTTGGGATAAGAGGAGCGCAGCTTCAAATATTATCTGATTATCTTAGCGATTGACAGCAATATGTTAAAATTGGTCCGAATACAAGTTCTGATCTTTCTAATACTCGTTTTGGAATACCACAAGGCAGCATATTAGGTCCTACATTATTTTTGATCTATATTAATGACCTTTGCAGCTTGCCACTCGAAAATGGTGTTGTAATGTCCTATGCGGATGATACTGCCCTGTTGTTTTCAGCTAAATCAAGAGTTGAGGCCTATGAACATGCTCAGAATGGTTTCAACATTGTATCTAATTGGCTCCAGAATAATCTTCTAACACTGAATGCTGACAAAACAAAATACATTTCATTTACAATGAGAAATACTAACACACCGCTTACTAACCTAATCATTTACGCGCATACCTGTAGCACGTACGCTGACACTGCATGTTCTTGCCCTACTTTAGAAAGAGCTGACCATTTGAAATATCTTGGTGTCACTATTGACTCGAATCTAAATTTCCGTAAACATATCGAGTTGCTATGTGCTAGAGTGCGCAAACTAATATTTGTTTTTAAGTATTTACGTAATGTAGCCGACTATAAATTAATAAAACAGGTTTATTTAGCGTTGTGTCAGTCTATTCTAACCTATTGCATAACGTCATGGGGGGGGGGGCGGGAAATTCGATTCTTCTCCCTCTAGAACGTTCTCAAAGAGCAATTCTAAAGGTTGCTACCTTTCGTCCGTTTAGATTTCCTACACACCTGCTCTATAGAGCATGTAATGTGCTCACAGTGCGGCAATTATTTATTCTTCACATCATACTACAGCAGCACTCTACACTTCCCTATGACCCAGTCCCTGACGATAGGAGAAGGAAGGACCTGGTTTGCACAAAGCCTCAAACTAGACATGCTTTTGCTAGTCGATTTTATGCGTTTTTAGGACCTTTTCTGTATAATAGACTCAACAAGAATCTAAACTTCTACAGTCTTAGTTATAGGAAATGTAGTTTTGTAATATCGGATTATTTAGCGATACTTAATTACACGGACACAGAAAAACTGCTAGAAGTCCTGGTTTGATTATGTTATTCCCTGGTATCTAATTGTACATAGGTATTTTACTTAATTTAGTTTTAATGTTTATTGATTTTTGTACCACTTACATTATTCTTATAGTTGTTAATAGATTTCTTTTATTTTATAACATTTACTGTCCTACTTAATTTTGTGCTATGTAAAGTGATGGCCTGAAACACAGGTTTAAATAAACCTAGATCGGGCAGGTCGCTAGCAAACATTTGTGAATTCCACATTATTGTTTTTTGCAACTGTTAAATATATTTTTAGTTATAGTTTACTATTATGCACTATTTATACCATTGTTTTAGAAATAACACTACTGCACATAAATGTACACTTTTGTAATACTTTTATAAATAAATTATTCTTATTCTTATTCTTATTCTTGTATGATGAATTGGGTTGGGTGTATTACAAAAACAACGATTTTAAGATTTAATGTGGCGGACCTGAAATACCATCATTCCCTGTTGGGGTGCGATGGGGTTGAAATGTCTGAAAATCAATATGGGTGTCGATTCCGAGATTATCAGGGGTGCTGATTACGAAAATGGCATTTATTTTGAGATCCAGAAGAGGGATTCGACTTCTGTACAGGGTTATTTTCGATTTATTGTGATGATTGTGATAACGATGATGATGATTATGATAATGATGATAATGATTACGATGGTGATTTTGATTACGATGATAGTGATTGTGATTACGATGATGAAGATTGTGATTACTATGATAACGACTTTGATAATGATGATGGTGATTGTGAAGGTGATTGTGATGGTGATGTTGATTGTGATGGTGATTGTGATGGTGATTGAGATGGTGACAGTGATGACGATTGTGATAGTGACGGTGATTGTGATGGTGATAGCGATGGTTGTGATAACGGGGATGGAGATTGTGATGATGATGATTGTGATTAAGATGATAATGATTGTGATCACGATGATAATGATTGTGATAACGATGATGGTGATTGTGATAGTGATTTTGATGGTGATTGTGATGGTGATTGTGATAGTGAGGGTGATTGTGATGGTGATAGCGATGGTAATGGTGATTGTGATTGTGACAGTGATGGTGATTGTAATAATGATGAAGATGATTGTGATTACGATAACAATGATTGTGATAACGAGGCAAGTGATTGTGATGGTGATGGTGATTGTAATGGTGATTGTGATTGTGATAGCGATGGTGATTGTGATAGTGATGGTGATTGAATGGTGATTGTGATGGTCATTGAGATGGTGATTGTGATTGTGATGGTGATGGTGATTGTGATGGTGATTGTGATGGTGATTGTGATGGTGATTGTGATGGTGATTGTGATGGTGATTATGATTGTGACTGTGATAGTGATGGGGAATGTGATAATGATTGTGATTACGATGATAATGGTTGTGATAACGATGATGGTGATTGTGATAGTGATTTTGATGGTAATTGTGATGGGGATTGTGATAGTGACGATGATTGTGATGGTGATAGCGATGGTGATGGGAATTGTGATGGTGATTGTGATTGTGATTGTGATGGTGATGGTGATTGAGATGGTGATTGTGATAATGATTGTGATAATGATGGTGGTTGTGATAGTGACGGTGATTGTGATAATGATGGTGACTGTGATAGTGATGGTGATTATGATAATGGTGGTGGTTGTGATAGTGATGGTGATTGTGATGATAATAATAAATTGTGATGATTATAAAATTTGGCACATAGATAGTTTATAACTTGGATTAACATGTAGGACACTATTTATCCCTATAATATGATTCAGTGGGACAGTTACCGAACTGTACGCGGGCGAAGCCGCGGGCAACAGCTAGTATATGATAAAGTAGAGGATAAATGTTAGGTCTTATGTTTGGCGAAAACACGATTTCATAAAATTTTCTCGATAGAAAAAAATCCCAAAGTTACCTCCAAATCGAACAATAAACCGCTGGTATTCAAAAAGTACTTCAAATTAGATCATGAAACTTTGCATACTAACTGAACTAACTATAAAGCAGGTCTTATGTTTTTTGTATTTTCTCCAAAAGACGTAAATAAGATTTTATAAAGAATAAAAACCAGTCATTTCGCACTATTCGGCCGCAGTGACTGACGTAACAACCGCTTTGTAGTGCAAGCTGATTAGAACGTTATTCTAACAGTTTTACAAACGAAGTTTGAACCACCACGAATAGAGTTGCTAATCTGAGGTAGTATAGGCTCTTAACTGAACTGATAACCTAGTTCTAGTCTGTTAAAATCTAAAGGATTCTAAAGATTTATTGTTTTAAATAAAAAAAATCGGAGCAGTCTTTGGGGACTTCCGATAGAAGTGAAAACAAAAAGTACACAGGCCCCGCCCCAGTCGTAGCACTGGTAATGCCCCGCGCACGCCATGTGATGCTACGCCGTAGCGAATGCTACGAGTACTACGAACGGCTACGAAGCGTGACCGCACGTTACGTTACGTGATGATGAGTTCAATGTTTTTCCTTCACCCAAAAAGTGCTTAACGCGCCTAAAGAAGTTTTCACTTCAAAAATTTTGTTAAGTTTTGAGGTACCTAACAAACACAAAAATAAAATACAATCAAATTGAGAACCTCCTCCTTTTTTTGGAAGTCGATTAAAAAAGCACCTTTGTTTGCACACCCTGCTGCTGGTATTTGATTCCCAGGCTGCCTCATGAGCGGATGAACCTATCAATATCGATAATGACGTGAACTAAAAGGGGTTCCTTTTGGTTAAGAAATGGTTTTGTACAGTAAGCCACTGACTCCAAAACGTTATCAGAAATTAGATCTATTAGGTATATCAATACCGTCAGCAATTATCGTGATTCATTGTTATTAAAATAAGCTTTAGATAAACCGATAGGGGTAGCCCCGTCGGTTTTGTGTCACGACACGATGCATAGATTTTGTTTGACACGTAACATTTTGTAGTGAGTTGCGAGATAGGAATGTAGGTACTTGGGTACACTAACACAAATCAAAATGTGATATTCAATTTGGAATATCATAATGGCTTTAGTGTATAGCTGTTGCTTTTGGTTTTCATTGCGTTTAGGAGGTATATTGATTGGGATATTTTCATTGGTAAGTAAGTTTTGTGTTATACCTTTGATTTGTGAATGAGTTATAATTAACTACGGGTATCATTTAAGCTATCACCAATTTAATTAGTTTTGCGTTCCTTAAATAATAGGGTTTGCCCTCAAAATAGTAGATTTGTCACCAAAATGTAGTCACCAAACATTATAAAATCAATTCCACAATAAATCACCTAAAATCATGAAGATATAGGGTCTAGTACCAAATAAATGTTTTTGTATGTAATATAAAAGGTTTGTCCTAATAAGTATTTAAGCAAACTAATTTAAAGAGATCACCAATAAATCATATTTTAATTGAACTGTTATGCTCTTGCATCCGAGTCGAGGGAGACCCGGTCGACGGACCTACTTCTGAATGGTTTATAAAAAAATAACCACGAAGGGTATGGCGGGGTCTATTCGCTCGCTTCGCTCGCTCATTCGACCCCGCCATACCCTTCTAACCTAATCTATCCGTGTCGGGGTGCCCCAAGTCGGCCTAGGCAAAACTAGTTTGTCATCAACCACCTCATTAAAATTATAAATTTATGTATTAAATTAACTATGTATTAAATTAAATAACTGAACAAAATAAAATGTACTGTATGTACTGTATGTGTTTTGTCACTGTATTAGTGACAAAATAACAAATAAAACGAGTCGCAGTCAGGGATCGATAATCGATTTATTTGGTGACAGATCTACCATTCTGAGCACAAAGCTATTATTTAAGTAATAAAACTATTATTATAAGAACGAAGTTTATATTCATGTAATGCACTACAATGTAATAAATTAATGTTATATTAACATTAATTTGATAATTGGAACCTGGGAACACTTTTTGTTTAACTGAGAACGAACATATTTCGTGGCGATAGATCTATTTATTAGGTGATACAACTTGATGACAAATATAAATTTTGGTGACAAGAAATATAGTCCCCATTAACTACTGCTAGGTCAGCGTAAAATTGTAAAAACCGTTATATTGTAATCTATCTAGCGCAGTGGTTCCCAACCTATGGTCCGCAGGAACCTCGTATATGATCCGCGAAAGGTTAAATTTTTATTCGTACTTTTAACTTTTTTACCCAATAAATGAAACTATCAGAGGCGAAGTGCTAAAATTTTGTTGACAATCTATTAACTTATTTCTATTACCGTATGAATGATTGCTGAATTTTTCGAGCTCACTTCGATCGCTTTAGCAATAGCATCCTTCACTATCTTAATTCTAAAGATTTTCAGCCCATATTTCATTTTTTTTCATTGTGTGAGTTAAAGATTCACCCCCCTAGATTATAATCCTGTCGGTGTCCATGTTTATCTAAGACCTTATGGGGGATACTGACAATACAGACACCAAAGTGGTCCCTGGTCCAAGAAAGGTTGGGAACCACTGATCTAGCGAGATTGTAAAATCTCGAAATATTGTCAACTGAACATACTGCTTACATAAGGGGCTCCCCGCGTGCACACTAGCGACACTTTAGCAAAAAAATCAGAACTCGTTAAATACACAATTAATATAAAATCTGATCGACAAAATCAAAGCTTTAGAGTTCTAGATTATGGACGTCTATTTAATTCATTAAAATATACTTCACTGTAGTTACAGTTAGAAAAATTGCTTAATCTACCGAAAAATAATGCATTATATTGTAAGCAATATGTTCAGTTGATAATATTTCGACAGTTTACAATCTCGCTAGATAGTTTACAATATAACTGTTATTACAATTTTACGCTGACTTAGCAGTAATAATTTATAATTTATTCACAAATCATACACCTTACTTACATACCTAAGTAATAAGTACTTATATGTATTTAATTCAAAAAATTAGTTTCAGGGACTCCTGATATTAGTATTTTGTTGCTTAGGATACAGTCAGTCTCAATTAGTAAAAGATGAGATAACAAACTGGATAAATGATTACAATCTCATTTACGCACAGAGCTATCTGGAAGACATGCAAACAGGTGGGCAATAGTGGGCATGGGAGCATGGTCATACAATTTTATTGTTACTTATAATTTTGTAGAAAGTTGACCACACTTAAATGTTCTAATCATTTATTTATTTTTCAGATCCAGAAAAATATCTTTCACTTGGCATTAGTTTTACAAGTATTTACATGATTGTATGCTTTGTTTATATCTATGGAGCTTACACGGTAGGTATCTATATCAATACTAAATATTAACATCCAGGTCCAATACATAGAAAGGCTGAACCATACCTAATATTGGTACGGTTAACAAAGAAAGTCTTCTAAATTTTTAATTCATTAAAAAATAAGAGTACCTACTTATTAAGTAGGGTAAACATACCGGTTTACCGACCACTATCCCTAAACGACCACTTCGCACCTTATTTTGAATAACAGACAGTTATAGACCAGTCCTTTCTAATTTCGCGCCGTTCGATCCGGACGAACTCCACGGTTCATAATCCAACGGCATGACCTCAAAAATTTGAGAACTGCGCCCTTTTTTTTTTTCGGATGGGAAATCATCAAATGACTCCTCCCGCTCTGGGCGGAGCAGCGGGAGTGTCAGACTTTTACTGACTAAAACCCATCCATATTCCTTCATCGCCCTTTGTGTTCCGGGGCCGCGTGTCAAATTTAGGAAAAAAAATAGCACGTGGATTCATTTTCAAAGGTAACTTTTTAAGTGTTACTGTTGGTTTATTGGTAATTGATTTGGATTGTGTGTATTGAGCATGTTTAATTTCAATATTCAAGTGCCCAAACTTTTCATAACTTGTGATATTTTTGATGGTCGCATAATACGTCAACGATTAATTTCAAAATCTACTTACCGACCGGGTGGTCGCAAAGCCGGTTTATTCACGTAATTTATCTTTGCCTTTATTGCGGAAACCTTAAATTAACCAACATAGATTTCATAATATTTGTGAACAGCTAGAATTTTGTGAATTTAAAACTAGATTCCGGCCGCCAATATACCTCATAATTTCAAAGATATTATGACCATCAAAAGTACGGCCGATAACCAGGTAAAAACAAAACCTTTCTCCGGCCGTTTGACTTTAAATGATTGTCCAAGTGATTTTTATTGATGCTAAAGCCAAAAGTAGCTGCTAGTTTGAGTCGAAATTTTAATATACATATCTAAAATTAATAAAAAAAAATTAAAAAAAAAAAAACAAATTTATTTTTTCTTCTACGACTGACAAATTTTATAAGTCAAGCAAAGAGTAAAAATACCCATATCGCTTTTTGTGAAATTATTATTTTTTTACTTTCATAGTTTTATGAACCCTATGAGCTATTTGAATAAGAGTCTTTTTTCTACCGTGAACTAGGTGGCCGATAACCAGTGCACTGGTGGTCGTAGCTAAGTAAAAGGCCGATAACCGGTATATTTGCCTTTTTTTTAAATTATTTGTCACTGATGGTTCCCTATCCATTTGCATAAAATTTTAAGACCTATTATAACTTGGCATACTTTTGTTACTCCTAATTATATTTTCGCATAACATATTTACGCATAACAGCTTACGAATAATTTTTTCAAGTATAATTTCTCTAATCATAATAATGATTAAGCATAACATTCTTAGGCATAAATTATTTACGCATAATGATATTAAAACATATTTTTTATAGGCATAACAAAGAACCATAATAATTAACTCCTAAAATGTTAGACATACCCTGATTCCAATACCAATTACCAACCTGATTAACCTATACCAATTTATTTTGACGATTGGAAAAAACCATATCTCCTGAAGCATGTAATAGTATAACATATTTGTTTTGAACATAGTTGATTGTGAATATATGCGAGTTTTTTCCCTGTAAGAAGCATGCAAACAAGCATACACCATGCAAACAAGCATACACCATGCAAACAAGCATACACTATGCATGCCGCAAGCATGCAGCATTAGGGCATACGAACCGGTTTTCCCGGTTCTTAAAAACCCGGGAATTCCCGGGTTTTCAAATAGTAAAAAAAACCGGTTTTGTCGTTTAAAAAAACCCGGGTTTTCGGGTTTTGCGGTCTTTTTCGTAATCAATCATTATTGACCTGTGAACTTCGCAGATCAGACACGCAAAACGTCGTAGTTCGTTTAAAATGTAGAAATATGAATAAGTTAAATTTTATATCCCCGAGTTATTCATTTCATTTATAATTTATTCTCAAAAATACGCTACAGGGTTTCTTAGGTTGTGAAATTGGTAAAATTCTTATTCGAAAGTACCCGTTATATATTTTTTTGTCTTCAATTTATTGTGTACTAGCGGACGTCCCGCGGTTTCACCCACGTAGTTCCCGTTCCCGTAGGAGTACAGGAATAAAATATAGCCTATGTTACTCGTGGATAATGTAGCTTTCGAATGGTGAAAGAATTTTTTAAATCGGTCCAGTAGTTTTTGAGCCTATTCATTACAAACAAACAAACAAACAAAGTTTTCCTCTTTATAATATTAGTATAGATTTATTCGTCTGAGATACTTAATTTTACATTTTGTATTTTTTTATAAACAAAAGTATCTGATCACCTCGATCTCTATGCGATCCCTTCCTCCCTTCAGGAAGACTTCAAGCATAGTCCGCTCCATAGCTCGCTAAGCGACCTTGAATTTATGAACCAGCCGTACCGTGAGTGTCCACGTTTCGACCCCGTAAGTCATAACAGGCAGAACGCACTTGTTGAAGACCTTAGTCTTTAGGCTCTGTAGAATACGCAACAGATCCGAAGAAGTTTTCCAAATGCTGCCCAGCCCAGCTGGATTCTTCTGGTAGCCTTCCTCTCAAAGTTGTTCTTACCAAACTGTACAGTTTGCCCAAGGTAAATATGTTCTCGAACAACCTCGAGACGAGGTCCACAACAACAAATTCTGCACCCCTAGCCAAGTTACAAACGTTTCGTATCGATTCTCTTTCTTCAATCGTAAACGCCTCGGCAAAGCGATTGTAGAAAGTGCTAAATTGGTAGCCAAGTTTGCACGACTGAGTCGATCGCTCGTTCTCTAATGTCTGTAGAAAAAAACCTACACTTTAGGTATGGTGAGCGTTCCTACCAAAGAGTTTAGCGATCAACATTGTAGAAACGATAACATTCTATTCTATCATTTTGAACAATGTAAACTTGTCTACGAATTTTCTATCCGTTTGTGTTGATCACGTGATTTAACGTTGAGATGATGTCATTCACATTCATTTGAATAGTTTTCTACTAGCTTTAACGATTGTAGATTGTCAACTTGGCTAGGGGTGCTGGGGTGACGTGTTCGTAGAATATAATCTGGGTTTTGTCTAAGTTCACCCTGAGACCAATGCGTATTGAAGAATCTACTAAGCCATCCAGTATGCAACATGCAGCAGGCATGGTTTCTGTCACGGCTCCGGCGCTGCAGGGCTCCGGCGGTCCCACGCGAGCTTATCATCGCAGATGTGTTTTACGCTCACCACCACAGCTTCGGCTTGCTGGCGCCAGCCTCAGCCACAAACTCAAACCACCTGCTCCTCAGCTTGCAGGCCGCCTCGCCCCACTCGATTACACTCTAGGGGTAGGGCAGACAAAACTACGTGGCGAAGGTTTTGCAGCGATTCGTTTCTGTCACTATTGTAGCACAACTTAATGAATTTTTAATTTAAAATAAATACGTAAAAACAACTCAAATTTGATTCCGGTATTTATATTATTTTGTGTGCCTAAATACTATTATGCTAATAATCATTATGTCTAGTAACATTATGCAAAATTCAATTTATGCCAAAACAAATTAGCCTTCAAGATGATTATGCCAACTTAAAGAGTATGGCAAAAAAAATTCGGCAAAGTATTATTATGGCAAAAAAAATTATGCCAAAACAGTTATGCCAAAGTATATTAGGAAAAAGAACATTATGCAAAAAGAAGGGATCCCGTCACTGATACGTCTTTAAACGTTAGGTTTTATGAAACTAGACTATTGTAGGATGAAATGAAAAAAATAAATTTAAGTCTTGGAGTGCAGCATAATGATGATAGAAATCAACTCTGAAGTCAACAAGTCGCTTAAACGGCCGATAACTGGTATGTTTACCCTACCTTTTATTTCCCCGACAGTGTAACAACATGCTTATGGTCACCTTCATAATAATGGAGTTACTGCGTCTCATTTTGATATCCACTTTGGTTGCAACCTTCCTACTTCTGATCAAGCAAAATACCATGGACATTGGTTTGCTGATAGGAGCAAGCGTTGCAGGTGGATTTCTGCTTCGTAAGTTTTTAATTAAGTTCTAAGTACCTATTGGCTATTATTATTAGTAACTTGTGTAAACGTAACATATGTAGGTAGGTACATAGGTATAGGTACCTACCTATGTCAAAATTCAGAACGTATTTCAATGCTAAGAGTGTGGGGGAAACGCGATTCGATACACCTAGGTCGTTTTGCCTTAAATTTTTTGGAACCCTAGCAGGTAGGAAACAAGAACCTACCTACTTTCATTTGTTTAGGTACCTACTGCAAGTACAAAAAGCCTTGATCCTGCTCGCTAATGTTAGTGTCTGCTTTCAGTGGGAATGTTCTACCTATGGGTATGTGCTGCCAATCTGCCTATAGTCAGAAACGAGATTGAGCGAGACGAACAGGCTGCCATCATCAACAAACTGCAACAACTCCTCGAAGTTAACAATCAGAGGACAATTCCGCGCACTTCAGATAACATCCCTTTTTCTGCACAACCCGAAGACATTGTCAACAGGAATGTTTTTATTGTCCCGAGAAAAACCCAAACGCACGTCAGTAACAGAATTAATGGTCACTCTAGAATTACTAAGATTACTTAATCATATCAAATAAACAATTAAAATTTAATCTTTTTTTGACCTACTGTAGGTCCATCTATACCCAATTACCCACACATAAATGAGGTCTATCCTTAAAAACAATTACCTACCGTCTTTTTAGAGCTACCAGGTCAAAAGAAAACAAGAGAACGTTTCGCACTTTCAGCAGTTGGCACCCCGGTTGATGGGGGGTCCGTGGCTTAGGCCCCCAGTGGTCGAGGCACCCGTGGTCGGCACCCCTGATTCGATTCATTTGTTTTTTGTTCTTTTTCTCTTAGTACAGTCATTAGCAGGTACAAAAAAAAGTTTTTAACCTCGAGGAGCCTGCCCAACAAACATTTTAGTGCTTACGGCAGATGGGCACCGCGAACTAAGTTTCGCGGCTGCTGCCCAATCTGGGAGGGGGGCGGGTGGGGCAATACCTCCTGCAGGAGGCTCTATGTGGAGATCGTATGGTCCATGACGCTCTACGCAGCACCAATATGCAGTAAGTAGTATGAGCGGACAACCCATCAGTCCTGACGGCCCGCAATACCGCAATTCTACTAAGACTTGACGATTGCCGTCAGGGTAAAAGAGCTAGGATACCATACGGTCTCGTCCTTTACGGCCTTTTGGCCGGATTGCTACCCTGGGCGGCACGGCGCGGCACACTCTGAAGGAGTGCCAGTGCCCAGCCTGGGAAATACAGCGCCGTGAATTTGCCGCCGGTCGGGGCTGCGGTTAACCTCTGGTTTCCGGTCGTGGTTCAGTCCGTGGTCGGGAGCGAGAGCACGTGAGACGCTGTCGCCAGTCGCCTCCTTTTGCGAGGAAGAGATGGTCGTAAAGGCGCCGGAGGCGGCGAATAAGGAACGAGAGAATACAACCTCCGGGCGCCAGAGGGCGCAAGATGATCTCCAGCTGCCATAGGGTGTGGCCTGTGGGTGACAGTTTTGGGTAGTCTGCCACCTGAACAGACACTGGCCCAAGACCACATCTCACGAGAAACTGCGGCGGTACTGTGGTCGGGGTCCACATGTTTATGCGACATACAGCGCAAGTACTTCAACACCCCGGTCCAAGGACTACAAGGTAGTCAAAAAACACCGTGTGGTTTTTAGTTAGCTTAGGTACGAGTCTGACAGACCCCTTCGTCTATCTTAATAAATACTTCGATTCTAGTACCTACTGCTGCCTGTACTGCTTTAATGTCTCGTAGATGGTGTGAAAAGTAGAGTATTCACCTCGGGAATAAAGGTGCCTTCGTCTTGGGCGACCTTGATTCCCACGCTGCACTCAGGATTCTTGTCTTAATTCCCTCGCTTAGCTCGGGAGTTAACTCTAAACTCGACTATGTTTGCAGAAGCGCGCGTGGATTGCTTCCACGCCACTATGCGCAAGTGAGGTACGTCGCTGGTGCGGCGAGTGCGGGGGAGCGCTAACAGTATGCTGGCCACGCTCGCGGGAAGGCTTGACTACTCCATCAACTCCCACTGTTGCATGCGACATGTGGCAGGCTGATGCGCATAACAAACCTGATTAAATTTGTTATGTGAATTGTTAATGTTAATTGATCGATTTATTTATTTTTATTGTGTTTGACTTATTATAATGTAATGTAATTGGATTAAGTAAATGAAATTGTTATTATTTGGATTGAATTTAATGTTGTGTATGTAATGTGACTGTGTGATGGTGTTATGTAGGTATTTCTATTATGAGTCAGTGTTACTTGAATTAAATTGATTTTATTTATTTTAAACTCCTTCGGTCCGCTCGGGAGTTAACGCTAGAATCCTTCGTTTTGCTCGGGATTCAGTACGACGCCCGCTACATAAGACACTACTTTATCCCCTTGGTGCATATAGGGTTGCCACCTTTATTTTGAACAAATATAGTATTTTTCCCAAAAAAGCTGCAAAAATATAGTACTTTTGGGAAATTCAGGAAAAAAACAGTAACACATACACATTTATTTTTTAAACATTATGTATTTTTCCATATCACTTTGGCCATCAATGATCTAAACATCATCTTTGCACGCACCATTGGTAGTCGAACTCCCATTCGCTCTTATACTTTTAAAGCCTTGTTATCTTTTTTTTGCTTTTTCTTGGGTGTCGTGCAAAAACCATCATCACTTTCCATGTGTTTTTTTTTATTTTAACAGTAGAAAATAAACACATAATATGTATATATAAATCGGGCGGCATTCATCGACAAATTATTGACAGTTTGACGTTTTGTTGCCGTGAATGCGTTTCGTTCTGAAATTCCCCGTGCCGCGCTGTGGGTACTACTATCGAGGACACTCCCGCCTGACCACCACTAAGCTTATTTTTGCTTGCACTCGCAACATAGAAACGCTCTCTAGCCCCGCCCCGTTGACTTTGTATAGAAATAATGAATGAAAAGGCCCAAACTTTAAGGGAGCGTGGCTCGGCGCCTCTGCATGTTTAAAGCGAAAAAAAATTAAAATGGTCAGGCGGAAAAGACCCCGACTGTACGTTCCAGACTTCTAGAAAAGCGCGACAGTTAAATTAGGGATAAAAATATAGTATTTTTCGCACTATATTATTTTTCTATTATATAAAGTACAATACTATTTATTATAGTACCTACGGGTGGCAACCCTATGCATAATCTACCTACCTACTATACTATTATCGATTGAGTTCGAAAGGTCAGTTGTAGTTGTTTAAAGACGTATGTAGGTAGGTACCTATGTAAACATATTGCGTGTAGTTATAGCGTGGTTGAAAGCATTTATCTAACTTAAACGGTGATTCAATATTTATTAGCTTTACCACCAATAAAAGCTACGAATGTAGGACTTGTATTGATTTTTCATTACGTGTAGCCATGGTAGGTAGGTATACTAAAGAGCTTTGAGGTGAGGGGACGGCATGGCGTACAGTGGGCCCATACTGAAAATTAGTGAACATAGGCAACAAAGTTCCAATATCGATGCGATTTTTTTTATATGACGTGTTATGATATTCCTGACAACTTTTACTCTTATAAAATTTCTTCTAAAGTTGATAGTTTGTCTGAAAAAAAATTAATTAGATTTTTTTGTATGGAGCGTATCACGTTTTATTTTTTTTCTTCAATTGTACTAATATGTTGGGTGTGTGGCGTGAGTATATGATAGCTAGGGTCATTTTATATCCACGAAAAAAAAATCAGCGCCGGCCATCCGCGGCAGCGCGAGTAACCATTCGATAAAAAAAAAAATGTATGGAATTTTTTGCCATTTAAAATAAATTCAAAGTATATTTTTTTTGTCTCATTTGCCTGCCACTTTAGTATTATTATTAAATACAATAGTTATTACTAACACTAGTTTTTAAGCTCGCAATTTTACTAACAAATATGGATGTAATCTTAGGATGAATCTGAAATAAATGATTTATTATTATTATTATTTGGCTGTTTTGATCTTGTTTTTAGTTAAATATATAGTTTTAATAGTGCATAGGTACTCACAACTAGTAATTCTGGTAGAAATTTAGTTATTATTGCATGTTATAGGTAGCACCTGCATTGTGATTGATGACTCATTTGTTTGTGCGCTCGGCTAAGCGCATAACTAATGGGTCATCGAAAAAATGCCCGTCTCTGATTGGCTGAATAATTTTCAGTCACTGTTATGTCCACTGCTTGAGTAATTAACACTGACTATAAATACAAAGTCCATCTAGTTTCGCTCTTGTTGCTTATTTGTGAACCTCATCTGAAGAAGCGTCGGAAGCCCGTAATAAAGACTTCAGAAACGTCAGGGAGAGGCACATTCATAAAACGGCCAGAATAGCAACAAACGAAGACATCCTCCATGGACTTCTAATAAGCTCTGATCCCCACATATCCTACATAAGGCCTAAAATAACGAAACAGGTTCATAATGAGTTGTTGCCTGAAGCAATTTAGTTGTTACCGACTACTGAGCCTCCCTGTGACAGTGAGATTACGGAGGAAGAAGAATGCCTCATAGCAGTGTTCGAAAATTTGTCGGACCCACTTCTGGAACAAGAAATAATGTGATTCATCTGTAGATTATTCCCACAAAAGCCCATCAGTAGGCTTATTACCTACGTATCTTTCTGATATCCAGTGACTATCAAGCTTCGGTTGTACACCGAACTTTGATGACAACCGAGAATGTCATAATACTGATATTACGTATCGCACTGAGTTGATATCACTTTACGGTGACTAACAGCTCAGGTGCGGTGTAAATGTCTTTCACGAAAGCCACTTCAAACTGTGTTGTCATCAATTTGTTGTCCACTCATCATCTGCCTAGCCTTTTCCCGACTGTGTTGGGGTCGGCTTCCAGTTTTACCGGATGCAGCTGAATACCAGTATTTTACATGGAGCGACTGCCTATCTGACCTCCACAACCTAGTTAGTACCGGGTAATACGATACCCCTTGGTAAGACTAGTTGTCAAACTTTTCGGGCCTCTGACTACCTAACGACTGTCAAAGATCTACAAATGACAGCCGGGACCAACAGCTTAACGTGCTTTCCGAGGCACGGAGAAAACTCGGTATGTAATGGGCGGTTACCCATCCACAGACCAACCTAGGCAAGCACGGCTTTACCTAACGATTGACCCGAGCGGCTGTTATTATTTAGCCACGAGCTCCTCTCAATTTGTTGTCCACTATGCTTACATAATCGAAATAATATAAGTATCGATACGAAAGCGTCTGTCAAAATGAGTTACGGTGACTATCAGCCACAATGACAACCAATGACGTCATATTTGATCGCGACTGGTCATACATAATACGAAACTAACTTTTTGACAGTTAATTGATGAACACTGAGCCCAGTTACTATCATTTCGAGCCGTCAACAGAGATACGTAATAGCTCTACTGGGCTAGGAAAATGACAAACAGCCCTTTTCAGGGCTACAATTACTTCACAGTTTCATAATGATCATACAAATCATAAATTAGACTATAATATACATAAGCTTGATTATGTAGTGTATAGATAATTATCAACGACTTGCCAGTACAAAATTAAATTATTTCACCTATCATTAACAAAATTAGTATAACCTGAAACTTATTACGATATATATTCAACAATAGATAACGTGCAGGTAGTTAAAAAAATAACAGCCAATCAGATACAAGCATTTTTCGGTGACTCGTTTGTTATGCGCTTAGCCGAGCGCAAAAACAAATGAGTCATCAATCGCAATGCAGGTGCTACCGATAACATGCAATAATAACTAAATCTCTACCAGAATGACTACTTGTAAGTACCTATGTGCTATTAAAACTATATATTTAACTAAAAAGGTCAAAACAGCCAAATGAAACAAAAAATAAACTCTGAATTTATTTTAAATGGTAAAAAATGTCATACAAAATATATATTTTTCACCGAATGATTAGTCGCGCTGCCGCGGATGGCCGGCGCTGATTTAATTTCCGTGGATAGAAAATGACCTTAGCTATCATTATACTCACGCCACACACCCAACATATTAGTACAATTGAAGAAAAAAAATAAAACGTGATTCGCTCTATACAAAAAAATCGAATAGATTTTTTTTCAGACAAACTATCAACTTTAGAAGAAATTTTATAAGAGTAAAAGTTGTCAGGAATATCATAACACGTCATATGAAAAAAAATCGCATTAATATTGGAACTTTGTTGCCTAAGTCCACTAATTTTCAGTATGGGCCCACTGTGTGGCGTGGCGCTGGCCAGTAGGAGCGTAATTGACCGGTGACCGCGCAGTTGCGCAGATCGATCAATGTTTGAGGCCAATAGCCTCGCAACTCGGTGTCGATTTACTCAGACCGACAACTAAACAGATGCACTTGTACCATATAAATTCATATGATTAGTAAGTAGATAAGTAACTCAAATTATTTGGTAAGGAAATCATCTTTCCCCCGTCGTTGTCCTAATTTATTTGGGGACAAAGGATCTCGATGTCTTAAATGTTATTTTTTTGCTGGAAATGACTTCTGCCGATCATTACTGTTCTATAAAATGTCATATGAAGTAATTGTGTGCACAAATGGAAGAGTAATAATTTTTATAAGAAAAAAATGTATGGAGCTTACATGAAAAATGAGGATATCTCTGGAATCGCAAGGTTCGCCATTATATTCTTGCACACTGTTATAGTACTATTTATTTGTGAATTTTTGACATACTTAACGCATATCACTTGCGATTTTTTTCTTCAAAAATCTTCAAAATTAAAAAAAAAGGAAAAGTATGTGATACATTTTAATGCTTAAATATGGCTATACCAAGTGTAATTTACAATATTTTTTATGCTTAGACCAAAACATTCTAAGAAATCACAAAGTCGTATTACCTACTTTGTGATTTTCATTTGAAATGACATGGTAATTATGAATTACGTAATACGTAATCTTGTCTAATGCCTCAAGTCCACATTAGCTAATGATTAATAAAACTTTAGTCAATAACAATAAATAGTCAAACATTGGATTCACAACTTCAGTTCATTTAGAGCATTTCTAATACTAACATCTATCCTACCGTGTGTTTTTACTCAGTGATCGTGAATAATGGAAAGCATTATTACAAATTTGGATTTGTTTGTTATTCTGAGCAATCAGGATGCTTCGTCTTTCGATCACGAAATATTGTTAAACACACTTGTTATTCGACTGGGCTCTAGCCTTTCAGATGAAGACAGTGTTACCGTGAAAGAATTTTGTCGAAGATTTACACGGGCAGTTCAAAAGAGATGGTTACGATCCCACAGGAAAAGTGAAGTTTTTAGACGTGATTACAGTAATTGGCTTGAGGCAAATATTGACTGGCCAAACTGCGTGCAAACCAATTTGCTCATTCAAGAATCAACAAGTGAAAATATTTCTACTGAACCTGTACCATCAACTTCAACAATGAAATCAACTTCAACGATGACAAAAAGATCTCGAAAGCCGTTTGAAGATCTAAGTAACAAGCAGAAGAAGAGACGATCTGATGAATATATAGGCGATGACCCTGATGAAGTAGCTTATTCAGCTGCAGCACTTTTCAAAGGAGATGGTCGTGAGGATATTGCATCTGTTATTGAACATCCATGCTCCAAAATCCAGAAGCAGCAGCAAAAATCAAGGAAATGTTGAACAAACCAGCTCCTTCAACAATATTTTCACCAGAAAAAGCACTGGGTTTGCTACTTTCATTAAAACTATCGAAATGGCAATATATCACATTAAGGGAAACGACTATTCGAGAAGGTTCAAAGGAGATATATCCGTCTTACTATAAAGTGCAAAAAGCTAAGCTACAGTGCTACCCTCCGAAGACATTTGTGACTGTAACGGATTCATCTGCTAAGATTGCACTACAAGCGTTACTAGATTTAACAGTGAACAGAATTTTTGAAACTATTCGTAGTCCTGATGCGATACAAGATAAACAATTGATATTAATATCAAAGTGGGGATTTGACGGTGCATCTAACCAAAGTAGATATAAGCAAAACATAGTGAGTGGTCAAGATGATTCCAGCGTATTTATGACCTCTTTGGTTCCATTAAAGTTGACAGCTGACGGTGATACCGTATGGGTGAATCCAAAACCCTGCTCACCTATGTATTGCCGTCCAGTCTAGTTTTGTGAAAGAAACCAAAGACGTCATAAATGAAAAAACTGCAATGGATAACGAAATTGAAACTCTCGTTCCCTCAAAATGTCAAGGACATGAAATTAGTCACAAATTAATGATGACGATGATTGACGGCAAAATTTGTACAGTATGCGTTTATAAGTGCTGAGGTACGCTAAGGATTGTATTGCTGTGAACGCACGGTCGAGCGTCCGTGCGTCTATATGTGTAAGTGGTCTCAATACAGTACGCACACCACAGCCACAGAGTTCCCCAATCGCATGTCGCGCGTCACACTCCACGAAACATAAGAATATATTTCCGTTTCTTTTATTATACACGCAGCAAACCTTATTTGTGTAGCGACCTGTTCTTACCATTCGATAATTAAAATTCACATCTATTGACCATGTGTTGATAGCTGTTGGGGTAATCAGTAGGATTCACGATCAAAGAGATCCGAGTTCAAATCCTGTTAACAACGTGTGGGGTTTTTGTTTCTTGGTAACATTAGTTATTGGTTCATTATTTATTTTTTATAAGAATAAGTTAAATATTAGTAAAAAAAAACATAGTATTATTATTCAACTATTTATATATTATTTTAGCTGTTCGGTGTTGGAAGGTGGAAATAAAAAAGTCGTGGTGAATGATAACAAAAATGTTTATTCGTTTTATTTATTTATAAAATTAACAAACTTTCATGATAATAATTGTAACATCACATTCCTACCTAGATGTAAAAAAGTTCTCTTGTAACCGATCATAAGATTTTTTATTGTATACGGTACCCACTTACTTTCAATTCATAATAACATACTTAAGTAACAAGGAAAGGATATTCTAATCACACAAATATAACATATAGTTGACACCCACTTATTATAGGTATCGGTAATCAGCAGAGTTTATTGAAAACTAATATAAATAATTTAGACTTTATGAATATATTTTTTTGTGACGTCACAATAAATGTAACTAGTATTGAGGTTATAGTTAACTGTTCATTTTCCCGAAGAAAAGAAGATTGAAACTATACCTCAATTTAAGATCATTGATATAATTACGGATAAGTTAATATTCACTAAATATTTTGTTACACATCTTGTTATTCTTGCGCCATAAATGAAGCCTACCCTTTTGACTTTATTTAAAAAGTCAGTTTTTTGAGTCTTCTCATGGTTGTATTCTAGTAAAAATCTAAATAATCCCGTGCGAAACGTAATTGTTCCTTTATAACTCTTTCTGTCAAGAAGGGCTTCTTAGCTGGTCTTCGTGATACAAGCCTTCAGCGTGGAGGGCACGGCGAACAGTTTGCGATGAGGTGTCAAATAATTCCACAAAGTGTCTCGTAGGTGTGAAACCATTTGTTTCTTATTCGCCAACTATTATTATGTCGTCGCTGCGCATCGATAATAAGCGACGGCTTTCCACTTCACAGTATTCCTCTAAAACAAAAAAAATATGTTAGGCAGCTATAATAAAATACTGAAGTTATCATTCACTCTGCGTTTATAAATCCAATAATTAACACTAATTATTTATCTTTTATGCCTCATGATGGATTTAAAATCAATTTATTAATCCCTAAGCCACCAAATAAATAAACAATAACAAAGTAGGCTTTAATTTTTAATAAAACTTTGTTACAATAATTCATAAATATAATACTCACATTAGTCCGGTTTCTTCAGATATTTGTGTTCTATTAAGACTACTTTTATGCAGCACGATAATATTAGTCGCCCTCGCCTCAATATCAATATTTGCCTGCATTTTGAGAAATACCAACAATAATACCGCTATCTATTAAACCACACGTCACTAACCAAATTTAACATAACCAAACGACAACGTTCATTTCGATCAAGTAAAATATTCATAAAACTCAGGTTTACCTCACAGAAATATAAATTCTTGACTTATTTTTCTATGATCTACCTTCTTCTAACTTTATGAAATGTGTGAACAAAGCGAGAATATTTTTCTGTCCCATTACTTCCAATCGAGTAAACACAAGCATTTGTTTTGAAAACTTAAGAAAGAAATTTGTTTCTATTAATTTATACTAAAAAAAAAAAAATTATAATAAAAAAAAATTAAACCTAAAAAAAAATAATAACAATTTTAAAGAAACCGGTAAATATCTTTTTCAAGCTAAATATATTAATTACATCTACAAAATGAAAAGTCTAAAAGTAACATCGTGAGATTTGAACTCAAGACTTACTGATTCACTCTTAGATGTGGACGCGCCTAACCACTAGGCCATCTTGACTTATATTTCCATGTTGAAATTTTGGACTACATTTACTTGTAGATGACAATGTCTATTTTCTTGAAAGTAGAAGGTCGTAAGTCAAACTAAACGTCAAGCTATTGCTTTGTGAGATTGCCTATCGACTTTTGGTCGACACTGTACATATCTGTCTGAAGCTAAGTCAAATGCGGCCTGCTACCTGTGTTTGGCTAAGCCTACAGAAATGAATAAGTTAGATGTCATTGCGTCAAAAACCATTTCTTCTGGTGTGTATGAGTTCGGATTATCATCACTTCATGCCCGCATTAATGTGATGGAATGTCTTCTACCAGGCGCGGATCCAGGATTTCCTTTAAGGGGGGGCAATTTTTGGAAAATGCTTAAAAAAAAAAAGGTATACTTTTGATAATAAATGGTATCAGGCATTAGAGCGTAGCGAGAATTCTTACGACACCTTGCCTTCGATAGGTTAGAATGGTTTCGAACGTTCATATAGGAGTTACTTGGTCGAGCTTTAGATAAATTCAAGAGAAAGTAGTCTGTAGAGCGAGCGGAGCGAGCTCGCAAATTTTAACACTTTTCCTACCGACCTACTGGAGTTACCGGCCTCTTATAGACAAAGTTAAGACTCATGAAAAACTAGGCTTCAAGAGCGAGCGAAATTTTTTATAACATTGCCTCAGATAATTATGCTATAATTGCTTAACGTATATATCTCGGGGCAAAGGATTTCCTAATTTATTTCTGTCTATTGTATATATCGATCATGCAAAAATCCAATAGGAGTGCCAATCCAGCGGTAGAAAAATGGAGCCTTTTTGATAAATGTTTTTTCGCAGGGTTATACAATATGTTAATTTGAGTGATTCCATTTTACGCTACAATTTATTACGTGCATTATATATATATTTTTAAAAATCCTGAGCCTCTAGGGGCAGCTGCCTCCTCCTGGCGACGCCCATGAAAAGATCATCATTTCAGCCGAAAGACGTCCACTGCTGGACATAGGCCTCCCCCAAGTGTCGCCACATTGAACGGTCCCGTGCGACTCGCATCCAGCGGATTCCCGCAGCCTTCACCAGGTCATCGGTCCACCTAGTAGGAGGCCTTCCAACGCAACGTCTTCCGGTTCGCGGTCGCCACTCCAGAACTTTTTGACCCCATCAGTCATCCGTTCTGCGAGCAATGTGCCCTGCCCACTGCCACTTAAGTTTGGCAATTCTTCGGGCTACGTCGGTAACCTTGGTTCTCTTGCGGATGTCTTCATTTCTGATTCGATCGCGCAAGGAAACTCCGAGCATAGCCCTCTCCATTGCCCTTTGGGTGACTTTAAGCCTTCTGATGAGGCCCATTGTAAGCGACCACGCTTCGGTCCCGTATGTAATCACTGGCAACACACACTGGTCATAGACTTTCGTCTTGAGGCACTGCGGTAGGTTGGACGAGAAGATACCGCGCAACTTCCCGAACGCTGCCCAGCCGAGTCGGATTCGACGATTGACCTCTTTCTCGAAGTTAGACCTACCTAACTGGACCGTTTGTCCCAGGTACACATAATCGTCTACAACTTCGAGTGTAGAGTCTCCGATCTTGATAGGAGTGGGTGTGACATGGGCATTCAACATGACCTTGGTTTTGTCCATGTTCATTTTAAGACCCACTCTTCCGGAAGCTCTACTGAGGTCATCGAGCATTGTACTGAGGTCCTCCATGGTCTCAGCCATGACCACTATGTCGTCGGCAAACCGAAGGTGAGTGATGTACTCGCCATTGACGTTGATGCCTAGCCCTCTCCAGTCCAGAACCTTGAAGACATCCTCCAGTGCAGCAGTAAACAGTTTCGGAGATATGACGTCGCCCTGTCTCACACACTCGCTGCAGGAGGATAGGTTCTGAGACTTGGTCTTGAAGTCGGACTGACATGGTGGCGTTTTTGTACAAACACTTCAACACCTCGATGTACCGATAGTCGATTTGGCACCGTTGGAGAGACTGCAGTACAGCCCAGGTCTCGATCGAATCGAAGGCTTTCTCGTAGTCCACAAACGCTAAACAGAGAGGCAGGTTATACTCTTCAGTCTTCTGTATAACTTGCCGCAGCGTACGTATGTGGTCTACGGTGCTATAGCCTTTTCGGAAACCGGCTTGTTCGGGTGGCTGGAAATCGTCAAAACTGCGCGCGAGACGATTCGTGATGACTCTAGAAAACAACTTGTAGACATGGCTTAGAAGTGAGATGGGCCTATAATTCTTCAACCGGGCATTGTCACCCTTTTTGAAGAAGAGCACAACCACACCCCTGCACCATGCCTGTGGCGTTTTTCCCTCAAGTATGACGGAATTAAACAGCTTCTGAAGGGCCTTAAGTACCGGTTTTCCACCCGCCTTCAGGAGTTCGGCCGTAATTCCGTTATCACCCGGTGCCTTGTTGTTTTTGAGCTGCTTCAGAGCCATCCTAATCTCGTACAGGCTGACGTCCGGGATGTCTTCAGTATAGTGTCGGGTCAGTCTAGCTCTTGGGTCGTTTGCTAGATCTACGACGGGTTTACTAGTTGACGTGTACAACTGTCCATAGAAGCTCTCGATCTCCCTCAGAAGCTCCGGTTTGGCGGATAAGATCCTACCATGAAAAGATATACAGCTAGAATAACTAGTTCAAGCTTGGCTAATGACGTATTTGGTCTGGTTCAGGGGGGGGGCAATTGCACCCATTGCCCCCCCCCCCCCTGTATCCGCGCCTGTCTTCTACACATAGCGTATCGTCTCGACTTCAAAAAGTGGTCATCAAGAGATATTTCATTCACGAAAAAAACTCATTCAAGATCGATTCAAAGATGATCTCAACCTTTTGATTGACATCGTTAACCTCTCCGCAGCTAAGCGCGCGGATTGCAAATCCCCCAAGCGCTGACATGCAACAATTGTTGCAAGTTTTCAAAACATTTAAGCAAGGATCAGGCACAACTAACGACGGGAACACAGCAAGGCGGTTTTTTGAATTTCCTGATAAAACTGCAGCGATCACTGGATTAGATGAAGACCTAATACGCAGATTTGCTGTGATTCTGCAAGCTATCACATCAGGAGAGATTGTAGACGTGCCGAAATTTAAAGAATACGCTAGAACAACCGCTGAAAAATACGTGGAACTGTATGATTGGTACTACATGTCATCAACCGTCCACAAATTGTTGATTCACGGAGGGGACATAATTGCAGAAAATGCTATTGTACCAATTGGAAGTCTTTCAAAAGAAGCTTCAGAGGCCCGAAACAAAGACTTTAGGAGGTTCAGAGAACACCATTCGAGGAAAAAGAGTAGACAAGCATCAATCCTCAATATGCTTATCGTCTCTTCTGATCCTCTAATTTCTTCCACAAGACCAAAATTAGATGCCCACAAGAGGCAGACATACTTTAAGGAAACAGTAGAACTACTGAAACTTCAGGATCAGGAAGCTCCGACAGAGTTCTTAGAAGTTATATCTATTGTAGAGCCTGATTCTGAAGTGGATTCTGATGGTGACGAAGTATAAAATAAGTTAACTTTTATTGTTTATGTTAGGTTAGGTTAAGTTAATATTTTTTTTTAATAATTTGCTTTTATTTTTAATCATACAATAGTTTACCATTTATTGTTATTGACTAATGATCACGTTTATCTAATTACCCTCATTATGGTACGTATCCTTTTAACAGGTATATAGGTATTAAGTTTTATTAATCATTAGCTAATGTGGACTTGAGGCATTAGACAAGATTACGTATTACGTAATTCATAATTACCATATCATTTCAAATGAAAATCACAAAGTAGGTAATACGACTTTGTGATTTCTTAGAATGTTTTGGTCTAAGCATAAAAAATATTGTAAATTACACTTGTTATAGCCATATTTAAGCATTAAAATGTATCATATACTTTTCTTTTTTTTTTTAATTTTGAAGATTTAAAAAAAAAAATCGCAAGTGATATGCGATATTAAGTATGTCAAAAATTCACAAATAAATAGTACTATAACAGTGTGAAAGGATATAATGGCGAACCTTGCGATTGCAGAGATATCCTCATTTTTCATGTCAGCTCCATACATTTTTTTCTTATAAAAATTATAACTCTTCCATTTGTGCACACAATTACTTCATATGACATTTTATAGAACAGTAATGATCGGCAGAAGTCATTTCCAGCAAAAAAACAACATTTAAGACATCGAGATCCTATGTCTTCTACAGCCGATTTTCGATCCACCCGTGCGGCGCAGGAAGTACCTTCCTATTTTCTTGCATACCTTGTATAATAAACTGGTCTTTAAACGCTTTTTAAGCTGTCAAACTTATAAAAAGAAATAATAATAAATAAATATCGCTGGACATTACACACAGCGCCATCTGGTGTCACACTAGGCAACGAGGCTTGTGTCGTGGCCACCAGATAGTTGATATACTACATAGATACTTTTTGTTTGTAAATACATACTTATTATACATACATATATACATCCATGACTCGGAAACAAATGTCCATGCTTATCACACAAACATTTGCCTCTACCGGGATTCGAACCCGGGATCCTAAGAACGTAAGGCAGCCTCAGTACCGCTGCGCCATTCGGGTCGTCGAAATGTCACTGTCTCTTCCATTACCTGACTTTGGTGAATCTACTTACTGTGCTCAGATTGTTTTTTAATTATATCTACGATAATCGTCCAAATTCTTTATGCCTATAATTATAATCCATCATTATAAGCCGTGTGGTATCCGGTAGAGTAGAATAGAACCAACCCATTACACTCACGGGTGTCGTATAAGGCGACTAATGTCTGAGGCAGAACACCTTGCGCCTCCGTAGACCGAGAATGCGAGAATGAGACCTGTCATCACTGCGATCTCCAATCCGCCTGCCAAGCGTGGAGATTACGGCAAATTCCTCCCATCATGGGAGAGGCTTATGTCCAGCAGTGGACGTTATGGGCTGATGTAGTATAATCCATCATGGTAGCAGAGCATGAGCATTATGGCAACTGATTATCTAACACACAACTTTCAGCTATCATAACGGTGACACAATTTTTGGTCAAGGGTGAGGTGTCCATAAAAATGATTAAGTAAGTACGCACAACTCACTCTTGACTATAAATTAAGTAAGTATGACAAAATTGTTTTTGTGAAAAGAGCTAAAGTTTCCCGGTATCGGCGGTATCTCTGAATTCTGTTTATAAAAGGTGTTTTCGGGGAAAACATTCATTGCTTTTCTATTCATTCGCGTTTTATGTACCTTCTTACCTTTCTTTCTTAAGGAAATGAGATTTGCAAATGGGTACCTACCTACCTACCTACATAATAAATACAGACAAGAGACAAGGATACATTAAACAAATATTTAGCACTGATAAATGTTATATTACAGAGCGGCTACCTGTATAAATTTTAACAATAGATTTCAAATTGGTAATTGAGTCCACTGCCACGTTCGCTCTTAAGACGGATGTTGACGAAACTGGAACCGATACCACCGGCGGTGATTGTAGCGCTTCCTGATGTGTGGTCCATGTCCCTCGCTATAATGCCCTGAAATACAAAACCACAAAATAGTAATTAACCCTCTACATTTATTAAGCGGGTCATGCTATCTTACCTTGGTCAACCAAGGCATAAAAGAAACGCAATAAAGCTTGTGTTGTGACAAAAGTAAAGGTAGGTAGCCACAAAAAAGTACTGTTCTAGTTCCTTTAAGTCATCTAGCACTTTCGTTTGTCAAAGTTGACAAAAAAAACGCAACATGTACCTACCTAGGTATTATTGGGCAAAAAACGTTGTGATCAAATTCTAAGCTTACGAAAATGATTGGGCACATACCCTAATTATTTGTTGGCCGGGATCTGAGTAGAACACTTCCTTGACTCGCTTTTTGAACGGAAAACCCATGTACTCTGCTTTCTGTTGCCATATTAGGCGACCGTTGTAGCTGGTCCCGACTATTAAGTCACTTGCTACACATGAAGATATTGCTATCAACACGAAAACACTTAATAAAAGTACGCACTTCATTCTTAAAATCGCTTTACCGCCGCCAACCTTGTACCTAGTCAGACTAAATGCGACTCAAAACCTCACACTATAGCAGATTTATGTTTAATTATAGTACTTAAGCTAACCTCTGAATAACTTTACACGAAATGTTTTCGTGTTGATAATGGTAACCCTTAAACTATGACCAAAGATAAGCTAAAACTTAAGAGCGTAGGTACATATACAGTTCCATCTTATCATACAAGTTTGTCGTTATTATTTCACTTCTGAGAAACCCCTGTAGGTACCTACTGGCCACAGGGGAATTTTTTATGACGCTTTTATTTAGTTTCCACCTTTTAAAATACACACATCAAAAGTGTCTAGGGATCAAGCATTTTTATGCGGATTTCTTGAGATTGAGATGTGGCTTTGTAATAAATTTATGATTTTATAAATTTATATGGATCCTTTTTGGTGCATTTCATAATTTGAATCAGGAACTCTCAATCAAATTCGAGTAAAAGATGAAAATAAGCTGTCAATATTTTCCCTATAAAAACATACAACGCATTGAAGACATTATTAGTGCTACTGTTTCCCTACTACTGATTAAAACCAACGTTATTATGGAGCGGCGACGTCATTTAAGCAGGGAAGAAATGCTCAGAGCCGTGGGAATGATAGAAGCTGGTTCCCGGCAACGTACTGTAGCTTTAGCTCTGAATACAAGTCAGAGTGTTATCAGTCGACTTTGGACACGTTACCGAAGCACTGGTACCGTGGCTGAGCGCCATGGAGGACGGTATCGCTGCACCACACGGAGACAAGACCGATACATTCAAATCTTAACTCGAAGAGCTCCAACAATAACCGCCATGATGTTAGCCGTGAGGCTTCATCACTCTTCAGGGAACTTAATTAGCGACCAAACAGTCAGAAACCGCTTGCATGAAGTGAACCTTCATTCCCGAAGACCGCTACGGGTACCACCTATAGCAATGCACAATCGTAGGATTCGATATCAATGGGCTCTTGAACACAGAAATTGGGCAGAAGAACAATGGCGTTTCGTGTGCTTTTCTGATGAGTCTCGTTTTGGTATGAGACCGGATACAAGACGTATACGACACTGGAGAACCCCTGGACGCCAACAGCGATTAAAATCCTGCCAGGAAGTCCATCCTTATAGTGGTGGAACCATCATGGTATGGGCGGGTATTTGGATCGGCGGAAGAACTGAGTTGATTTGGATCAGAGGCAACCTCAACGCTCAAATTTATGCTGAGACGATTGTATCAGACGTCATCGTTCCTCTACAAGTGCAAATCGGTCCCTTATTTCAGTTAATGCATGATAATGCACGACCGCACACCGCAAGAGTTGTAAGACAGACTCTCGCCGCAGCTAACATCAATGTCCTGCCCTGGCCTGCTCAGTCGCCAGACTTGAACCCGATTGAGCATGCATGGGATATGCTACAGAGAAGAGCTCTGCCGAATATGGAGGGTATCCAGTCGCAAGAAGACCTTTTTTGTTGTTGCAACGAACATGGGCGGCCATTCCACAGCGTGATTTGGATGAGCTCATTTTGAGTATGCCAAACCGATGTTCTTGTGTTGTTAGTGTTCGCGGTAGAAACACGGATTATTAATTGTTTAAGTTACCCAATAAAATTTTAAAGAAAACTGTGTTTTCAGTCATTTTTTCGAACTTTAATGTTAGTGGTTCAAATGTCAAAAATCCCTTTATTAGGAAAATGGCAAATTTCTTTATTAATGCAAAGGTGACTTGGTTTATCGTTACTGTGACAAACGAAAACACTTTATTTGATGAATCCTTAAAGAAAATTTTAATTAATATCAATCAGGAGAAAAGTTATTGCAAAAATATATGTTGATCCCTAGATACTTTTGATGTGTGTATTAAAAAGTCATCATATTATGTTTTAAGTTTGCCTTCTATTTATACATACAGGATGTAGCGTATTATGGTAGATGACAAAAAAAATCTAATTAGTCCGTCAGTTGGATTATCAAAAAATATTTTGTTACATAAACCAAAATTGACGAAGATACGACGCTTTTAAAATTCTCAATGCGTCACGCCGCGCAGTGGTATAATTTTTAGTGCGTTCGTTTTGACTTTGACGTTACCAGCCCCCACTCCCGAGTTTTGATGCGGTTTATCTTTATTCATTGATTTACAAAAAATAAGTACTTATCAGTTATTTTCCAATACTGTCCCTGACGGAATAAATAGATTTGCAATTGATCGATGGTGGAAACTAGCCTTTATATGGATAACCTTGTATCTGCGGGTGGGGGACCCAAAGCCCTATACTATAATGAAAAAAAAAATACAAACCCCGGAGTCGATGGGCATTCGAAATTTTCAATCACAGTAGGTGGTGCCCATTTCGAGCATTTTGTGGAATATTGTTTAAAAAAAAATTCTAAGTATTAAAACAAATATTTCTCTCTTTAGTTGCTGCCAGTTAAGATGACAATAGCGGTCATTGACCCACCTACATTTATTAAAGTTGTTAACTTTGAAAACCAAAAATAAGCCGTTCTAGCCTTGAATCGTCCTAAATCTATCGTACCTAATCTTCAACATTTTTCTAATGAAAAACGATACATGGTTCATTTGTTTTGGTTCGTACGAAGAGATAAGGAAAGGGCAATAACCACTATTGCCATCTTAACTGGCAGCAACTATAATCTCTTTAACGCCATTGAGATCATATTACAAGTTACGCATTGATCAAATTAACGACAATGTAATTGAATTATTTTATGTTGATTTTCTAATTGTAAAAATATTAAAATAGCTCCTTTCTCAGTTGAGGTACAGGTCTCGGCACGAAACTCTAGCGCTGACCGTTACTGCGCAGAAGTAAAAAATAAGAATGTCTTGGGGCGTGCGTTGCGCCGATTGGCTCGCTAGTCGTATAACATGCGCAGATATCCCCTCTATATTTCGTTCAGCGCTAGTTTCGTGCCGTGACCTGTACTCTTAAACTGTAATACACATCTTACAGAACGTTTATTTAAGAATATTATGCAGAAATCAGGTAGTGAAAATTCTTTCGTTTGTGAACACGGTGGCCAAGGAAGTGAACAAAGGTGGAAATTTTTCAAGAAAAAATTAAAAGCGATAAATTGCGCATGCCCATCGACTCTGGGGTTTGAAATTTCCTAAATGGCATGTAGTTATTTTTCATTTATAAGGAAGACCTGTTTTTATACTAATGTTTTTATAAAATAAATACTTACTTATATCTTATCTCCATAACAGTGATAGGTACATGTACAATAAAACACTATTAACATTTAAGAAGTTTATTCTAGATAATTTTCTGTTATATATTTAATTAAAAGAAAAGCTTTCAACAAACAATTGCACATACAGCATTTTAAAATAAATATTTATAACAATTTACTGTTATTACATATTTAGATATAACAATATTCGACCAATGTAGGTAATTTAAATCCATGCACCGTCCACGACCTGAAAACATAACCTAAACCAAGAAATATCGAAAATGTTACGCAAGTTTCCAAACAAATTCCTTTCTTACTAAGGTAGCGAAAGCATGAAGCCTTTTCGAACTATCATTTCATTCAAAACTATTATTTACGGAATAACAATAAGGTACATTCAAGTAAAAAATCATCCTATAGTGCTTAAGCATAGCTTTAAACCTTGACTTGACCTTCATATTTTATTACCATACAATATAAATTTTCTAATAACCGTGAACCATTGTAGTTAAACCGAACTAACTTGCATTGCCGCAAAACGTGGAGTCGTCTCCATATCTAGTGAGTCCGAAGTGATTTGAGAACGTGAATCAGAATTCTCAGTACTGTTATGTATTGATGCCATAGACATCTTTTCATCTTTCATACTACCATTCGTTTCTAAAGAAATATCAGTAACGTTCGACTTCTGTTGCGCATCTACCATATCTCCGCCGCCGCCGCTGAGTGAATTCCAAATACCCTTTGAAGACTCTTTGAGAGTAACTTTCTTCTCGCCCATGGCCGCACCTTTGTCTTTACCATCTTTGGTCTTTTTGCCGAGAACCGGAAATGAACTTAATTTGGGCTTGGAACTCCGGACCGCACCGCCCCGCTGTATGGGAGCAGCTTCCGCTTCGGCCTCCTCCGTGATTGAAGTGAGCAGGTCAGCTGAATCTGATGGCACTGCTTGCCCAGCTTGTATCGGAATGTCATCTGGAAATAAATGTTGAAATGTGTAAATCATAAGCAATGGGGATTTTGTAATGAGTCAAAAAGGGCGTAAATAGATCCTTCAGCGAAGCCGAAGGGCACTTGTTCTCCCCGTCATTGGGATCATGGACCATAATGGTGAATGCTCCAGGGTAGCCCGCGAAATTCAAATTTTCTTAAGTTTTTTGCAATTTACAGGCCAGCGCTAGGTTGTATGTTGATTAAAATATTGTTCGCGACTGTAAGACGTATGTAGTTACAGAATTATAATGATCAAAATCATCAGTACAACCCTCCAAGTTCATAAAGGTGTAGGAATGATTTTGACCTTGATAAAGTCATTTTTACACCTTTGTGAACTTTGAGGGTTGTATTGATGATTTTGATGAATAATAATCTGTAACTACATACGTCTTACAACCGCGAATAATATTTAAATTAACATAAAACCTAGCACTGGCCTGTAAATTGCAAAAAACGTAAGAAAATTTGAATTTCGCGGGCTACCCTTGAGCATCAGCCTTAACTGGGAATGTGGCTACTACCTAGTTACGAAGATATTGGAGGTCTAAATTCCAACTTTTTCACAAGTATTTTTCAAATACCAGTTTTTAAGGTCATAACTTTACTTTGAATAGATACTTCCATAACCCGTTTACTTTTAAATGCGGCTTATTCCCAGGAGCTCCAAATCTATTGTTCTCCAAACAATTTATCTCTGTACACTGATTCCCAACAGCTCCATAATTTTATTAGTTAAATACCTAATAAAATACTAATATATATATATAAATAATTTTTCCCAGCGGCTCCAAACCAAATTGCGTAAGGTCAACGAAACACAAATTGCTACCATCAATGTTACAATTTCGTGGTAAGTACTTGAAAATTTTGGAGCTCATGGGGAAGATTTTATTTATTATTATTATATTGCTTTTTTTAATTTGGAGCCGCCGGGAATAAAATAATGGAGCGCCTGGGAATAAGCCTTAAATGCGTCTATCAGCACAATGTTTTGAGTACATTGAGTTTTACTGTAAAACGTGATTTTGCATCCCAAAATAAAAGTCGTTTCCCAGCAATATTTTTTACGTAGAGTTACTTAGTTTGATGTTCAGAATGCTTGATTAACGGCTTCGTGAAGGGTCCGTTAACACCCTGTATTTGTACTTGAAAGAAAAATATAGAAAGACATATAGCTAACTAAAATCTCCTTTTACAATTCAGATTATCCAAAAATATCGTGTTGAAGCTATTAGCAGTGAACATTTAAGGGAATGGTTTGTAGCTTGCTTTCATATTACTGTGGTGCTACCTACCGACTAATACGGGTTTCTAAACGGGCAATACTTTCAATGTAATATTTTATTACAGAGTATGGTCGGTAGTTTTTCCACGGGCAAATATTGTTGACATTGCCAAATTATTAAAAAAAAATAACGAAAATAAAGAATAAACAAGAGTGATACGACCGATAGCGTAATAACCAAATCTCGTAATGATTTTTGCATAATTTTGGATAAATACATGGGTGTCCATTAACGCCTAGTACCTAATAATAATTGCGCTAGCGCTAGCACAGCACAGTATGGACCGGAAATAGGTATATGGATATTTCCGATAAGGGGTTTCTATTTCTAATAATAAGGCTACGTTTCCACCAGAGATGTGCGCTGTGAAACGGTACGCAGCTCGCAGACGAGCGGTGCGAGGATGTGCAGCGAGCTCGTTTCAGACTGACTGCTATTTTTTCGCTCGCGTCCGTCCCTAGCAGTGTTGCCCATTTAGCATATTATATATGCTAAATTTGGAATATTTTGTTCTTGTTTAGCACATTTTGTTAGCTTTTCGCACATAGCATATTTAATGACATATTTTATAAAACATGAAAAGAATATAAATCACAATCTTTCCTGAAATAAAAATTGAAATCGATACTAGACTCCGCGGCGGTTTGGCGGTGAGAACCCTGAATGCTGTTTTGTACGTCAGATTCGGCCTAAAAAGAGCAGGAAAGTGCTGATAGTCTTACACTATTCCATTCCAGACAATGTACTACTTTGAATCGGAACCAAAGAGAGTTACGACTCTAGCTCTCAGCCTTCCACATCAGAATGAAATGAAATGAATAAATGAATGAATGGATGACAAGACATCGATAATCTATTCCCCTGATTTAATTTCTAAATAAATACTGATATTTATTTATGTTAGCATATTTTTGGCATATTTTTTACACCAATCTAGCATATTTTGAAGTAGTTAAGATGGCAACACTGGTCCCTAGCACACATCCCTCGAACACATCTTTCCCTTGTTTTGAATGTACAAAAACCTCGCTCCATTGAGCCGTTTCCACTACAGCTGCGCTGAGCGAGGCTAGGTACCTAAATCAATTGATTCTATTGGTTCTTAACAAACACATCCCTCGCTACGCATCCTTGCACATCTCTGGTGGAAACGCAGCCTAAAGGTGAACGCACACTAATACTCGAAATATTTTCTCAAAGTCATCTATTCGTCCGATTCGACGCGGATAAGAGTGCGAGGTTTTTCATACAATTAATTCTAAAATCGAGGAGCTCGTGGCAAAATAATATCAGCCGCTCGGGTCGATCTTTAGGTTAAGCCGTGCTTGCCTAGGTTGGTCTGTGGATGGGTGACCATCCATTATATACCGAGTTTCCTCCGTGCCTCGGAAAGCACGTTAAGCAGTTGGTCCCGGCTGTCATTTGTGATCTTTGACAGTCGTTACAGGTAGTCAGTGGCCCAAAAAGTCTGACAACCAGTCTTACTAAGTGGTATCGTATTACCCAGTACTAACTGGGTTGTGGAGGTCAGATAGGCAGTCGCTCCATGTAAAATACTGGTATTCAGCTGCATCCGGTTAGACTGGAAGCCGACCCCAACATAGTTGGGAAAAGGCTAGGCAGATGATGATTAATTCTAAAATCGATTCTTTCGGCTCTTTCGCTTCCTCCGGCTCTGATAAGTGTGCGTTCACCTTAATAGACCCCTTAGTATGCACAGAAAGTGATAAACAAAGCGGTCAACCATCGCAACGACGGCGACGCTTTGATTAAAATATTCTACTTATATAAAACGTAAAGGGACAATATTTAGATATCGTTTTTTCAACATGGCTTTTTAAACATTGTTTTATAGCCCTTGTTCAAACATAATTATGATTCATAGTGGCGCAGACATATTCCCGAAATAAAAATCTGCATCAAAATGTTTTAGTGATGGCCGGAAATATTATAGCTACATATTGTAGATTAATTACCCGTTAAGAAACACCTTTAATTGAATGATTGCTACTTAATGCTGTGAAAGTAGAGCCTGTTTAGAAGCGCCTTGATTTGACAACGTTTACAATGCATTACCTTTATGTTCTACCGTTTAAAACTTTATATTTAATGTATCTGTGATTGTAATTCACTAAAATAAGCGATTGAACAATTACGTTTGGTAAGTGGTGCAGCTGCAGATATATAAAACGGAATAATAAAATACCTTCCGATCTGTAATAATTACATACAATACACAACTATGGCCATATTAGGTTTACGTCAACCTTGGTTACCACGGTCATAAAACGTGAGAGCGAGATCCCACAAAACTTAGTATGAGATTATAAATCATTATCAATTTTATTTAGATCAAGTACTGACATATTTTTTGTATGGACGTGGATGACAAGATACGGAAGACCTATAAAGAATGATGATGTCCTAAGAGAAAGTCGATTGTGGCTAGAATGGAAGTGACTACTGACTGAGACGACGAAAATTAAAAATTAAAAAATAGTAGATTGTAGTACAAGGGGCTAAAATTACCCATTATATACAAGGTAGTTTTAAAAGCTCACTTAGCTAAAGCTCGGTAGTAAATAGGAACCGAGTTATAATGGGATTTTACCGACGTGTCACACTGCATGTACTTTTCCCTTTGAGTGCGAGAAAAATAGTCAATTTAGTCAGACGGACAGACAGACAGACGGCCAGATAGACGGACAGACAGACGGACGCACAGACGGACATACAGACGGATAGACAGACAGACAATACTAACGAAACGAATTAAAATAAAGAGGTTACCTATTCTATGAAGTTGTTCGTTTGGCTGATGGACCGATTGCGTTGGTCTTCGACGAAGATTTTACTTTATGCTCTAGTCTAGACCAGAGCATAAAAAGCGACCCAAGGTCGCCTACGCACGACATAAGGGGCGAACTTTAGAGCATGAGAAGTGAAAAATAAATTATACCCCATTTTTTTTTAATATTCGTCGTTTCGTCGTCGTCGGGCAGCAGAATGACGTTGATGACCTACATATTATTCACCGTCCTACTCGCACGCTTAACGACCGCGACTGCTACGAGTCTTGGCGTTTAGTATAGTTTATTGAAGCAACGGATCTTTTAAAAGTGTTCTACTTATTAAAAGGATGAAGGACTTGTTTCACTAACACATAGTGGATGGAGCTGTGCTCATAAGTTGCACTCCTACAGCTGGACGTCACATGTGCTTCAATAAGTATTTCTAAAGTCCTACAAAAATAAAATAATGTGATTTATTTTCCGAAATACCTCAGTGTATTACTTGACAAAGATGTTCACATAATGTACACAATATTTTGACAACTTCCATACTTAAAAGTTTTTCAATATTGAAGATTTTTTTCTTCTCCATGGTATATGAAGATTTTAGTCTCCATGGTAGCTATATACTAAAACGAATTTTTTTGAATAATTTAATATTGTGACATTATGTAAACTAATCAATGTCACTGCACATACAATTAATGCTTTTAGTCCACAAGCTACAATCCAAAGTACGAGGCGAGGAGCATGCATTTGGCAGCATACAGTTATGTTCATCTGTATGTAAACCAAAAACATTTAAATACAATATCATGTCGGCTACGTATCATTATAATTATTGGGAGCAATTGCAACAAATCTACAATACTTTTGAGAATTAAACTGAAATAAATAATTGTTGCTAGCTATACTTGATGAAAGGTGAATTTTAATTCTCACCTGGCAACTTCTTGGTTCGGAATGACGCATTGGTAATCATTGACTTGGACATGGTGACGGTGGTTGTGGCTGGTGACAATGCTACACTAATACCCATGGGGCCGTCACATGGTTGTCCTGAAAAAAAGTAATTATTTTATTATTTTACTAATTTCCATTAGTTGAAACAATATTACAGATCATAAGGGTCTCACACTCTGCCTCAAGCCATGCGACAGTGGCGCCAGACTTTTTAGCGTTTTATGTAAATAACTCATGTTTCATGAAAAGTAAATGCTGCCACGGACTGCCGCGTCGGGACGCATAGCAGTGTATGAGACGCCGCGCCGTAAGATCATTTCTGTTTATAGCAATTCAATTATTTTAGAAGTGTGGCATATTTAAACATCAAAGACAATTTATGTAATCTTAAAGCAAAGCTTATTCAAAGATCTGCAAGAGATTACAAATAGTAAGTTTTCTGTAGGTACCTGAAGGATTATTTTTTAAGGAGTTTATCACAGCGCTAGTAACCAACATCACATCAGGAAATAGTTCATACTGGGCTCTTTGGTCAATATCTTGCACTGCCTGATGTGCCAAAGTATAGAATTCATTGAACATAGCAAAATATGCGCCTTCAATCATTTCTAATAAGAAACTAGGTGAAACTGGTATTCTGGACACCTTTCCAGACGAAACAACATTTTTCTTCTTGAATCCTTGGGTAACTATTCTGTAATCATAAAAATATTGACAGATTAAAACCTCTAATAAGTAGCTCCTCGGTACATAATAACAAATAATATGGTAAGAAGTCCCATACAGTTAACACTAGCAATAATACACAGCCTAAAGGAATATGCATGAAATACAAAGCTCTTTTTATTTATAAAAAATGCCTTGTATTGGCCTATAAGTTATAAAGATTGTGGTACACTTGTTTAAGTTTCTAATACATCACTTATTTTACAATTTACTGTTTTATGTAGCATGTTTTTGGTGAAACGGAACGCTCTTTCAAAACGCATCGTCCTCGATAACGCCGGTATTGACGTCATAGTCCATTGTGTCAAAAAAACACTTATTTGAAAAGTGCTTAAAGTTTCACTAAAATTTTATTATAATATTGTTATTGCAATTTTTTTTTTAATTTTTCAAGTTTAAATTTCCATTTCAAATTTTTTACTTGAATAAAGCACATACAATTAGTAAAATTATTTTATTAGGGCCAAATAAATTAGATGTTGTTTACATCTAATTTATTTGGCCCTAATAAAATAATTTCACTATCTGCCTTGTTTAGGCAGATAGTGGATAATGACGTCACATCATGGCCGCGACAGCTACGGACGTTTGAACTGTCGTAGAAAATTGCTATAAAAAGTTTTCGTGCGACAAGCAGCAGTTGAACTTAACTTTTAATATTTTTCTTGGGTTGATAGTACTTACTGTATTTTATTGATTTAAGTGAAGAAAAAATTACGTGCATATATTGTAGTAGTTGGGTCGTTCGTTCTTTTTTAGTGACAATGGTCTGTCACTCACCTCATTTTGTGTCATATTAGAGTATGGATTATTATGTATTCATTGTTTGAATCTACATCCTCATCGCTTTAAACCTTTTAATACTAAATAATCTTTAACTTTCTTTAGATACTTAATAATTTTTTTGCATGTGTTGATTTTTCATTAAATACTGTGACAGAGTACTTAGTAATAAAATTCATAATGATGTCCTACCTAAAAAGTACCACACTGTCAGTGTTTTCTCGAAAATCGCCACAAAACAAACAACATTATGGGCATGAAAACAAAGATTAAATGATTCAAATGAAAAGCAAATGCATTTGCAAAAAAATATCTAACACTGAAATCAAAATATTGTTAAGTAAGTACTTGAAAAACTCGAAGAACTGAAAAACACCAATTCATTATCACGAAAAAAGAAGAACGAACCATTTAACTGTTTACCTGGATGCAGCAATGCAGAAATGTCTTAACGCCAGTTTTGGTAACAAGCTCAGTTGGCGATTGTAAATAAATAGCAAAGCCGACATCACTTTCAACCGATTCTGTGCATTAAGAACTTCAACTTGTGGGTGTGGTCCCCAGCTAACAAGTTTAGTATTGCACTCTTCCCACCTTCGTAATGCACTTTCTGTAAGAAACTGAGATCCCAAAGAAAGCGGCTGAAAATAAACAAGGCATTGGTTAAGAGTCCGTGCACAAAGTTCAGTCGCAAGAGTTTAGGCAAATTCGTTGCGATCCTATGTTAGTGTGCATTGTTCATGCAGATACACGCACACACGGGTGAAGATCGAGCGTAGTGATCGCTTAAACCATTTTGATCCTGTAGACGATATTATTTTATGATACATAATTATAAAGTCAGTACGGTTTAGAAATAAAAGTCTGGAATGTGTCTACTGTATATTTATCGCAATCAAAATAAAAATGGTTTAATTTTGTATTAGAAGAATTTAGATACATACAAACATTTTACAAAATGATAAATAAAAGTGCGAGTTGGACTCGCGCACTGAGGGTTCCGTACAAACTTTTTAAAGGACAAACTTATTTTTTCTGGATCTGGGACTTTTGTGCGAAAAGACAAATGCGCGCATGGACTTTTGCGCGATTGGACTTATGCGCGAACGGACTTTTACGCGCCTGGACACTTGCGCGAATGGACTTTTGCTCGATTAGACTTATGCGCGAACGGACATTTGCGCGCCAAGACACTTGCGCGAATGGACACTTGCGCGACTGGACTTTAGCGCGACTTAATGGCCACTGAGGTTCACTCTGTAGGGTAAACATAACATACCCCTGTTATTTATACTTGAAGGTGGTCGTCTTTTGGTTTTTCTGTCATGGATGTCATTTTCATGGTTAAGGAGACGCTGATAACGAAATGAGATCAAAATGAAAATCCAAGATGGCGCCGAGGAAAACTTCTGTTTTTTCCATCATGGGTGTCATTTTTATGGTTTTCGGGGTCGCTGATTACGAAAATGAGGTCAAAATGAAAATCCAAGATGGCGCCGAGGAAAACTTCTGTTTTTTCCATCATGGGTGTCATTTTTATGGTTTTCGAGGTCGCTAATTACGAAAATGAGGTCAAAATGAAAATCTAAGATGGCACCCAGGAAGCAAAAAAATTAAAATAATCAGCGACCTCAAAAACCATGAAAATGACACCTACGTTGGAAAAACCGAAGTTTTTTCTCGACGCCATGTTGGATTTACATTCGACCTCATTTTCGTAACCAGCAACCCCCAAAACCATGAAAACGACACCCATGACAATAAAACCGAATTTTTTTTTGGGCGCCTTCTTGGATTTTTAGTTTCACCTCATTTTCGTAATCAGCAACCCTAAAAACCATAAAAACGACACCCATGACGGAAAATAAAAAAAATTTCCTCGGCGCCATCTTGGATTTTCATTTTGACCTCATTTTCGTTACCAGCAACCCCAAAAACCATGAAAACGACACCCATGACGAAAAGTCAAAAATTTTCCTCGGCGCCATCTTGGATTTTCATTTTGACCTCATTTTCGTAACCAGCAACCCCAAAAACCATGAAAACGACACCCATTACGGAAAATCAAAAAAAATTCCTCAGCGCCATCTTTGAGTTTCATTTTTACCTCATTTTCGTAACCAGCAACCCCAAAAACCATGAAAAAGACACCCATGACGGAAAATCAAAAATTTTCCTCGGCGCCATCTTGGATTTTCATTTTGACCTCATTTTCGTAACCAGGAACCCCAAAAACCATAAATACGACACCCATGACGGAAAAACAACAATTTTCTCGGTGACATCTTGGATTTTCATTTTGACCTCATTTTCGTAACCAGCAACCCCAAAAACCATAAAAACGACACCCATGACGGAAAATCAAAAATTTTCCACGGCGCCATCTTGGATTTGCATTTTGACCTCATTTTCGTAACCAGCAACCCCAAAAACCATGAAAACGACACCCATGACGGAAAATCAAAAATTTTCCTCGGCGCCATCTTGGATTTTCATTTTGACCTCATTTTCATTATCACCAACCCCAAAACCCACGAAATCGACACCTATGAAGAAAAATATCGCTCGCTCACTCGACCCCGCCATACCCTTCTTGTATACCTCCTACTACACACACACACACGCACACAACAACATACGGCATTTTCTTACGTGACGATTTCTACCAAATCGCACTTCCAAAATAGAAAATTATCTTTATTTTAAAATCAAATTGTAGGTAGGTACCATAGGTTACCATGAAAGCCAATAATAATATTAAGTAGTGAAATCCCCTAAATGAAAGAATTTTCGGAATCGGATCAGTAGTTCCGCAGATTATTACCCTTACATACAACATATTAAGTACAAACAAAGAAACTTAACTTTAAATAATATGAAGACGAAATAAATCTTAATAAACAACCAACGTCAAAAAAAACTCTTATCTTAATACAATCAAAAAGTTTAATAATTTTAATATAAATACTGGATCGAAATGTGGTAGTCTGCGTATATCTCGGAAATATATTCACGTAATAACTCGGGAGCGCTTGCGAAGCAAAGTGATACGTGCTCACGCTGGGAGAGCCCTTTCGTTACTGACGGGCAGTGTTGCCAGATGGAATCTGAAGAAATCAGTAGAAAAATTAAAGTTTTAGCAGTAGATCGGAGTAAAAATCAGTAGATTTAAAAAAGTCATACCCACATGAGGTAAAAAGGAATTGAGCTTGAATAGAACAAGACAAAAAAAAATCTAATAGTCCGTCAAATAGATTTCCAAAAAAATATTGGACACGTATTTTTTCTTTTTTCACATAAACAAAAATGAAGACGATACAGTGCGTCGAAAACTCGTGTGACGTCACATTTGAGTACATTTTTTACTCAAATGTGACGTCACAAGCCAAACTCATGACCTTTGACACGTTTTACCTTCGTCAATTTTTATTAATTTGTTAGAACAAAGAAAACGTACCGAATATTTTTCGATACTTACTACCGTTGCTGAACAAATGTCATGTTATTTAGGCCTTTAAGCCAGATGACTCGACACGTCGTCAATAACAAGATGATACGATCTGATTTGAAAAAAAGCAGGTAGATTTCCAATCAAGGCAGTAGATCAGTAGATTTTTTTTAAATCAGGTAGATCTACTGCTAAATCAGTACATCTGGCATCACTGCTGACGGGATCGGGTTTGCGCGGTCGATTATATAGTTCACTTTGCATTTAATTTACGAAATGAAGTTATTGTTTATTTATAAATTAAAATTCAGATTCTATTAAAAAGCTACCTTGAGATTAAGAATTATTTTTTTAATTTTCTTTAAAGTGTTTCTAAGGTATAGAAAAAAATACTTATTTGTCCCGACGTTTTCCACAAATTACGTTTTTTCAACATTTTTTTTCTGCTATATTTCGTATTGAAATCAATAATGTTTCTTGCTATGTTACGAGTAGACCATATAATGATGTTATTCATATTTTTTAATGTTCAGAATATTTGGTACTTAGTTCTTTTTTCAGCGAACCACAAACATCACTCGCTCGTTACTTTTGCGGAAAAGGGGTTTTGAATATGGGTGATTGCCATTAATATGTACATTATTTTAAAAAATTGTTCAAGCAGTCGACAAGATGAAGAACCTGTCTCTTATAATAAAAATAAATAAGGTTCAAATTCTTCTTGCCTTTCCCACAAGTAGTGATCAAAAATGTTCAAAATGCCTTAATTTTGTGCACGGGCCCTTAAAGTCTTGAAATATACTACTGTCAAAAGATTACCTGCCATTTATTGCAAGTTGGTCTCTCCAGGGTTCCATACAGACTTGTAGGTATTTTGTTATTAAACTACATATTATTATGTACGGTTCTCCGATTTTTTCCTTTACATGTGCTGTGAGACATTGCTTCTTGCCAAATTTCATTATTCTAGGTGAACAGGAAGTCGAAGTATAGGTTTAGATTCCCTTGTGAAATGGCATAATATACAACTATGGTCATAATACCTATTGATCGCCTTGACTTTCAAGTTTGTATTTGATATAAATTGCAACTTGATACCTCTATCCATTCCTGAGAAAAAGGGTTTTGACAGACAGACAACAAAGTGATGCTATAAGTTCCTTTTTCCTTTTGAGTTATGGAACCTTATAATCTACAGTGTAGATTATTATTATATTAGTGTAGATTCCACACTAATATTATAAAGAAGATAGATTTGTGTTATTGAGTGTGTATGTTTGTAATGAATAAACTCAAAAATTACTGCACCAATTTCAAAAATTCTTTCACTATTAGAAAGCTACACACCCTGAGTAACATAGGCTATATTTTATCCCCGTACTCCCACGGAAATGGGAACTAAGTGGGTGAAACCGCGTGACGTCCGCTAGAACTAAATAAATTAATATATATTTTTACCTCATGATATATGGAAGATTGAGCCAATGATGGTAGTCTGAATGATACTACTTTGGGCTTGCCTTCTTCATCTACCACTTCAAAGTTATACAAACCTGTAAATTGAATAACAAACGTAATTAAGCCAATATACCTCTTAGTGATTGAGCTATAGAAAAGATTGTTTGCATTATGTTTTACCAATCAATAATGTTTCAATGCAGCGGCATGTCTTCTTGTTTCCTTGAGCCACTGAGCTCAGATAGTTATAAATTAATGTAGGAACAAACTGTAGTGTAAATCTTTGTAACTCAACCTCCTTTGACCTGTAGAAGCTGAATAACTGTGTACAAACATTTTCCAACAACTGAAACGTTACATAAAGTATATTAGGACTATGTTCTAAAAGAAATAATAATATTAAACTAATGGAATACATGGTTTACAGTAAATTAAAATATGTACCTGTTCAAATTGTGAATCTTTCTCTATTTTACCACTAGTATTAGCATCATCTTCACTATAGAACAGGTTAAAAATGACAGTAGCTATCTCATGATTGTGTTCATGTTCAGCTGCAAAACTTTTTATTTCATTTTCTTGCAATGCTGCATACTCACTGAGCCACTCAGATATCAGCTGTTTCCATTCTGCCATTGCGACAAATGTAATTCTCTTTACACCTGTGCAGAAATAGATTGTAGTCCGTGGTAAAACGCAGTTTAACTTAGTCTAGAAATGATTTTTAGATCCACTTTAATTGTATTTTCATAAAATCAATGTTTTTATTATTTGTTCCAGTCTCGCTTAGGCTGTTGTTTTTCTATTTTTTTCTTGTTTAAATACTTATATGCCTGTGCAGCACGACATTTGGATAAGTTCGACTCAAATAAATATTAATTTGGATGTGTTTAGCCACACCCTGTGTGCTACTGATAATGTCAATAACATCAGTATTATTGAAATAGAAACGTACTAAGTAATTTTAACGTAATAACTACGAAATCTTGTCGGATTATACTGTAACAAACATTATATCCGTAAAAAAATAATAGATCTAGGAATTATGAACTGTTTTTATTGCAATGTGATGATGACATACCTGTCAATTCAAGGCTTTTTCGTATAACTGCATCAATAATCGCTTAAATTTCGTTACTGCACCGCAACAGGCACATATTATTATTAATATTTAACTTTTTTCCTAAAATTAAATGGAATAATGGAATTGGACCCACAAAAACACAGACAGATGACATGCATGACATGACATAGAGATGGGCGATTGTGAATGACATTATTCGAATAATTCGATTGTACAAGTCATTCAAATAATTCGAATGACCTTACAACTCATTCGAATTTGAACAAAAGCGAGATGTAAATAAAAATGTATTGCGTCGTCTCGTTCTTTCCGATTCAAATTTCATTGTTACTAGTTAGTGTATTCGAAAATCCGTAACGTCATCCAAAAGTAAACTCTATGTACTAAGAAAAAATATCCAATTTCGTATGGCAGATGAAATCATTAAACCATCGAATCGAACATTACTAGTTTGTATTTGAATATTCGTAGTTTTTGTTGCGCGCGAATAAGAAACTATTTTGATTGTAAAACCCACAGACATAGAGCATGGACCAATTATTATCTATCTAAAATTACCATACTCCTAGAAAATCCTCCTTCGACAACATTTTACTCGGAAATTAGTAACTAATTATTGCTTTAACTAAAAGTAATCTTTATTCTTACGAGTTAAAAGCTCAATTTTGTATGGCAAACTGAATGAATGAACTAGCGGTTTCATTCGAATTTGCGAACTAGCGATCGATTGTTTTTGTATTCGAATGTTAATATTAGTAGTATCAAACCGTTCGATTATTGAAATCAGTAACAATCGCCCATCTCTAACATGACATATGACATTACTGGACATTACAGTATGACAGAGCGTCCAGCCATTGCGATGGGTGGGCGAGTCGAGTTTTTCTGTTTCGCTTCGAATCAGAAAAACTCGAATCAGAGTCTAAACGAGTTGATTCAAATCGAGTTCATTCTCAACTCGAATCAACTCGCATAACTAACTAGCTAGCTACGGCCGAACAAGTGAGCGGATAACGAATGCGAGTGACCCGAGTTATGCGAGTGCGAGTGCACGCGAGTCTAAGATACGCCAACCGAAACTCGACTCGACAAATATTCATTTGTTTGTTTTGATTCGTATTCCGTCGCCGGTCGCCGTCGGCACACCTCGGGTTGGTTCGGGCTGCCCGCCGATCCATTTGGCTGCTGCCGCGAAGCGGATCCCATCCGGTTGATGCGAGTCGAGTCAACTCGAGTTGCGATTCGAGTTAGCATTCGAGTCAACTTGAGTTGCGATTCGAGTTAGCAGCCGAGTCAACTCGAGTTATCCGAGTTGGAAGAAATTCGACTCGTAACTTAACATCGCTCTCAAGTGTCTTCTTGTTGTCTTGGCGAGTTTACATAGAGCTTAGCAATAAAGCATCATTATTTTTATGTCACCTTGATAACTGAAAAAAAAAATCCTTGACGGAAGGTTTGTCAAGGATGTTCTTATATCATTGGGACGCGTTCTATTAACAAAAATATTCATGCTTAGGGCCTGCGCAGACGACTATTCGTGACGCATTTTTTAGTCTGTAAAAATAGAACATTATGCATTAACGCATACGACGCGCAAAAAGTAAAGCGCGGCGACCAAAAATCACGCCGCCGCGCCGTGCTGCACAAAAGTGCGCGTAAAAAATAGAACGTTTGCTTCAACGCGCGATAACGCAGACTGCGCACCACAGAACACATATACCTACTCTAGGAGAGACCAAAAATCACGCCGCCGCGCCGTGCTGCACAAAAGTGCGCGTAAAAAATAGAACGTTTGCTTCAACGCGCGATAACGCAGACTGCGCACCACAGAACACATATACCTACTCTAGGAGACTTGCATACTATAAGTGTGCTGTGCACACTTAAAGTAAGCAATTTGCACTCGAATAGAATGATCGAAGTATTGGAAATATCTTGTGAACAGATTTTAGTAAAACTCGCAAAGAATGGTTGACTTTTATTTCAATAATTTTTCAATGTGACATACATCTTTATAAACAAAGTTAACTAGCAACCGATGTAGGCTTACAACCTCTTTAACACCCCCACTGTATGCCTATACATTTTTTAAAATAGTCCTGCTTAACTTTAGTAAGTCCTTTTGTAAAGATATCAGCGGGCATCTCATCAGTCTTACAATATTTGATACTGATTTCATTTGCCTCGGCCAATTCCCTCACATAATGGTATCTTATGTTTATATGCTTAGACCTCCTACCGACTGTTGGCACGTACACTAATTTTATAGCACTTTGGCTGTCGCTGAACAGATCAATTGTATTATTCAGACCTGTCAGTTCATGGTAGAGACCTTTGGCACAAACTACCTCTTTCGGTGCTTCGCAGATAGCGACATACTCTGCTTCAGCCGTACTGAGGGCGACGCAACGTTGCTTGCGGGTCTGCCAGGAAACTGCAGCACTGCCAAGGGTAAGCATATAGCCTGTGAACGAATGTCCATCAGCGTTGGCACCCCAGTCCGCATCGGCATATGCAACCAGAGGATTGCCTGTCTTCTTGTAGACCAATTTGTGATCTACTGTACCCTTTAGGTACCTTAGTACTCTCTTGAGTGCAGCCATGTGAGTCGAATTCCAACAAGAATTAAACTGACTCAGGTAGCTCACTATGAATGTGATGTCAGGTCGTGTGCCACAGGACAGGTACATGAGTGAACCCACAATCTCCTGGTAGCTCATATCTACAGTTGGATCGCCTTTCTCCAATCTGAGATTAGTCTCTGTAGGAGTCGCAACAACTTTGCAATCTTCCATTCTATACTTTTGGAGGACCTTCTTTATGAAGTGTCTTTGGTTGAGCTCCACTTGTCCCTTCCTTTGCGTGAGCTCCATGCCCAGACAGTCCTTTGCCAATCCCAAATCTTTAATTTTGAAGGCATCCCCAATCTTTGCTTTCACGGCCTGAATCTCGTCAATATCATGCCCAAAAATGTAGAAATCGTCTACATATAAGGCTATAGCTAGAATTTTGCTTTTGACCTTCTTCAGGTATACGCATGGGTCATATTTTGACCTCGTGAACCCGATCTCAATTATATGAGCGTGAACCTTCACGTTCCAACATCTTGCTGCCTGCTTCAGACCATATATGGCCTTCTTCAGCTTGCAAACCTTTCCTTCTTTCCCCGTCATGATGAAGGCCTCTGGCTGTTCCATATACAGGTCTTCAGCAAGATCACCATTCAGGAAAGCGGTCGTGACATCGATATGATGTACTGTCAATCCAATTTCTGCCGATAGCGCCAGCAGTAGTCGGACCGACGACAGTTTAACCACTGGTGCAAAGGTTTCGGAGTAGTCCTCCCCCCACTTCTGGGAATACCCTTTAGCCACCAGTCTTGCTTTGTGGCGCTGCACTGTCTCATCAGCGCCAATCTTCAGCTTAAATAGCCACTTGCATTTGACTACGTTCGCTCCTCTTGGGCGATCCACCAGCTCCCAGGTTCCGTTCTCGATGAGCGAGTCGTACTCTTGCTTCATCGCATCCAACCACAGGTCCTTATCTCCGCGGTCCATTGCATCCTGTACCGACACAGGATCATGCAAGCTGAGAAAATTATATTCATAATCTTCCTGTCTATTTGGAACTCTGGTCCTTTGAGGATATCGAGGCCCCTCTACAGCTGGTTCAGCTTCTCGTTCTTCGCTTCTGTCAGAATCGGATATGGAATCGATTGAATCATGGAACTCCTCAGATTCTACTACAATGTTTTCGAGTATGGTGGACCCGGTTGCTGGAGCTGGTACGCTCTGGCTTGGAACTTCCTCCTCAGTTTCCATAGCCCCGGTAGTCCCTCCTGTGATGGGGACTACGAAAAATTCTTCAGGAACATCCACCACCGGCATCTTAGTTAGCGATTTGTTTGGAGGTCCGAGAAAATCCATATTGTCCTTGGACTGATTTGGTAACCTCTCATCAAACACGGCATCCCGAGCAATAATAATCCGCCTTGGATTATTCTTAACATCAGCAAACTTAAACCCCTTTTGATCCTCACTATAGCCAAGAAATATAAGTTCTCGTGTCTTGGGATCAAACTTTTTGAGGCTTCCATCCTTAATAAGAACCTGTGCCTTTGAACCAAACACTTTTAAGTGCGAAAGGTCCACTGCCTTTCCGGTCCACACCTGTTCAGGGACCTGTTGCGAAATAGCCATAGTAGGCGAGCGGTTTTTCAGATAAATCGCCGTTAGAACTGCTTCACCCCAATATCTTTTATTGAGATTGCTTTCTGCTAGCATGCATCTTGCCTTTTCGACGATTGTCCGGATGGTTCTCTCCGCAACTCCATTTTGCTGTGGAGTGTGCGCTATAGTTGTCTGATGTTGAATTCCACGATTTTTTAGGTGATCCTGGAATTCCTTACTGGTGTACTCGCCACCATTGTCGCTTCTTAACTTCTTAATCTTTTGGCCCGTTTGATTTTCAACTAATGCCTGAAACTCACGAAACTTCCCGAAAACTTCTGATTTGCATTTCAGCAAATAGCCATAAACTTTCCTGCTATAGTCGTCAACGAATAGCAGTATGTATCTTTTACCGCCCCATGACTCCACCTCAATGGGACCTGCAACGTCACTATGGACCAGTTCCAAAATCTGTGAAGCTCTATTGAATTTCCTTTTTGGAAACTTCTTCACGCATTGCTTGCCTTGACTGCACGGTACACAGGGGTTCTTGCAGTTCCCAAGGCTATAACGAAGGCCCTTGACGATGTTCTTAAGTTTGTGCATTTCAGATTGGGATAAGTGGCCCAATCTCCTATGCCACAACTCAAAGTCATCCTGACTTTCTCCTAAGAGAACCGTCGCCTTGTTACTCCCCGAACCTAAAACATAGAGTCAGTTTTGTTTGCGTGGCGCTGTAAACAATACGTTCCCATCCACAGATACATTGCCATTGAAAACTCTGCAACGATTTTTGTCAAACACTACAACCTTGCCATTATCAGTGCACTTGCCAACAGACATCAAGTTGGTGACTAGTTCTGGAATCAACAACACATTATTCATTGTTAGTCCTAATGGACGTCCCTTGTGACGTATGTCCAACTTAACAGTACCTTGCGAGGTAGATACTATTTTGTCATTATTTGCGCAAGTAACAGCTTTCGAACTGCTTGCTATAGGTGTTAAAATAGACTTATTTGATGTCATGTGTGATGTCGCGCCACTGTCTACCACCCAGCAATTATCCCCACTAGCGGTAAGTAAAGTAACATAATCTGTAGAATCATCATCAATAATCCTGCCTACAGCCGCTAAATTGCTCTCAGTCTTACCTTGTTTGACTTTGAAGAGCTTACATTGCCATTTAAAGTGACCTTTCTTTTTACAAAAATGACAAACTATTTTCTTACGAGCGCTACCACTACCACTACCACCTGCAACATTAGCTAACACCGTATCGTCCTTATCATCATTCACTTGATGTCGGTGACCTTCACGCAGAAGAGCCGCTATTACGTTCTCCGATGATAATTCCTTACCAGAATGTTCCATGGCCATTACCAAAGGGTCATAAGAATCCGTCAAACCAGCCAAGAGAATAACCGCGATGAATTCATCATTCAGTGCAGCTTGGATTGCTTCCAGGGCTTGATGCGTAGCTTGCACTTTATTGACGTAGGCATCCATATTTTGAAAATTATCCAGTTTCAATGAAAATAACTTACGCAGCAGACCTAATCTTCTTATTAGACCACAGTCAGCATATGCCTTTTTGAGCGCATTCCATGCTTGCCATGAGGTTTTGGCATTCTTGACAATGGTGATGCCATTGATTTAAATAGTAAAGATACGGTCGTCCGAACGTTCGCCGAACGCGGTCGCCATACAGAAACACTAACGCCATCTATTAGAACTACTATGAACTACGATGTCAATCGGCGTGGTCTGCCCCTAGACGTAACCTTGTAAGAGCGGGTATTTTTCGCACCGAATCAGTAGGAAATCTGCAAATTAAATACGTATTTTCACTGTACTTATAGATTTTTACCAGTAAGTACATAAAAACACATTTTGCTTGTAATAAACAATAAAAAATTATTTTATACATATAAAATTAATTTTATGATATGAATTCTTAAATCTTTTCATTTCATCGGCTAAAACGCGCGCCGCTGCAAAGTTATGTCTAACTTTTACGCGGCTTCGCGTCGTCTTTGCCAAACGTTGAGACATACGAAAGAAAATTGTTTTAAATAATGTTAGAAGTTGATATAATATTTTTTTTTAACTTACCGGTGATAAGAAATGTTATCATTTATTTTATTGTGCTTTTTGTCGTAGTTCACGCATCCCTTCACGACACAACTTGGCATTTTTGCTTGTAAAATTTACGACCGCTCCCGAAGACAGCCGAACGCGTTCTAGTTTAGTTCGCTATAGGGAAGACCATTTTGGGACCACGTTCGAGGCGTCATTGTAACATGCGGTCCACCCAGTCCTTACGCAGTAATATATATGTCAATGGGTGATGCACTGTTCTGCGATTGACAGGCAAATCTTTGCCCTTGCCCTTTCGTCGCGTTTCCGGTCTTCAGGTTTGGGAGTTTGGGAACGCAAGAAGAGAATGTTCGTTCCCTTTTGTTTCGTACTCACGACCTGAGCTCACGACGACGATGTTCGATGAAGATAAAATCAAACGTAGACTAAGTAATTAAATCATATAATGTTGAAACTTTCTGATGATATACAGTACACGTTTATCACTGGTGAATATTTTAGTAATGGTTACAGTCTCAAATATTAATATAAAAGCAAATCAGAGTTGTAAAAATAACTTGTAACGACTGCCTGATCAAGCCCAGTGTCTCACAGACTATCTAGGCTAGTGTTGCCAGCGCTTATCGTTGCGTTCATAAACGCCACACCACCCCCCCACGGAGAAGGATGAACCGGTTATTCGAAATCGGAGAGATCCTTAAACTTAACTCGTCTACCGGAACGAGTGGTATACGGCAGTTTTGGGGCAGTTGGATTGCTGTCCCTGGATTTTGCAGGTTCTATAGGTCTCTTATGGAGGTCAACAGTCGTGTGTGTCGTAGGTTCTGAGGGCTTCTTTGGATTCTCATTTTCGGTAGGTGTCGTGTGATCTATGTGTGCCGGTTTTACTCGATTTACACTAACGGTCACGGTTTTGTGTTTAATTTCCAGTGTGATAGTTTTCCCATCACTAGCACGATCTACTATTCGGTACGGGCCGGTATATGGTGGCTGTAACGGTCGTCTAACAGAATCATCTCTAAGGAATACATGCGTCGCTGAAGAAAGATCTTTAAATATAAAAATAGATGGTTGTGTATGCCGAGATGCCGGGATGGGTCGCACAGTCGACATTTTACGTCGAAGTTGTACGACGAAATCTGCTGGGTCATAGAAATTATGTGGTTCATCGGATGCTACGAGCAATTCACCGGGCAATCGAAGCGGTTCCCCGTACACCATTTCAGCCGCTGTGGCTTTCAAGTCTTCCTTGAAAGCGGACCGCATACCGAGAAGGACAAACGGCAACGCGCGCACCCATGAGTCCTGGTGGCACATGAGGGCCGCTTTAAGCTGGCGATGGACGCGCTCGATCATGCCGTTGGCGCAGGGATGGTAAGCTGTCGTTCTAGTTTTCGTGGTGGCGAATTGTATCATTAGTCGGCGGAACAGGTCGGACTCGAACTGAGCTCACGACGACGATGTTCGATGAAGATAAAATCAAACGTAGACTAAGTAATTAAATTATATAATGTTGAAACTTTCTGATGATATACAGTACACGTTTATCACTGGTGAATATTTTAGTAATGGTTACAGTCTCAAATATTAATATAAAAGCAAATCAGAGTTGTAAAAATAACTTGTAACGACTGCCTGATCAAGCCCAGTGTCTCACAGACTATCTAGGCTAGTGTTGCCAGCGCTTATCGTTGCGTTCATAAACGCCACAGGAGTAACGAAATTTTCACTCACACAGTCCCAGAGCCCCGCATCTATTAATAGCATTTCGATGCTGAAGGCCCAACTGCCATAATTATTTCGGCCTGTGAGCTTTTTGATCGCACTCGTTGAACTTTCCATCTTTATATCTGGTCGAATTTACTATATATAACTGCCCTACGCATTAACGAGGCACGGTCTGGGCCCATAACCTATTGGAAATATCTTGTGAACAGATTTTAGTAAAACTCGCAAAGAATGGTTGACTTTTATTTCAATAATTTTTCAATGTGACATACATCTTTATAAACAAAGTTACCTAGCAACCGATGTAGGCTTACAACCTCTTTAACACGAAGATGTGCGTCGTGTGCGTTGAGTTTGCGTAAAATCCGCAAGTTCCGCGACGGCCGGGCCTTTTGGTTTGCCATGCAGACATTTTGTGCGCCACAAACTCACAAAAAGTCTGTCCTTTAAGCAGGCCCATAACGTACCTATGCTTACCGCAAACACCGCAACTTTGATTGGCCTTTTGAATGACATTATTTTAGGAAAACCTCAGTGTGTCATCCAGTTCGTTGTTGTTTTAATTGATTGGTGGGAGTTTCAAATAGATCGAGTTTCTTTCTCTAGTAGTAGTTTCTTTACCTTTGTTCTATAAAAAGAACAAAGATAAAAAAAAATAAACATCGACGGTTTCTTTTTACTTCTGCGGTGGCGAAAGCAGGTGCTGCACACTGTGCGTGGCGCTGTGTTCGTGTAATGCTACTTACTGTTTCCATGGATGCGTAGTGTTGCTGACTTTTTAGTTTTCATTATTTTATATTTTAGTCGAATGGTTTATATATTTTTATTTCTAAGGGGCATCACTATTTATTTAGTGCTGTGCAACTGCCTGCAACTTCATGCCACGTAATAGAAATGTCAATGCCAAAATTGTTGCGGTTGTAAAGAATTTTTAATTTGACGAAAATAAAATACAAACTTCAAATATAATAAAAATTGCCGGTATTAGGCATTTGTACTTTTATAAATAACCAATGGGTTCCTCCCAGAGTACTGAAGTGCCAGGAGGCGGCTCTGAAGGATATCATGTTTTGCGGGTTTGTGTTGATAATTTTTATAATTTGTTACTGTTTTATGATATATCGCTCACTGCCCGTGTTTTTGGCTTTTAGGTACAGGATGGATCTCCTGGTCAAAAAGCGAATCTGGAAGCATTTTTCGACTTTATAGTAGCTATTGAAGATACAAGATTGGACCAGGATAATGACACTCTCAAGGAGTTGTTGAAAAAAAATGTCGATAAAACAATCAAAATGCTAATCTATAGTAGTAAAACCCAAACCGTGAGGGAAGTAATGATAACACCTAGTGGTAACTGGGGCGGTCAGGGCTTACTTGGAGTTAGCATTCGATTTTGCTCATTTGAAGGTGCTAATGAAAATGTCTGGCATGTATTGGTATGTATTAATAATCTAGAGGATCTCTTTATAATCTTATTGGTTAAAACATTGAAATAACATTTTATTCTTAGTACATGTTTGAAGACATTTTGTAATCAATAATTATTTTTAAACTTATGTACACCACAATTTGAGTCAGTGTCATACTGTTTATTCGAAGTTTACGATTGGTTATTATAATTTGCTCTTGTTAGCTTCATTTTAATATGCAAAATACTTAATTTTCAGGAGATACATCCAACATCCCCTGCAGAACTGGCTGGTCTGAGGCCATTTTCTGATTATATAATAGGAGCAGATTCTATTATGCATGAGAGTGAAGACCTATTTACATTAATTGAGGCCCATGAAGGCAGGGCTCTGAAGCTTTATGTGTATAATGTGAATGATGATACTTGTAGAGAAGTGCACATTACCCCAAATCATAGTTGGGGAGGCGAGGGTAGCCTTGGGTGTGGAATAGGCTATGGATACTTGCATCGAATTCCAATAAGAAGTGCTCAAGCTCTGCCTGCAAAACAATCTTATACAGCTAGTGCACCAATGGTATGTAATACTTGGTCTTCAAAGTTATTTTCCACAATAAATTGACTTTATTGAATTGTAGGTTTAATCCACATTATTAACTTTTCAGGTGGCACAAACTGTTAATGTTCAACAGAATCTGGTACCAGGTGTACAAAATCTGAATATTGATGATGATAAGACCCCATTGATGTCTGCATCTCAAGTCTCAAATGTTAATGCAGAGTATCCACAAGGTGCACCTCCACCATTCTTGTCAGGAGTGCCAATGGTAAATCCAGGTAGCTATGGGGGCCCTCCTGATGCTGCTATACCAACTTATCCACCTCAACAAGCTGGTCAGCAAATAATCTCCCAGCATCAACCTATTTCTCAAGCACAATCAGTTGTATCCAATATGGCAGCTTATTCTAGCAGTAAGTACTATAAATTTGTAAAAGTTTTTCTTTTAAAGCACTAGGCAAATCAGAGAAATTAAAATTTTCTTTTTTTTTAACACCTGTATAATTTTGTAAACACATATTTTTATAGTTGCAAATTAATCAAACATCGACATACAATTATTGCAAAAGAAAAAAAAATGATTTTTTGGTTATTATTATATTGTATGTTGGGTTGGTTGGTATCTGCAACTTCACATTCAAGAGAAAAATGTGTAATTTTATATATGAATGTTCTTTATTTTCAGATTTAGCAGATGCAACATTAACTAATCTGGGAAGCATACCATCTGTATCTAATATGCAACCTCCAGCTCCACTACCCAACTTACCTGGTATTCCTATGAATCAGCCTCAACCCTACATACCTATCATGCCTAACTACACTGCATCCCAAGTCCCTACATCTTCACCGTACCCTCAAAGTGCACCAAACTTAGTTCCCACTTTTGACATGAGCAACTTTGTTCAGGCCCCAATCCAGCCGCCTCCGATGTCCACCGGACTGCCAGTTGTTACGCCAGTTTCTTTACCAGGAATGCCGTCTATCACAGTGAGTGCTACGCTACCTGTCTCCACCATGCAGGAAATACATCAGCAGCAATCACAACAACACCAAGATTTATTATCGTGAAATGATAAAATTATTTTACTGTATGCCTATTTAATATTTTTAAGCTGAGATTTCTCCTATCAGCCCAAATTTATGTTAGTTTATTTTATGTTATGCTAAAATCATTCACTTGGAAGGCAGGTATAATGATTTTAGCATTGTATTATAAATATGATTTTCATTTATTGTAACTTTATTTTAACAAGTGCAAATGTTAAAGATATGTACCAAGAGCTGGGTATTTGACAAATACACTTAAGGTTTCCTTTTAGGTCTGCCTTCAAAGTTATTATAAGTGTACATTCAAAATGATAAATAAATAATAGAAAAAGGAAAAACAAGATTTTATTTATTTGGTACAATTCTATTGATACAAAATAATAATACATAGGTAGTGTCAAAGCATAATTATAAAACTATTTAAATTCTTTCTGTTCACCATCTTTAAATAAAATTTTCTATCACAAAATTATATATAATAAATTCATAAATTATTATTACTTGCAATTGTGTTATTGACGAATTATTATGATATGATGTATGGGTATTTAAAAAATATAGAACTGAACCAACTTAGTAGTACATTCTTTATTTCAGCACCTAGATAAATAACACGCCTTGCAAATAGTGTGTAGATAACAACAGTGTCGTAGTAGTGTGTAGATTTAATTGTCAGTTCTAGTTAGTTTTGTAAAAGAGGAATAGGGCAGAAATAGCAGAACAAAACGGAGTATGAAGTAAGGAATCTGTACTAGACTTGCGTGCAAAAAAAATCGACCCACCCCGTGCTCTTCCATTTGGAGCACGATTCAAAAAAATCTGATAATGATAAATAACTTTTAAACCGTTTAATAGATGAAAAGGTAACATATCAATAACCTTATTGGAAATTGTAGCATAAAATGGTTTTCTAACTTAACAGGCTTGAAATTAATACGGAACCCTAAAAACGGTTTCAAAAGCACAAATTTTAAATTACCGATTAAAAAAAGAATAAAAGGATTTCAAGCAAAAAAAAAACGAACTCGTTTCAATAGGTCGTATTGCTACCCCTTGCCATAATTGTAGCTTCAATACGGGTTTTCATCGACCTTATCAATTTTACGACGAATTCCTGAGGGATACCGTTCCACACCTCTTGGATAGCTTCTTTGAGTTCCTGCAATATGAGTCCAAGCCCTGACCCTTCTTTTAAGCTCATCTCATAAGTGTTCTATGGGATTAAGGTCCAGGCTCCTTGCTGGCCACTCCATTACAGGAATTTCGACCTGTGTAGGTAGATACTGGCAACCTGATGCGGCAACATGTGGTTCGGCATTATCCTGCATGAGCATGAATCCTTCGCCTGCAAAACCAGCGTATGGCATAACATGTTGTTCCAGCACCTCCTGAATGTAGCGGTGGGCAGTCAAAGTGCCAAGACGAGGCCCCGTTACGAACTCAAGTTTGCCTTTTTCCATCCAAAGAGATAACGCCCCAAACAGTCCATTGTCCATTTGAAGGAGGTTCACCTCCGCTACTCTTTCCTCAATGCAAGCTAGCGCAAATCGTTCTCCCTCTCTATGGGAAACTTTCTGTACACCTTAAACACCGTCTCTCAAAGAGAAAAAGGGGTGGGCCGATTTTTTTGCACGCAAGTGTAGTAGTATGAGGTGTTTTCAGGGCCAGCTTCCAACGAAAACTTATGGATGGCGCTGTGCAATAGGGAGTGTTATTTTTAGCTACTTGGTTGATCGAGCGTTTCCTATGAATATGAACATTATACTAATACAAATAAGTCAATGAAAAATTGTTAAGCTAATTGTCTACCAACTTAAACAGTCCGTATATTCCAGTATATTCAAATCACAACTGTCGTTCTTTAAGTTCTAGGGGTTGGCAATTACCTACACGGCAAAGGTCACATTTTAAAAAAGACTACTTATTAAGCGATACTCACCACGTCTGCGGAGTTTCTCTAGCTAATTTAATTTGAACCTGTAAAGGGTTTGAGTCAAATAACGTGCTAAATAACATTTGCAGATCTCGACTTTAGAATCACAGGAATATCTCATTCTTATTTCTCTTTAAACAGGCTGTAATCACAAAGGTCAACCAAGCATTCTGTACATCAAAATAAGTAGGTAACATGCTTAAAAGTTACAGCTAGTAAATGGTGTCGATTCTGTTGTGCACAAACTAAACATATAATTTAGGCTATTGCTATCTTTTTCTCTCTAATAAAACGAGAAAAAGACGGACGTAATTTAGAGTTGTCAAATTTAGTTGGAACTAATATTTCCATACAAATGAAGGGTGCACGTAAAAACATGTGGACTAAAAACACGGTGAAGCGCAAAGCATAAACTAGTTTGACATCTCTAACTTAGTTCATAGCTATAGCCGTCCTTTTCTTGCACTGCCTTTTACTAAAAGATAGCAATAGCCTAAATTAAGTTTAGTTTGTGCCAATGATATTATATAGTAAAAAGAGGTAGATATCGCACTAGCACGCACAAATTGTTGAGGACAAAGTGACACAATTGTTGCACTTTGATAGCTAGCTATCTCTTTCTATCTTATACGTTCCGTATTATCTATCGCTGTCGTAGTTTTAAATTACTCGCAACGATATCTGAACGCCATTCAGTATGAACATGGCGTATCTTCTATATAATATCATTGGTTTGTGCACAACAGAATCGACACCATTGCCTTTTTTAGGGTTTTTTGTGTGAAAAATCAAGCTCAAAATAACGCACTCAGACATTGCGCTGATGGATGCATTGAATAATACTGGGGTCATGGAGAAAAAAAGTGTGAAAATGTGGGAACTTTGACCTTCATTATGTCGGTAACAAGAAGTTGCCCAGGTTCTATGTTCAAGTTAAAAAAAAAAAAACCGCCACTATGGGAAGTGCCGGGGTGTTTTTACACCCGTTAAATTTACTATTTTACCCACAGACGTAAGAAGAGTTTTACCTGCTCAGTATGGGTTGCCATGATGTTGGTATTAGCCGCATTTGTCGTGTATCACAAATACTCACAATACAAGTGGATAGAACATCGTGTTGTAACCTTTACGGTTTTAATACGTGGACGGGGTCCGCTGGTTTCGTAAGGACGCTTTCATCGTGCCTACTATATACACACACAAGTGCACACATTCGGTTGTGATTATTGTGTGTAGGTACGTTTTAATAAACAAAATGTTACATAATAATTCATAAAATAATAATAATAAAATAAATAAATAGGATATAATAATATATATATTATAATTATTAATAGTAATTTATGTGGCTTTATGTAGAATATTTGTAATCGTAGGCCTTTAATAAAGTTTTCTAGAATCTAAACCAATGAGAAATAGGGTTAGTTTCTAGTTAAAAAAAAAACCGAGTAGTCTTTGGGGACTGCCGATAGAAGTGAAAACAAAAAGTACACAGGCCCCGCCCCAGTCGTAGCACTGGTTATGCCCCGCGCATGCCAATGTGGTGCTACGCCGTAGCGGATGCTACGAGTGCTACGAACGGCTACGAAGCGTGACCGCACGTTACGTTACGTGACGATGAGTTCAATGTTTGCCTTCACCCAAAAAGTGCTCAACGCGCCTAAAGAAGTTTTCACTTCAAAAAGAAGTCTGTTAACAACGAGTGAATAACTTGCATATGCACGATTAGTATAGTAAGCGGACCTGCCGAATTTCCATCAAGATTTACTTTTCTATTATCTAGCTCTTAGTATAAGTAGGTACCTACTGCAAAATACGAACAATACGATTGATTTTACAATTATCTAAGTTTAGTTTCAAACAAGTCTTACTGACTACAGCGATAAAATAAAGATTCGTTATGATAGAAGACGTGTGATGAATTAGCGATACCTACTCGCTTTTCAAACTACTGCATTGTTGATACATCTAGACCAGAGGTTCCCAAACATTTTTTCTGGTAGACAACTTTCAAAATTTTCTGGTTTCGGTGGACCCCCTCTGCTGCATTTTTTTCAAGCCCGTGGACCAAAAAAGAAGCAATGTTAGTTTTATAACTGCTATGATTGCATTGAGATAACTTCTAAGATTTGTTTTGGCAAAAAATCTGAAAATTAGCATCCTAAAGTTTCAAAATGCTTTTTTTTAAGTCTCAAACTCAATACGACCATTTTCACCGAAATACAACCTGTCATTACCGGAACATTTGTTTTTATTTATTTTTTCGAGTAGATTATTAATTGCCTATACATTTATAGATCAGACAAAGCCAAGATAACATTTTTGTTCTTTAGTATCGAAACCAGATACATTTTCGTGAACCCCCACTTACAACTCGTGAACCCCCATTTTTTTTTAAGCCACGTAGTCCCCCGACGGGTCTCCCGTGGACCCTTGGGGATCCACCTGGACCACTTTGGGAACCACTGGTCTAGACAATTGCTACTTAATCATATAAACCTACTTGCAGAATGGCTCAACAAGTAGAGGTCTCTGGCAAATGATTTTCTGAAGTGGGATCAAATTTAAGACTATTTGATATGTTATGGTCATCTGGTGGGGGTTTTTCTGGGTCTAGACCAAGGGCAAAATTATCGTAGCCTCGTGTGAGTGTGGGAGCATCGCTGTAGAACACTCCCCCGGCCATCTCGGACAGTCGTCGTCGACGTCGCGTGTCTTTGTCGTCGGCCGCACCCGGGGGACGCAAGCTCGAGCTACGACGACGCTCCGAGCCAAGCCGAGTGGGCACCCTTAAAGCTCGCTATTGTGAATTAAAAATATTTCATTAGAAGATAGGTAGGTACACCATTAGAAGGAAACTTAAAACTAAATGAAGAATCTTTAAAGTATTTTACTTTTATTGTCAAACGTTTTTCCTTTCTGAAAAGCTAAATAGGTACCTAGTAACGAGATCTTGATACAAATTAAATTATGTTAGGTAAAAATATTTCATTTTTTTTTATTAGTCCAGACGAATGTATCCTAATGGTCCTACCTTGAATCTCTTGGGCAGAGAGTTAAGGAGCGCGACCACAGGCGGTGAGATCAGGTCGATGGGCACTTGCGCCGGGTCATTGACGCCCGTCAGGACGGACACGATCAGTCCCGCCACCAACGTAGCGGCACATCCCAGACCGGAGTACCACAGATATGACACACGGAACAGCCAAAACACAGCCTCATCGCGGTTTTCACTGAAAACAGACCGGACAGTCAGTTAGGTTTTGTTTGCATTAGGTAATATAATAAAAGTGGCAACATAGGCTACCTATAACTTGGGCTAAGAAATAGGCACAGACCCAACTTACGTTTAGCACAAAATTGGACTCTATAATGCGTGAGGCAGGTGCCGAAGTCAATAATCACGATAAAGAATACTTACTCTGGGTTCATAGTCATATGCGTGGTCATGTTGTAGGGCGCGACACAGCCGTCGGTGGAGGCGGGCAGGCGCGGCAGGGACAGCTGCGCCAGCTGCGCGCCGCCGCCTGCCACCACCACCACCAGCAGTCCGAACACGCCGCCCGCTACTGCACCCTGAACATAATAACATCACATCACACCTCTAAATAATCCCTGAATGGTTTAGCATATTTCGCTCATTATGCGTTTAAGTTTCATATTGTAAAGCGGGGGCACACCTCTATTGACATCGGGCCGTTACTGAGAAATTCTGATCGGAAATCTTTATCCTACTTACTTTACTTACAACCATACAATATTTCGGTAAGATTGGGACTTGTGAGTAGCATGCAAGTTAATTTTCTTCATCCCTCTCTAAGTATCTATCCGTTTATCATTCTAAGTAATTTGGTTTTAAATGAAACCTATTCATGAGGTAATTAGAATAGTCACAGACTGATTGATTACTCGCATAAAAACATTTTAGTTTCGTGTCAAACCTTAGCATTAGCCCATGGGAAAAACATGCCGAGTGAGAACAGGCCGAGGGCCACGCCGCCTGCCATCCCGTTGAAGGACAGAGCCAGTTGCAGCACAGGGCCGAGCCGCTCCACAGCGAACACCAAGCCAAACGACACCAGACCGCAGGCAAGGACCACCCAGCGCGCTATCTGATCATTCAATTATTGGTTAATTCAATTAGGCTAACCTACCACTTAGGAAATAAGTAAGTAAATTTAGAACTAAGGTATAGGTAATTGTGTCTCAAACGAAGTCTATTTGCAAACTTGATGACCTAAAAGCTAGAAAGTGGGATATAATTATGTACTATAACTAGTACATAATTATATCCCACTTTCTAGCTTTTTAGCTCTCAAATAACTTTGAGAGCACATAAAAGAGCAGCACACCAAAGCTTTCGACAACTACTCTAGAAAGCCGTCGAATACAGTCGCGGTGGCTGATATCGCCTAGATGGCATCATCATCTACTTACTTGGTGACGCTTACAGTGACAAAGGATCAAAGATTCTTATGAAGGAACATATACATAACATTACGCCTGTAGCTTTCGAAGGTGTTGGCAGAGGAGTACAGAGTACAACTATACAGGGTGTAAAAGACCTCATCACGAAGCCGTCAACCAAGCATTCTGTACATCAAACTAAGTAACTTTACACAAAAATGATTGCTGGGAAACGACTTTTTTTTTGGGGTGAAAAATCTTGTTTTGTGGTAGAACTCAATGTAACGCATTCAAAACATTGTGCTGATGGATAGATTGAATAGTAAGGAGGTCGTGGAGGTGTTTAAAGTAAAAATCGTACATTAAAAACTTGTATTTTTTTAAAAAACTTGTCAAAAAGTTGGAAGTTGGACCCCCAATATCTCCGTAACTAGAAGGTTCCCAGGTATGGTGTAGAACAAAAGAATGATCGCAATGACGAGGAGAACAAGTGCCTTTCGGCTTCGTTAAGAGGTGCTTTACACCCTTTATATTATACTATTCCATAGTCATTTTGTAGCATCATATTTTGGTCATTTTAAAGGCAAACAAAGTTGAGGCTGCTACTGAAAAGAATCTGATGGAAAAACTGAATAATATTTTGTCGGCCTGGAAATCGAACCCTGAAGAAGGCAGCAGGTATGTTCAGCAGTTGATAACTAGAACGACGCGAGACTGTCCGTTCGGCACTGTAAACTTGAAAATTCTTACGTATTCGTTAAGTTTGTAACCCTATTTAGATACCTAGACCTACCTCTCACTGAAAACTACGTAATAAGTTAAATATTTCATGACACTTTACTTAAATGAAGTAACTTACTGCTGCTCCTCTGTGTTCTGGCAGTGTGATTCCAAGTAGCCCGGTGGCGAGATCTTGACAGAGAATAGCAGCCAATGAGTTTAGCGCCGACGCTACCGTCCTGCAGATTGAACAATAATGTTGATAATTATGATATTGTGCCTACACCAAACAAACTGTGGATTAAGCGGATAATTTATGAATTCGTTATTATCTTATAAATGTCCATTTTTTAACAGGAAGTTTGAAGAAAATTAATTGTGAAGATATTTAACAACAGACCTACCCACATACCTACTCATGATGTAAGTGAATATTCCCCCAAATTAAAACCAGAACAGTCCAGTCGAAATATCCGTATCCCAACTGGACTTTTCTAGATTTATCTTAATTCTGTTTAATGGTTGCTGTCTGCGTCAGTTCACAGGACGCTTTCGTCCGTTTCGCAGTGTCGATTTCGGATGTGCCCAAAATGTGCTAATTGTTTAAATACTAGTCATGACAAATTCTGAGTGCAAATAACATGTGTGATGTATACTTTACCCAAGACTAGCTGCGAAGATCCCGGCGACGAAGAAGCCAGGAATCCCGCGAGAGTTACCTAGCTGTCTCACCACGTAGAGCGGCAGAAGACGGTCCGATGCGTTGATGACACCAGCCTGAGGTAAATACCTTTGTTTACTAAATGTAACCATCGTAACATTTGCTAATAATTATCACAGCTTAGATTTTCATTGAGTAGTGACTCAAAGTAGGCAACTTCGAAGCAATCCGAATAAATTGCCAAGGGTAGTAATTTTAGACCATGATAAAGCCAGTGGTAGCTAATGGATGGGTCCATTACCTATCACTGGCTTTATCTATTTTTAGCAGACTACCAACCTACTAATAAAATGTCATACTTTGTTGGTAGATGGGTACTGTGGTATGCTGTGGTAGATAAACAACAATGTTTTTTCTGAAAGTTGAACAGATGGTCCAATACTGTTTGTGATCGAATAAATAGGTGAAGATCGCGGTTTCGACATCAAACGACTTTTGACTAAATACTGTTGTATTGCAACGTTGTGTCAGGGCTACATTGAATTAGTTCTCCAGCTACGTGTTTACCTTTTACGTGTTTTTTTAGCCGTGTGGTATCCGGCAGAGTAGAATAGAACCAACCCATTACACTCACGGGTGTCGTATAAGGCGACTAATGTCAGAGGCAGAACACCTTGCGCCTCCGTAGACCTGAGAATGGGCAGCAGCGTTCTCTGTTAGTCTTTCATCACTGCGATCTCCAATCCGCCTGCCAAGCGTGGAGATTACGGCAAATTCCTCCCATCATGGGAGAGGCTTATGTCCAGCAGTGGACTTTATGGGCTGTTGTAGTGTGTATGTAGTGTTTACCTGAATTGGATCACAGTCAGCGTAATGGACAGCAAGGACGGCGCCGGTGATGAAATTGACCGAATAGATGGCGATGAGACCGAAGGCTGACACCCACAGAGCCACTCGGACCTGAGCTATGCGCTCTACCGACAGGTACTTTTGGACAGAAGCCTGGTTCGCGCAGAACATGCTGACCCAATACATGGTGCCACCGATGACCACCGACCAAAATGAGTGACGCACTGTTGGGTCGGGGTTCATACTAAAAATTATAAACAAATTAGATTAATTTTATTCGTCGTTAACAGCAAAATTAGTTCGCGCAATGGCTTATGCGTCTACTTTTATATACGGTTCCTTTTGTTTACGAGGTGAGTGAACCTCAAGCATAACAAAACAACGTACTGGTGCCTTTTAAAGTCACCTACTTACATACATTAGTTGGTAATAGACGTAATGGTAGAATAGGTACCAGCTACGCATTTACGAGTACATGAGTATAAAGTAAGTAGGCGCGTTTAGTTAAAAGACTGTTAAACCTGCTTGTGCGGAATATTAAGTAGACATAGCTCTGATTTTCTTTTATACATGATCAGGCTGCATCTTTGGTTTTGTAATTCCATATAGTTTATGATCCCTTGAAGAACGACCTTCACCGAGCTGGTTAATGGATGAAAAGTATTTAATATCAAATTAAATATGCCAAAAAATATATTGCAAATGGGTTGTCTAAAAAATTTCAGTTCAGAATATGATTAATTATAGCAATTTCAAAATTTTATATATTTTTTTGAACATTTCTCTGGTTTGGTTAGTATACAAATTCCATACCAATGGAAAGTATGAAGCCTATCTAAATATATAAAAGAAGAAACTGACTGACTGACTGACTGACTAATTGACTGACTGACTGACTGACTCATCTATCAACGCACAGCCCAAACCGCTGGGTCTACAGATTCCAAATTTGGCACAAAGGTTCTTTATGAGGTGTAGGGGTGCATTAAGAAAGGATTTTTCAAAATTAACCCCCTTAGGGGTTGGAACGGGAGTCCAAAGATTACATGGGGAAATAAGATTAGTTAGACCACTTTATTCGAAACTTAACAGGAGTACTCCAATCAATAAATGAGTTAACATTTGTGTTTCAGGTGTTTTCAGAATTCAACCCCTAAAGGGGGAAATGGGGTAACAAAGCCTGAAATTTAACATAGGTATTGTTTTTATGGTAAACTGGGTCGGGTGTATTACAAAAACAACGATTTTAAGATTTAGTGTGGCGGACCTGAAATACAATCATTCTCTGTTGGGGTGCGATGGGGTTGAAATGTCTAAAAATCAATATGGGTGTCGACACCGAGATTATCAAGGGCGCTGATTACGAAAATGGCATTTATTTTGAGATCCAGAAGATGGCGGATTCGACTTCTATACAGGGTTATTGTTGATTTATTGTGATGATTGTGATAACGATGACGATGATTGTGATAATGATGCTGATGATTATGATAATTGTGATTACGATGAAGATTGTGATAATGATGATTGTGATTAAGATGATAATGATTGTCATTACGATGATAATGATTGTAGTAACGATGATGGTGATTGTGATAGTGATTTTGATGGTGATTGTGATGGTGATAGCGATGGTGATGGTGATTGTGATTATGACAGTGACGGTGATAATGATGAAGATGATTATGATTACGATGATAATGATTGTGATAACGAGGATAGTGATTATAATAATAATAATAATAAATTTTATTTTCTCCCACAAAGTAAAGTTACAATATAGAGGTGTTACAATTAAATATTGGAGGTACAAAGGTTTGTGGGAGTCAGGAGTTCAAACTAGGATACCCTGTGCTATGAACTCCTGGCCCCCCTCGCCGAGATTGGCATTTAGACAATTTTAGAGACATGTCATTGTAGGACTATTGTAAAAAAGAATTACAAGAAAAAGTACTAATATAATAAAATAAAAACTAAAAATGCGTGTGTGTGTTTGTGTGTGAAGTGTGAGTGTGAAGTGGAAGGTGTCATATGTGGTGTGGTGTTGTGTGTGTGTATGTGTGAGAGAGCGAGAGTAAGATAGTGTAATGTGTGTGTACGTTCATAGATGGATGTATATACAAATTTGTGCGCGAGGGGGTGGCAGTATGTAGTTATGAGAAACGCTAGACTAGGATAATATAGTGAGCAGTTTTTCAGTTTCTTCATAATCAAGTTCTAAAAGCCATTGTGTCAGCTTCTTTTTACATTCTACCCTAGACAGATTAACAATTTCAAGAATCTTATTAATTTTATTATACAGTCTGCTTGATCTGAAATTATAGAAATTATTGGCAAAAGAGGTTTTTACCGGAGTTGTTTCACAGACTTCATAGAATCGTCTAGTATTAACCTTTTGTTTAGCCGTAGAAACGTCTATAGAGGAATGTTTTTTTATTACCGTTTGCAGTATATAAAGTTGTCTGATTGTTAATACCTTTGCTTCGTCGTAGAGAGTTGTTGTAGCGTATAAACGTGGTTTGAAGAGAGCAACTTTTAGAAGAAGTCGTTGAGCTCTTTCAACGTTTAGGACATTTGTTTTATACGAGCCGCCCCAGGTGGAGATACAATACGATAAGATTGATTGGCAAAGGGATTCGTACACATTTTTAACCAGTTTCCAATTTGCAACATGCCTAAGATTTTTAAATATATGAACGAGTTTTCTAGTTTTCTGAACCAGATGTGCAATGTGTTGTTTGAAAGATAAGTTTTTATCGATCATTATGCCTAAGTATTTTATTGATTCTGTTTTTGCTATCATTGGGCACATGGTACAGTTGGTGGTTACTGGATTACATGTGTGTGCATAAACGTTGAAATTATTAGTGTTTGATGCTACATTATGTATTGTAAACTCTATATATTTAGTTTTGGTGGCGTTTAAGGTCAGTTTGTTGAGAGCAAGCCAGTAAGTTACAATATTGAACCCTTCTTGGGCAGCAACAAAAGTTTCGTCCCAAGAATCACCATAAAATGTTAAGGTGGTGTCATCGGCATAAGACATTACCTGACAGTTTCTAATGTTTAGCTGGCAAAGATCATTGATATAGCAAAGGAAGAGGGGGGGGCCTAAGATACTGCCTTGTGGGATTCCAATAGTAATCGGTCTTTCTTCACTCAGCGTATTGCCTATCCGAACTGATTGATAACGATCTTGTAAATAGTTCTCGAATAGTTTTAATTGTGTGTCCCTTATTCCCATTTGTTCTAGTTTGGAAATTAATATGCGTGGGCACACAGTATCAAAAGCTTTCTGAAGGTCCAGAAAGATAGTCAAACATTTTTTTCTATTATCTAATTTACTTACAATGAATTCAGTGAACGTATGAATACAATCAGTTGTGGATTTTCCTTTTCTGAAGCCATACTGGTTTGGTGATAAGATGTTTTTATCTTCTAAATATTTTACAAATCTGTTATTTATAATCCTTTCAAATACCTTTGAAATAGAGGTGAGCAACGAAATTGGCCGATAATTGGCCACTTCTTCCTTGCCGCCGCTCTTAAAAATGGGGATAACAATTGATTTTTTAAGGGATTCTGGAAAAATACCTTCTGCTAAACATCTATTCAGGATGTAGGTGAGGGGAAGGACTATATATTTTTTTAAATTTTTAAGGACGGTGATTGTGAGAGTGATTATGATGGTGATGGTGATTGTGATTGTGTTAGTGATGGTCATTGTGATAGTGACGGTGATTGTGATAGTGATAGCGATGGTGATGGTGATTGTGATTGTGAGAGCAACGGTGATAATGATGAAGATGATTGTGATTACGATGATAATGATTGTGATAACGAGAATAGTGATTGCGAGAATGATTGTGATGGTGATTGTGATTGTTTTAACTTGATTTTGTGATAGTGACAACGATTGTGATCATGATTATTGTGATTGAGATGATAATGGTTGTTTTTACGATGATAATGATTGTAATTAAGACGATAATTATTGTGAAAACGATGATGGTGATTGTGATAGTGATTTTGATTGTGATGGTGATTGTGATAGTGACGGTGATTGTGATGGTGATAGTAATGGTGATGGTGATTGTGATTGTGACAGAGATGGTGATTGTGATAATGACGAAGATGATTGTGATTACGATGATAATGATTGTGATAACGAGGATAGCGATTGTGAATGTGATGGTGGGTGTGATTGTCTTAATGATGGTGATTGTGATAGTGATGGTGATTGTGATAATGATTGTGGTTGTGATAGTGATGGCGATTGTAATCATGATGATTGTGATTACAATGATAATGATTGCGATTACGATGATAAAGATTGTGATAACGATGATGGTGATTGTGATAGTGATTGTGATTGTGATTGTGATTGTGATTGTGATAGTGATAGTGATAGTGATAGTGATAGTGATAGTGATTGTGATTGTGATTGTGATTGTGATTGTGATAGTGATAGTGATAGTCATGGTGGTTGTGATAGTGATGGTGATTTTGATGATAATAATAAATTGTGATGATTATGAAATTTGGCACATACATAGTTTATAACCTGGATTAACATGTAGGATACTATTTATCCCTTTATTATGATTCAGTGGGACAATTACTGAATTTTACGCGGGCGAAGCCGCGGGCAACAGCTAGTAGAATATATGCAAACTTTAGGTTAACCTAACGTTTGCATATTCTACAGGTTTCATGCTATCGATTGGTATGGAATTTGTCTATTAGCCAACCAGTCAAATGTTGAAAAAAAAAAACTGGACTGAATTTTTTTAGACAACCCATTTGCAAAATTTTATTGGAATAATTAATTTGATATACTTAAAATACTTTTCATTCATTAACCAACTCGGTGAAGGTCGTTCTTTAAGGGATCCTATACTAATAAATAGCGCAGTAATAAATTAGTAGATTCAAGGTATTCCTTACAATTGTGGGACTAGGTATTCTCGAAACTAGAAGATCCACAGCATCGCTCTCGTGGAGATGTGGGGGCTTTTTTTTAGTAAGGATCATTTGTTAATACAAACAATGGAAAAAGGCGAATAGTTACTCAAAAAAGTGTAGTCTGTCAGTACGCCAGGCGTGCTCCCACACCACGTCAAATCCCCCAACTTGCGCTGAAGACATTGCCAGAACCGCTGCAAGTGAGCCGATTAGGACAGCCGATTGAAAAGAGTCCGTCATGATAACTGCTTTCATGCCACCCTGTATAATAGAAAAAGTTTTTAACACAAATCCTGCCTTACTTTACTACTAGCCCACCAGCGTTGGATATGGTTGCGGGTGTGGAACTACCCAATAAATATTGGTGTCGATTCTGTGTGCAAACTAAACTTAATTTAGGCTATTGCTATCTTTTACTAAAATACAATGCGAGTAAAGGACGGCTATAGCTATAAACTAAGTTAGAGATGTCAAACTAGTTTATGCCTTGCGCTTCACCGTGTTTTTAGTCAACATTTTTTCCACGTGCACCCTTCATTTGTACGGAAATATTAGTTCCAATTAAATTTGACAGCTCTAAATGACGTCCATCGCTTTCTCGTTTTATTACAGAGAAAAAGATAGCAATAGCCTAAATTAAGTTTAGCTTGTGCGCAACAAAATCCACACCACCGTCGCTTCATTATAATTATACCTTATGCTAGGCACAGAGCTTAGGCTAGCGTAGCATTATTTACGTTTCCATAGGTACCACTACTTCGATTTCTACATATAAAAAGTACTTAAGTACCTAGTACACAACAAAGTCTCTTTGCGTGTTTGTGTGATCGCTCTTCTGATCCCAAAAGTTTTCTTTTAATTTTAAAAAATAAAAATAAAAAAATGCCGCCTAACTCACCTGAGTAGCGTAGAATATGCAAACCACGTACACCAGAGTAACTGCTAGATATGTATTCAATCCAGTCACTGTAAATAACGTAAAAACATTTGAATAATACTAAGTAGGTAGTTGACCAATTTTGATAAAGTGCTTTTAATAAATAGAAAACAGACTGAGACGCTTCAGCAGCCGCTGCCTGCTCGACGATTACGGTCGTGCTCTGTGATTAATAAATAATAAATCTCGCTGGATATTAGAAAGAAAGAAAACACGTTTATTCGGCACGTGCCGTACGTAAGTGCACACAACAAAAAAATTAAGTAAAAACAAAAGAGTAAACTTAAATCTACACAATAAAAACTGAAATCGAGACATAAAAAATGAGATAATATTGTGTGTCTCACTATTACACACAGCGCCATCTAGTGCCACACTAAGCTACGAGGCTTGTGTCGTGGACACCAGATAGTTGATATACTACGTATACATACATACTTTTTGTTTGTAAATACATACCTAAAATACATATAAACATCCATGACTCTGAAACAAATGTCCATGCTCATCACACAAATATTTGCTCTTACCGGGATTCGAACCCGGGACCCCAAGAACGTAAGGCAGCCTCACTACCGCTGCGCCATTCGGGTCATTATTAGTAGTGAATCATGTAGGGAAGTCTGAGGGTCTCCATCTTCACTAAACCATTGCCATTTTGCTCTCTAATCCTTGCATGATCACTGTAAAGTGATAAACACATAGATTTGCTATCTTCTGCTAATGGAACATGACAAGCCAACATTTAACATTCTAGCGTAGGTAATTTACCATAGACAAGGGGAAGTAGGAACTAAGAATCTTAAGATAACAATACCGGTAGACAGACACGATTTTCTAATATAAAAGAAGGGCTTTCGAAGACGATCGTCGCGTCGTCCAAAATACTATTAGTGTTCAGATTATAAAGTTTTCCTGGATTTTCCTACCTTTTCATTTTTGATGAATGCCTTGGGATTTGAGAGCAAACAGGTCTTCGACTTTGCCATGTTTTACTTGCATTTCCATAGTCAATAATAGAAGTAACATAATATTAGATTAATCCAAATTGCAATCTATTTTTCATGGAGTGTTGGTAGTTCTTGTTGTGAGCGGCCTATATTTATGTATATCGGGTTCCTTGTTTCAAGTAGTAAGAATTTTAATTTCTATGGTTTTTGTGGATTGCTATTTATTGAATATAGTTTATTTGTTTTAATTTTGTTTGATTTGTTTTAATTTACTTTAAAAGTCTGTTTATTTCCATCTTTTTTGTAAGTAACGACAACGTTTTGTGTGCATGCAGAGTTTACCTGTGAGTCATTGTTACACTTTATTCTGATTTGTTACTTCTTTTTCATTTGCTTGTATTAGTGTAAACAATTGTTGGTGAACCAAATAAATAAATAAAATAAACATGGAATCGATTTGGGCTTGTGGTCCTGTGTCCGTCGTGTGTCCTGGATTTTTGAAGTGAAAACTTCTTTAGGCGCGTTGAGCACTTTTTAGGTGCAGGAAAAACATTGAACTCATCGTCACGTAACGTAACGTGCGGTAACGCTTCGTAGCCGTTCGTAGCACTCGTAGCATCCGCTACGGCGTAGCACCACATAGGCATGCACGGGGCATAACCAGTGCTACAACTGGGGCGGGGCCTGTGTACTTTTTGTTTTCACTTCTATCGGCAGTCCCCAAAGACTACTCGGTTTTTTTTATTAACTAGAAACTCAAATACTGCTCTGTTTTTTTTTTATTCAACTCTTTTAGCCTTCATATCACCATTTGCATCTCTGAATTGGCTTCATTCTTGACTATTATCATTATCATCTTTCACACAATCCATCCATCTTAAAATCGATCGATGACGTAGGTACAGTCGCCAGCGCAATATGTAACCACAAACTCACATTTTCTCATTCGTTTTTTAACTTAACCATCAACTTTTTATGGTTTAAAATCATTTAGAGATATTTGACCGTTTGTGGTAACTTGATGAGCTGGTAACTGTACCTATACCTACACAGGTTTTAAACAACCTCATCACGAAGCCGTCAACCAATCATTCTGCACATCAAACTTGGTAACTTTACGCAAAAATTATTGCTGGGAAACCACATTTTTTTTTTGGGGTGATATATCATGTTTTGTGGTAGAACTCTATGTGACGCACTTAAAACATTGTGCTGATGGATGGATGATGGATTGAATAGTACGGGGGTCGTGGAGGTGTTTAAAGTAAAAATCTTCCATTGAAAACTTGTATTTAAAAAAACTTGTCATAAAGTTGCAACTTTGACCCCCAATATATCCGTAACTAGAAGGTATAGTGTAGATAAAAAAAATGATCGCAATGACGGGGAGACCAAGTGCCTTTCGGCTTCGACAAGAGGTTTTGTATACCAATTTGAATATTGCAATGACGCCACAAAACGTTTGACACCAATCGCCAAAACTGAAATGATGGCCACTATTGATTCATTAGAAATCATTACCGATGCCTTACATGGCATAATGGGGGAGTTATGTAATTTGTGCAATATAATAATAACCGTCGGCATGCGGACTAAAGTGCAGAGATGTCGTCGATGCACCTTAGCTGGCCTGTCGAGAGGTCTATATGGTCACCCCTACTATCGCTCAGTACATGCTTACCAATATAGTCATAGCAATAAAATACCGATAAATTAACCAACAGTTGTCTACACTGAATATCTGATTACTTTTCTTTCGTAACTTACCAGCCGAAGGCCAACAAAAAATCTGAATCGAATATTTATCATCATTTTATTGGGTATTATTTCAGGGTTCAATTATTTAAATTTATTTGATCCATAATTTTATGCCAAATTGCAGTTACGTTCAATACAAAGATTTGATACAAAGAGGCCATCTGTGTGAAAAACTTTCATTATGTACTTTTGAGAAACCCTTTTCTATTGTGGTAATGTGAATTCATTGTGACATCGTTTTTCTTTGTCAAGGATTTTGCCTCACTTGTATTTTCTTCTCAATCTAAATTCGATAGATCTGTTAGTGCTTTGCTCAACTACATTAAATAATAATTTTGCAATTTATATGTAGGTATATTTTTTTTTTGTGTGCAATAAAGAATAAGAATAAAAGCTGTATTCCCACAAGAATGCAGATTGGTGGTAGTATTTGTTCATTCAAAAGCTAAGTATAAGTGATCTAATCCAAAAAGTTCATCCGCCTAAAACTCGTAAGCTGTCAGGTCACCGGCCTTTAAGGTTAACTAATTTATTATGTTTGGTGAACCCGTAGTATTTTGTCTTCCTTCCTTCATACACCTGGTGTCTACTATTTAATAACTAAGTAAGTACTAGACCGAGATAATGGTACTAAATTATAGGCAGCAGCATTATTTTTGCTATACGTTATTATTATGTTTAATATGAGTAATATTTACGACAAAGGTATTGTCACAAACTGTGTTCATAGCCGTACACGGTACTCGTACAACACATAAGTAATGCTAGCTCACAAGACCAGCCGTATTAGCCATGGATGCGACTTTTATACGGACTTCACTTTCACTGCGCCCGCGCCGTTTACAATATACGCAATATGGGTGATATTAGAATATTATCTACAAGCATAATTATACATTGATGACCTTGTTAACATCGATGTTGAATGTCAAAAAAATATATAGTGAAAAAAATTACCCACAATTCAATAATCGTGCAACAGTTATGAAATATTTATCCAGTAACTTATGCTACAAATCCCTTGTTTTGTTTAGGAATTTTAGTAATTGCTTCCTGGAGTATTTATTCCCATTATTACTTTTACCATTGGGCGGGATCAGGGATGTTCAACTTCAGACTTACAAACCACATACACCATCTTAGCAGTAGCGCAGGGTTTAAATGCTATAGGTGAAAAATGAATCATGCAGTCATTCACAACCAGGATTTATCATTTGGCAGATCTATCCTTCTTGTCTCTTAATGCTTTCTGTTGATACCTTAGTTTTTCTTGCGTTTGTTTTTTAATTATATGTATTTGAGTTGATTAATATCGCACATGTTCACGGGTTCAAGGATGCATCACAAAAGTTAATTTGCTAGTATACAGGCACCTTAGTGTTTTTGGGGTTGTGATGTAACGAAATACTATAGCGCCGTTTGCACGCTATTTGAATTTTAATTCTAATGTTGATTTTCGGCAGCATTGCATACTTTGTAGGGTCACTTGAGAAATAATAAGTAGGCAACGTTGCCGAATCAATAATCGTAACATTACTAGAGATCGGCATTACCGAACAAAAAATAACATTATGAAAATGGTAAAAAAATACGTGTCAAAATAGAAAAGTGATTTGATTTCAAATCGATTTATTTAACACATTGTAAAAGTAGATTTTGTAGATTAGGTATACATTCCGCGGATGAAAACGGAACAAATATTTTAATATATTCATCGGCTGGTAATTAGACCTTAAAATCTCAATTCGTTTTAGTAAGTGTCTGTCAGATTATATAACATAACGCTATTAAAACTAATTGCTCGTTACATCGTTTTATAGCATCATATATCATCTAGAAATGACGATATACATGTTAGGTATGGTTGAAAATGTTTGGTGATCGGTCATGTTGTCTGATGTAATATAACCCTAACACCTACTAATATAATACATATACCATTCAAGAACCTTGTTACGTGAAAAACGAATGCAGTGACATTGAATATTTTAATATATTGATGGGACAAGCACACGATATAACTTAACTTGACCCTCCATTTGGCTTCAATACTATTGCAAAATGTCTATTGACATTGACTATGTGTAGTAAGTATATATGCAAATGAAATAGAATGTGTAGCTTTCATTCTATTGAAACAGTTGTAATCTAACAGAAAAAAAACATTCCTGTTATTATGAGCGACTGCATGAATAGACACTCTTTCAGGCTTACATAGTTTTAATAAGCACCGGAGTTTGCGTAGATGAATGTGTCCAGATTATTCTTTTTTTTATCAGCCTGTTTCGTCCCACACTTGGGGCAAAAACCTCCCTCATGACTTTCCAGTTTTCTTTATCTTTTGCCTTCTCCGACCAATACGTTAGGAATGAGTCCAGATCAAATCAACATCAAAAGTTTTTTTTTTTTCAAAATATGCTGATAATAAATCTGCACTCTTTGAACATCAAAGTTTACAAGAGATAGTCCCCCAAAAGGCCCGCCCTTCGTCACTTCCTAGTATTTAAACTGGGAAGAAAGGTAGGGAAGGTAAATCACCTGCTATACAAAGGTGACATATCTTGAATGTAAATAAAATACATTGAAGCAATTGATACGCGTGTTCAGGTTGATGTTGATGGTTTACACCGACTTCAGCAAGGCATTCGACACAGTCGATCACAATTTGCTTGTTGAAAAGCTTGCCGAGTTAGTTCTAGTCATATAGATCTATCAGAACGGACGCTTAGGGTTGTGAAGAATAGCTGCAACTTAGATTTATACAAAGCCACGTCAGGAATTCCCCAGGGATCTCATGTAGGACCACCTTTATTCATGCTTTTCATTAACGATTTATACAACAAGTGCTTTCAGAACTATAATATAAGTACATGTTTCTATTCGCTGACGACCTTAAAAAACTACAAAAGCATGATTAGTAGAAAGCCTGCTGATTAGGTACAGTTTCAGAGCGATTTAGATAGTCTTCATTCTTGTTGCTGAATATTATTATCTCGTTAGTGTTGCATATTAAAAAAATCGAGATCCTAAACTTGATTAGAAATGGCGACGCTAGTTAGTTTATTTCGTTGACTGCAACACTCGCAACTCGCTATCAATGTGTATTTAGTATCGGTGTTGGTATAGCTATAATTACATACATTGATTTAGTTGTGATTATATGTTACACCGCGTTACAAAAGAAATAATTATTTATCAATGGCAGTAAAGTACTGAAGATTATTAAAATTGCGGTTATTACGACGTGTAATAATTTTAATAGTTATTTTTTATATTATATTGATCCGATTTGTATCGAGGTTTCTATTATAATTATTTTGTGCTGAAAGTGGGTATTATTCTCGCACAATCTCATTCTAAAATTATTGTTACCAATCTAAACAGACATCATCATCATTCTCTTGCCCTTATCCCAATTAATTTGGGGTCGGCGCATGTCTTCTTCTTCCATACTTCTCATCTGAACAGACAAACAGATTAATTAATATTAAAAACCGGGCAAATGCTAGTCGGACTCGCATACAAAGGATTCCGTAGCAATAAACAATCATATTTTCAACACACTTCCTCGAAAACTGGTCCATAATGCACTACGATTAGATACAACATGCAATGCCTCTCCTTCAACCTGGCGAAAGGAAAGCGCGAAACAAAAAAAAGAATAAATCATAGTTTCGTAATTCGTGACAAAAATATTTTTCGTTATTTCATTTTATTTCTTCAAAAGTATATTGAAAAACGTCGTTTGATACACGTGGACATTTGCTATTGCAATTCTCCGCTCAAAAACACCCTCGCCTGCGGCTCGGGTGTTATAATTCCGCCTCGAATACAATAACAAACTTTCTCCACTTGTATCAAAATGTACTATTTTAACGCTCATTTGGTTTCATACGTCAACTTACACCCAATAGCAAAGCTTTTGTTTTTCACAGTATGCTAATGAAAAACAAAGCTACTGCTGCAGTTTCGTGAAAGCGCTCCATATCTCAAAAGATTTTGCCATTTGGCAACGGAACCTCCGTAGACCAGAGAATGGGCAGCAGCGTTTTCTGTTAGTCTTTCATCACTGCGATCTCCAATCCGCGTGCCAAGCGTGGAGATTACGGTAAATTCCTCCCATCATGGGAGAGGCTTATGTCCAGCAGTGGACGTTATGGGCTGATGTAGTAGTAGTGTAGTAGGTATTGAAATAAAATTAAGTGTGGTAAGTAATTAATTATGTAGTTACCGTCCGAGAGTGCCAGCGCCGGCGCATACACCGCCACTGCCGTGTACAGTATCATCTGCATCAAGTACAATGCACTGGCGTACACGCGGATTGACTTGCAGAAACGTACTTCCTGCGAACAAATCGACGAGTGTCATCAATTGCACTCACATGATCGTTGTAGAATGTAGGGGGTCATTAGAAGATCGATGTTCAGTTGTCTGTTACGAGCTGCCGCGGTCGTGATGATATAAAATACAACACGTGTAAATGATAGATATTATTATTGATTATTATTACGGTACCTATTCTAATTCTATATGTTTTTTACTACGTTGGTGCCTAGATTATTTTCGTTAACTCGTTCTATCCATTCGCCTCTTCATCGAATTGTATCAATCTATACTAATCTATACTTCTATACTAATATTATAAAGAGGTAGCATTTGTTTGTAAGTTTGTATGTTTGTAAGTTTGTATGTAGGGGGTAATCTCCGGAAGTAATGAACCAATTTTAAAAATTGTTTCACTGGTAGAAAGCTACATTATTCGTGAGTGCTATAGGCTATATTTTATTCCCGTACTCCCACGGGAACGGGAACTACGCGGGTGAAACCGCGGGACGTCAGCTAGTTGTTTATATACTTATAGTGTATTAACCTCGATGATACGTGCCACACTGGTTGCAAGTGTGCAATATTTCGTATTCATCTGCAGTACCTACGTTTGGCACTAAGCTATCTCATACATTGAACAATTCAATAAGTTTCGTACATACCAAGTATTCGTAACATGACGTGAGCCGTAGCCTCATGAACACGGGCAGGTACAGTTGGCTCGCGATCGGCACCACCAGCACAAAGGCGACACAAATCATCCAGAACTGCGCGCCTGCCATGTACATCTCCGCTGGGTTTCCTAACAACTCTATTGCTGTGATGAAACTGAAAACATTCATTTCAAAATGAACAAGAAAATATTACAAGTTTTAAATTGAAATTTGATTCGAACGGTAAACTAACCTCGCGGCAAGACTAAGAGCCATGGGGAATGTGCCCATGGATGAACCACCCAGCAAGAAGTCGTCACCGGTGGTCTGCTTTTCCCCAAAATACCCATAAAATACGCCAATCAAGCAAGAAATGATTAACATAGCGGCTAGCACGCTGTAGTCTTCCCAGTGGAAAAGAACTTCGGGCACACTTTCATTCTGCGTCGCAACTATGTCTTCTATTTTCTTGGTTTTCGATATGTTGAGTGACGCTGTTGCGACTGATATTGAACTTAAACTCCAATATAATAGTAGTAGTAATATTATCTGAAAGGAAACACATTATATGCTTAGCGAATAGCTCACTCAAGTTCAATGTTTCTTGTCAATGTAAAAGTAAATTGTATCAATGTATGTGCGCGTAATTGACAGAGCGTAACGAAGTCCGTAACGTAGGTAGTGGAGACATGACGGGGCAAAATAAAAAATATTTTCAGCTGTGTGTCCTGCTTTTTGCTTAGTGTCCGTTTCATAATTAAGTTTTAAAATACAACATAACGTTTTAAAAACGATGTCTTTAATATCTACCTAAGTAAACAGTATCCACTTATTTAAGTACATCCTACACTTGGTACCTACTTCAATGAAAAGAAATGGCTGATTTGTTCATAAACTGAATTAATAAAAGTTCTAGAAAGCAAATTATTTTAGAAAAAATGTTATATCCTACTGTTTTTAGCATATATAGGTACTATGTAGTACCTATTCAAGAAATCTAATGCAAATACTTAATTGTATATTTCTCATGTGATTACGGATAGGCCGATACGAAAGTCTGCAATAGTGCGCAAACGTTTACCTATGGTGGCTTTTTGTAAGAATACCATACATTTGCATTCTACCTTTAGTTTGTCTGACCGGAGCATGTATCTGTGCCTCAAGATTAGTCAAGATCGAACGCTCACGACAGCTACGCGACGTCTATGCCTGAAACAATAACTGGATCAAGGAGTAAGTAGATGTAAGAGCTCACCTACCATTTTGGGTTGATACATACATAGTAATTAAACATAGTACATACAGAGTAACCAAATGCATGCACGATAAGGAAACCGACAAAGGAGGTCCTTTCCTGGTCCTTTCTCCTTGTGATTTGTTTATCTTTAACAATTTTGCCGAGCCATGATAGTGGAATTATATTATGTATACTTTGGGACCTGAGGACTAGAGCTCAGTCAAAGAGAAGGTCAGGGTTAATTAAATATATATCGGCATGGTAAGACAAGTCTATAGCAATTAGCCAAAGAACGAAGGTCAGAGCGTGCATGTTGGCTCATCGATCAATTAACTGATTAACTTCTTATAGCCACGTCCTAGAATAGGAAAATTACCAATTTTATTATTTTCTCTCAGATTCTCTTAAACAGGGATATATCAAAAGCTGGCGTATATTTACTTACTTTGGACTAGTGTAATCTGTGTAATATAAGAGTCATTACAGAGGCACAGATAATATAATACTAGTAATACTACAGAGGTTACAACAGTGCGCATGTAGTGAAAGGTCGCTGGCCCATCAGTACTGTTACAAACAAATCGTTAGCCTATATTTTCGTTCTCTTACAGGATGACATACCTACATAATAGTATAGGAACGATTTCTGTAGAATAACATTACATAACGTCACGTCTGCAATCCCCGAAGGGTTAGGCTGAGGTGTAGGTACCTAATAGGACACCCACATTTGTAGAATAAATCTTTAGCATGTTCCTATAGATGTGTGTGACCTATAGATTCGCATGTTTATAGGAATATAGGGTACAAGGTCAATAATGCTAAAATATCGGTAGCTAACCGGTACTGAGAGAGGATATATTGGAGAAGGCGCGTCCACAGCTTAGACCCAATCTGACCAATGAGGTCAAACTATTTTGAAATATAAAATGACATTGACAGATTTTCAACCAATGACGATTTTGGTACAAGCGATGCTAGCGCCATTAGTTTCACAGTTGCCATCCCAATTTCTACAAAATATTTTAATTTTTGAATTTCGCGGCACTATGGCTTTAAAATTGCAGTAACCTAAGTACCGTACCTTTTTTAAATTAAAACTATAACAGATAACATAACATACCATTAAATGCTGGTTTACGAAAGACATTGAAGTAAAGATTTTAATTACTATGATCCAATATGCTATGCGGTTGTGAGTGTGACACAACAAGCATTAGAAACGTTAGAAATTAAATTAGCTGTTTCAGTTACGTTGGTCTTCATCGTGATATTGCTGTTGCGTTTTGCATGTAATTATTTTTCGCGCACATCTAGTGTCTCATCAGACATCCAATTTTAAATTACGTAGCCTCAATCCATATCAATCATTTCGAAAATATCGTATCTATATATTTATATACATGGGCTATATATAATTGCTTAATCGGCGAGTGGGTTGATACCAACTGCGGGTACAGACAATAAGAAATAATGTCCGTTCTAACAGTGTTTTTTTAATTAAGAACGGACACAATTTCAATTGACTTTTAAATTGTTTAAAATTGCCGTAGTCTGCTAATGAAGGCTAATAATCTAACTGCCAATAAATTGTTTATCGCCCAACGAACAAACTACTTACTCGGTTACGTATTTTTTGTTTTTTTTTAGGATATAAATGGGTTTTTTTAGAAAACATTCAATTTTATAGAAATTCAACATTATAAAAAAAAAACCTTCAGGTTAAAGTGATTGGTTCCAAGACATAATCACACGTAAAACCTGACCGGAAGCAGGAATATTTCGGGGACAAAATGTTTTTTATTAATATTAAGATTTATTACGTAGATAATTATTAGGATGCAATAACATAAGTAGAGAAAGCTACCAGCAACAAAAAAAAACCTAGTAATGCCAAACCTGAACGCAGACTTTAATAGTGGCGTGCTTGCATGTTTGGCAGTAGCTGACTAGCGGTAAGTACTACGCCCCAGTTGATTTAGTGGAGAGTGCTCAAGCCAGTCACGACTCAAGAACACTCAAGAGCAACGCATGTTGTGCGACAACGACACGCAAGGCAATATAAGGGCGGAATAAGCCGGTTTATTGCCGCGCTAGCTTCCTCAAACCGGATAGTTCCGGACTGAACGCTTCAATGAATAGCTCGAAGCCAGCTCATGGGCATAGTATGAGACTGGTATTAATGTCTCACCACATTCCAAACAATTAAGCATAGCTGTTGATACATCTGGTTACTAATTTGTTTGTTTAAATATTAGGTTGTACGTACTGCATCTAGGACAACAAGATTCTTGTTTTTTTTTCCGTATCATATAAAGGGTGGAAAACACCTCTAACGAAGCCGAAAAGCACTTGTTCTCCCCGTCATTGCGATAATTTTTTTATTCTACACCATACCTGGGAACCTTCTAGTTACGGAGAAATTGGGGGTGAAATTTCCAACTTTTTGACAAGTTTTTTTTTAAACGCAAGTTTTTGTTCGAAGATTTTTACTTTATACACCTCCACGACCCCCGTACTATTCAATCCATCCATCAGCACAATGTTTTGAGTGCGTTATATTGAGTTCTACCACAAAACATGATATTTCACCCAAAAAAAAGTCGTATCCCAGCAATATTTTTTGCGTAAAGTTACTTAGTTTGATGTACAAAATGCTTGGTTGACGGCTTCGTGATGAGGTTGTTTACACCCTTATTTATATATCAATATAATATATATCATTACTTTTTTACTCATTACTATTAATTATTATCGAGATGTGCGATCGCAAAAACTGTCTAATAGTTGTTATTGTATTAATATAAATCATCTACCGTAACTAGATCGCCATTATTACCATAATTACATATTAAATATGCATTTATGGGAAATCAGTTTCGTAGTCATTTGCGCAGCGATTTTCGTAGACCCTGTCAGGCGTAGTCTAGGTTACGGCGTAGCCGCGTAGGGCCTACAATTGTTATTTTTTCGTAATTTGTGGATGCCTCGTTTCTCCTTATTATTAACTAGCTGTTGCCCGCGGCTTCACCCGCGTAAAGTTCGGTAATTGTCCCACTGAATCATAATAAAGGGATAAATAGTATCCTACATGTTATTCCAGGTTATAAACTATGTATGTGCCAAATTTCATAATAGTCTAATAGTCACAATTTATTATTATCATCAAAATCACCATCACTATCACAACCACCATCACTATCACTATCACAATCACTATCACAATCACAATCACAATCGCTATCACAATCACTATCACACAATATCACAATCACTATCACAATCACTATCACTATCACTATCACTATCACTATCACAATCACAATCACTATCACAATCACTATCACAATCACTATCACAATCACTATCACAATCACTATCACAATCACTATCACAATCACTATCACAATCACTATCACAATCACTATCACAATCACTATCACAATCACTATCACAATCACTATCACAATCACTATCACAATCACTATCACAATCACTATCACAATCACTATCACAATCACTATCACAATCACTATCACAATCACTATCACAATCACCATCACAATCACTATCACTATCACAATCACTATCACAATCACCATCATCGTTATCACAATCATTATCATCGTAATCGCAATCATTATCATTGTAATCACAATCATCATGATTACAATCGCCATCACTATCACAACCACAATCATTATCACAATCACAATCACCATCATTAACACAATCACACCCACCATCACATTCACAATCGCTATCCTCGTTATCACAATCATTATCATCATAATCACAATCATCTTCGTCATTATCACAATCACCATCACCATCACTATCACCATCACAATCACCGTCACCATCACAATCACCATCAAAATCACTATCACAATCACCATCATCGTTTTCACAATAATTATCGTCGTAATTACAATCATTATCATCGTAATAACAATCATTATCATCTCAATCACAATCATCATGATCACAATCGCCGTCACTATCACAAAATCAAGTTAAAAGAATCACAATCACCATCACAATAATTCTCGCAATCACTATCCTCGTTATCACAATCATTATCATCGTAATCACAATCATCTTCATCATTATCACCGTTGCTGTCACAATCACAATCACCATCACCATCGCTATCACTATCACAATCACCGTCACCATCACAATGACCATCACAATCACCATCAAAATCACTATCACAATCACCATCATCGTTTTCACAATAATTATCGTCGTAATTACAATCATTATCATCGTAATAACAATCATTATCATCTCAATCACAATCATCATGATCACAATCGCCGTCACTATCACAAAATCAACTTAAAACAATCACAATCATTCTCGCAATCACTATCCTCGTTATCACAATCATTTTCATCGTAATCACAATCGTCTTCATCATTATCACCGTTGCTGTCACAATCACAATCACCATCACCATCGCTATCACTATCACAATCACCGTCACTATAACAATGACCATCACTAACACAATCACAATCACCATCACCATCACCATCACAATCACTCTCACAATCACTATCCTCGTTATCACAATCATTATCATCGTAATCACAATCATCTTCATCATTATCACCGTCACTGTCATAATCACAATCACCATCACCATCACAATCACCATCAAAATCACTATCACAATCACCATCATCGTTACTACAATCATTATCATCGTAATCACAATCAGTATCATCTTAATCACAATCATCATTATCACAATCTTCATCGTAATCACAATCATCATCATCATAATCATCAGCATCATTATCACAATCATCGTCATCGTTATCACAATCATCACAATAAATCAACAATAACCCTGTATAGAAGTCGAATCCGCCATCTTCTGGATCTCAAAATAAATGCCATTTTCGTAATCAGCGCCCCTGATAATCTCGGTATCGACACCCATATTGATTTTTAGACATTTTAACCCCATCGCACCCCAACAGGGAATGATTGTATTTCAGGTCCGCCACACTAAATCTTAAAATCGTTGTTTTTGTATTACACCCGACCCAGTTTACCATAAAAACAATACCTATGTTGAATTTCAGGCTTTGTTACCCCATTTCCCCCTTTAGGGGTTGAATTCTGAAAAAACCTGAAACACAAATGTTAACTCATTTATTGATTGGAGTACTCCTGTTAAGTTTCGAATAAAGTAGTCTAACTAATCTTATTTCCCCATGTTATCTTTGGACTCCCGTTTCAACCCCTAAGGGGGTTAATTTTGAAAAATCCTTTCTTAATGCACCCCTAAACCTCATAAAGAACCTTTGTGCCAAATTTGGAATCTCTAGACTCAGTGGTTTGGGCTGTGCATTGATTTTTATACTTTGCCACCCCATTTCCCCCTCTTAGGGGTTGAATTCTGAAAAACCCTGAAACCCGTTTCTACTCATTTATCAATAGGAGCACTCCTGTGAAGTTTCGAATAAAATAGTCTAACTAATCTTGTTTCCCCATACAAACTTTGGAGCCCCGTTTAACCCCCTTAGGGGGTGAATTTTGAAAAATCCTTTCTTAGTGCACCCCTAGACCACCTAAGGAACCTACTTGCCAAATTTGGAATCTGTAGACCCAGCGGTTTGGGCTGTGCGTTGATAGATGAGTCAGTCAGTCAGTCAGTCAGTCAGTCAATCAGTCAGTCAGTCAGTCAGTCAGTCAGTTTCTTCTTTTATATATTTAGATACCTGTGGTGTATTCATACTATTTCTACTAAATATATTATGTGTTGAATGAATTTTGTCTTCTCTCATTTGATATCCCACTCGAACCGAGAGTAAAAAAAAGTTTTTAGCGACCCCCACTTTTGTAGAGGTAGCATGTCACATTAGCCTGGGCCGTAATAACCAATCAATAGACAACTCATTTATCAAAAATAAATCCTGTAGATCAGGCGCTATGGTAGAACATAAAAATGTTATAAACATACATAGGCTGCTAAAATCATAAATAACTATTCCTTTGGCTTTGCTATAGCCATCAACCGGGCAAAAATGTTGACTTCGTGGTTGGAATAACCCAGTAACACGTTACCCGACCTGGGAATCGAACCTAGGGCATACACGATGCTTAGCAGTTTCGCTTGCGACCACTAGACTAACGAAGCGACGGAAATACGGTTCCGCAAGAACTTAGGTATTTCAAAATAAATGTCTAATCAAATATTGCAAATTGTATTCATAAAATAGATATTATTATTGCTTATGCAGATTTTAATTAGTAGGTATTATGATATATGTACATGAGACACATTGTTATGCCAAAATACATTGACATTTACAAGTACGTAATGTCTACATGCTGTCTTCTCAAAATGTTGAAATTTCAAAATATTACTTCAGGTAGGTACTACACCCACTAGCAGACATCAAAATTTTGGTTTCGTAATTTTCTGAGACGTTGATACTGTTCGTGATGAATTGCAACCTTTCTGTAATTTGGCATAATAGAGCCTTGGGGTTTTTATAAACCGAAATACGGCTATTACGTCGAATTTCGAACACTTGAAAAAATAATAGCTGTATTGTCATGGTAGTAGAACATAATGTTCGTGTGCCCTTTTTATATTCGACGTTTGCATAACTTTCTACGTTTTACTACGTTAAGAGTTGCGGGGCCGAGATAATGATATCGAAAACTTGCAATTATACCAATGTAGGTAATAGTTTACACAAAGAGACATTTTAATAAATTAGGTAGTTACTTATCATTGTCATAGTACATTTTGATACAAGTGGAGAAAGTTTGTTATTGCATTCGAGGCGGAATTATAGTTTTTGAGCCGAGAACTGCAACAACTGAATAAAATCTAACGAAAAATGATAACGACAACAATGTCGCGAACTAAGAAACTATGATTTTAATTTTCTTTTTTTTTCGCGCTCTGGTTTCGCCAGGTTGAAGGAGAGGCAAAGGTATGAAGCCGTTAAACAGCCTAATATAAAAAATATATTTATTTTATATTTTTGAATCAGAACACAAATAAATGTTAATTTGTGTATAAAAATTACTATTAGTTTTTAATAATCATATAAATCTATGATACTCTAAATAAACACAATTTTAATATTCAAAAAATATTTATTATAGACGCGTAGTGATTTGCCGAAATTAAATAAAACATTCACCGCAGACTATAGGCATTGAACCAATTTAGACTAAGTGTAGGTATAGTTATCTGTGGCAATTTTCATTCCCGCACACGTGCGGGAAAATGGAAAAAAACGCACGCGTGTGAAATACACTGCATGTTGTGCTTAATCGTAGTGCGTTAAAGACCAGTTTTCGAGGAAGTGTATTGATAAATTATTTCTAACTCATGGCGTGTTGTCTCAAATAATCGAGTATGTACCTACTTACTTATTTTTTCTGATTACATAATAGCGATAGCTACATATTTGCATGTTTAAAGTGAAGTGAGACCAGTTAGAAGTCAAAGGTTATTTCGTGTGGCGGCTAATTATACAAGGCGGGTTTTAAAAGATTTTATTTGAAACGGAGATCGCAACACTGAACTTATCCTTGGTGAAACTTACGAAAGCATAAATGTGGAATGTGTAAAATTGAATATTAGAATGTAAATAAATACCTCGGCACTCGTACAGTTGACTATAAGTACCCATCTATATCACTGTAAGTGTTTTAGGGAAAACATCAATTAAATGACAAGATTTTGCAAATATCAGCAGCTTTAAAAGAATTGAAATACGCCTAGGTGTTGCCATATAAATTTTCAAACACAGAGAGCTGCACTAGGTAAATGCAATTATGCGAATATCTATACAGTGCACCAGAGCTGCAATAACATGTTTTCATAAACGTACCTACTTACTGCCCGCTCTTCCATCTTCATTAGATATTGCTTACAAATATAATAAATCGCAGATGCTGAGCATTTGTCCGGATCTGCTATTTACTGCACGATTTGTGAACGAAGTTGAAACTCACCTCAGTTTGACCGATAATCTTCAGCCTTAATCTTGTGCATGGTGAATATAACGCCATTTTTATGTTTATTCTTTACGTCAAATTTTGTTTTCGTCAAAATGTTTCTTTGTCACTGTTTTAATTAGAATATTGTTAACATGTCTTCCGATTTATTAGGTGCATGCAACGACAGGCAATCCACACTCGTGTTACATAGATACTGGAGGCTGAGAGGTTCTGATACGTGCCGGATATGTACACCAATCAATTGTAACTAAGACAACGAGCGCGGAATAATGCGCTGCACGAGGCGTCACAACTGGAGCTTTTTCGGATGTGTCAACATTTGGCTCTTAGAATCTTCCTACGACCTCTATTGTTAATTGAACATCAAGGCGGCTTCGTCTCCTGGTCAATGAGTGTAATCTTTTATCGATGACGTGCCACTGCGCCTGAGGCTCGTTATGTACCGAAGCAATCTGCAACAGGCATTAGGCGTTTAATGGTGTTTACAAAACATCGATAAGAAAACTGCATATAGTGCTCGGGAAACGATTAACTGTTATCAAAAGCAATGTTATCCTCAAATCAAATTATAATTATTCTGCTAGTCATTTCTGGTACCTAATTTTATTAATCTACGCATACATGTATAGATAGATAATTATAACAAGATTAATCTGCCTATTTTACATAATAATAAAGAAACTGGTTGATTTAAACCTGGTTCATTATTAAATGAACCAGGTAATAATCAAGCAGGGTGTTGATTACTAAGGATGTAAGTGATAGAACACCGTGTCCTAGATAGCACTAATAGTAATCGCATGTATAAATCAACCGGTTTCTTAGAAATAGGCACCGATGCTCGCCTACCTTCCTGGTGTTTCCACATTATTGGGCCTGCGCCAGCGATGGGTCAGAGGTCAATTATTCCCACTTCGCTACGACACACACCGTAAACAATGATGCACTGACAGATTGTCTCTAAGTGCTTTGTTCACACTACAAATTACATCCGCAACGCGTCTCCTCAGACTTGTCTTGAAACATTATACGTATAATCGCGCACCTACTTTACAACGAACGCGATACTGCGAAACGAGCAAGCGTGTCGTATCGGAAACGATTGGTTAGATGGAATCAATCACAAGTAAACCAACACGAAACTCAGCAAAATGCTTATGAACATACGATTTAATCAACAACGTATTGTTGTACTACCTTCGTGGGCACTAAGATTTTGATTTAAAAGTAGATAGCGGGTAGGCATAGCAGGGTGAAAAGTACTCATGAGCTATCTTCGGCTACATAAGTAGGTGTCTGAATGAAGTAATACCAGTAATCTGCTGTAGGTAATATGCAAGCCTAGTACCTAACTATTCATTTAACTTTAGTGCTAAACACGACGAAAGAGTTAACTACTAAAAATACGCAGATGCGCTGCAAGTATCAGTTAACCTGCAGTAAATTAACATTTGAACTCATAGCAAATTGCAATTACCTGGGTAACACAGTAAGAGGGACATTTCGCTTCACCATCACACATAGCTCGGAGCGATACTTGCTCAAGAAATGTTACTACAGTTATGTGCTAATCTTTCAATGCAATCACATCAAAATAATAACACAGAACATCATGCCTGGAATCCTCGAAAGGTTAGGCAGAGGTGTACCTAATAGTACCTACGGTCGACCATCTATTTGGTTTACATTTTACAATATAGTTTGCATGTTAAAATGTAAACCAAAAAGCTTGGTCGACCGTACGCACATTGTCCCAAATTTTGCCAGTTATGTTTTCAATTCCCATGTAATAGGAGGAAGCCTATTGCCATCACTACACATCAAATCTAGACTCCGTGGCTGCTACTGACAAATTCTTGATGGAAAAATCCAATAACACTGCCTGACCTGGGAATCGAACCCAGGGCCTCTTCCTCAGCAGTCGCGCTAGCGATCACTAGACCAACGCGGTAGTCAAAATAATGGATAACACCAATTTGGCCCAGAGTCGCTGTCTCCAAGTATCCTACCTAGTCCAAGTAGGTACTTACCTAAGTGTCAAACATTTTTGAGGAAGGAAATTATACTTTATTTATTTATTTATTAATATAGGTTCACCAACAGCTTCTGTGTACAGCATTTAGGTATACATAGGTTTTACAGTCTTGGACTTACACAGGTTAACCGGCTGAATGCTGGGTACCCAATTACAGGTTAACTAGCATTCAAAAAATAAGTGAAAAAAAAAATGAGTGTCTCTATACATGAAATACAATAGTAAACCCTACATTTAAGAGTTTACTTAGCTTACGAAACTTATTACGTAGAAAAATATACGATGTAATTTTACTAATAAAATTAAAATTAAAAAAAGACATAAGATACTTATTGGTAGCACTTCAATACCCGCAATTACAGACACAATTAAAATAACAATGCAGTAGTCGCCTTAAAACAGATAAAAATGAGATCAGTTCTATGAATAAAAATAATATCATTATAACATTGTTAAAAATATAAAAAGAAGTAGTATAAAAAAATAAAATTATTATAATTAATAACATAAAAATTAGCTTTTGCTCGCGGCTTCGCCAACTTTATGTGCGTAATTAACCCACCCGAAACGTTTACCAACCAGAAGGGGTTTTAAATGTAGCCTTTGACATTTGGGGATAATAAAGCTTCCCATTAGTGAAAGAATTTTCGGAATCGAATCAGTAGTTCCGAAGATTAACCCTGCGTAAAACAAATTTTACCTCTATATTATAATGTTTGGTCTACACCAAAGTTGTCTATACAATTATGTAAAATTGTACACAAGGTGGGGTTTTGAGACAAAGTAAAGGCAGGTAACCAGGAAGATAACCTTGGAACGGTCTTTGTGGATAAACGTTAGCTACCTGCATTAAAGATTTTTGGAAAAGTCGTATAGTCAGCTAGGAAAACATTAATTTTCACGTTTTGTCTTTATGGAGCCCATCGATGCAGGTCCATATGAGGATTAAGTGAGACTGCCGAGGTAGAGTATTTATCGGAAAAGTCTCAAACTAATAGTAAGCAAAACTTTTCCTGTATGTACATAGATAAGTTTTCTTTTGATCAGCGATCCCTTATTAAATCATTGAACTTTTCAACCACTTTTCATTTTTGTTCTTCCAGAGTAAAGTTTTTCATTATGATGGTACAAACAAATGGTACAATAAGAAATTAATATTTTAGAGATGTAGGTACCTTTTAGTGCGTAGCAAACTAAATTGAATCGTGTATTTCTATATTCTTACAAGTTACAACTGCAAATAACGACCTAAAATTAACGGTGAATTTTAGGTCGTTCTGTAACTGAAAGCCATAAACTCGATCATCGAACTCGGAACGATGGGACTGTTTTTTTAATGTAAAAAAAAACAAATTTAATTTTTCGTTTTTTATTTTTATTTTTTATTCTTATTTAAAAAAATAAAACAGTCCCAATCGTTCCGAGTTCGATGATCGAGTTTATCTATATGATAGAGTTTATATATATTTATATGTTTATGGCTTTCTGTTCCAGAACAGCTTTCGGTTCCAGAACGAACTAAAAATAAGCGTGTATTGTTTATAAAAATTTAGAAATGTTTAAACATTGAGATTTCCGTGTCATATTATCTAGGTTAAACACACTTAAAGCTTCCTGAAAAAATCTCTAAATGATGGTAAAAATCGTATCAAAATATCAATGTGTAAATAGGCAGTTTAGATACGACTTAGTTTTATACTATTTAAAATAATGATATTCGAACTAAAAACGGTTCCTACGTTAGAAACCTAAGTAGTTACAATATACAGGTACATAATATTATTTTACAAAATGAATGTGGATCTTGTTTTGTTCTGTTTTCCAGTCTTCAACTGGAAACTTTGTATGGTAGCTACTTACTTTTGTTGCTGATTGTACATCAGCGGCTTCAGGGCTGCAAGGTATACTGTCATAGAATACGGTCATTACCAATTTTATTATTTCCTCTGTCAGTGCAAATTACCATATTTTTAGAATGATGGTTCGCTAAGGTTTAATTTATTTGTCATTACTTAGGACTTGGGTTTCACGCAACAAAATTAAATTCCTGTTTGTACAAAATTATAAAAAACCCAAAATACAAACCTACTGGTAATGCTATAAAATAAATAGTTAACTAGATACAAGTATCTAATTAGTAAAAATATAATTACTTTGGACAATCGACAGAGGACATCCTAATTTACATAATTGGGGTGATTCTGGAAAACAAACTTAAAAAAAAAAACAATATTAGTTGGCCACCTAAAAGATGTATGTAAAAGGATTGGCGGCAGAATGTGCCCTCGAGCACGTCACTTGATGCGGCGTCAGTAGGAGGGCGGCGCGTGAGCACCATCTTATTGCGAAACGTATGTGAACCATCGAAAGTGCCCCCTCCCCCGGATATGGAGCGCACAACTCTTATAAACTCAGGTGGCGCCTGGGCACTGGACATTACACTGTCTAGCTGCGTCTAATCGCATACCCAGGATGTGTGACAAAACGGTAGGTGCCCGTGACATTCTATAATGTGAGGATCATCTCTGATCAACTTAGTGACCTGGTGATGTTATCAAAGTGCATTCCTGATAAGTTATCAGCGTATTAAGGACAATAACAGTGCTAAAGTGTGACCTTTCAACCCTTAAAAATATATAATTAATTAATCAATCTAAAGTAAGTAGATTTACATTTTATAAAAGGATCGTAATTTGTGTGTGCAGGTACTTCGATCTCTGGTGGTAGCGGTGGTGGTGGCATGCGCGGTCGCGAGGCCAGAGCCTCCGACGTCATATGGCGCGCCCTCCCAATCCTACAGTTCCCCCTCATCATCATACGGTGCTCCCTCGTCATCGTACGGAGCCCCCGCGCCGCAGTACGGACCTCCCCAGCAGCCCATAGTGCACAAGCATGTGTACGTGCACGTCCCACCTCCAGACAATGACATCCCTGCACCTCGCAAGCCCATCTGGGTGCCTCCTCCCCAGAAACACTACAAGATTGTGTTCATCAAGGCACCGACTCCACCCACCCCCACTGCGCCAATCATTCCTGTGCAGCCTCAGAACGAGGAGAAGACCCTCGTCTACGTATTGGTGAAGAAACCCGAGGAGCAGCCCGATGTCGTGATCCCGACACCCGCGCCCACGCAGCCCTCAAAACCAGAAGTTTACTTTATCAGATACAAGACACAGGTAAGATTAGGGGCTGCTTTGCTAATGCATTAATTTAATTACTTAGGTTCTATTCTCAATGATGTTTTGATTCTTAAAGCAACACGCTCTATTGAATCCATCAAATAAAGAAATTAGGAAAGAATTTAACAGGTCAATTTAATAAGATTATTTTGGTTAATCTTGCAATACCGATTGTAGTGTGATGGCAATATATAAATAATATAAATTTGCGGTTAATTCCACAATATGTTATAATTAATGTGATGTCTAAATACATAATATTCTGATGATGATGACAAGATTGATTAAGTACCTACGATGTTTTATCATAGCCAGTGGACACAGTCATAGTCCTTACTGGAATAACCATGTGATGTGGTGATGACTGATGGTAATTCGTATCATAGATATTATCGACTGGAAGAGTTAAAAGAAATTAAATAAGTATACTGAACAAATTTCCAGCTAAAATTTAATTTAACGTATTAAATTCATAGTAAAGAAGGTATCGCCTCGTAAATGTAATCGTTGCCTAATTTAGCACCATAATTTTTACGTTTAATGGTAGTGAAACTGATTTAGGTAATTGCGGAAAAAGAGAACACATTCGTAATTTGTTTAACGGAGCTTGCCTTTTGATTGTTTCTTCACGTTTATAAAGTCGTCATGTGTCATGGCTGCATGGTGATGGCTCGAGGATGCGTCCGCACTCTACCTCGTGAAAGTGCGCGTAAACATTTCCTACAACAATCTAGGAAGCATTATATGGTATTATCTGCAAGACCTGGCGTGCTCTGCACCCGGTTCACCTGCTATTATCATTACATTAACGCAACTGAGGATGCCACTGTAGTACGGCAACCCGTATTTTCTATGTAACGCAATGTCTCTCGCAATAAGTGGGCAGGTAGATTTTTTGTGTCATTATCGCCCGGTGGGTTCTTCTAGAAATATTACTGGGATGTTGCGTCACATGGAGCTGGATAATTAATACATTTATCTAGGAACCATTATTGGTAAAAGCCGTGTTTTAGTTACCATCATGACATTAAAATTTATACACAATTATAAGAAGGTAACCCTATCACTGCGACCCTAGCACTACATTCATATTTTGGTGGGTAGCAGTAATTCAAAATCTTATATGACACTACAGAGTTTCCATTCAGTTTTTCCAAAAACAAAAAGCCTCCGAAAATAATGAGTAAAGTTAAGTAATATTTTGTTTGTTTGTGAACTGAATATTCTGAGTTATTTCTTTTATGTAATGTAAATAACTCGTAATAGCGCATATTCCGACAAATAGCTGAAGATCAGAGCGGAGCCACAAACGAAAGTATGCGTAGTATTATTACATGGTAACACCAAACACGTTAAGGCTCTAAACACGTTACATGTATAGTTGTAGACGTTGTATGTAGGTCAATTCCAAACTTATAGGGTATTCATTAAATAATAATACATATATCCATTCATCTTCATCTTCAAGCGCAAAATTCGTTTTAAGGTTTTGAAATTAATTGGTTCAACTTACTCGTTTGTAAAGCTTAGCCTCATCAGAAAGAAATAGTAAAAAAAATAGTTTTCAACTTTTGAGGTAAAGATACTAATGAGGCAAAATAGGGTCCACCTTTTCACACTTTTCGCATACACACATTTATATACTAAAATCACCTCTATATGTAGGTATGTATTATGCTAATACATCTGAGAACATTTGAGTTTTCAAAGAGAGCTCCTTCAATGTTGTAGAATTTTACATAATCGTTAATTCAATATGCACTACAATGTGTCGTAAAACAGTATAAAATATTTGATAGGTAATGTCTATTGTGTCATCATACTTGTATTCTTATTAAAATCAAGATTCCTTTCACCTGATGACCAACAAACATTTGACCTGTGAAAATATTTAACCTTCAATGCAATCAATTCGTCTATTATATGTAAAGTGCATCTTCTTGCACTCTCCGTTTTTTATTCGTTTGGCCACCACGTCTCGATGGTATTATGCAACTAGCAACATTTTAATGCTAGCTCACCAATTTGTTAAAATACCGACATATATTAATAAATAATTAAGCTATTGAGTAATTACTTAACTTGAAAGTATTAGATTCCTATCTGCGGTCGTAACATTGCTGAACATTTTCAGATTTTTATTTTTTTATTTTTTTTTTATTTAATTTATTCCCCGAAAAGAAGGAGGAAAAATTTGGGTGTAGAAGCGGCAGGTAAAGTAAGTAGGTACACTCACATTTCTCCAGGGGCCCAAGTCTGCTATTTTTATAAATTCGTCATTCCAACACGATCCCATTCTCATCCCATTGTCATTTTGCTAAAAGTTCGTAATCTGCTAAATTCATAATGGTCGATCATTGGGCGGTCAATGGTCTCGTAATATAAATGATGTTATAGTGACATTGTCGTATTGCCATTATTATAAAACTCGCAAGATTTCAGTTATTTATATTTTTACATATTATTTATTAGTGTTTTTAAGCAATCTGAAGTAGTAAGAAGTTCGTAAATAGCACCAGTCATTCATTTGTCGTTATGTTCGAGATTACCATTCTATGCCATTTCTTTCAATGGAGTGTCAGTGGTTGACCATTGGGATTGGGAAGTCATAATGACGCCATCATATTATAGTCTAAGATCCCTTGAAGAACGACCTTCACCGAGCTGGTTATTGGATGAAAAGTGTTTTATTTCAAATTAAATATGTCAAAAAATATATTGCAAATGGGTTGTCTAAAAAATTTCAGTCCAGAATATGATTAATTATCAATTTATTTTTTAAATATATTTTTTAACTTTTCTCTGGTTTGCTTAATAGACAAATTCTATACCAATTGAAAGTATGAAGCCTATAGAATATATACAAACGTTAGGTTGACCGGTTAACCTAACGTTTGCATATTCTATAGGCTATAGAATATGCAAAAGTTATGCAGCCTATAGAATGTGCAAATGTTAGGTTAGCCTAACGTTTGCATATTTTACAGGTTTCATACTTTCGATTGGTATGGAATTCGTCTATTAGCCAAACCAGTGAAATGTTGAAAAAAAAATAAAAATAAAAAAAAAATTCTGGACTGAAATTTTTTAGACAACCCGTTTGCAATATATTTTTTGACATATTTAATTTGAAATAAAACACTTTTCATCCAATAACCAGCTCGGTGAAGGTCGTTCTTAAAGGGATCTTATACTATTAGTAGATTACCAAACTTGTCAAAATCAACAATTAAGAAATCAATGATAGACCATTCTGACAATAATAATAGCAGACTTGAGGCTCAGTTATGTTAAATCTCATGTGATGGCAGGCGAGCCGGGCACAACCCCAGATAACGCCACGCACCGAGTTGCTAAAAGATATTACGAAGTTAGGACATCATAGTTAGTAGTTCGCACATACGACACCAATGATGTGATCTTAATGGCATATCGAAATACAAAATCGTAATAAATATGTTAACTGCAAAGACAGTACTTACGATATACAGAGTGTAATCAACCTCATCAGGAAGCCGTTAACCAAGCATTCTGAACATCAAACTAGGTAACTTTACGCAAAAAATATTGCTGGGAAACACCTTTTTTTCGGGGGGGGGGGGGGGTGAAAAATCATGTTTTATGGTAGAACTCAATGTAACGCACTTAAAACATTGTGCTGATGGATGGGTTGAATAGTACGGGGGTCGTAGAGGTGTATAAAGTAAAAATCTTACAATAAAAACTTGTATTTAAAAAAAAAACGTCAAAAAGTTGGAACTTTGACCCCCAATATCCGTAACTAGAACTTTCCCAGGTATGGTGTAGAACATAAAAATGATCGCAATCAAAAAGCATCACACATCATCACATCATCTCATCTTTGCATCGCTAAAGGCAGAAAACAAGTGCCTTTAGGCTTCGTTAAGAGGTTTTTTGCACCTTTAATAAGATAGCACTTCGCCCGCGACTTCGCCTAAAAAAATTGTGTTATCTCGGCTAATTTGCACGATATCAATATAATTTATAACCTAAGTTACTCGGTGATAATGTAGCTTTCTAACGGTGAAAGAATTTTTTGAATCGGTCCAGTAGTTTTTAAGTTTATTCGTTACATGAAAAATACAAATCTTTCCTCGTAGGATATGTATTAAACTATAATTTTGTTTTCAGAAGCAGGAAGGTTACCCGGCCGCGGCTCCCAAGCCCGAGTACGGACCTCCCGCTTCCCAGCCCTCATCAGAATACGGTGCTCCTTAAGGCGATCACTCTTGACGATCACAAACCAGCTGACGATTAGTGCTCGACCGTCTTTTTTAAGACCTCTTATTAAAAATCTTAGTAATCACGTTATTTGCGTAACTTGGTCAACTAAAGGTTTTATTGGTTAGATTTTAATACTAGTTACACCAAAGTTAATACAACAATGAGGGTCTATCCTGCTATATGTCCACACGGGTATAGTGTGATGATGGTAGATTCTTTTCCACAGACAGCTTAGTAGCATAGCATCTGTGACTATTTAGTATTTTTTTTTATAATTCTTGGCAAAAAGACATAATTTTTATAGTTTTCAAAATATAAAAACAGCATTTTCGCTTCATATTGAGTTGTTTCGTTATGATCTGTCGCGATTTTGACGTTTTTTGAATCATTTAGATTAAATCAGCTCTAATTAGATTAATTACCTTTTTTTCATCAGTACCTTTGCTGTGATATTAAGAAAAAGGTAACGTGTGGAACCTTAATAAGCAAGGTCGGCCGAGCACTGTGAGGGCAGCATGCTGGCGTTTCGCCAAAACGTACTGCAACTGTATTATTACATCAAATTGATGTGAATGTTTGTAAATATATTATTTTTATATGATTAAAATGTTTTATAATAATTAATATTTTTGTTTTATTGTTTATTACGGAACTCTTAAAACAATGAAGTTGTAAGGTTTGAGGGCTTGTTATACGCAAAGCGCTCATGAAAATTGACACTGATCTGTATGAAAACAAGTTAAACATCGTGGGAGGGCTCTGATTGAAGCTGAGATTGCAGAACTGTAGCCTTCTATTATGAGAAGCTATGCTGCTAAGCAATCGATGCTTCTGACCATGATAGAAGGCAAAATCACTTCACAGCTATCAAATACCCCATCGCAGACTTGCGATGTATGTAAAGCTACTCCTTCGGAAATGAATAAGCTGGAGAAAAGTCCTAGCATCATCATAAAAGTCATTAGCAGGATATAAACTAACGTTAGTATAAGTAAATCGATGTGCAACTTCATTTAAACACGTCATAGATTTGAAAAATCACATATCAAAAATTCAAAATTTTAAAAAATTGCTACGTGCAAAACGGCAATTAAAGGCGTATAAGTTATATGTCATCTTGATCGCCGTGTATGGTACAATATCTCGTATGAGCACCAGCCCTTCAGTTCCATTCAGCTTCGAAAAAATGCACTTTAATTGTTTTCTCCCATACAAAAAAAAACACAAAACTAATTTTTCTCACCCGTGGAGCTACTAATACCATCCATACGTTAATATGACGTAAAGGGAGGTATACCAGAGCCATTGCAATTTTAATTTTTGAATTTGTGAGTTTGAGTTTCTATGAGTATGGAGCTCGATTTCCAGACCACTGTGCGACGTCACCGGTCGACTGCAGCCGTCGACACGCCGACTGCAGCCGCCGACAAAAAGCTGCAGTTTATCTGCCGTTGGCAACGTGACGCTCGTCTTTATTAACGTGGTAAGAACCCTAATGTAAAACCATAGTTACATAATTTCGTATTAAAGAAAAGGATTTTCATTTATAATATGATTGTATTCTGAAAAGATTATGGCTTGACATGAAAATTTCTGTGAGTCCGTTGCGAAAGGTGTTAACGAGTGTACAACAGGGACCCTGATTAGTAACGCGCTAAAAGCGAAAACATGTGAATTATACTGAAAATAGCTTAAACATATAAAAGGTATGGAGTTACTTAATATTCTAAGGTCACGTAATACGACTTTTTACGTAGGTGAGTAAAATTATGTAGAAAATAATATTTTAACCCCCATACCAAAAAAGAGGGGTGTTATAAGTTTGAAGTGTGTATATGTGTGTCTGTCTGTGGCATCATAGCCCCTGAATGCATGGATCGATTTTGATTTAGTTTTTTCGCTTGAAAGGTGTCTTAGTCATGTCTTAATCGAGATTGTTCTTAGCTATGTGTCAAGAAAATCTGCTGCTCAGCCGTTTAAAGATACAGTACATCCATACAGTACCTCTTTTCTAATTGATAAAGAGATATAAATACACGCAAATGTACATGTTGTACAATATATGCATGGTCATAGTTGACCGGTTGACCGATGGTAATTTAGCATTTCTATTTACAAAAACAACTGGACTTATAACTGTATAGGTAGGGAAATACCATACTGACATACATCGTGAATAACGTCCACTGCTGGGCCATAGACTTCCTAGAAGGCGTTACCACATCGACAGGTCTTGTGGTTCTCTCTTCCAGAGGATTTCCTCGTCCTACACCCAGTTCACGTGAAGGATGAACTGCGCCTTCCTGTAAGCGGTTGCAGCCGCTCCAGAAGCTTTCGGCCCTATTGTGTCCAATAGTAAATCTGCGATGTGTAAGTAGTGATGTCTTACAGATCTCATAATTTCTGATTCGATTACGCAGCAACAAACTTCAAACAATTACTTTTTGGGAAATATGGCACAGCTTTCCAAATGCTGCCTAGCCCAGCCGATTCAAATTCGACGTGATCTTTGGAGAACTTTTAAATAAAACAATTAAGCAAAAAAATAACCCTATGAGACTTGGGTTATTTTTATCATACACTAGCTGTTGCCCGCGGTTTCTCCCGTGTGAAGTTCGGTAAATGTCCCACTGAATCATACGAAAGGGATAAATAGTGTCCTATATGTTAATGCAGGTTATAAACTACAATCAACAATAACAATCTATGTACTATCACCGCCACCATTATCATCACAATCACCATCACTATCACAGTCACCATCATTATTACAATCACAATCACCATCACAATCCCCATCACCATCGCTATCACCATCAAAATCACCGTCACTATCACCATCACAAGCACCATCACAATCACCATCACAATCACCATCACAATCACAATCACTATCACAATCACCGTCACAATCACCGTCACAATCACCATCACAATCACCATCACAATCACCTTCACAATCACCATCACAATCACAATCACCATCACAATCACAGTCACTCACTATCGAAATCACGTTGTGGGTGTTGTGTGTGGATTGTGGAATGATGATTCATTATCACAATCATTATCATAGTAATCACAATCATCGTCATCACAATCTCCATCCTTGTCATCACAATCATTATCATCGCAATCACAATCACCATCATCACAATCTCCATCCTCGTTATCACAACCTTCGCTATCACCATCACAATCACCGTCACTATCACAATCGCCATCATTGTCACAATCACCATCACAATCACCATCACAATCAACATCACAATCACAATCACTATCACAATCTCCATCCTCGTCATCACAATCATTATCATCGCAATTACAATCATCATCATCACAATCTCCATCCTCGTTATCACAACCTTCGCTATCACCATCACAATCACCGTCACTATCACAATCGCCATCACTGTCACAATCACCATCACAATCACAATCACAATCTCCATCGTCGTCATCACAATCATTATCATCGTAATCACAATCATTATCATCTTAATCACAATCATCATGATCACAATCGCCATTACTATTACAACCAAAATCATTATCCATTACCATCTTCTGGATCTCAAAATAAATGCCATTTTCGTAATCAGCACCCCTGATAATCTCGATATCGACACCCATATTGATTTTTAGACATTTCAACCCCATCGCACCCCAACAGGGAATGATGGTATTTCAGGTCCACCACATTAAATTTTAAAATCGTTGTTTTTGTAATACACCCCACCCAATTCACCATACAAACAATACATAAGTTGAATTTCAGGCTTTGTTACCCCATTTCTCCCTTTAGGGGTTGAATTCTGAAAAAACCTGAAACACAAATGTTAGAAATGTGTAACTTTAGCTTATATTTGCACGCCGAAATTAAAGGCAGAATAAGAGAACAATTTCATGTATTTCACCATCTTTCTGAACCTTATTTACGCAAATAAATGATTTTTGTTTTTTTTTTTTTTTGAACTCATTTATCGATAGCAGTACTCCTGTTAAGTTTCGAATAAAGTAGTCTAACTAATCTTTATTCCACATGTAATCTTTGGACCCCCGTTTCAACCCCTTAGGGGGTTAATTTTGAAAAATCCTTTCTTAATGCACCCTTAAACCTCAAAAAGAACCTATGTACCAAATTTGGAATCTCTAGACTCAGTGGTTTGGGCTGTGCATTGATTTTTATACTTTGCCACCCCATTTCCCCCTCTTAGGGGTTGAATTCTGAAAAAACCTGAAACCCGTTTCTACTCATTTATCAATAGGAGCACTCCTGTGAAGTTTCGATTAAAATAATTATAGTCTAAGTAATCTTGTTTCCCCATACAAACTTTAGAGCCCCGTTTAACCCCCTTAGGGGGTGAATTTTGAAAAATCCTTTCTTAGTGCACCTCTAAACCACATAAGGAACCAATGTGCCAAATTTGGAATCTCTAGACTCAGTGGTTTGGGCTGTGATGCATTGATTTTTAAACTTTATCACCCTATTTCCCCCTCTTAGGGGTTGAATTCTGAAAAAACCCGAAACCCGTTTCTACTCATTTATCAATAGGAGCAGTCCTGTGAAGTTTCGAATAAAATAGTCTAACTAATCTTGTTTCCCCATACAAACTTTGGAGCCCCGTTTAACCCCCTTAGGGGGTGAATTTTGAAAAATCCTTTCTTAGTGCACCTCTAGACCACATAAGAAACCTACTTGCCAAATTTGGAGTCTGTAGACCCAGCGGTTTGGGCTGTGCGTTGATAAATGAGTCAGTCAGTCAGTCAGTCAGTTAGTTTCTTCTTTTATATATTTAGGATAGAAATCACGTGTCACTATGTTCGTACACTCTAATCTCCGAAACCGCCCAACCGATGTCAATGTTTTGTGAATGAGTACCTGGGTGGTTCCAACTCGAGAGATAGGATAGTTTTGGACCCGAAAGGTGGCACCATGCAAAGCAGGGTCATTAGCAAAATATAAAAACTACAAGATGGTAAATTGTTAAATCCAAAAAGGGCCCAATCACATGCCTTGAGGTATCCCTAACGTGGAGATCAGAATGGCGTAACTATTCATCACACAGAAAGTATGTCCGTTGCTTCCTGGCTTTGTTTGAACTTGTAGAAACTCCATACGTAGGTAGTTATGTAAATTGATCACTTCCAGTAACAATGTTACACACGAAACGAGCAGCAGGGTCCAGATAGCATGACATAACCTGTAAACGACTGATATTCTGAGCTACAGCGAAACGACGGGACAATTTGAGCTAAAGTTACCGCGTCTAAATTGTTTTGAGACGTTGCACTTTTCAAGTTGCTCCATATTTATTATGTGACCCACGAACCCCACATTACTTTCGTGCAAGATTCAGAGACACATTAACGTATGTGGGTAGGTTATGATGTAATATGAACAATCACTAGGTCTCTTCAATATACACAATAGTAAGAAACGTCTCACGGCTCTATTATATGTCAGCAATTTTACATTTTCACTTTCACGGGTGGTACGAATGTGGTCAATGTACGCTTCCGTAAACTAGGATTGTCTTCAAAACAATGTAGAGTAAGTATCTTAAGTATGTCATGCATGCTATGCTATCAAACTGGGTTCTTTGTATGTTGTTGTATACTCACGTTAGTTATACGTAGCAGTTACTCATCCCTTTCATTGTTTTGACAAAGGCCAATGGTGTTGTGTAACAATGATATCATAATGTGGTTCCCGTATATTACGTGGTGACTTGCCTACTTGCTACCGAAGAATGCTAAATTAATATGACTTACTCGTACGTGTGGTTTTATTACTTCTGGAAATGGTATAGCGTTCTACTTTCCACTGAATGAAAATATAAAACTTCAATAAAAGTGCCATTAAGTTTATGAACATAATTTTCTACCACATGAATGATGAGATGATGTTACTTCTAATCTCCCTAAACGTTAGAAACCTAATTTACAGTTTAAAATCATTTTATTATATAACAAGCATTGCATTACGATTTAATGAGCGTAAAGATTTTTTCATTACTCATACTCTGAAAGTAGGTCTGAAGTTGCCTGAGGAGCGGGTTGAAAGTAATACTTTTCAGCCCTAGGGAGAATCGTTTTCAACTGACAGCTGACAAATAAAAAAAAAAGAATGGTCACTTTTCTATTGAACCATGTTCCAACTTTCTATACAGCCACGATGTAAAATGAGGGATTTTCTTTTTAGCTCTTCCCTAGTCGCTGGATAGATGGCGCTAGGAGTAAGTATGATAATGCAAGGAACGGAACCTAAAAATACTGATTTTAACAAAGCGCGAGAAATGTAGGTTATATTCGGAATGTTAAGCAAATGAAAGTGTTAGTCAACGGGAGTATGTGACGTGACACAATGTTTTTTTTTTCAAGCGTTTTGGCTTTGGCACCAACTATCATAGTAAGTTCAACGCCATCTATAGAGTTCTTGGAAACTAAGTTTTTTTTTAAAACCTCAAAAGGAAAACCTCTCATTGAAATAACATAAAGTTAAGTATTAATTAGAGAATATATATTTTTTAAATAACTTTATTATAATTAAGTTTCAACTATTTCTTTAAAATAACATATATTTGGGTAAAATATTTACCATTTGTCGATGATGAAAATGAAAAATAAGTAATGGCTGAATAGCTGACCGGCCACAGAAAAAAAAAACAAAATAGGCGGGAAAGCGGCAATCCGAATTCCGATCTTCATTTGTTTTTTCGAGTTGTATGTTTTTTTTTTACTTTCCTTGTATTCGTAATGAAAAGCACAGTGTTTACCTCGGGGATAAAGACTTATTTAGTCCCTCGAACTATTAGCGCCCTCGCTTCGCTCGGGCACCAAACCCCGTCTCGGGACTAAATAAGTTACTTTCACCCCTAGGGTAACAATGTACTATTTCATTACTCATACTCTGAAAGTAGGTCTGAAGTTGCCTGAGGAGCGGGTTGAAAGTAATACTTTTCAGCCCTAGGGAGAATGGTTTTCAACTGACAGCTGACAAATTATTAAAAAAAATGGTTCATTTTTCTATTGAACCATGTTCCAACTTTCTATACAGCCACGATGTAAAATTGAAATAACATAAAGTTAAGTATTAATTAAAGAATATTATATATTTTAAATATCTTTATTATAATTAAGTTTCAACTATTTCTTTAAAATAACATAGATTTGGGAAAAAATATTTACCATTTTTCGATGATGAAAATGAAAAATAGGTATTGGCTGAATAGCTGGCCGGCCACAGAAAAAAAAAGCAAAATAGGTGGGAAAGCGGCACTAGGGTAGATGACACCAAAAAACAATAATTCCAAGACACCTTTCTCTAAAAAAAAACACTTTATTTTGGGCTGAAAACCCGATTTATTTTCAATTAATCGCCAAATTCGATTTTTAGTTGCTTTGAAATCAATAAATAGTCCAGTCATTGAGTTGAATAAACAGTGACGTCACAGTAGGCTATTGCCATACAAGGTCTAGTTTAGAGAACCGCGTTTTGACAGCTCTTAAAAAGTATCTCAATTGATTGGTGTGTCATCTACCCCATTCGAATTCCGATCTTTATTAGTTTTTTCGAATTGTATGTTTTTTTTTTACTTTCCTTGTATTCGTAATGAAAAGCACAGTGTTTACCTCGGGTTAAAGACTTATTTAGTCCCTCGAACTATTAGCGCCCTCGCTTCGCTCGGGCACCAAACCCCGTCTCGGGACTAAATAAGTTACTTTCACCCCTAGGGTAACAATGTACTATTTCATTACTCATACTCTGAAAGTAGGTCTGAAGTTGCCTGAGGAGCGGGTTGAAAGTAATACTTTTCAGCCCTAGGGAGAATGGTTTTCAACTGACAGCTGACAAATTATTAAAAAAAATGGTTCATTTTTCTATTGAACCATGTTCCAACTTTCTATACAGCCACGATGTAAAATTGAAATAACATAAAGTTAAGTATTAATTAAAGAATATTATATATTTTAAATATCTTTATTATAATTAAGTTTCAACTATTTCTTTAAAATAACATAGATTTGGGAAAAAATATTTACCATTTTTCGATGATGAAAATGAAAAATAGGTATTGGCTGAATAGCTGGCCGGCTACAGAAAAAAAAAGCAAAATAGGTGGGAAAGCGGCACTAGGGTAGATGACACCAAAAAACAATAATTCCAAGACACCTTTCTCTAAAAAAAAACACTTTATTTTGGGCTGAAAACCCGATTTATTTTCAATTAATCGCCAAATTCGATTTTTAGTTGCTTTGAAATCAATAAATAGTCCAGTCATTGAGTTGAATAAACAGTGACGTCACAGTAGGCTATTGCCATACAAGGTCTAGTTTAGAGAACCGCGTTTTGACAGCTCTTAAAAAGTATCTCAATTGATTGGTGTGTCATCTACCCCATTCGAATTCCGATCTTTATTAGTTTTTTCGAATTGTATGTTTTTTTTTTACTTTCCTTGTATTCGTAATGAAAAGCACAGTGTTTACCTCGGGTTAAAGACTTATTTAGTCCCTCGAACTATTAGCGCCCTCGCTTCGCTCGGGCACCAAACCCCGTCTCGGGACTAAATAAGTTACTTTCACCCCTAGGGTAACAATGTACTATGAATTCATAATCATACTTAACAATCGCAATTTAAAGATGATAGCTGCATTTTTGTGTTGGCGCTTCAGGAGCGTGTTTTTGTTTTTTTTTTATTCTAGTGTAGTAAATATAGGTACACTTAAATGAGTACGATACTTCGATGCAAAAGAAAATAAAAATTTGTAGAAACAAATTAATTCAGTATAAGCCTCCAAAAATTGCTGTTTTGCAGAACTTTTACCTCAACTTTGGCCGTTCATAATGTACTTATAAATTGTAAAAGTAAAGAAAGCATCCTGATAGAAGCCTTGCAAATGTAGTGGAGATTCTAAATAACAAATATTTATTTCACATACTTGTAAGACTAATTCAAAAACACGTATTTCCTGGAACAAGTATTATAAATTTTCGAACAATATTTTTCGTTCAATGTCCTCGCGTTAGGCGGTATGAGGTGCGCGGGAGGCATGTAGTACCTACGGGTTCGGGGCTAGGTAAGACAGGGGAGTTGAAAGAATACCTACCACCGCTGTGGCTCTGGATGAAACAACAAGCTTTTCGACCATGCTCGCGTTGACGAAATGCGGGCCGCGAAGGGCCCTCTTAACCGCAAAGGTTGTTTCTGGAATTTTAAAGCAGGTACTCGAATATTAATTCGTGCGAGCATGTACCTAAGTAGTTGGTACGGACGCGCAGGCAGATAGTTTAGGGCTCTTAACAATTATTATTCCCGAAACATTTCGTGGAATATACAGGGTTAGTTTTCAATGACCAGCCCAGTGGTTGCAACATACAGGGCAAAGTACTTCGGTAACCCAGGTACTCTCCGCGAGATTGTCAGCAACACCAAGGCACTGCTGGCCTTTCTCGGGGAGTTAGGGTGGATCGAATAAAATTCCCACCCGTACGCAAAATACGCGCTTTGACGTGGAGTTGCGGACACCAGCCCGCTATACAATACAATACAATGACCAGCCAAAATTTTAAATTAAGATCTGGATATAAAAAATTTGGCCGGTCATTGAAAACTAACTCTGTATTTAGCGGCCGATTAGCTAGATTCGCTTTTAAAACAACAGTCTTATTTATTACAAGTTTTAATACAATATCATACTTCCCGCTTCTGGCATCACTAGATTCGTCTAGAATCGTTATTTTTATTTCTGTCCGGAAAGCTGTAAGATCATTGGACGCCGCTTTGGTTTATTTTGGTCTCAAACAGCTTTTGCGTGTGGCATTAGCAGTAATTCATAGGACATAAGGAGACTGGACGCATTTAATAACAATAACTTACATGCTATCGATGTTAGTAAAATAACAACTTTGAAAACAATGTCACTAAAAATTGAAGCTGAAACGAAACTTGATTCTGACCCGTGTGTGCTGGCCTGGGGCAACAAATTGTTTGTTGGTACTGAAGATGGATCCATTAAAGTAAGTAACTGTACGAAAGAGACCTAAGTAGTTTGTTTCCACTCACTGAAAACTGAAATGCCTACTTTTCATACTTCATAATAACCTGATTGGCTTTTTAGGGTTCCGTAGTCAACTAGGAACCCTTATAGTTTCGCCATGTCTGTCCGTCCGTCCTCGCTTAATCTCTGTGACCGTTAGCACTAGAAAGCTGAAATTTGGTACCAATATGAAAATCACGCCGACAAAGTGGTAAAATAAAAATTGGAAAAAAATGTTTTTTATGGTAGGTATTTATGTAAAGTGGGAAGTGATTTTTTTTTTAATTTCAACCCTAACGTGTGATATATTGTTGGAAAGGTATTTAAAAATGAATAGGGGTTTCCTAAAATCATTTTTTGATAATGTCAATAATTTCGGAAATAATCGCTCCAAAAGTAAAAAACATGTGTCCCCCCCCCTCTAACTTTTGAACCATATGTTTAGAAAATATGAAAAAAATCTGAAAAGTAGAACTTTATAAGGACTTTCTAGGAAAATTATTTTGAACTTGATGGAAACAACAGTTTTTGTACAAAAAAGACAAAAAGTTGTACAAAATAATTTCTGGACTAAGTTTGTAGTATATTCGTATATGCAAGCATTTTTACATAATGGATACCCACCTTTAAACTCATAAGTGGGAACACTTATTGTGCCGGACGGGAAACTACGGAACCCTACACTGAGCGTGGCCCGACACGCTCAAGGCCGGTTATTTTTTTTTGGGATGGGATATCATCAAATGACTCCTCCCGCTCTGTTACTGACTAAAACCCATCCATGTTCCTTCATCTCCCTTTGTGTTCCCGGGCCACGGTATCTCTTTCGAACAGTCCCGCAGCCCCAACTCACCTGAGTGGCCCGAGTTGGATAACACAAGGGTAACTTTTGTCCCCATTGAACAAACCTTTTATAAGACAGCTAGGTACTAAATTAGATAGGTAAGTACCTTTTTTTTCGGATGGGAAATCATCAAATAACTCCTCCCGCTCTGGGCGGAGCAGGAGGGAGTGTCAGACTTTTAACTGACTAAAACCCATCCTTCATCGCCCTTTGTGTTCCGGGGCCACGGTATCTCTTTCGAACAGTCCCGCAACCCCGGCAGGCATCGGTCCTTACGGACCCCTTCCTTTTTGCTGACTCTCTTTGAGGCGCGCGTGGAACACGAACGCGCCGTCGACACGGCCTGTCGTCATGAGACGGACGGACGGCGAGCTAGCCCATAGCCCACCGTCCACAGGCTCGCGCCTACGGTGGCCCCCGACGCCCGGGGCGTCTCCCGCGGCGGAGATAGGTAAGTACCTCAGATTCAATAATTTAACAAGATTTTATTTTTATTTTTAAGTCATTTGATGCCAAATTGACACCAAAAGAATCGTGGGCTGCGCATGGAGTGCAGCCGTTCGCGTTAGCCACTGATGGAGACAGCACCTTATACTCATCGTCGAATGATGGAGGGATCAAAGTTTGGTCTCTGACGGGAGACAAACTCGCTGAACTGCCATCTACGGGAGCTGATGTGGGCACCTTACAAGTGTATGACAAACAAGTCTATGCTGGCGATGAAGATGGAAACGTAAGTCGAGAATAGGGTCCGCCTTTAAACCTTTATTAAGCACAAAGTTCAATAATTAGTTAAATAAATAAAGTCCATCGGATTTCGTAAAGACTTTCTAACGAATATAGAATAAGCACTTCGGCTCTACCTAAATTAAGACAATTATTAAGTAGTTATATGTAGCAACGTAAGATAGCAATTATTGGTTACGTTATGTCTCGTTTTATTAGGGTTCTGTAGTCAACTAGGAACCCTTATAGTTTCGCCATGTCTGTCCGTCCGTCGCGACTGTCCGTCCTCGCTTAATCTCTGTGACCGTTAGCACTAGAAAGCTGAAATTTGGTACCAATATGTATATCAATCTCGCCGACAAATTGGTAAAATAAAAATTGGAAAAAAATGTTTTATTAGGGTAGCCCCCCTATATATAAAGTGGGAAGTGATTTTTTTTTTAATTTCAACCCTAACGTGTGATATATTGTATATAAAAAACAATGTGTCCCCCCCCCCTCTAACTTTTGAACCAAAATCTGAAAAGTAGAACTTTATAAGGACTTTCTAGGAAAATCATTTTGAACTTGATGGAAACAACAGTTTTTGTACAAAAAAGACAAAAAGTTGTACAAAATAATTTCTGGACTAAGTTTGTAGTATATTCGTATATGCAAGCATTTTTACATAATCGATACCCACCTTTAAACTCATAAGTGGGAACACTTATTGTGACGGACGGGAAACTACGGAACCCTACACTGAGCATGGCCCGACACGCTCTTGGCCGGTTTTTTTCTATTCCGTACCAACAGATTCGTGCACATCATGTTTCTAACATAGTAAACATCAAGCCCGTAATCCCCTTAGTACACCCACCCCACCTTTCGCCAGTTCTGTTTTAAGTCCCATGGAATAGGGGGCGAGCCTATTGCGATCAACCGGGCATAAATCAAGACTCCGTGGCTGCTACTGAGAATTTTCTGATGTTAAAATCCAATTACACTTTGCCCGACCCGGGAATCGAACCCAGGGCCTCATGCTCATCAGCCTAATCTCAGAGGTAAAGGTAATCTACACTAATATTATAAAGAGGAAAGATTCGTGTTTTTGTGTGTGTGTATGTTTGTAATGAATAAACTCAAAAACTACTGCGCCGATTTCAAATATTTACCATTAGAAAGCTACATTCACCCTGAGTAACACAGGCTATATTTTATCCCTGTACTCCCTCGGGAAAGGGAACTACGCGTGTGAAACCTCGTGACGTCCGCTAGTTGATTATAATTATGATATTTAGGTACAAACCTATTGTTGTTTTCAGATTATAATCTATGAAAACAACCAGATGAAAGCTAAATACAATGTTTTAGAAGAAGTGAAGGATCTGCGCTTCAGTCCTCCATTCCTATTCACCGTTCGGGATCTCTACGTAACCGCCACTGAAATAAAACCAGGTAGGTACTTAGAAATCATTTTTTTTAAATACTTAAATCAGGTGGTACTTGCGCTCCGGTTTAACCTGTGTAGGTACCTACTTAGATAGGTAGGTCTTTACTTGCATACCTGTAAGGCATGTGGGTTTCCATAACCTAACGCTTGGACAGTTGATTTGCTAAAGGAAAGCCTACAGAGCGTTTGTCAATAAAACCAAGGCGGTAAAAAAAACTCCTTGACCAATTCCATGTCTGGTGTTATCAATGCAGTTATACCTACTTTTATTTTTGTAATCATTTTAACTTTTTTTATTTAAATAGCAAATAACAGTAAAATAGCTTAAATACTGAAATGCTGGAAGCGCAGGCGCTTATAAAAAAATATATATTCGCCTTAAACAGCTAGGATTTCTTGCCTTAAGTCCTACCTCACATCACACAACAGTCAGAATGAAACAAAACTAAGTACCTACCTACTTTTTAGACAGGAACTTATTATGTAAGTATAGGTACCTACCTACTTACTACGAATTATAAGGGGAAATTCAAAACCTAATTAAACCTAGGAGGATTTGACAAGTAAGTACCTAATACTTAGGTACTTGCCAAATCCTCTATTAGGTATATTTTGCCATGAACCATGCCATAAACATTTCTAGATTTTCGATATTTTCTCGTTTCAGAGGAATCGAAGACCCGTTTCATGACTCGGCACACGATGGAAGGTCGAGCACCGTTAGGGATATCCAGGAACCGACTTTTGTTCATGTCTAGGGATGGCAATAGCTTGCAGTTACATGACGACTCCATCGATTCTAATTTCAAACGACTTGATGAGATCAAGGTGACAGAACCATACCTACTACCTACCTGGCACATTTTTTTTTTCTAAAATGTTTATGTAGGTGTACCCTTCCTGAAATCCTTTTAATATTTAGGGTACTTGAATGCAGGATTTAATATTTATAAGCTATGCTTCTTGAAATTGTCATCTTGAAACACTGAAAAAACCGTTTTAGTGGTAGTTTCCCGTAGCTCTTCGATACCCACAATTACAGACACAATTAAAATAACAATGCACTGTACCCGATCGGGTACGGCTGGGGACATACAGGTTTGGACTTTTCGAACTATAACCAAATAATCTACCAAGTACCTTTCCCAAAAATGTCGTCCTCAAAACCGAACTTATGGAGCTCGGGTTTTACATTTACGTAATGTAAAACCCGTTCCTGCTTTTCCCATGAAATGAAACAAAATAATTAAATACTTAGGGCCAAGTTCACCGAAAAGATAACAGTCTGATTATCTAAAAACAGCTGTTTAAAAAACACATTTTCATGTACAAAAATGTGTTTTAAACAGCTGTTTTTAGATAATCAGACTTGTATCTTTTCGGTGAACTTGGCCCTTAGTAAACTACCTACATGGTATAATGGTTGTCTGGTGGATACCTCTCTAAGGGCGTATTCACGTAGAAAGCTGGATACCGGCGTCGATCTATCAGCGCTTGTCCGTTCAGATAACCTCCACATAAAGAAAGCGGGTATAAGCAGAAGCTGGCTGGCAGTTTCTCTGCTATCGTGCAAAATTTTCAGCGTTTATCGGAGCAGGTCGGAACTTGTCGGTGAAGTTCGGCGCTTATTGGCGCTGGTTCGGCACAAAGTATAGAGACTACCTGCGCCGACTACCTGCGCGAACCGGTTCCAATAAGCGCTGACAGATCGGCGCCGAGCCAGCTTTCTACGTGAATACGCCCTAACTCTCGATGTAAATTTTTTAGGTAAGTGACATGATTGTAACAAGTGTGTCAGCGAGTGGGGACTTCGTGTGGACTGGCGGCTGGGATGGCTTCGTGCGTCGGTGGAAGATAGCTGGCGAAAAGCTACAACCTGCTGGAGACATCAACCTTGGTGCTTGTATTAATTCACTAGTTGCTTCTGGCGATGCTGCTTACGCAGCTGTGACTGGCGGTAGAGTAGTTTATATAAGCTCTTAAGAGAGAACAGAGCTGCGTGGAATTTGAAAAATAGGTATAAATTTGATAAAACTTGCCGTCGCCGTCGCGCTACTATATGCCCCGTAGAGTGCGCTAGGGACAGCTGCAGCTCAGACCGATTATATCACAAAAGTTTTGTGGAGATCAACGTTTCGAATTCCCCTTTATTTTCTCCTCGAAAACTGAGCCGCTTCAACAATTTTTTACATTTAAATTTTAATTACCTATGAAAGAATACGAGATGTCTGATCCTATCAATTTCATTTATGATAAAAACTTTTCCAATTTGTCTGGTAGTCCTGTAATCATCGCCGAAAATATGTGGCATTTTTTTCTGAAAAAAAGGAAATGACAGGTACAGCCGACCTTGATAATAGGAAGAAAAAAAAGATTGCTCTAGAAAGAGGCATTATTCAGACTAAAGGGGACACATTTGTATGGAGAATCGCAGCTCCTGTTCCCTCTTAAAATTAGAATGTAAAAAACCAAACATAACTCTAAGTACCTAGTACCTACAGGCAATATTAGCATCAAAACCAAGAAAAATCACAAGTCGACATAAAGGGATTCGACGCAGGGGGAATGATTCATATTAAAATGGTGGCTACCAATAATAAGATCTCTGATACTCTCTCTAGAACTCTGTCAATCTTGAAAACGATTGTTTTTTCTACATATTCGACCAATACAATGGGGATGGCAACTGTGAAACTAATGGCGCTAGCATCGCTTGTACCAAACATCGTCATTCGTTGAAAATCTGTCAATGTCATTTTATATTTCAAAATAGTTTGACCTCATTGGCCAGATTAAGTCTAAGCTATGGACGCGCGATCTACAATCAGCTTTGACCAGCCTTCCCCATTAATTTACTTGATTAATGACTTAATGCAAATTATGAATTTCATTTTCAATCATTGAGTTCCTAATGGTAAGGTTCAAAGGTTGAATGAATTCAATTTGCAGAGCATCTATATTTAATAACATTTTGTATTGGTTCTACTACATTAAAAGAAGGAGTTATGTATTCGGCGATTGTTTTTTTCTTTTAACTCTACAAATAATTGATGCATTTCAGAATAGCTGTTTTTGTTTTCGAGAGCACGTGTGCGGGAAAAAAAAATCCACAGGTAACGTACACTTATACGAAGTTCAAATCGGTTCAATGCCTATAGTCGGAGGCAATGATATTCTATTAAACAGATATGTTGTGAGCGCGCAATCGTGAAGACTCGAAAACGGGCCAATTGGCTCGTTTTGCCTTTATTTTGCGTCACTGCGTGTATGTGAGCTGGCGCTGCCCCGCGGCACACTTTTTTCGGTGGTTTTGTAGGTGTATAACATATCATTCTGTTTAAGGTGGATGCTCAAGGGTAGCCCGCGAAATTCAAATTTTCTTACGTTTTTTGCAATTTGCAGGCCAGTGCTAGGTTGTATGATGATTAAAATAATATTCGCGGCTGTAAGACGTATTTAGTTATAGAATTATATTATTATAACTTGGAGGGTTGTATTGATGATTTTGATGAATATATTTCTGTAACTACATACGTCTTACAGCCGCGAATAATATTTTAATCAACATACAACCTAGCACTGGCCCGCAAATTGCAAAAAACGTAAGAAAATTTGAATTTCGCGGGCTACCCTTGAGCATCCACCTTAACAGATACACTACACAGAGTACAGGATTACCATACATTCAGTACAGTTTGACAGTTGTCTATAGCCTGCGTAGCGACATCTGGTGTCAGATAAAATCCGAAATACCCACATTGTCTCTCAGTATTTTTCCAATAAACTGTAAGTAACTGAGACATTATATAAAGGGTGGAAGTTTTCAATGCCACCTGGAGGGAAAGTACCTACTCTAAATACTGGGGGTAGCAAATTTTACTCAAAGGAAACAATCTTTATTTTTAAAAAGAACCAGAATTATAACTTTAGTTTTCATGGTTTTCCTTTCATATAGTATATCATGTTTGTAAGAGAAATTGATTGACCCTGTCGATTGATGTCAATAAAGTACATGATGTTAATTTTTAGAATTTTAGTCAGTTCTATTCCAGAGTGACAAACGAATTTTCGAAAATCTGTAAATGCAGACCTTTGATTATATAATGTCATGCAGACGTTTGTTTGATTGATGTCCTTCATCAAGCATCCAGTGTGATGATCTTTGCCCATCTCACTGGGTGCATCAGTGCCACATGGCCTGCCCATTTCTCATTTAAATACTACTATTTATGTAAAACAGAAATAAAACACAACGTAAATAAACTTTATGATAATAAAACAAAGGTGATGAAGAACAATTATTTTATTTGTTCAAGAATTCAAATATTTACAATAATGTAAGTGTATTCCCCACTACAAACTACTTTCCAATCAGAGTGAGGGCACAGCATTTAGCAATACAATAAATAAATCAAAACCCAGATAAAGATCACAAATCCACTTTCAGTATTAAACGTTACTGAATTATAAGGATTTTTCAAATAAAATAAAATAAATACATAAGTATCCAAAAGTTTACTACAATCAAATATCTACAATGCAATCATTACAAGTTAAAATATTCATCCTTCACATTAAATAATGATTTCAACATCACAGATATCTGCATCATTGGGAAGTTTCATTTTGCTTGGGTCTATAAAGTTAGGGTCTATTGGGCGAAGTCCTGCCTTTTCACGGCGACGTAGTTCTAAAAATGCTTCACGCTGGGCCCAATCTCTCAAATGAGTATCAGGAGCATAGGCCCAGGCAAATCCACCGAAGACCAAACACAAAGTGACGGAGAAAAAGAATGAAGCGTGGTGCGCATTTGTATCTTCTGTTTTATCAAAGTAGTCGAAGCCGTAGCTCACCCAGTTTTTGTCTTTCTCAGTAGTAGTCACCGTTGTAGCGGCATCGCTGTTCTTTTTCGAAGTAGAAATATTACGGCTTAAATGGTTCCAAACACTCCTCTGAATAACAGGCATTTGACGAAGCTTTATCAGTGCAGCCATTGTTTAGGGTTTACGCCTGATGCGTAGTCAAATAACAATCTAGCGAGTTATTTTTTCACAAGAAGGTTAAAATTGATTACGAAACCTTAGGATTTATGAAACGAAATTATGCCTGACAGTGACACTGACACTACAAAATCTTCGAATGACACAAATTCCATAGCCAAACCAAAATCGACTACTTATCGACCTGCTACCCTGACGCCTGTTCCCGTTCTTACAGTGTGGTAAACTCATTATTGTCCATCTAAGTGCATAAACTTTAAAACTGAGTGCGTGCTAGGTAGTTTTTTATAACTAGCTGTATTTTTATCTTTCCCCTCTATTAAAATTTAATTGAACAAGTCTGCTTATCCATTTATTTTAAATAGGAGCAAGTAGATCTGTTACAAATAATAAAAAATATAAATGAATAAATCAGTGGATTGATTCCAGTCGAGCAGTCCTTTCATATCTAATTGCTAGTTTACCTCTGACTTTGCATCGATTTTATTCCCTCTCTATAAGGCTATGATTGGTCAAAATGTTACTATACGGAGCCCTCCGCGCGCAGCTGAGCCTTACGCTGAGGATCATAGACAACATACTTCACTTCACCATAGTCGGTGCCCCTTGGCTGCCCTTGGCTTGCTTGCCATGTGAGGAACGATGTCATCCAATGGGATCTCAGGTTTTCTTAATACCAAGAGTCTAGTCCACTCTGGACTAGAGTCTTGGGATTAAGAAATCCCTCGGATGGGATATTAATCACAATGCGTCCTGGCGCGCCCCCCCGACACGGGGCCTTTGCCTCTCGAGTTCCGACCATCCCACCGGGTGACCGGACTTTACATCCGGGTAAGCTCTACCTTACCTTATTAACCTGCACAAAATGACTTCACACAATACTCACACTCTACTGCGTTGCGTATTCTAAGTTCTATCAGTTCTATGCTTTCACGCAGTTAATGTGGTTTTTAGTACTTATTAGTTCCATGTTTTCATGGTCGATAGTGTCAACACTGTCAGTCATTTGTGGAAGCGTGACAGCCAGCTTTTTCATATTGACACTTGACACTGACACTGACAGCAAAAGCAAAGCCAAATCAGCATCTTTAGTCATTGGCATCAATCAACAGAGACCGACAGACAGACAGAACAGATCAATAAAATTAGTGTACCTAGTTGAAGTTGAAACAGGCCGCATCTTCTCAAGCCGCACGGTATCTAGTATTATCAGCACGAGGTTCCTAATAATTATTATAACTTTATCTTGCTTGTATCGTATTTGTTATAAAATCCGAAAAAATGGTTGTACGTCAATATAACGAAGAATTGAAGTACCTTGAAAAGATCAATCCAAACTGCTGGAGAATCAAAAAGGGTTTCCAACCAAATATGAATGTTGAAGGTGTATTTTACGTGAATTCTACTCTTGAAAAGCTAATGTTAGATGAATTGAAGAACTCATGTAGGCCTGGAATGACGGGAGGATTCCTACCAGGCGTGAAGCAAATAGCTAATGTTGCGGCTTTGCCGGGGATCGTGGGCAAGTCTATCGGCTTGCCAGATGTACATTCGGGGTATGGTTTTGCTATAGGTAAGCTATTTATAAATGTTACTTTTAAAACAAACACTCCTCTACGTAAAATTGCTTTGTTAATCTAATTTTGCGAATCTATTCTTTAAGTTAGTGATCACCTAGACATTTTTTTTTTGCTAAACTATCACTGTGAATATGTTTGTTAATATTTTTCTTTTGTTCAAAACATAGTAGGTAGGTACTGTTTTTTGATGTATGAAGAAGAAGCATTACTTGTGTAAAACCATGTTTCCTGCTACAGATAGCCCCAAAGTTTTAAATTATTAACAATGTAATGTAAAACAATGGAGCTATCTGTAAACATGGTTTTATCCTTAATATAGATTTGTCTATGTTTTAGGTCTTTTTGACTTTAGTCTCTATGATGCAATACTTTATTCATTTTACAGATATTTCAAGACATGATGCAATCTCTATAGTGTAGTATATTTGTAAGTTATATTATGTTTTAGGAAATATGGCAGCTTTTGATATGGCAGACCCAAAATCAATAGTATCGCCTGGAGGAGTAGGTTTTGATATAAACTGTGGTGTTCGCCTGTTGAGAACCAATCTCCATGAGAAAGATGTGCAGCCCATTAAGGTAATTAGTGAGGCAAATGGTCTCCACTTAATTACTTTGTTGTCTTTAACATGCTCATGACCACTATGATGCACAATTACAAGCAAATCTTTATTCACTCCGGCTTTTTAACAAACTTCGAAAAAAGGAGGAGTTTCTCAATTTTTTAAATGTTTTCTCTACTTATAACTCCGTCATTTATGGACCGATTTGAAAAGTTCATTTTTAATGTGAATGGATATAAGTACTTTCCGATTGGTCCCATAAAAATTTCATCAAGATTTCAGTAGTTTGGTTCTTCTTGGCTTAAGTTGTCAACATGATGGTTCCTTAATAACTTCTAATTACAATGTAAAAAATTGTTTTGTGACAAGAATTCTATGTGATTTATTACATCTAAAAAGGGTAAAATAACAAACTTTCTAGCAAAAAAACAGGCTTCTTGCAAAAAAACAAAAAATTTTGGAAGTCAGTGACTTTTATTTTTTCACTGTCTTTTTGCCACCCACTTCTGTAAGTAAAGACTTTTTTGCACGATACTTTTTTATTTACTGTTTTAAACTGCTGAAATCATCAAAACGTGCGTTTTGTTATAAACCAATAAGTTAAATATGATTAAAAATGTGTTGTCAATTTAAAGCACTTCTTCCCATGTTATAGGAACAACTCGCCCAGAGTCTATTTGATCACATACCAGTTGGGGTAGGTTCTAAGGGTATAATTCCTATGAATGCCAGGGATTTGGAAGAAGCTCTCGAAATGGGAATGGACTGGTCCCTCAGGGAAGGTTATGTCTGGGCTGAGGACAAAGAACACTGTGAGGAGTATGGACGTATGCTTAATGCTGATCCCTCTAAAGTCAGTCTTCGTGCCAAGAAGAGAGGCTTACCACAGTTGGGTACCCTAGGTGCAGGCAATCATTATGCTGAGATACAGGTAGTAGATGAAATCTTTGATAAATATGCTGCTGGAAAGATGGGTATTGAAAGAATTGGGCAGGTCTGTGTAATGATTCATTCTGGTAGCAGAGGATTTGGCCATCAGGTAGCCACTGATGCACTTGTCCAAATGGAAAAAGCTATGAAAAGGGATCAGATTGAGACAAATGATCGCCAGCTGGCTTGTGCAAGAATTCATTCTGCAGAAGGTCAAGATTACTTGAAGGCAATGGCAGCAGCTGCTAACTTTGCATGGGTCAACAGAAGCTCAATGACATTCCTGACTCGCCAAGCATTTGCTAAACAGTTCAAAATGGCACCGGATGATCTAGATATGCATGTCATATATGATGTGTCTCATAATATTGCAAAGGTTGAAGAGCATGTTGTAGATGGAAAACTAAAGACCTTGTTGGTTCATAGAAAGGTAATTTATGAGTGTTATTTTTAACTATTTTATAAATCATAGTATCACTAGTCATCACCCAAAATATATTCTGGCCTATGAATGTAATTGTTTCCAGGGTTCAACAAGGGCATTCCCGCCCCATCACCCTCTGATACCTGTGGACTACCAGTTGACTGGACAGCCAGTCCTGATTGGTGGAACAATGGGTACTTGCAGCTATGTACTGACTGGAACTCATCAGGGAATGACTGAAACCTTTGGATCTACCTGCCATGGAGCAGTAAGTATTGCACAAAATATCTGGTAATGTTTATTTATACTTCTATACTAATGGTGTCGATTCTGTTGTGCACAAATTAAACTTAATTTAGGCTATTGCTATCTTTTTCTCTCTAATAAAACGAGACGGATACGGACGTAATTTAGAGCTGTCAAATTTAGTTGGAACTAATATTTCCATACAAATGAAGGGTGCACGTAAAACATGATGACTAAAGCGAGGAATTCACTAGACGGGCATGTCCGCGGGCAAGCCTGCAGGCAAGTCCGACGGGCTTCGCTACTATCATGTCTGTGCTTTATCAGTCAGTGTAGTACTGCCGCGGGCGGTCTGGCAGACTGCCCGTTGGAAGTCCGCGCGATCTCATTTTGTCTGCACAGGCACCGACAGGTCCGAGCGTGTATGCTTAGTCCAGGCGGCCTGTGGACAGACCTGGCAGTGACAGCAACCCAACCAGACATCCGCTTATTATCATTCGACGAGTTGTGGAGTATTTTTAATTTAAAATGAGTTTTAATGAGAATAAAATATTCTGGGAAGAATTTATAGCTGAATACAAAACTTATCCATGTTTATGGAAGGTAAAAAGCAAGGAATTTATGAATAGTGAAATGCGTAATACCGCCTATCAACATTTGATTGAAAAATGTAAAGAAATTTATCCCGGAGCTGATTTAGCGATTTAGCTGATTTAGATTTATTTAATTTTTCGCCTTTGCATTGCCATCTTGCAACACAACTAATAGCGAAGCCGTTCTAAAACAAACTGAAGAGTCTGTGAAGTGTATTGCGTCGCCAGGCATGCCCGGACAGACTGCCCGCGGACATGCCCGTCTAGTGAATTCCCCGCTTAAAAACACGGTGAAGCGCAAGACATAAACTAGTTTGACATCTCTAACTGTGTCTGTTTCGACCGCGCAGCCATGGCGTTTTTTATAAAAAAAAAACCTATGCAGTTTTTGTAAAAGTTTGTAAAAGTTGATTCCCAAAACCATAAATTTGTCAAAGTTATGGTTAAAAAGTTATAAGGGTTTGAACGTGGCCGCGCCATCGAAACGCGGAGGACCGCGCGGCCACGGAGATCTTTAAAACTAAGCGTTGCAGACACCTGAAATTTAGGTAAATAACAGATTGAATTTGTTAAAAATTTGTAAAAATATACAAAAAAATCCTAGGTTTATATTTTAGGAGCTGTAAGACTAAAACCTCATGGCCGCGCCATCGAAACGGTGAATAACACGTTATCACCGATATCTCGCTGAAAAAGTATCGCAGAGGTTTGAAGTTTTTTGTAAAACACAGATTTGAATTTGTCAAAACTGGTAAAAATACTTCAAAAAGTCCTCGGGTTATATTTTAGATGCTGTAAGAGTACAAACCCATGGCCACGCCATTGAAACGGTGAAAAATACGTTATCGCCAATATCTCCCTGAAGAAGCATCGCAGAGGTCTGACGTTTTTTGTAAAACCTAGATTTGAATTTGTCAAAACTCGTAAAAATACACAAAAAATCCTAGGTTTATATTTCAGGAGCTGTAGTACGGTATCGCTTATAACCTTCAAAACGTTCTGAATGTTTGGTTAGGGTGACCATGACTTATTGCTTACAAAAAACTTCCACCTATTACATAAAAAAATTTTTTTCAAGGATTATAAATTAAATTTCAATGATAAGATACAAAAACATGTTTATTTCTTAAAAAATCACATAAATCACAGATTGTTAACTTACATATTTCTGACAAAACCACAAATCACAGATTATTTACTTACACTAAGAAATTTTTTTATATTATATTTTTTTAATACGACTATGAAAGTATGGTGTGTTTAAAATTACTGTTTTTTTTAATTATCTTAATCATCTATGTATATACCATAATTATGTTAGATTATGTATTGTCATAGGTTGTTCGGAACTTGCGTGCATTTCGGTTTTACCATCGTCATAACAAATCATTCTGGAAATACTATGCAATGACACTTATTTCTGTAATAATACATAATATATTTAAAATCCTTTAGACAAATTCAAAACAATTGCTTTTTTAATTTAGATGCTTTTTCAGCTATTAAGCAATGGACCCCTTCATTGCTTGATAACTGAAAAAGCACCTAAATGAATAATCTGTGATTTATATGTTTTTTTTTTTATAATTAAAAAAATAAACTAAAATGAAACAATAAGATCATCATCATCAGCCTATTAATGTTCCCACTGCTGGGACACAGGCCTCCTTTGAGAGGGAATGGGCTATAATGCACCACGCTGGCCCAGTGCGGACTGGTGGATGTTACTCGATGTCAACCAATATGTTACAAAAACATATTATGTTTATAGGAATGAACATACGACTCTTCATTTTTATTTAATTTAGGATCCTTGAGAAATAATTTCTAATACAATAGGCGGAAAGTTTTCTGTAAACAATAAGTCATGGTCACCCTATCGAAACATTCAAAACGTTATTACAGGGTTTATATGATTAAAAAAATACTTTTTTTTGCCTACTATCGTTAGTTCACACTGAGTGTAGTTCGCACTGCCTTTTAGTAAAAGATAGCAATAGCCTAAATTAAGTTTAGTTTGTGCACAACAGAATCGACACGAATGTTGTAGAGAGGTAAAATTTGTTTGTGTGTAGGGGTCAATCTTCGAAACGACTGATCCAATTCCAAAATTCACACATTTTTAACTTTTTGGTGGGTTAATTTCCGTACATAACGGGATCGAAGCTGCAAGCAAAAGCAAGAAGTTTAAATATCTGTTTATGAGGCGATTAAATAGATAAATCACTGTGTCATTTCTTACGTCTAAATTCCGAAAGTCACTTGAAGTCTTTTATGAAATATAAAAGTTTAAAATTTTGAATGTAGTTCTTGCATAACTTCTATAGATTTTTACACTTGCAATTAATGTTTTAAGGGTCGAGCTTTATCACGGGCAAAATCAAGGAGGAATATAGATTACAAAGAAGTACTGACGAAGATGGAAAACATGGGTATTTCTATAAGAGTTGCTTCACCAAAGTTGGTTATGGAAGAGGCTCCCGAGTCATACAAAAATGTTACAGATGTCGTTAATACGTGTCATAGCGCGGGAATAAGTAAGAAGACAGTCAAGTTGCGACCTATTGCAGTTATCAAAGGCTGAAGTCATTATTCTGGCTTAAATTGATTCTTGTTTATACCACAAGATTTCCATGACTGGATCAGTGGACTGATGAAGTTGTAAAATTATTTTCAATAATCTGACAAATCTCGTATTTTAAAATGTAAGTGAATTTACATACCATAAGTTTGCATTTCTTGATAAAAATAAAACAAAATAAATATTTGTAACTGTTTATATTATTTTGACAACAAATAGTTAACAATTCAGCTATGAATAAATTAATACTTTACAACTAACTTTGGAGGTACACAGAAATTGTTCTACTAATGACTTTGTAATGGCTTGGCTCAAGAGCCAATTTATTAAATAGCTTTTAATTTATCTGCAATAATTACTAGAAGCGCCGTGCCGATGAAGAACAGCCCGGGAGGTATGACTGCTATCCTGTTGTCTGTTTCTTCTGCAAAAATCATTAAAAGTAACTCGGATTTAGTGTTTAGAAAAACTTATTGGTGTACAGAGCATTCAAAGGTCACAGAAAATGCATTAAAAAGGAAATTGTCAAGATTTCGAAAATTTTTCTAAGTAGCACATTTTCTTTTAATTTGTAAAGGTAAACATAATTTTTGTACCTAGTTAATTTTCAAGTTATAAATATTTACCTGGGCATATTTTGTCTTTCTCGTCACTACCATCCGTAGTCCATGCCAAACACCTATTAAGAGCCTCCTCCCATCGGACACTTCTGATATCGCGTTCTGAAATTGAACGAAAAAAATAATACTTGATACAATATTTATGAAACAAACTATCCAACTATGAGACTATATACTAAGTAATATTATAAACAGGTGAAGTTTGGTAATCTGTATTTGATTCCGAACATTCTTTCACTAATGGGGAGCTATTTATTTCCTGAATTTCATAGACTGTATTTGAAACGTTCCCGTAAGATAATTTTCGCCCACAATACGACCGAAGTTCCGGGTAAATGCTAGTCTATACTAATATTATAAAGAGGTAACATTTGTTTGTAAGTTTGTATGTAGGGGGTAATCTCCGGAAGTAATGAACCAATTTCAAAAATACTTTCACCATTAGAAAGCTACATTCACCCTAAGTAACATAGGCTATATTTTATCCCCGTACTCCCACGGGAACGGCAACTACGCGGGTGAAACCGCGGGACGTCCGCTAGTTAATAATAAACACTTTGAAAACTGATACCTTCGGAAGTAATGGCCGGCGAAAAAGTATCTGCTGGCGGGCACGGTGTCGATGTGGGCCACACTCGTAGTGCTCGGCCAGCCACTATAGCAGCTCCAAGCGCCGTACTTTCCATCATAAGGGGTCGAATCTGAAACGTTAGTTACTAGGAAATAGTTGGGGTCGGTGTGTTGTGTTTGCGCATTTAGATCTCTGCAAACGCACTAGCAACAGAGGAGAAATTCCGTAAGGCAAAATTAATACATAATTATCACATCTTATAGAACATACCACAGGAATTCCCAGAATGTCTGCTTGCATTTGCATCAACAGAGTGTTTTGCGCCATACCGCCATCGGCAAGTAGTCGTCCCACCGGAGCACAATCCTTCGCCATCGCAGTCGCCACACTACGTGTTTGATGACACACTGATTCCAACGCTGCCCTGACTATGTGTTCTCGACGTGTCTTGCCAGTTATTCCACACATAATACTGCAAGTAATCTTAATTTATAAAAGCCACGTGTCACTATGTTCTTACACGCTAATCTCCGAAACCACGCAACAGTTTCAATGAAATTTTGCGAATGTGTTTGGTTGGTTTTGTCCCCGATAGATGGCGCTGTTGTTAGCAGCACTTGCGATGCCGGGGCGAGACAATAATAATACTGTTACGAGCTGGGTACGGGATAAATTAATTAAACAACTGAACAACTTTAATTATCACAAAACACTTCAAACTCAATCACAAATACACTACTGATCACTATTCGCTTAGATATCGCACTTACTAGCCAAAATCAGAGTGCCGCTCCCGCAAACATGTCCGCTATTTATATGGTGACCAACCCTTCTAGAAAGATCCACGACTTGCTCGAATTGTTCTAGACAATTACTTAGTCGGTCATTGTACTTTCATAACTTGTACAAAAGAAAGAAGTACCTTATGCCCGCAGCGTACGGTCGAAATTACAAAGACAATTACCAATACCTACATCATTCGAGACTCGTCCTACGTACCTACCTACTACTACCTACCTACATACTTGTAATTGTAGGTACGAGTACGACGTAACAATACAAAATAATGTTAATATTGTTTTGGGAATAAGTGAATCAATTGTTTGCCTACCCTCTAGCGTCTTTCCGCCAATAAGGAGAATATAGTCCATTAAATGCAGGTACAAAACAAATGCTTCCTTCATCATCATCGCCAACTTCTGATGCTAAGGCCTCAGTGTCTTGTATGTCTGTGATCAGCTCCAAGCCGTCTCGTAGCCACTGTAATGTGTCACCTAGATAAAATATCAATAAAGTCAATGAGCCTGTATAAATAGGGGAGTACTTCTAGTTATGATAATGATTGCGTGATTTACCTGCAATGGCAACGGATCCCTCTAATGCATATACGGGTGGTGCATCTGGTCCTAGTTTATAGGCCACAGTGGTTAGAAGACCTTGCTGCGAGTGGATAATCGAATCACCTAAAAAATGGGTTGTTTTAGGAAATTCGCGTCATTAAACTATTTAAAATATTGCGATGACAAGTGAGTAAATACCTGTATTGTACAATAAAAAGCACCCAGTGCCGAAAGTACATTTGACTTGACCAAATCGCATACATCCTTGTCCAACAAGAGCTGCTTGTTGATCTCCTAGACACTGCAATAAACAAGCTAAGTTTTAAATGCCATTTGAAATAATGATGGAAATATACATGTCGCAGCCAATTCGTACAACACGCGGTTTTACATAATGGCGCGTCAGATTGAACTACGCTCCTCATGCTAGCTAGCAAGACTTTTAGGACAATTTTAGTAGGTTATTTGAAGTATCGAAATTGCTGACAATACGGCTAAACGTTGGACGCCGCTTTGTCGAACGTATCGCCACCACAATCCGGCTGAACGTGAGTACGCCGTATTACATAACGGCGCGCCATTATGTGAAACGGCGTGTTATACGAATTGGCTGCGACATACATATGAGCAATTTAGTTTCTTTTTTTAGTTTTTAAAGTGAGGTAACTAAAGATTAATAATCTATTCTATCCTACTATTATGGGGTTTCAGTTACCACACTTAGTCCCTAGTGGACCATTGTGCGTGAGCCATGGTGGCTGTTACCTACTCCAAAGAGTAGGAATATGTTTAAAGGACTTTATTTTTGGTGTGTAATAATTATAAATGATGGCGAAAACGGGTGATGACGGAATTACGGCCGAACTCCTGAAGGCGGGTGGAAAACCGGTACCTAAGGCCCTTCAGAAGCTGTTTAATTCTGTCATACTTGAGGGAAAAACGCCTTAGGCAGGGGTGTGGTGGTACTCTTCTTCAAGAAGTGCGACAATGCCCGGTTGAAGAATTATAGGCCCATCTCACTTCTAAGCCATGTCTACAAGTTGTTTTCAAGAGTCATCACGAATCGTCTCGCGCGCAGCTTTGACGATTTCCAGCCTCTCGAACAAGCCGGTTTCCGAAAAGGCTTTAGCACCGTGGACCACATACAATACGCTGCGGCAGGTTATACAGAAGACCGAAGAGTATAACCTGCCTCTCTGTTTAGCGTTTGTGGACTACGAGAAAGCCTTCGATTTGATCGAGACCTGGGCTGTACTGCAGTCCCTTCAACGGTGCCAAATCGACTACCGGTACATCGAGGTGTTGAAGTGTTGGTACAAAAACGCCACCATGTCAGTCCGACTTCAGGACCAAGCCTCGGAACCTATCCTTCTGCAGCGAGGTGTGAGACAGGGAGAAGTCATATCTCCGAAACTGTTCACCGCTGCACTGGAGGATGTCTTCAAGGTTCTGGACTGGAGAGGGCTAGGCATCAACGTCAATGGCGAGTACATCACTCACCTTCGGTTTGCCGACGATATAGTGGTCATGGCTGAGACCATGGAGGACCTCAGTACAATGCTCGATGACCTCAGTAAAGCTTCCGAAAGAGTGGGGCTAAAAATGAACATGGACAAAACCAAGGTCGTGTTGAATACCCATGTAAAACCCACACCTATCAAAATCGGAGACACTGCACTCGAAGCTGTGGACAATTATGTGTACCTGGGACAAACGGTCCAGTTAGGTAGGTCTAACTTCGAGAAAGAGGTCAATCGTCAAATCCGACTCGGCTGGGCAGCGTCTTCAAGGTTCTGGACTGGAGAGGGCTAGGCATCAACGTCAATGGCGAGTATATCACTCACCTTCGGTTTACTGACGATATAGTGGTCATGGCTGAGCCCATGGAGGACCTCAGTACAATGCTCGATGACCTCAGAAGAATTGGTCTTAAAATGAACATGGACAAAACCAAGGTCATGTCGAATGCCCATGTCACACCCATTTCTATCAAGATCGGAGACTCTACACACGAAGTTGTAGACGATTGTGTACGTGGGATAAACGGTCCAGTTAGGTAGGTCTAACTTCGAGAAAGAGGTCAATCGTTGAATCCGACTCGGCTGGGCAGCGTTCGGGAAGTTGCGCGGTATCTTCTCGTCCAACTTACCACAGTGTCTCAAGACTAAAGTCTATGACCAGTGTGTTGCCAGTGATTACATACGGGACCGAAACGTGGTCGCTCACAATGAGCCTCATCAGAAGGCTTAAAGTCACCCAAACGACAATGGAGAGGGCTATGCTCGGAGTTTCCTTGCGCATCGAATCAGAAATGAAGACATCCGCAAGAGAACCAAGGTTGCCGACGTAGCCCGAAGAATTGCCAAACTTAAGTGGCAGTGGGCAGGGCACATTCCTCGCAGAACGGATGGCCGATGGGGCCGAAAAGTTCTGGAGTGGCGACCGCGAACCGGAAGACGTTGCGTTGGAAGGCCTCCCACTAGGTGGACCGATGACCTGATGAAGGTTGCGGGAATCCGCTGGATGCGAGTCGCACGGGACCGGTCAATGTGGCAACACTTGGGGGAGGCCTATGTCCAGCAGTGGAGGTCTTTCGGCTGAAATGATGATGATGAATTATAAAAAATGAGGAAAATGTCGTGATGAAAGTTTTGAGTATGAATGTGGATGGGTATATGGAGTAGAGGAAGACCAAATAAAATATATAAATAAAATCATTTATTAACCATCCAAAGAAACAATGGATGGGATGTGTTAAGAATGATATGGCAAGAAAAGAAGTGTCTGATGAGATGACGAAAAATAGAGAAGTATGGAAGAAGAAGACATGCTGCGCCGACCCCAAATTAATTGGGATAAGGGCAGGAGAATGATGATAATAATTATATTTTTTATATTTACATATGTTCTGGTTAATAGGCGAAGTGCTGCTACACCTAGTTTTAGCCGACCACATGCGGTTAAACCTAGATATATCCTCTTTTCTTCGGTTAGAACTAGGTTTAGCCTTCATCATAGCGGCTAGAACTAGGTAACGTGATTTTATAAAACTTAAAAACATTAACCTTCTTTAAGCTTCGCTGTAGGTAGTCAGATAAAATTAATAAAAACTGACCCCAGCTATTGGCACACCAAGAAGGGATCCTCTTGAAATGTAACCATAAATTTCGGCAGAACTTTTGATCTTTGGAAGGATTTCAATTGGTATGTCGAAAAAGCGCAACAATCCTTTATCCCATTGCAGACTCCGTAGTGACATAAGCTGAGTTCGTGAAGCATTTGTGACGTCTGTGACATGAGTTCCACCATGATTGCCACCAGTAAGGTTCTGTAAAAGAATGCCTTTCTTTTACTAATTACCATGCGGCAACATCAGAATGTCATGAAAAACTAAAATAAAGGAAACATACCCAAATCAACCAGGAATCCACAGTGCCTGCCATACATTCACCAGCCTTAACTGATTTTTTTACTGCGGATACATTATTTAACAACCATTTTAGTTTTACAGATGAGAAGTATGTGGATAAAGGAAGCCCACTAGTCTGTGTGACAGCATTTACGCATTGTGCACCTTTTGCTTTTATCAGATCATCTACAATACTTGATGTTCTTACGTCCAACCATACTGAAATTAAAAGATATAAAAATATTTCCATTGAGTAAATTTAATATTAGGTAACGATCACACAATGCTTAGATATTCTGCTATAATCTTACCTATGGCACTATACAATGGCTGTCCAGTAACTGAATTCCACACTATGGTGGTTTCCCTTTGATTTGTAATACCAATACCCACCACATCCTCAGGATTTATATCTAGCTTTCGTAGATTGTCAGTTGTTACCTGAAATATTTGTAACATGTATACAATGACATCATCTTTAATCCTTAAGCAATTCATCTTTGTATTCTGCTTTATTTTTCAGGGACCCTTGATACAATAGGTGTGATGTTTTGTTTTTTATGAAGTTATGTGCACCATTTCAATGTTTGAGGATTTACATCACAGGAATAATAATTACTATCTGCCAGTTCCATTTCTGATATTGTTTTTTTTTCAATGCTATTTATTTAATTCCCTAAATATTTACTTGTATGTTTTCTGTGTAATCTAATTCTATTATTGCGGTCTCTTACCTCAATGCATTCTAAAACCGCATTTAGAATTTCCAGAGCATCTTGTTCAATCCACCCTTCTTGAGGACTAAATCGTTTTATGGATATTTGATGGTAGGTTAGGACTTCTGATGTATTTGCTGCAAATACCTGTAAATTTAATCACAAATAGGAATTTCACCCACTTCAGATATAATATTAAATAATGAATTAAATTGATACTAAATATTACCAGAAACTTAACATTCGAAGTTCCTTCATCCACAGCACCAATTAGAGGACCAAATTTTCCGAATTCCCTCATAATCGCTTAATTATTACATAGTGAAATAAAGTTTAATTTTGAATAAATAATGCTTTCTGTTCAAAAATATATTCAATCAGCTGATAGTAGCATGAATGAACATGATTGACATGACTTTTGTGCTTGACACCTTGAGTCTATGACAATATTTCTCTATGCCTGACCATGGATTCTTTAGTTACTATTTAAGTGCCTGGTATGGTATACACTGACACGATAACTGTCTAGGCAAATTTATTCATTGACTCATCTGATTTTGCATTACTGTCAAAATCACAGTGATCTTTAATTGTGCACCGTAACTGTTGCAGGTTGCTAATAAAAGGCAGAGGTAAAATAAATCAGGTGGGAGTGGTGTGGGGAGGGACTGTTGGCCTGTAAGTATTATAGGGAACGTGCACAACGACGGTGCTGCCGACTGGCGTCACCAATCCAAATCTTGTACTGTATTAATACTTGACATTTGACATGTAAAACAAGTAAACAGAATTAATTTTATTATTGAAAATGATTATTCTAACTAATCATAATGCATTGTTGCATTTCTGGATGTACCAATACATCCACAAAAATGAAAATTAATCAAATAGCGTAAAATAATAAAATTCTATTACTTTCCAAAGAATAGTACTCTCATACCATGTGTGAAAAACGCAAAAAATGGATAAATGCAGTAAGAAAAATATTTGAATACAATTTGTTTTTGTTACACTCTGCATTTAAAAAGTTCAATAGCCTTCAAAATCAACCGTCCTAGCAAACATTAAATGGTACTGGCGTACCATTTAAACTTCAGCGAACACACATATTAGACTGCACTCACTGAAGTTCACACCGAATATTCCTCAACAGTTAAACAAAGAGTCCACATGTACTCAGATTATAAACATGGTTATACAATAAAGTTTTTAGTTGGCTGCACTCCTTGTGGTTTCATAAGTTTTGTATCTAAATGCTACGGAGGGCGATAGAGTGATTGCTTATAACAAATGATTGTGGATTGATTTGTTATAGCCTGGAGATACTGTTCTCGCTGATAAAGGATTCCCTTCCATTAAAACATGTGTTGAAATTAGGAAAGTTGTTTATGCCACCGTTTCTTCATGCACCACAATTTTCATCAGAGAAAGTAAACGAAACATACAAAATTCATATTGGTCAACATTCATGTTACGCTGACGAACATTATTGATAGACCGGAACCCATGTTTTATACCTTTTATCATAATTTATTAAAAATAATACTTTTGAAGAGATTTGCGTGACAGCTTAGGTTTCCTTTACTGTCCGCATAGTGTCTCTTTTGTCGTTTAGTGCTGCCACCTATAGTTCCTGCACGTTCCCTATAGTGCTAATAGTTCTTCTAATTTCTGAATGACATTATCAGGAAGGTCCTGTTGGTATTCATCTGTGAAATTGTTCTTAAAAAAAGAAAATAGCAGCAACAAAATGTATCTAATAATTCCATGCTGCACTGACAGCTGTATTGACAAATGTCAGATTTAATGACACTTATTTGACAGAACATCGAGACCAGCCAGGCAAAAACGTACGTACCTAAACCAACCTAAACATACTTCTCAAGTCAATGCTAAACATAGAATTGATTTGTATTATTTTGAATCTTGTAAATTAAGATTGAATAATAAAATGTTACCCCAAATTAAACTCACTGTGACACAAAATGATAAATTAATTCAGACAATCACTAAAACAGTTGAAAAGCAGCATCTAATTAAATCGTTGGAGGAATTTCAAATAAAAGCGAATGCTGCACTAACTAAGATGATAGAAGAACTTGGTGAAATTGGTGAAACCAGTAAGTTTTTTATTTTCGTTGGTTCCAGTGTGCTTCAGCTGAAAATCAGTTGTTGACAATCTGCAACCCCAGTCACGACAACGCCTGTTAGATAATATATTAAACGTTTTTTTGTGGTGCATTTAATACATTAAAAAACATTTCTTACTTCCCTTTGTAGCCCTAAATCTCACTTCCAAGTCTTGTATTTTTCTGTTCAAGTTGGTGATGCAAACATGGATGAGGATGAGGATGATGAGGACACAGATGATGATGGTGAGAGCTCACAGTCTACTGGCGGGAAATCAAATGGACACAGTGAATCTAAAAAGAAAAAACATAACTAAATTGACTTGACCTTTTGAATGGGATATCTATGGACACTGAACTAATTGTTTTTTTACTTGTTTTCATGAATACTTGAAGAAACTTTAGTAAAATAGCACCTATGTATCTACCTGGCCCAGTTCATGTGTCAGTAAGAAGTGCTCCTAAAGCCAAACTCCGGTTGAAAAATTGTTCCTGATGCTGGTGGGCCGATACCTATATTTTATAATATTTTTTGTTACTATTACAGAAAATGTAAATAATAGTGTAAGAAATAATCCTAAATAATAAGCTATGTTGAAAAAGTGTTAGTTTTTCTTATCTTTCTTTTGCAATGGTGTCCCTAATTCTGTTATGAGTAGTTTCAATATTTTGGAGCCTGGCCTGCTTAAGTCTCGACATTTATTTTCAAAGTAGCCACATTTAGACTATGATATTTCGGCAATGTGACACTTTATATTTTATCTCATACAATAAAATTGTGACTGCTATTAAAAAAAAAAATAGAATGGCAGAAAGTGTCTGATTTTACCAATTTGGACATTGCTGGGAGACTTGAAAATTGGGCTTGTGAAACTTTCCCAAGTACTCTAATTTATGGCAAAATAGCCCTGTAACACCAGATCCAAGTTTCTGTGGACTTTGGGTTTCTTCTTTAGCGAATGAACCACTAAATACAAAACTAAACTTCATTCCCCTTTTCACCCCCTTGTGAGTTGAAAAAAAAAAAACAATGATTTACCTTGTATGAGTTATCTATGTGATTTTAACTTATTATAATAGAACTTTAATTATAAACAAAGTTTCATACAAAGCTAACAACACCATTGCGTTAGCTTCCAATCATAAGCCTAGATAATAAACTTATTGATTTTTATTTCGAAAATTAAGGACTGTGTGTGTATGGAAATACACAACTTCATCCCCCTTCCCCTTTTTAACCATTAGGGGTTGAATTTAGAAAAATCCTTCCTTACGTTGGGTTACGTATACGTTTGTGTCGATTCTGTTGTGCACAAACTAAACTTAATTTAGGCTTTTGCTATCTTTTTCTCTCTATTATAACGAGAAAGAGACGGACGCAATTTAGAGCTGTCAAATTTAATCGGCACTAATATTTCAATACAAATGAAGGGTGAAAACCGGATGCGGCAGCCATTGAGGCGGAGCTTTATGAGGGGTACAGAGCGGCGAAGACCGCCCTCCGCGAAGCGGTCCTGCGGGCCAGAGATCAGGCCCGCGAGGAGTTGCTGGGGACTCTCGACAGAGATCCGTGGGGGCGCCCTTACAAGTTGGTGCGGGACAAACTCCGCCGCTGGGCCCCCCCACTGACGCAGAGTCTCCGGCCTGAGCTCGTGGAGGACGTGGTGAGTACTCTGAGGGGAACACCCACCCCCGCCTATGGCTCCGCCGCCTGCGGTGCTGGAAGCGGATCATCAGGACGACGACGACGACACTCCGGAGGTGACTGAGGTAGACCTGAGAGTGGCGGTACGCAGGCTCAGTGCCAAAAATACCGCCCCGGGACCCGACGGTTTGCCTGGCAAAGTCTGGGTTCTGGCCTTGGAGGCTCTCGGGCCCCGACTGGAGGGGCTCCTAAGCGCATGCTTGGAGAGAGGCCAGTTCCCGCTTCGTTGGAAGACGGGGAAGCTGGTCCTCATCCGGAAGCCGGGGCGCCCTGCGGACTCTCCGTCCGCATACCGGCCCGTGGTGCTGCTCGACGAGGTGGGCAAGCTCTTTGAAAGAGTCATTGCAAACCGCCTCGCCGAGCACCTTGCGGGGACTGGGCCGGATCTTGCGGAACACCAGTTTGGTTTCCGCAAGAGGCGCTCTACGGTGAACGCCATCATGCGCGTGAGAGCCCTCACGACGGGGGATGCGGTGTCCAGGGGTGGGGTTGTCTTGGCGGTGTCTCTCGACATCGCCAACGCCTTCAACTCCATGCCCTGGAGCTGCATTAGGGAGGCACTCCGGTATCACCGGGTGCCGACCTACCTCCGTCGAGTGGTCGGGGACTATCTGACGGACAGAGCCGTCATCTACCCCGGTCGCAGCGGAGAATGGAACCGGCGAGAGATGTCGTGCGGTGTTCCGCAGGGATCGGTTCTAGGGCCGTCCTTGTGGAACATCGGGTACGACTGGGTGCTGCGCGCCGACCTCCCCAGTGGTGTCAGTGTAGTGTGCTACGCTGATGACACGCTGGTGCTGGCGCAGGGGAGGTCGCATGAGGCGGCGGCCGAAGCGATGACACGCGGGGTTGCGATAGTCGTTGAGAGGATCCGGCAACTGGGTCTCGAGGTGGCACTGCACAAGTCCGAGGCCTCGGAATGCGCCACCGACGGGATCCCTACTGACGGTAGGAGGGGTATCCATCGGCGTCGAGTCGACGTTGAAGTACCTGGGACTTGTCCTTGACAGCCGGTGGAACTTCGTGGAACATTTCCGACGTTTGGCCCCCAAACTGGAGCGGACTGGGGCTGCCTCAGGCGGCTCCTGCCCAATCTGGGGGGCCAAACGCCTCCTGCCGGAGGCTCTACGCGGGAGTCGTGCAGTCAATGGCCCTTTACGGGGCCCTGGTTCAAGCCATGGTCCGGAGCGAGACGGAATGGGACGCCTTCACCTCCTTCTGCGAAGCAGTGATGCTAGAGGAGGTGGCGGAACGTGAGAGGGAGAGAACCTCTCAACGTCCCGGCCGCCGCGGTAGACGCCCCAGGCGACGCACCCTAGGCGCGGGCCTGTGGACGGTGGGCTATGGGCTAGCTCGCCGTTCGTCCGTCTCATGACGACAGGCCGTGTCGACGGCGCGTTCGTGTTCCACGCGCGCCTCAAAGAGAGTCAGCAATAGGAAGGGGTCCGCAAGGACCGATGCCTGCCGGGGTTGCGGGACTGTGTTCGAAAGAGATACCGTGGCCCCGGATCACAAAGGGCGATGAAGGAACATGGATGGGTTTTAGTCAGTAAAAGTCTGACACTCCCTCCTGCTCCGCCCAGAGAGCGAAGAGTCATTTGATGGTTTCCCATCCGAAAAAAAAAAAAAAAAAGGTACCCCTACACCCACATTTCGCCAGTTATGTTTAAAGTCCCATGTAATAGGGGGCGAGTGTGGACGCAAATCCAGACTCCGTGGCTGCTACTGAAAAATTCCTGATGGAAAAACCCAATAACACTGCCCGACCTGGACATCGAACCCATCAGCGTCATGCTCAGTAGTCGCCACCACTAGACCACGAGGCAGTAATTTATTTTATATTGTTAACAATACGTCATGTCATAGGCTTATCCCCAATAAAATGAAACCTAACATACTTTTCTGTCGAAATGTGTACTGCACACATCTGCGTACCCCCTCAGAGCATACAGGCGTGATATTATGTTATGATGTTATGAAAACACTAAACATCCAAGCTATTGCAGCAATCACGTGTACGTAACGGGGACTATATTTCTTGTCACCAAAATTTATATTTGTCATCAAGTTGTATCACCTAATAAATAGATCTATCGCCACGAAATATGTTCGTTCTCAGTTAAACAAGTGTTCCCAGGTTCCAATTATCAAATTAATGTTAATATATGTGTAAAATAAGAGATGGATTACCAATAACATTGTAGTGCATTACATGAATATAAACTTCGTTCTTATAATAATAGTTTTATTACTTAAATAATAGCTTTGTGCTCAGAATGGTAGATCTGTCACCAAATAAATCGATTATCGATCCCTGACTGCGACTCGTTTTATTTGTTATTTTGTCACTAATACAGTGACAAAACACATACATTACATACAGTACATTTTATTTTGTTCAGTTATTTAATTTAATACATAGTTAATTTAATAGATAAATTTATAATTTTAATGAGGTGGTTGATGACAAACTAGTTTTGCCTAGGCCGACTTGGGGCACCCCGACACGGATAGATTAGGTTAGAAGAGTATGGCGGGGTCGAATGAGCGAGCGAAGCGAGCGAATAGACCCCGCCATACCCTTCGTGGTTATTTTTTTATAAACCATTCAGAAGTAGGTCCGTCGACCGGGTCTCTATTTTCTAGTTACATAATAATTATGATTTATTGGTGATCTCTTTAAATTAGTTTGCTTAAATACTTATTAGGACAAACCTTTTATATTACATACAAAAACATTTATTTGGTACTAGACCCTATATCTTCATGATTTTAGGTGATTTATTGTGGAATTGTTTTTATAATGTTTGGTGACTACATTTTGGTGACAAATCTACTATTTTGAGGGCAAACCCTATTATTTAAGGAACGCAAAACTAATTAAATTGGTGATAGCTTAAATGATACCCGTACGTAACCCCAGCAGGAAAGTGTCTCCTAGAGTTATATGAGTGGAACGTTTAATTAGTGCCTAATTAGCAGTGATAGGAATAGGTAGTGCTTATTAGCCTAAACTTCGAAGAACAGAGACAAGAATCGGAGACTTCCTTAGACTATATTTATTCCGGGACATCACGTAAGTACATCAAAAATTAATGTTATTTGGAATAAGTAATTGGTCTATGTTTACCTAAAGTTTGCGACTAGACATAACATAACACAGTCGTTACAACCATCAAAATTTCTGAAAGTTTTCTTTTTAAGAACATTTTGGAAACGACTTCTTCATCATAAAACTATGATACGCTCTCTTAGGTACGCACTCTTAGAATTTACAAAAAAAAACTCGCCGTGGTCGCATAATAAAATATAGTCTAAGGAAGTCTCCGATTCTTTTCTCTGTTCTTCTTCGAAGTTTAGGCTAATAAGCACTACCTATTCCTATCACTGCTAATTAGGCACTAATTAAAATGTGTGCCCCCTGTCGTTTTGGAAATAAACGGAAAAAACGATTCCTGCTGGGGTAACGTTTTTCTAGCAGGAAAATTCTAAACGAATGATCGGAGAGAGAAACATTGTGCATGGCCTTGTAGCTTATGTTAGTGCCACAATGTGCCCCCAAAAATAAAATGTGTGCCCCTTCAGGTTTTCGAGATATTGCGTTTCCTGCTGGAGTAACGTTTTGCAGAATCGTATATCTCTGAAACCATTGTATGTGCCCCTGTAGAATAAACATACACGAATAGCTCTTAATGTGTGCCCCTTAGTGCCCCAATTAGATTTAAGAAAATATTTCTAATTTCCAAGTTATCGCGGTTTTATGAAAACTCGAAAAAACATCGCAGCGCCTAAATGAGACAAGGTATAAGCTCGCTGAAAACTGTATTCTGTCCGTCGTGACACTAATAATAACCATACAAAGTTTCAAAACTGTTCATGCATGAGTTTTTGAATTATCTTGTTATATGTCAAAACGATGGTGACATAACTTTGACGGCAAAATACAAGGAACCAGCTCAATCCGGTGTAGGTGTAAACCAATAATGTGTGCCTTTAGTCAAAAATATATCGCACGGTGCATGTATGTAATATGTTGCCTAAAGTACCTCTGCACTTGGTGCGATAATGTCACTGGCTTGGTTCGTTTCCCTATAAAGGCGCAAGTGACGTTGTGGTTTTGGCGCGAATCAAGGGGGTACTAGGAGAAACAACGTTTTATTGGTCAGTTGCGCGCGGTCCCCCAAAGACTACAATATATATTGCGGTCCCCTGCATAAGCAGGAATACATTGGAGCTACAACGTTACTAAGGTAATTGTGACATTTTATTTATATTGATACTGGAGCAACAATGGCCTAAAGTCACAGTTGTGACATTGCTTCTCTAATATTCAATTGATTTAATCGACTCTAATATACATTTACGACTTTTTTCCTCCAATAATTCTTTTGTTTTTGTTGTAACATTTTGTAAGTGGGTACAAAAATACTACTATGGCACAACACATAAAAGTAAAATATAGATCGCAATACGGTACCTACTTTATTGAAAATATTATTTACTAGTTTTACATTTTCACGGAATAAAAGCAAAATGCTTCCACGTGGTGAAAGACTGGCTTATTCCAAAGATGAAAATGTTGAATTAGGATTGCCAGAGGTCGAAGAAGCAGAAACTGCTGCAGTCGACGATAATTATTTTGTGGACCAAACACCAGCTAGCAGTACTAAGCCCGACGAATCTTCAGCAACACCTTTTAATTTAGAGCAAGATAGAAATGACCCTGATGTATCACCTCCAAACACACCATCCACTTTAACTGACAATGATGCTGTGTAAATGAACCGGTGGAACAGGATAATGACTCCTCCGGTGATGATTCAGGTGACGAGTTTAAACCCTCATCTAGTTCGTCTTCCTCGAGCAGTTCAAATAGTAGTTCTAGTCCAGAAGTAGTTCGTCTGACAATAATAGCTCTGATGATGACACTGTTGGTAATGCAAACCAACAACCAGAAATAACACTTAATAAAAACCGGCCAAGAGCGTGTCGGGCCACGCTCAGTGTAGGGTTCCGTAGTTTCCCGTCCGTCACAATAAGTGTTCCCACTTATGAGTTTAAAGGTGGGTATCCATTATGTAAAAATGCTGGCATATACGAATATACTACAAACTTAGTCCAGAAATTATTTTGTACCACTTTTTGTCTTTTTTGTACAAAAACTGTTGTTTCCATCAAGTTCAAAATGATTTTCCTAGAAAGTCCTTATAAAGTTCTACTTTTCAGATTTTTTTCATATTTTCTAAACTTATGGTTCAAAAGTTAGAGGGGGGGGGACACATTGTTTTTTACTTTTGGAGCGATTATTTCTGAAATTATTGACATTATCAAAAAATAATTTTAGGAAACCCCTATTCATTTTTAAATACCTTTCCAACAATATATCACACGTTAGGGTTGAAATTAAAAAAAAAATCACTTCCCACTTTACATATAGGGGGGCTACCCTAATAAAACATTTTTTTCCAATTTTTATTTTACCACTTTGTCGGCGTGATTGATATACATATTGGTATCAAATTTCAGCTTTCTAGTGCTAACGGTCACAGAGATTAAGCGAGGACGGACAGACGGTTGACTAGTTGACTACGGAACCCTAAAAAGAGGAAGTAATCCAAATGACTGGAAGAAGAATATTAAGAAAAAATAAAAATGCTAGAAAAGAATATTAAAAACTGGCAGAAGAGTAAAGCTAAGAAATTGGGACCCTCTTCTACGCTCTTGTCCAACGAAGTTCACTACAGAAAAAAGAATTGAAATATTCAAGTTTTATTGGAAATTAGAAAGCTTGGAGAGGCACCGAGATAAAACTTTAATTTAATAATTTCCTTTTTTAGCAGTCACATAGTCATAATTACACAAATTATTTTAATTTAGTGCCATAACGTCATAATTGAGGGGGTTCCAAATTATAAAACGCCATAGTATTTTTGTTTTAATTATTTGGGGTCATTTATTTTCATTAATATAAGTGCATATAATACGCTATCCATCTTTCCATAATCAGGAAGTATCATCAAGTATTACGATACGAAAGTTTAAAATGCTTCTCCTGAAAAAATGAGTTTTTACATAAGTGACAGTATTGCACCGGTGGTGCGATATGGTGAAAATATTCAGCTTGGAATGTTTCACAATAAGTAAATATCGACAAAAAACTAAACATGTAAATAACGGCTGGTTATCCGACCAAATTCGAATGACTACTAAAAAGCGACGGATTCATACATAACGATGACCCTCTTTATTGGATGTATTATACCTAAGCTGTTGTCCATACTACAGTATAAATATGGACGGTACGGAAACTACCTACAAATGCTCGAAACCGCACACTAACACAAACATGCGCATCGACGGGGTCCCCATAGTCTAAGATCCCTTACACATAATGTAAATCGACACACATATTGATTTTTAGACATTTTAACCCTATCGCACCCCAACGTTACAGGGGATGATGGTATTTCAGGTCCACCACATTAAGTCTTAAAATCGTTGTTTTTGTAATACACCCGACCCAATACACCATACAAAGAATAACCATGTTGAATTTCAGACTTTGTCGCCCCATTTCCCCCTTTAGGGGTTGAATTCTGAAAAAACCTAAAACTCAAAATAATGTTAACAACTCATTTATAAATAGAAGCACTCCTGTGAACAGTCTACCTAATCTTGCTTCACCATACAAACTTTGGAGCCCCGTTTCACCCCCTTAGGGGGTGAATTTTGAAAAATCCTTTCTTAGTGCACCCCTAAACCACATACGGAACCTACTTGCCAAATTTGGTATCTGTAGACCTAGCGGTTTGGGCTATGCATTGATTTTTAGACTTTGTCACCCTATTTCCCCCTCTTAGGGTTTGAATTCTGAGAAAACCTGAAACCCGTTTCAACTCATTTATCAATAGGAGCACTCCTGTGAAGTTTCTAATAAAATAGTCTAACTAATCTTGTTTCCTGATACAAACTTTGGAGCCCCGTTTAACCCCTTAAGGAGTGAATTTTGAAAAATCCTTTCTCAGTGCACCCCTAGACCACATAAAGAACCTACTAATCAGTAGATCCAGCGGTTTGGGCTGTGCGTTGATATATCACCAAGTCAGTTGGTCAGTTTACCATTTTATAATTATATAGATTTGTCATTTCAAATTACATTCAAACATATAAGTTGTATATATTTTTGTAATCAACTTTTAAAACCCTTCTTTTTGATACCCCACTCGATGGTATTAGAAGGAAAAAAAAAATCGAACTTCACAATATTATGGCACTCCAAATCCACGTTTTTTTTTTTAAATATAATGTAGCCAGTGACACTCGCGCCATCAAGACGAATCTAACGACATTTATTCTATCCAAATCCCTCCATCCGTTGAGGAGTTACGAGGGAACAAAGAAACGGACATACATACAAACATACATACAAGGCAAAAACATGACCCTCCTTTTGGGCTTCGCCGCAGTCGGGTAAAAAGGCTCCCTTTTTCTATCTCTGCATTGGCACTCCTATTGGATTATTGAGTGAATTATCTATACAATAGACAGAGCCTGAAATAAATTAGGAGTCCCTTGCCCCGAGGCCTTATATGCAATTATAGCATAATTATCTGAGGCAATGATGTAAATTTCGAGCTCGCTACGGTCGCTCTTGTAGCCTAGTTTTTCATGAGTCTTAACTTTGTCTATAAGAGGCCCAGCACCCCTAGCCAAGTTACAAATGTTTCGTATCGATTCTCTTTCTACAATCGTAAACGCCTCGGCGTAAGCGATTGTAAAAAGCTCTAAATTGGTAGCCAAGTTGACACGACTGAGTCGATCGCTCGTTCTCTAATGTCTGTAGAAAAAACCTACACTTTAGTCTATGGTGAGCGTTCCTACCAAAGAGTTTAGCGATCAACATTGTAGAAACGATAACATTCTATTCTATCATTTTGAACGATGTAAACTTGTCTACGAATTTTATATTCGCTTGTGTTTATCACGTGATTTAACGTTGAGATGATGTCATTCCCATTCATTTGAATAGTTTTCTACTAGCGTTAACGATTCTAGATTGTCAACTTGGCTAGGGGTGCACCGTGCAGGTAACTCCAGTAGGTCGGGTCGGTAGGAAAAGTGTTAAAATTTTCGAGCTCGCTTCGCTCGCTCTATAACTATTTTCTCTTGAATTTATCTAAAATTCGACCAACTCCTATAAGAACGTTCGAAACCATTCTAACCTGTCCAAGGCAAGGTGTCGTAAGAATTTCTCGCTACGCTCCCCCCCCCATGGCCTAAGAGCTGGCGGCCCCCTTGTATCTTGCATATCATGGATATCTGTAAAGTAACACCAATATATTATTATCAAAAGCATTTCAATTTTTTTAATGAATTTTCCAAAAATTGCCCCCCCCTTCAAGGAAATCCTGTATCCGCGCCTGTCAAGTCTTTCCTGACGCTCTTCGGTAGATTCTTGGGATCTTATGATCCTCAATCTTTTAGCTCCTTTGGAACATTGGGAAAGATTTGACCTTATCAATCAAAATCTAAGTGGCTGCTCCCCTGCGTTACCGGGTAGGCTACCGTGTCACGAAGATAAATGGGAAAGGAAATTAAACACTCAAATAACATAAGCCGGAATGCATATTTATTCGATAAAAACCGGCCAAGAGCGTGTCAGGCCACGCTCAGTGTAGGGTTCCGTAGTTTCCCGTCCGTCACAATAAGTGTTCCCACTTATGAGTTTAAAGGTGGGTATCCATTATGTAAAAATGCTTGCATATACGAATATACTACAAACTTAGTCCTGAATAGTACATTTTGATACAAGTGGAGAAAGTTTGTTATTACATTCGAGGCGGAATTATAACACACGAGCCGTAGGCGAGGGTGTTTTTGAGCCGAGAATTGCAATAACAAATGTCCACGTGTATCAAACGACGTTTTTCAATACACTTTTGAAGAAATAAAATAAAATAACGAAAAATATTTTTGTCACGAACCATGAAACTATGATTTTCATTTTCTTTTTTTTTCGCGCTTTGGTTTCGGCAGTTTGAAGAAGAGGCAAAGGTATGAAGCCGTTAAACAGCCTAATATAAAAAATAGATTTATTTTATATTTTTGAATTAAGAACACAAATAAATTTTAATTTGTGTATAAAAGTAACTATTATTTTTTAATAATCATGTTTATCTATGATATTCTATTTATAAACACAATTTGAATATTCAAAAAATATTTATGCCATATAGACGCGTAGTGCTTTGCCGAAATTAAAAAAAAAAACATTCACCTCAGACTATAGGCATTGAACCAATTTGGACTTAGTTATCTGTGGCAATTTTCATTCCCGCACACGTGCGAGAAAGTGGAGAAAATCGCACGGGTGTGAAATACATTGCATGTTGTACCTAATCGTAGTGCGTCATGGACCAGTTTTCGAGGAAGTGTATTGAAAATTATTTTGTACAACTTTTTGTCTTTTTTGTACAAAAACTGTTGTTTCCATCAAGTTCAAAATGATTTTCCTAGAAAGTCCTTATAAAGTTCTACTTTTCAGATTTTTTTCATATTTTCTAAACTTATGGTTCAAAAGTTAGAGGGCCGGACACATTGTTTTTTACTTTTAGAGCGATTATTTCCGAAATTATTGACATTATCAAAAAATTATTTTAGGAAACCCCTATTCATTTTTAAATACCTTTCCAACACTATATCACACGTTAGGGTTGAAATTAACAAAAAAAATCACTTCCCACTTTACATATAGGGGGGCTACCCTAATAAAACATTTTTTTCCAATTTTTATTTCACCACTTTGTCGGCGTGATTGATATACATATTGGTACCAAATTTCAGCTTTCTAGTGCTAACGGTCACAGAGATTAAGCGAGGACGGACAGACGGACGGACGGACGGACAGACATGGCGAAACTTTAAGGGTTCCTAGTTGACTACGGAACCCTAAAAAAAGGGGGAGTTTTGGCCAGTAGAGACAAATTTTCAATGATATACCATCGTCATCAAAATCAGTCCTAAACTGTTACCACCTTCACCGCGTGGAGCTTATGTTATTTTATAATTATACATTGAAATTAGTGATAGTTTTGATTTCTACATCAGATGTTTTTGATCTTCAATTTTTATAAGTCAACAGGAAATGCCCATCAGACCGAACAACTTTTGCTAAAACGTCATTCCTATAAGTTATAGTGTCGCTGGGCTTTGGAGTTCTACAACAGGTGTTCCAGATCTTCAAAGTTATTCTCACAGCAGAAAATGCTCTTCACGAAGAATAATTTTTGCTATGGCACAATTTTTATACCTCTTATACGTTAGCTGGTCTGTTGCGGTTCTGCATCAGGTGTTCCATTTTCCAAAATAAATTATCGCCTATATGTTGCCCTAGAATTAATACCTATACAACAAAAAATAAAATGCCCATCAGACCGAACAACTTTTGCTAAGACGTCATTCCTATATGTGTTATGGTGTAGCTAGGTAGGCTCTTGGAGTTACACATCAGGTGTTCCAGATCTTCAAATTTATTCTCTCAGCAGAAAATGCTCATCACGTGGACCAGTTTTTGCTATGGTACCATTTTTGTATCTCTTATAGTTTAGCTGGTCTGTTGCGGTTCTGCATCAGGTGTTCAAGTTTCCAAGATAAATTATAGCCTATATGTTGCCCAGACTTTATACCTATACAACAAAAAAAAAAAATATTCAAATCCGTCCAGTAGTTCTGAAGATCAGCGTGTACAAACAAACAGACAGACAGATTTTTTTTTTGGATTCGTGCTCTATTACTTATTCTAAACACCCTCAATTATTTCTTTTTTAATATATTCAATGTACAGACACAGTTTTTTACTGTTTTATTATATGTATAATAATAAAATAATGATAATGATGATGTAATGATTTAACATTTATCTGTGTTCTGAATTCAAAAATATAAAATACCAATTTTTTTTTTTAGCTCTTAGCTGTTTATCGGTTTTCTTCTCACCTTTGCTTCTCATTCAACCTGGCGAAAGCAAAGCGCGGAAAAAAAAGAAAATTAAAATCATAGTCTCATAATCATAATAATTCATTACAAAAATATTTTTAATTCTTTTATTTAGTTCTTCAAAAGTGGATTGAAAAACGTCGTTTGATACACGTGGATATTTGTTATTGTAGTTCTCGGTTCAATAATTCCTATAATTCAATATTTCCTTCGATAATTCCGCCTCGAATGTTAACAAACTTTCTCCACTTGTATCAAAATGAACTATTACCGAACAGTCTACATACAAGATATACCCGTTACCGCCGTCCATACTAACGACCGAGGTCCAATCTCATTGCGATATAAAAGTTAATCGCGCGATTAGCTTGATTACAAAACCTCGACGACAACGCGTCGGGCAGTACTACAGTAGTAAGCTCACCAGACAAAACACGCGTCTGAAGGATCTTCCGTTTTCTATCGAGAATGAAAAACATAATACCCTGTTCCTCATGTGTCCCCAACCGAATTTGGTACAGCTACGGGACGAGCTACCCTCAATGAGGCACTCACTCAGAGGCAGGCCATAGTTTCGTCACATCGCTTTTCAGCGTCAACTCGGTTACGACTACCCGTGCGGGGCGGACTGTTCCCCGGCACTAAATTGTTTCAGCTGGGTAATCATGTAGGGTCGTAAGAATGTTGTGTAGATCACCGAATAAATGGTGAGCCGGTTGGGTACAGTGGGTATCGCACATATCATTCAAGGGCCGTCGCGCGTCGCCAGCTTTTGTTCTACGAGGGGGGGGGAAGGGTTTGAATAATAAAAGATTGGTAAGGATTAAGTTTACTAGGTATTTACGGATGCAGCTGAACTTTTTCTAAAAATCTAAAGTGCAATAGCCACTCCGGTCGTAGTCATGAGATCCTCTAAACCTAAATCCTTCGTGCGACCACTACTCAGAAGTTCAAGGAGAAAAACCTGCCAAGTGCGAGTCGGACTCGCTCACGAAGGGTTCCGTATCATTATTTATAGATACAACATTAGACAAAAATTACGTTTGTTGTATGGGAGCCTCCCTTAAATATTTATTTTATTCTGTTTTCAGTACACATTTGTTGTTATAGCGGCAACAAAAATACATCATCGTGAAAATTTTAACTATCTACCTATCACGGTTCATGAGATAAAGCCTGGTGACAGACAGACGGACAGTGGAGTCTTAGTAATAGGGTCCCGTTTTTACCGTTTGGGGACGGAACCCTAAAAAGCAATAAAACTAGTTTGTTAATGAATTACTCGATTTTATTTACATTAACTTAGTTATTTTACATTTTTCCTGTTAATTTCATCAATATCGTCCTGCCGCAAGTAAATATCTACGTTCCACGAGTCAGTTGGGCTATTTTTACTTTGTTTTTTGGAAAACTTACAGCTAGACGTCTGATTTATTCACTGACAGACAGTCAACTGATTTATTTTTGTAGGTGCCGAGTCGAATAGTTCGTCCCAATCGTGAGTTAAATCCCCACTGTTTATTGATAGTATAGTATATGACATGCCAATGGGGTCTTAAGTCTTCTTGTTCCTTTATGGTGAGCGATGAGTTCTTCATACAGTTGGATAAACACAGACTTGATGTAGGTATTCTTCCCAGGCTCCCATCGTCAGATTCATGCCTGTCTCTGCTTCCTCCTCCGATGGAATACCTTCTGATTCGCCCGTTTCGCCATCTGATTGTGCATCCACCGGCGTCGTTATGTTACATGTAGGAGGTACATTTGATAGTAACGCGAATATGGCCTCTTACAAATAAGTATTGGCTTTTATTATTGGGCTAAATAAGTAGTAAACAGTGTAAAAAGTTTTTGTTTTAGCTTTACTGCGACAATCACTAGGTTGGTATCAAATAAAATAATACACGATTTGACATTATTACCAATAAGCAACAATTCATTGTAAATAAACGGCTTATTTTAATATTCACTTACTGCCTACTTAACCTAGGTACCTACTTATTAATAAATAAGTGTACATAGTTTAGGCTATAAGTACTTAGTTAACACTGTGTATTCATAACAGTTATTAATAAAATAATATAGTTTAGTATAATGACTCTTTATTCTTAACTAGAGCTCGCCTGTCAGTAGGTTGGTAGTTGGACGAACACTTTTTATGACCCATTTTGTTATCGCGTTTCTTTTGCCTTTCATTTAATTTATTTACATAGAGCTCATACCACTTATCTCGATTTCTATTTACAAGTTCACAACACCGAAGTAAACGTCTATTACATAATAGTGGGTTTATTATTAGATAAGTTATTTTTTTCTAGAAATCCTGTCGTTACACTGGGATTGAAAACTTTTAAAACATTAGAAGAATGAAGAATGTTAGGCTGTCGCTCAAAAATATCAAAATGGCAATGTACTTACACGCGACGCCATTTGCTGGATGTCGTATGTGAGTTCGCGAACTAAGAAAAAGTGTATAGACAATAATACAATGAAAGTAAACTACTTATTTAAATAGAGCAAATGAAAAAAATAATATATCACCGTCAATGGTATCTGTTTGTTAATTAAGAACAGCACAAATAACATAATATAGGTTAGAGGCTAGTTACGAAAGGCAGACCGCAAGCAAAAAAGCCACTTTTAAAATATCTCCTTTGGATATGCTCATTGAAAACTTTAACAATGTCTCACGTACAAATGTGTAACTATCAACCAGTGCATCTGAACTGTTTGCTACATACATAAATATAAAATGATGAAGTATGTACCTAGGTACTACAAACTCCTGAAATGCCATTTGACTATTTACTATATAGATAAAGAACAGAACTGTCAGAACAACTAAAAAGTTTCCTAAAATTACGTTAATAAAGTCAAAGTTTTTGTAATTTTAAATTTCTTTAAGACGTAGGTACTATGATATCACTCCGTAACTATATCAACGTTACTGTCGACAGTGCAAACGAAGAGTATATTAATATGTATAATATTGTATCTGTACATTAATATGTATAATGTGTCTTGTGTCTGTACATTATAAATTGTATCTCAGCGTCATCGTCACCACTCACTGTAGAAGCACGCTTGCGTGTCGTTGTGTAGCCATGGTGGACGTCACTCACGCAATTTCGATTAATTCACAAGATGACGACTGTATTTGAGTACACGTTTACTTAGGTATTGCACTGTCCGGGACCGGGATCACACAATAATAGACGTAATTTATTTTATCTTTTAGGACAACGCTTATAAGCGTGTTACTTCTGCGACTGTCGATGGATTAATAATTGTCAATGTCATGTAATTTATCAGGGTTGCCACATTGGATTTTTTAAAAGCGCTAGATCAAGAGTCAATTTTCGCCAGATCTCAGAAGTTTGGAATTTAAAAAAAAAACACCAAATTCCTCTAAATTTACTGCATTTAAATCTCAGACAAAAAAATCCCGTATTTACATTAAAAACGAACGAATATGTATGAGATGCTGAAAAATAGTTGGTCGTTCTTATTAATCATACAATTTCAAGTATTATTTAAACTTTATGTATATAAACTAGAGTACAGAGTTTTTATTTACATTTTTTTTTTACATTTACAATTTTTATTTACTTCCAATGAGGGATTTTCTTTTTAGCTCTTCCCTAGTCGCTGGATAGATGGCGCTAGGAGTAAGTATGATAATGCAAGGAACGGAACCTAAAAAAACTGATTTTAACAAAGCGCGAGAAATGTTGGTTATATTCGGAAGGTTAAGCAAATGAAAGTGTCAGTCAACGAGAGTATGTGACGTGACACAATGATTTTTTTTCAAGCGTTTTGGCTTTGGCATAGTAAGTTCAACGCCATCTATAGAGTTCTTGGAAACTAAGTTTTTTTTAAAAAACTCAAAAGGAAAACCTCTCATTAACCAAACAAACATTACAGTCAGTAAAACTTGACAAAAGTACCTAGTATTCTAAAGGGTGTAAAAATAGGTACTCTTAACAAAGCCGAAAGGCACTTGTTCTCTCCGTCTTTGCAATCATTTTTTTGTTCTAGACCATGATACTCGGGAACCTTCTAGTTTCGAAGATATTGGGGATCAAGTTCCAACTTTTCCACAATGTTTTTAATTTCAGATTTCTACTTTGAGCTCCTCCACGACCACCGTACTATTCAATCTATCCATCAGCACAATGTTTTGAGTGCTGTACATTGACTTTACCGTAATTCGTGAATATTTTTTACACTTAAAATTATTTAGTATGATAAACAGATTCAGAATTCTTGGTTGACGGCTTTGTGAAGAATCTGTATGGAACATAGTTCATTTGAATCAAGAGAAACAAGTTAAACAAATGTGAACTAAAGAAACGGTGATGGCAGATTCCGTATTGAAAAACCACTAAAAAAATAAAAACGCTAAACGAATAAAAAATAGCACCAGTTCTGGTGGGAAAACCACCAAGGTGGCAACACTGAATTTAATGCTCCAAACAAGTTTTGAAGGCACTTTAGACTGGTTTTTAACAACAGTTCATTCTGGCCCGGAGACTTTCAAAGGAATAAATGCGTGAGTTCGGGTAGTCCGGTCGGTTTGTCTAGGATTGTTTGAATTGTTTTTAGCGTGGATATTGGAAATGGGGATGATTTGGAAAGACGAAAAGAGTTTGTTTTTTTTTCTATTCTGCTTAAAAATAAACTGTATTTTCAGACATTTCTCTAACATCCCTGTTTCCACTTTTTGTGACCTCTATTTGTATACCATCGTATATTTTTTTACATAATTTCTTTTTTTATGTTCCTAAAGTCTTTTAATTGTAAATTAAAATGTTTTCTTCGTATTTTAAGAGTGAATGATTGCGTTGTCAATTTATTGTTACAATAAAAAAATATAATAATAATAAAAAAAAACGCCATAATTTGGAGTAATAAGATACAGAGAAATGCAAATAGCGGTGGACGGTATAAATTGGAAATGCTGTAAGGGACATTTAAGGGTGCTAATGAATTTTCAACTCTCACCACTGAGCCGAACACTGTAAATCCAATCAATAGTGTCAGGATTTCGTTGCGGATAGTACCTACCTTTATACTTATTCCTAGGTGTTTACTTAAAATAAAATAAAAACATAATGGTGGGTCATTTTATTTTTTTTAATCAATTGTCTTAAATGCTACATTAACAAGTTTAGCACTTGTTTATTTACAAATAGTTACTTATTTACATTACGAAACAATATTTTAAGTTACATTGTACTTTGATTTCATTCATTATTTCGGCATTGTCTTCATTAATAGGTATTTCGTTTCATTGATATGTGTTTATTTGTTTCTTGACCTAGGTCCCTATCACTTACAAGGTTGGTACTTCGTACTATTATTCCAAGTAGACGATATTTATCAATTGGGTAATAGGTAAGTCGTTATAGTGCGACATTATCATAAAGTACCTAAGTAATAGAATTTTCCATGCCCACCTGAGGCAATGAGATTGTTCACGTGATAGATTGTATTTTTTTTCAATTCGAATCACTTTATTTCTAAGAATAATAATGAAATTTACTAGGAATAAATAGAAATTTATCTAAATAATATTATAAAAAATACGATTTCTAATGGAATGACTTTGATCACAAAACTTTTAGGAAACGTAGAAATCTACTAAATAGTTCCTACCCTAATATTTGTTTTAATATGACAAACTCATATGATGCCACATTATAACTTAACTGGATACATATAAAACTTAATACTGGTTCTGTTAGGTTTCTACCATCTACAATTTCCTTAAGGTGAACGCAGACCTAGCCGCACCCAATGATATTATATAGTAAAAAGAGGTAGATATCGCACTAGCACGCACAAATTGTTGAGGACAAAGTGATACAATTGTTGCACTTTGATAGCTAGCTATCTCTTTCTATCTTATACGTTTCGTATTATCTATCGCTATCGTAGTTTTAAATTACTCGCAACGATATCTGAACGCCATTCAGTATGAACATGGCGTATCTTCTTTATAATATCATTGGCCGCACCGCAGTCGCCGCATTCGAATTCTTCGTATAAAGTTCTATGCAATCTGTGTCTGTGTGCAATCTGTGTCAATGCCTGTGTGCGAGATTGCATAGAAAAATTCGAATGCGGTGACTGGGGCGACTGCGGTGCGGCTAGGTCTGCGTTCACTTTATGTATCTACTCACTTATACAACATGATGTGTTTCGTTTGGACTGAGTTCAAACTAAACGTTCTAATAAGGAGATTATATATACACAAAACAAGATACTCGCGAAAAACGTATCCCCTCCTTGACAGTCGGGTAAAAAGGGCTAAGGTTATGCTTCATATTATGTGCGCCAGACGAAAATATGAAAAATTGTGTATACAGCTGCTATAAAAAATATTTGATAGTATAAGTAAAATCGAAGATCGTTTCAGCTACCAAAAAAACATGAAGCGCTCAAAGCGAACCACTCGAGAATGGAGCCAAGCTACTTCATTAATATAGTAGGTCAAATTAATGATAATTATGATGGAATACCGTCTCGTTTCATTATCTTATTGTCTTGTTTATTCTTGATATCAAAGTATCATACTATTGAGAAAGTAGGTATGTCCTTATTCTCTAAGTTGTTTTCAGACTAGTTGATAGCAGGTTTATCGTCCGGTTGCTCGGACTCCGAGTAGCAAATATCGCATCCAGTGACACCGCACTCACAAAGAGACGTTGGACGTATGGAATGGCGCAATTTCTGGAAAAAAGAAAGGTTATTTTAAATTATCACTGCTATCGTGTGAGATAGAAAGATAAATAATGAATAATACTAAAACAGAAATGTGACTAACAGTTGACCTCTATCAAGAAAGATCACAAAGAAGAAGAATCACATAGGAGGTATGATCACAATCTTTCTTGAGATCTTTATTTCATGCAGTGGTATTTTGAGTTTCTTGAATTTACTGCAGTTTGTACGTAAATAGACGAGCAATTGATAAATGATTTCTAACTAAATTAAATATTTTATAAATTATCGTAAGTAATGCATTTTATCGTATTGTGACCACTGTTAATTATTAGTGATATTTCATTGTTCTGAAACGTGTTGATGATTGTGCTCAAGGGCACCTATTCATTATTAAAAGCGGGTATGCTATTCGTATGACATAACTAAGATTATTTTTTTCTTTTAAGTTGGTACCTATATCAGTTAAGAAATACAATGGTGGACTCTTAAGTCTTACTTCTCTCAAATTATTTCCGGGCGCCTTCATGAGGACAAAGACGGCATACACTGGGATGCAGAGCAACGAGAGAGAAGCGATGATCCAGCCGAGCGCCTGCGCCCACGTGGGGTACTGGTACTGCCGGTAGCTCGGCGGTGTGTAGTCCACCAGGCTGGCCACCCACAGCGCGATGAGCAGCGCCGGCGTCGCCACCAGCCAACACACTCGGAAGTATAGCGAAGGTCGACGACCTGAAATCGACAATCAACGTCATCAATAAATAATTATAATATCTGAAAGTCCCCATAGCATTGCAAAGTAAAGCTAAATCGCGTTTAGCCGTAACTCGTATAGCGATGATGCGGCCTAGGGTCGAGCACCCTTGCCTAGAAGAAGCCGATACACTCGAACTTTGAAGATAACCAGATTATGATGATCGGGAAACAGCTACGCCGACTGTGAATTCCACAGACTGGCGGTTCGCACAATAAATGTGGAAGCAAAGCGCTTTGTTCGAGTTCGTGGTACTTTAACTTTCATTTTTATCATGAAGCCCACTAAGCAGAGACCATACGGTATCGGCGGACTGATATTTACTAGCTAGCAACATAGAACGAGCCTGCCCGGCTGGTGGGTCAATCTGTACTGGTCTTTCTGGGGTTAGGGAACTAGACCCTCAGTTGTGAAGTGTAGGTACAGGTTCTAAGATATCGTCAAGGCTAATGTCATTATTACGTGCATTCATATTTTTTATCCGATAAGTGTAATATTCATCTGTTAGGGAGTGGCGAATTATAAAGTGGGTATTGATAAAGTAACAATAACGATGAGTCATCCTTATTTTATACGTTCATGATGGTTAAATGCAAAAAATGTGATTATGATCTTCGAGGGTAACTACAAACAAAAACGGAAGTTGCGCTGTAGGAAATGGCAGGACATCCCGTGTGACGTCACCGTATGGGTACATACAGGCAGATATTCAATTGCACATGTGCGCTTATTAACAGCCAACGAATGCCATAATTATATAATAATATTCATATCAGGTAGAGTGAGTATTAGTATAATTATGAAGACAATTTTAACTTTCATCAAGGATAAACAAAGATTAATGACATGAAAGACAATACAGATATATGACGATGGAAAAAATGTTTTATTAATGAATATTTATTTTTAATGTAATATTCTACAAAATTATAAGGAGTGTCTAGTTTTTTAGTTTCAGTAAAATCTACAAACCTGTCATTTGTTTGATATTTTTAGAAAGTCTGTCCACGCCGTAAAACCAAGCGATAGCCACCACTTCGAAGAAGGCGAGATATGTAATGCTGAGTGATGCGGCGTAGTAGTCCATCAGTTGGAACACGTATATGCCGCTGTGTATAATGTGCGGCAGCCCGAACACGAGCGACACTCCACACACGCAAAGCACTAACAGTTCGTGGTACACAAGTCTCCTGCGTATCATGTCTGGGAACCCATCTTGTATCGACGTCACCACAACTTCAACGATAGCGAACTGGAAAGTGTAGAGGCACAGAGTAATTAATTTATCCATTATTTCAACTTAATTGCAAGTGTTAAATTTTAATGATATTCACCTGGCTATTAAGTCCGAGACAAAGGAACATAAAGAAGAACAGAACCGCCCATAATTGTGAAGCTGGCATTTTCGCAATAGCCTGCGGATACACTACAAATAATAATCCAGGACCTGAAATAAAAGTATAAACGTTAGAAGACGGTTATTTTGCAAGTACCCAACTATACTACAGTTGTAATTTTCGCAAGTAATACTTACTGTCTGCGATGACATCCTTCACGGGAGTATTTTGTTCAAATGCAATATTCCCGATAGTAGCAAACGTGAAGATTCCCACGATGAGACTAGTGACAGCGTTGATCAGTGAAACAGCCACAGTATCGTGTAGGAAATTATTGTCGAATCGATTATATGATGCGAACATTATCATGGATCCAAACGCAACACCGATCGAGTTAAATACTTGCGATGCCGCGTTAACCCACGGTCTTGACTGCTTTAAAAGTTCCCATTCTGGCTTGAAGAAGAACCTCAGACCTTTATCGGCTCCATCGAGGGTCAATGAGCGTCCGAGGAAAACTATAATCAGTAGAAAGGGCAATGTTGTGGTGATATAGCGTACTTTGGCGGAAGACTTGATACTTTTCCATAGAGCGAAGTAGACTAGCACCCAAGCACAGACCAAGCAAGCTGCCAACTCCCACCGCATTCCATTCGGGAATTCCATGCCAGCACTCATGTTCAGTACCTTTTTCCTGAAAAAAAAACAATCACACAATCAAATTATTTTGTTTCATGTTTACTTGTTATATGTTATGGGCTTCATGTTCTAAACTTTGATCTCATATTTGGGCCGTTTTCTCCAGGTATCCTTTCATATTATTTCAATAGGTTAGATTATTCCCAAAACATAACGCTACTTTTTTACAATAGGTGTTTGAGACCGGTAGTTAGCCATTTCGGAGAACTCAATAGGTGTTAAAAATTTACACATGACTTGATCGTTGATAAATATTTATTACTTATCAATAACTACGGAGTATGCAATCTTTATGAGCCTTATTGACGAATGACTATACCTCAGGTATTGGCATAGCTATGTGTGCTAAAGTATTATTCATATCCGGAACTCAAACTTCAACATAATTTAAACTACTTACTACTTACTCTTAGTTCCAAAAGTTTAACATTGATATTTATGATTAAGACGAGCGTTGCTAATCGGGCACACGTGAGTTAAATAATCAGTGGTGTGTAATCCAATAACTTGCTGACACTTCATAGATGAAGTTGTAGATTGGTGATGGAAATTAAAGGATAAGAACTACACGACCTGTGATAACACAGGTGTTTGATATTCAAGTACCTGAAAGCATAATTTTCTTAATTCAAATTTGAAACTTACTCGAAGAACTGTTCGGTGGGTGTCTGCGAGCCGTTGGGCTTGGTCATGTTGTGGTTGGGTACCCAGCACTGCGCCGTGTTCCAGCGGTTGGAGCAGCTCGCCCACGGCACCTCCGTCTTAAACGACGTGAAGAAGTAGTAGATAGCCCACGCTATTATCACCGCGTAGTAGGTGGACATTAAAAATGAGATCACTACGCTTGCTAAGCCCGCACCTGAAATTATGCCAAATATATACTAGTATTTTTGACTGGTTCGGTTATTTCCAGAATTTAAATAATTAATTATTTTTACATTTTATTTATTTTAGTTTTGTTAGCTCACCTTTAAAGAGTGGGCATATTTGTGACAGGGCACCAATGGGACCGTGAGCTGTGTATTGGCCCACAGCCAATTCCATGAAAAGCATTGGCACACCGCATACTAAGAGTATTATGAAATAAGGTATGAGGAAGGCTCCTGAAACAATACAATATTTTCATCAGTTTCATTACTAACACTCAACACGTTTTAAATAGAGAGTAGATTATTTACGGATAAAACAAAACTAACGTCGGGTTTAAAAAATAAATTGGTCGGTGAGGTCTTCTCTATCACATGAAAATATTACTAGTGTAAGTGACCGACAGATGGCCGACCGGACGAATATTACAGAGGTGATGATGTATCTCTAGATCCCCGCAATAAGGGGGACAGTGAACCACTTGCTGCTGTTAGCAGTACTCGAACTCTTAGGAGTTCAAGTTTTAGAGTGTCTAAATAAATATTGTGCCTTCGGAAGATGTTAAAAATATTGTTATAAAATATTGCAGCTAACAACAGTGTATTTGTGTAACGTCCAAATATCATATCCATTAGTATCCTTAGACCCCACGTGAGAATATTTGGTAGTATTTGGGACGCATCCAGATGCGTCCCAAATACTACCAAATATTCTCAAATTCTGTCTCCAGAGACAGAATTGAAGTGGAATACGCAATTAATCACTAACTAAAATGAGTAAAAGTACCATTCATTTATAGACTACAGGCCCATGTCCAAAAATGGATGGGTCATATGAACCACCAGGTGACGTTTATAGGACGATATAAGAGCATCAAATAGTAAGATTCAGCACTATGCCGTCACTTGTAAGCTGTCCAACTGAGTGCTGGTGAGAATTCAAAAGTGCAGGTAGAGTGAGTACATTTTGGTCATATATGACTGCTGTCTTTACCCGAAGTGTTTTATATAATATTGTTTAACTGGTTAGTATAGTTTATATGTTATTTATATGGTTTAATATAACAATTGTAAAAGGTACGATGGGGTTGACATATCTGTTTATATAAAAACCCCAAAACAAATAAAGAGAAAAAAAAAAAAAAATGTACGGCATTTTTACCATCGATAGATCCATGAAAAATAATAAGAAAGCGTGCAGTGCTGTAAAAAAATGGTGGGCCACAAAGTCGGTATTTTTTTTTTTTTTTCTGACCACGGCAAGAGAGGGGGTTGCAACCCTCGATTTTTTCCCCTTGTCGCATGATTTTTGTACGGTGTTGCGGAATAATGGATTAGAAGCTGTATTGAAACAGTGTGAAACTGATGCCGTATAGAATGAAATGACCAAATTTACACTGGAAATTGTCAGAAAATCAAAAAAAAATACCGATTTTGTAGCGCACCATTTTTTTACGGCACTGCACGCTTTCTTATTATTTTTCATGGATCTATCGATGATAAAAATGCCGTACAAAAATATATGTCCAAAATGCACTTTCACTCTACCTGCACTTTTGAATTCTCACCAGGCACTCAGTTGGACAGCTTACAAGTGACGGCATAGTGCTGAATCTTATTATTTTATGCTCTTATATCGTCCTAAATACGTCACCTGGTGGTTCACATGACCCATCTATTTTTAGACATGGGCCTGTAGTCTATTAAAAATAAGTTAATAACTTTCTTATACTAATTTTAAAACAAACTCATTTTATGTAGGTACAGGCTGACTTTGAACACATACATGAAGAATTTTTTAGAAAGTGAAAGTATTTTATTATTGGACCAACTCTACAATTATGAAGAAATAAAGTATTTATCCCTGCGTTAGGCCGAGAACGGTCCACACCGACCCAGTCTCTTAGTAAAAGACTGTTTGCAAGATACTGCAGTGAACTTTAACAATGTCCGGGCAGTACGTGAAAATTTGGAACTCCTGAAAGATTACACATGATTTCAAAGTCAGGTACAACCGACAGTTTTCAAGTGGTCATCGTTGCGCCAATTGTATCCTTGGTACCAATGAGTTGACCTACAGGAACTGGCGTAATTAGTCTAGTCGTTTGCTCATCCGATTATGTGAGCAAAGGTAGGAGTCATTAGTTCCACGCTTTGATGACTTGTAAACAATTTGTAAATCGAATGACTGTAAGGTTCGTTATCATTATATTTTGATAGTTTCCGGTGACGCTAGATTCTAATTTGATACTAATCGTTTAGATCTAATAGAGATATTTAGTTATTCACTCGATATTTTTGGTTTGGGTTGGGCTGGGCAAGTGACGTTAGCTGATAAGTACACAAAATACCTGGAAAGGAGACGAGAAGTTAGCAGAACTGGTGGATCTATTTGATGATTGGTACTTTTAGAAGATAATTTAGAAGTTCACACACCCCATTCTGGTTATGCCACAATGTATCTACAGCAACAGCGAAATTAAACGCTACAGCTACGTTTTGCATCAAAAACTAACGGAGAAAACCATTGTTAGTTCGGTACAATGCAAGGATGGATATTATACATACATGAATGTGTTGAAGAGCGTTTAGGTCATCACTCTTGTGACTCTACTATATCTGGTACAAAACCTACGTACATTTAAATAAATAGCTAGACGAATATTTGTTCCCACGTCGTCGTTTATTTGGTTTAGTTGACGACTTTTAGTGCTATCGACTTCTAGGAAAGTATTTAGTCATTCCTGTTTTATGTTTACCTACCACATACTTATACCTAGGTCACCTAGGTATTATAAATAGAAGTAACTGAAATATTGTCCGAATATAGAATATTCCTTTGTTTGACAATATTTCGGCTATATAGAATACCTATTATTTATTTTTGCCTTTTTTTCGGTTTGTGTAAAATAAATCCAATATAGGTACCTATTAAAAAACTAACTATATACATAACTAGTGGACGTCCCGCGGTTTCACCCGCGTAGTTCCCGTTCCCGTGGGAGTATGGGGATAAAATATAGCCTATGTTACTCAGGGTGAATGTAGCTTTCTAATGGTGAAAAAATTTTTGAAATCGGTTCATTACTTCCGAAGATTACCCCCTACATACAAACTTACAAACAAATGTTACCTCTTTATAATATTAGTACATTATTTATTTATTATTAATAGTAGTAAAGACTATTAAATAAACTAACCAAAAACAAACTATAAAAGAGCATTGAAAAACTTCTCCACAACGCTGTCAGATGGCCTGGTCAATGTGCCCTGAGACTGGCAGCGTTGCCACGTTGTATGGCAACACGTAGCCTTTGGCCAAGGTAAAAAACAGCCCTTGGGTCACGGGAAGCGTCAACTAGGCGTTTTGAAATTTCCTATTCAGACGAATCGAAGTATATTTATGAGACAATAATAGGTAGGTACATACCTATGTTGTCAAAAACTTCTTTAAAGTGTATTTTGTAGGTATAAACTTAGACCAATGTGGCACATTATGACGTCATTACCATATCTATGTACGTATATCTATACGCAAAACGTTACAGTGTACAAACAAATCGATGTCATTTAAATATCTGCAGTGATTTCTATATATATCTGGCAATAAATCATTTGATATCTTGTGAATACGTCTACGCGGTGTCAAGTATCAGTTTACCGTAGGCATCAGCTGTAATTCACACCGTATTGTAGTGTCGTTGGATCGTGTTGGTGCCTCGGTGTCAACCAGCCACCAGCCAGTTAGCATGCCGCGACGCGACACAAACACACTTACATTGCTCGGACACGATCTTGCACTTGTGTGTACATTACATATTTCACCTTGGTGACTAACTTCTTTCCTGTTATTTGAGATTATGATTTTCTATACCATTTATGGCGCTAACACATTATTACGTATATAATAACAATGAAGTGCAATTATGTGAACTGCATTTATCTTGGTAGGTACATGTTTACGCTGTTATGAATTAGGAAACTGTTGGAGCGTCCAAATTGATTGAGACGTGGCATAAAATAGGGCAAATATTGTATCTAGTTCAAATAGTTGTGACGTTGTTTACGATAAAACACCTACTTGACAATACAAACTATTTCTATAGCATGGCTACCAAAAAAAAAACTTGTATCTAAATTATCAACAAGGGTGTGACGTTTTTTCGATTAGATATCCATTCATCAACACAAACATATAATATGACAGGCCTAATATTTATATGATCACGACTCGCAACAAATAAAAAGGTGTTAAAAAGTTATATTATATTATAAGCATGTGATAAAAACATAATCGATGTCCTCATGGTCATCTCAATTGTGTCCATATTTCGTGCTTGGATCATTTTTACTAAGTGTTAAGTGCTCGACAATTAGTATTCACTTAATGCAATGTCACGGCGGACACGATCGTCTTTTTGTCGCCTTAATGAGTTAATTTACAGAGGCCGCGACATGTTATTAGCTCAACTACTGCGAAAATGTAAGTACTCTTCCAAAATAAAATGATACGAGCAAATAAATAGTTGTATCTATCCGGCACCGAATTCCTAATCTTAACTTTGTAATCGTGTGGGTGTGTCCTATTGTTAGTTTGTAGCCTTTAGCAAACGTTCCCTGGACTATGTACCGTAAGTCGTATGATTTTCTAATGTTGCTATCTCTTGGCTAAAACCAAGGTTTTAAAAGACTTTATTTAACTTTTCAAAATTTAATAGTACCTAATACGATGCAGTATGACCGAGTAACAAATACGATGTTGCAAACGATACTTGGTTTGTTTATTTTTTAGCGGTGACACTAATAATAATACTATGTGACGTCACAAGTATATAGGCGCCTGCAGACCGGTCTTGAGAACAAGATTATAACGATATCAAGTTTGATTGTAATATTGTTAATGTTAAGTAGTTTGTATCATCATGAAACACAAATAAATGTGATCAAAAGTTTAATTATGGTAAACAGTTTGTTACTTTCATCTTTCAGTAAATCACATATTTACTTTAGATGAGTTTTCTCATAGCTGCATAGCCAAAGTTGTAAACAGTAGTAAACGGGCATTCTCTAAGACACTTGGCAGATGCACTCATGAACAATAGAGGGAAATGCTGCTACTTATTGAAATAATACTACCTACATCATTCCTGGTTTCTTATCTATTGTTTTCATGTTAGAATTTATTTTGTTAGTGATTTTATTCAATTTATACCTAACCTAATCACAGGATCTATTATAAGCCTACCCTTGTTCAAATCGACGTTAAAGTTGTTTCTACATAAGCCTGCGAAGCTGCTAAGGAAGCCTGTGCAGGCTTACGCCGCTTCTACGCAGGCCTACGTAGATGCTACGCAGGCCTACGCAGATGCTACGAAAGCCTACGCCGCTTCCACGCAGGCCTACGCAGTTGCTACGCAGGCCTACGTAGTTGCTACGCGGGTCCTAAGCAAATGTTATTAAGGATCTAAGCATTGTAAACGCAGGGTCGACGCCGCAGCTACGCAACGTCTACGTTCTGCATAGGTACATAAAATAGGGTGGGCAAAAAGTTTACGGTGAAGTACATTAATGTCGAAAACACCATGAATTCTGTCGTGAACGTATTAAATTGTATGAGATGCGTCATAAACTGCATAAGCTGTAAAAACAAACCAGACAAGATTGTTTAAAGGTTATTTTGCCTTACCTCCTCCACTTTTGTAGCACAGGTAGGGAAACCTCCACACATTCCCGAGGCCAACCGAGTAGCCAACGCATGCTAATACGAATTGTATTTTGTTGGCCCAGAACGGTCGGCGGGGCTTTAGGTGGGCAGTCGTGTCCTCTTCCTCTTCCTCGCAGTCACTCTCGTGCGACGCTGTATCCTCATCGGGAGGCCTGCACAAACAAAAAAATATTATGTTATTTTAACTTTCATTAAACATGATTTAAAACTTTTGCAACATCGCCATTTCCTCTATTATTTAAACATTTTCTTCTGGTTTCTTTCTTATTTGGTGCGTGATATACAAGAGAAGAATTTAACTTACTGGAAAATTTAACCTACTTTTAATTTACTGGAAAAATCCGGTGGCGTGATGTTGGCATTTAGATTTATTTTAAATTATATAAAGAGCAGTTACAGAAGCTTCTTGAAATAGATCCAAAAAACTAATATTTTATGAGAATGTAAAACAGTATCCACATTAAAGAAATATAAGTACACTGATGTTTTCGAATGGCAAATATGCCAAAGGTTTTTGACATAGTATGTAGACGTAAATAATCATATAAGATGTAATAATAAAAATCCGCAAATAATTGTAACTGTATAAAAGAGATTCAACATGTCGTAGATAATTTATGTAGATTAGGTGTATGTCGAGTTTTATATGAAATGACATATTTGTACAACTAATGAAATACTAAACATAATGAAGATAACAACATTTACAAATGAAGGAAAGACGACGGCTTGCAATACTTTTTCTAGTTACTTTTATTTAAAATGGCCAAGGACTTTCCTTTTGTAAGGTAATTACGGAATAGAATCTATGGCATACATGAAACTTGCAAAGCCGTACTTGATAAACCATGTTGTTTGGATTAATGATGAATGATCTACAATGACCGTGGATTAGTGTGACGTCACACAGCTCAAAGGCTTTACCTAGTTTGATGAGACGTAAGTAAACGGTGGTTTACAATTTCAGAGACAAAATATTTAATCCGGAAAAGTCTTTTAAATGGAACAACGTAATTGAGCTATTTAAATAAATTAAGGCAATTTTTACACGTTAAATAATAGGTTAAATCATTATTCTAAGTTTATCTTATAACTAGCGGACGTCACGCGGTTTCTTCCGTCTTATAAGTTTTGTACCTATTTTTTGCACGTCATGTGCCTGCGGCAAATAAATATTTTCAATACACTTCCTCGAAAACTGGTCCTTAACGCACTACGATTAGGTACAACATGCAATGTATTTCACACGCGTGCGATTTTTTCCACTTTCCCGCACGTGTGCAGGAATGAAAATTGCCACAGATAACTATACCTATACTTAGTCCAAATTGGTTCAATGCCTATAGTCTGAGGTGAATGTTTTTTTTTTTAATTTTTGCAAAGCACTACGCGTCTTTACGGCATAAATATTTTTTGAATATTCAAATTGTGTTTATAAATAGAATATCATAGATAAACATGATTATTTAAAACTAATAGTTACTTTTATACACAAATTAACATTTATTTGTGTTCTGAATTCAAAAATATAAAATAAATCTATTTTTTATGTTAGGCTGTCTAGCGGCTTCATACCATTGCCTCTCTTTCAACCTGGCGAGACCAAAGCGCGAAAAAAAAAGAAAATTTAAATCATAGTTTCATAGTTCGTGACAAAAAAAATATTCGTTATTTTATTTTATTTCTTCAAAAGTGTATTGAAAAACGTCGTTTGATACACGTGGACATTTGTTATTGCAATTCTCGGCTCAAAAACACCCTCGCCTACGGCTCGGGAGTTATAATTCCACCTCGATTGCAATAACAAACTTTCTCCACTTGTATCAAAATGTACTATTTTTCACTTCTCATGCTCTGAAAGCGCTTGTTTGTGCAGGATATAGGCTGCACAAAATCGAATTTTGTGCACAAGGGCATTAATGTATCTACTCATAAATGTATCTATATTAAGGCAAAGAAAATGAGCCATACAGCCAAACGCAATAAGAAGTTCATAGATAGAATTTGTTATGAGGTGAGGTGAGGAGCTCGTGGCTAAATAATAACAGCCGCTCGGGTCAATCTTTAGGTTAAGCCGTGCTTGCCTAGGTTGGTCTGTGGATGGGTGGCCGCCCATTACATACCGAGTTTTCTCCGTGCCTCGGAAAGCACGTTAAGCCGTTGGTCCCGGCTGTCATTTGTAGATCTTTGACAGTCGTTAGGTAGTCAGAGGCCCAAAAAGTCTGACAACCAGTCTTACCAAGGGGTATCGTATTACCCGGTACTAACTGGGTTGTGGAGGTCAGATAGGCAGTCGCTCCATGTAAAATACTGGTATTCAGCTGCATCCGGTAAAACTGGAAGCCGACCCCAACAAAGTTGGGAAAAGGCTAGGCAGATGAGATAGAATTTGTTATTTTATAATATTTACTTTAATTTATTTGCCTTATGTGTTTTTTAAGACATAAAAGACATAAAAAATTAAATTCAAGTACCTACGGTAGGTTATTTAATTAATTTAAGAAAATTATTATAAAAAAAAATATTTAATAGTAGGCTGTACAGGTCTGCAGCCCAAGTCTAATATCAATGTCGTAAGATTTCAAAAAAAGAAAGCGGCGCGGCGGGAAACAGCTCTTGTTTTTGCGTGTTTATTAATTTCTTCAATTTATACTACTGTTTTATTTTCTCGCAATCGAAGTGAAAAGCAGAGTTTATAACTCGTCCACAAAACCATTTTTATCCTCGACATTACTATCTCTAAAAATCGCTAAAAATCTCGGATAAAAATGGTTCGTTTTGTGCACTTGTTGTAAAATCTACTATTTCATCCCTTCTATTCGAAAAGTGTCGTTTTGTTCCCCTTTTAGCGGGAGCAAAGTAGCTCTTTTCTCCACTAGACTTTTTAGCGGGCAGTAATGAGATTTGAATTTGGAACATGAATCGTTCATTGAAATTGAACGAAAATTGTATGAATTAGTGTTTGTACGGTGCGGGGGTCAGCACCCGCATTGTAGAAAATACCAAATTAAGAGTTGCAGATAGTTCGCCCATGCCGTTGTCACCGCGCTATTCTACATCAAAGGGACCTTTTCCTGAGCACCAGCCAGATACTGAGATTACAAACACTCAAAATACCGGATGACTTTTTTATTACTTTCCAAAAAAAATGGGTACCTATATTCGGTGAATGGAGTAGAAGCTTAAGGCATACCTAGTTTTGTTTTTCTTTTTTCTACAGTTTAGAAAAGAATTGATCCATCATCAAAAAACGCTACAAATTTCAAGTAAACTTTTCATATTAGAACAAAGAAAGAAAAATAAAAATCAAAAATGTAAAATATCGAATTTCACAACAAACGAAAAAATTTTTTCAATACACTTCCTCGAAAACTGGTCCTTAACGCACTACGATTAGGTACAACATGCAATGTATTTCACACGCGTGCGATTTTTTCCACTTTCCCGCACGTGTGCAGGAATGAAAATTGCCACAGATAACTATACCTATACTTAGTCCAAATTGGTTCAATGCCTATAATCTGAGGTGAATGTTTTTTTTTTAATTTTTGCAAAGCACTACGCGTCTTCACGGCATAAATATTTTTTGAATATTCAAATTGTGTTTATAAATAGAATATCATAGATAAACATGATTATTTAAAAGTAATAGTTACTTTTATACACAAATTAACATTTATTTGTGTTCTGAATTCAAAAATATAAAATAAATCTATTTTTTATGTTAGGCTGTCTAGCGGCTTCATACCATTGCCTCTCTTTCAACCTGGCGAGACCAAAGCGCGAAAAAAAAAGAAAATTTAAATCATAGTTTCATAGTTCGTGACAAAAAAAATATTCGTTATTTTATTTTATTTCTTCAAAGGTGTATTGAAAAACGTCGTTTGATACACGTGGACATTTGTTATTGCAATTCTCGGCTCAAAAACACCCTCGCCTACGGCTCGGGAGTTATAATTCCACCTCGATTGCAATAACAAACTTTCTCCACTTGTATCAAAATGTACTATTTTTTTTTAAATTTCGATTTCAAAAAAAACTAAGTGTGGCATTTGCTTCTACTCCATTCACCGAATATACCCATTTTATTTTGAAAGTGATAAAAATGTCATTCTGTAAGAATAAATCCACAACTATATCAATCCCAAACAAAACATACACAGTGAAAATAAATTTTCAAAATTTTGCCAATGTATTAGATATAAATATAAATTTGTAATTGACCTTTTTTACATTCATGTCATTTTTTTAATTAAACTTATTCATGAATTACTTAAAAGTGTCTCTTATTTATTTTCTCATAGAACGAGATGAAAAGTAGAGTATATGACTCGAGAGCAAACATATTTTTCCCTCAGGCGATGTACTTTGAATCCCTCGCTACGCTCAGGATTCTATTCTAGAATCCCTCGCTATGCTCGGGATTCTATTCTAGAATCCTTCGCTTCGCTCTGGAATCAAAATAGCGCCCTCGCCGTAAAAATACTATTTTGCTCCCTTGTCATACAATCTACTATTTCTTTCTTTCTTCTTCCGCTTAGTTCCCGTTTTCGTGGGAGTACGGGGATAAAATTTACCCTATGTTACTCAGTAAAGACGTGGCTTTCTAATAGTGAAAGAATTTTTAAAATCGATCGAGTAGTTTTAGAGTTAAATCGTAACAAACAAATAAACAAAAAATCAAATCTTTCCTCTTTATAATATTGTTATATACTAGCGGACGTCACGCGGTTTCACCCGCGTAGTTACCGTTTCCGTGGGATTACGGGGATAAAATATAGCCTATGTTACTCAGGGTGAATGTAGCTTTCTAATAGTGAAAGAATTTTTATAATTGGCGCAGTAGTTTTTGAGTTTATTCATTACAAACATACAAGAATACAAATCTTTCTTCTTTATAATATTATTGTAGATTATTATATTATTATTGTTTATATATTATAGATACGTATATATACGGTCTGACTGTGGCAGTAAAAGTAGTGTTGCTTTGGGCGATATGACGATATTCTACCGGTCCGTAATTGCGGTTGCGGTGAAGTCAGGAGATCGTTGATATAGTTCGAGTTCAATTATATGTATATAGTCTTGTTATAGCAAAAGCAGTGCCTGCTAAATTGTTTTCTCGAAAGCGCTACTTTCAAGAAAAGTCTCACTATCAGACAATTTTGAAACGAATTAAAATATTTTGTTTCTCCATATCCAACCAAGTTTCGAAAATATTTCTTTGTGTAGTAGGTCATCTAATAGTACATTGTTACCCTAGGGGTGAAAGTAACTTATTTAGTCCCGAGACGGGGTTTGGTGCCCGAGCGAAGCGAGGGCGCTAATAGTTCGAGGGACTAAATAAGTCTTTAACCCGAGGTAAACACTGTGCTTTTCATTACGAATACAAGGAAAGTAAAAATAAAAACATTCAATCAACAAGAGAAGTGATCGGATTGCCGCTTTCCCGCCTATTTTGCTTTTTTTTCTGTGGCCGGCCAGCTATTCCGCCATTACCTATTTTTCATTTTCATTATCGAAAAATGGTAAATATTTTGCCGAAATCTATGTTATTTTAAGGAAATAGTTCAAACATAATTATACCAAAGGTTCAAATTTTATTTAAAAAATATAATTCTTTAATTCATAAATTTATGTTAACTTTATGTTATTTCCATTTTACATCGTGGCTGTATCATCGGTTGGAACATGGTTCAATAGAAAAATGACCTTTTTTTTTTTAATAATTTGACAGCTGTCAGGCGAAAACGATTCTCCCTAGGGTTGAAAAGTATTACTTTCAACCCGCTCCTCAGGCAACTTCAGACCTACTTTCAGAGTATGAGTAATGAAAAGTAGTTTATTTGGCTTTTGACGGGGGCAGAATAAGTGTCGTCTAATCTGTATAGATAGCGCGCCATACATTGGCAATTGGCATATATATTATCCAAAGACATTCAAATATATTACTAGCTAAGTCTTTTTAAATCTCTTTGATATTATCGGAATAGAAGAAAACATACAGAAAGACTACTTAACCCTCTTATTATATTGTAAATACTTTTAATACCGAATGAATAGAAATGACAACACTTCAATTTTTAATTCGCATAACAACCTATAAACACGGAAAGCACGTTAAGCTGTTGGTCCCGGCTGTCATTTGTAGATCTTTGACAGTCGTTAGGTAGTCAGAGGCCCATAAAGTCTGACAACCAGTCTTACCAAGGGGTATCGTATTACCCGGTACTAACTAGGTTGTGAAGGTCAGATAGGCAGTCGCTCCGTGTAAAATACTGGTATTCAGCTGCATCCGGTAAAACTGGAAGCTGACCCCAACATATAGTTGGGAAAAGGCCAGGCAGGTGATGATAACAACCTATAAACCTGTGACTAAACCGGGACTAAACGCATTCCCTTGGATCTAATGGAATCGTGCGTGTGTACCTATTTATGTAGTTTTCTTTCCAAAATCAATGTAGAGATTGAGAAAGAAAATTTGTTGCATATTTTCTTGAATCGATGACATATTGTTTGTTGTAAAGTCATTCTATGAAAACCAAGTACATAATTTACATTTAATTAAATAATCATGCTTTTGTGAATCATGTTTATCTCTTGGGCTATCAAAGTAGGTATCTAGGTGGTTGCGCTGAAAGTAGGTTATTAATTACTGCTTGCTCTGAGAGGAATAATTCAAAATAAATAAATGCTACTGTTACGGCTAGACGGCGGCAATTGATTTAATTCTTTGATGTCGTATTTGAAAACGTATAAAATGTTTGACGTAAGACACGATATCAAAAATAGTGACGGTGACAAAATAAACAGCTGATTGCTATAGTTTTCAAGATTTATGTCATTTACTCTATGGCACTTGAACGCAATGTTGAAATGTTGCCTCATGTGAAGATGGTTGAATCTTTTGGTGGTTAAATCACCATGATTTTTCAAGAACAATTTAAAGAAGTAATCCCTAGCTGTCAACGTGTAAGTAGGCAAACGTATTTTAAAATCATTATCAAGTAGGCAGTGATAAGGCAAAGCGGCGCGGGCGCACGATCAATCGTCGTATCCACGTCGTATGCGAGATATATGTGTGAGGAAAGATAGCAACAATGCAGTGTTATCAGCTCATGGCGTGAAGGTCAAACGACCAAAACTCCCTATAAACATAAGCCTCTTGGGATTTTAGGATTGCGTCAAGTAGTTCATGTCATAGTTTAATCGGACGCATTCAAATCCTTCGCCTGACAGTGAAAGTGCTGGAACTGTACCTACAACGGCTTTACTGGATTTATGATAATGCACAATGCACAAACGTTATTCCGACAAAAGATTTTTAAGTGCTATTGAAGTCATAGCTTCTGCATGATCATTTTCTTGTACGGTTACCATATTTACCATAATTATAGTGTAGGGCTAGTTAGTGGCGTTGTTAAACTATTTACTGCCTACATTAGGGGAACTTTAATTTTTTTTTCAGTGACTATCATGGAGATTTTCGGCAGTGCCCTGCTTGTTTATTGTCTTTCTCGAGGGACAGCCTTACCCCAACAGATTTATCCTAAAAACTATGCGCGCCAAATAGGATTGTAGAGTACAGTTTGTATGATAGAGATTGAACAATTTGTATGGTAATATGAATGTCCTATAGATTCGAGCAAATTGTAGGTACCGGCGTGACATCATCAGATAGAATCGAAAAACAAAGGAACCTTTGTCATTTTTATTTATCATTGCGTTCAAAACCTGTGAAATGGATCGTCATTACATATTGTTAAGGTTATGAGAGGCGATATGCTCAAATCTACCTCGCTTTAATTTTACAGAATTTCTACATTATTAGTTTATTACTTGGATTTCTTTATAAAAACAGTGAAAAAGGTCAAAGGGGAAACTGTGTGTGCGCAAGTTATGTGTATTGTGCATATTGTTTACATTCTCTCAGTGTAGTCTTAAACTTGTGGTCATTAATAATCCACACTCTTTCTTTGTTATTTGAATAAAAAAAGGTTTCCGAGTTTCAATGAAAGGTTTTGGCGATAATAACTTTGCTACAAAACGGCGGTAAAGGTAGGGTGGACTGTAAGAAAAAGTATTGGCTAAAACACATAGACAAGAACAAGAATTTGTGTTGTAAACTACAAGTAAAAAACCTGACTACTGAAAAATCACGCTCGAATCAAAATCGGGGTTTACAACGTAAAATCGACTCCTCCTATTGTTGAAGTAGGTTAATATGTAGTCTATGTTACCCGGGCTATAATAACGAATCGATTGACACCTTATTCATCAAAATCGGATGAATAGTTTAGGCGCTACGGTGGAACATACGTCAATACAAACATACATACATACATACTGCTAAAATCATAACCCTTCCTTTTGGCTTCGCTGTAGTCGGGTAAAAAAAGAAACGACATTTGCCCCTATGAACATAACATAACGCCAGTAATCCTCGAAGGGTCAGCCAGATGTATATCCTGTTGTGGCTAACGCCCTCTCATAGGGAAGAGGTCTGGATCCCAACAGTGGGAACGTGATTATGCTATACCCAAAGGGCGTCCACATTTCTCTAGTTAAGTTGAAGTGCCATGTAAAAAGGGGTCAGCCTATTGCCATCAACCGAGCACAAATCCAGAGTCTGGGCGGCTACTCTGAGAATAACACTTTGCCCGACCCGGGAATCAAACCAACGAGGCATTGTCATTCTAAGTGTTAAAGGCCCTGCGCCTAGTAAATTAAAGCATGTATTATTTATCAAACTGTGATAGGTATTTTTTCAGATTTCTTTGTTTTTGTTTATAAACAACTCTGAATATATAATGAAATCACTGTTGACAGTCATTTTTCTATTTTGTGGTAGCTATAACAGTTGCATAAGGAAAAAGGATTCTGTAAATCGCGTAAGAAACCAGGTAATTTGACTTGGTAATACATGTGATAGGGTAGATTGCTGGGTATAGTTTAGGCGGAAAGACAGAAAACACTAATGAAATGTAATGGTATCCATTCTGTTGTGCACAAACTAAACTTAATTTAGGCTATTGCTATCTTTTACTAAAAGGCAGTGCGAGAAAAGGACGGCTATAGCTATAAACTAAGTTAGATATGGCAAACTAGTTTATGCCTTGCGCTTCACCGTGTTTTTAGTCGACATGTTTTTACGTGCACCCTTCATTTGGATAGAAATATTAGTTCAACTAAATTTGACAGCTCTATATTACGACCGTCTCTTTCTCGTTTTATTAGAGAGAAGAAAAAGATAGCAATAGCCTAAATTAGGTTTAGTTTGTGCACAATAGAATCGACACCATTGCCTGCGTAGATCGTGTGTATTAGTATTATTTTCTTCCCTTGCACGTTTGAAGATTCTAGCGGTCACCGACACTATTAGAAATACGCTAAGGTAAGGCAAGTAGCAACCTTTGTGAAGTGAACTGATGCTTGCCAATTGACCTTGGCAAATGACTGGCTATAACGGTTTTTGTAATAAAATTATGCTAGAACAATATTTATTGGTACCTATATAGAGTTTTATTGTTTTCGATTACCTACCTTAATACGTATTACAATTACGTTCATTTTTTGGTAACTGAAATCTTATGTTTATGTATTGAATAATGCTAATGTTGCATTTGCAGATCGAAGGACAAAGCTTTAATGTGCAGTGTTTGTCTTGAAGTAAAAAGTTATGTTCACTTTCAGAATAATAAGTAACGAATTTAAGGTCACCGGTGGACTTTGGAAAGACTAAAGCTGTGGCGCAGTAATGCATCCTTACCAATCCCATTCATTCCACCCGCTGAAAATCTCCCACCTGGACATGAGTTGCCATGGCTGACCTGGAAGTCTTTAAATAGACTCCGGACCCAGGTTGGCCACAGCAAGGAAAACCTGGTTAGGTAGAGATTCATTAACGACTCTTGCCTGGAGTGTAAATGTGGTGCTGTTCCACAAACGATGGGGCACTTATTATCGTGTCCTGCTTGTCCTGTTGTTTGCTTACTACAGGGACTGATGGACGCAACCGAAAGCGCCAAACTAGTGGCTCAGTTCTGGGACGACTCAATTTAGATTGCCATCGACACGCTAAGAAGAAGAAGAAGGTCACCGGTACCTCAGGATCGGAATTTAGGTCCTTTTCAAAACCTTATGATTAATTTGCTCAGTCTAAGTTGTTTGACTCTTGACATTGAAGGTTTCATATCAATCAGATAAGCTATTTTTACATGAATGAGGATAAACAATCAGACAATGCTTTTCTGTTTACTTTACTGTGATAATGTTTTAAATGGGCCTATGTGTAAAATACAAGTATTTTTCTGCTACAATTTGTATTATTATGTGCAAAGTACAGTATGTGCGAAGTCCAGAGTACCTACTTTACGAGATGCGGAACTCTCGCGGCGGTGGGCACAGTGCACATTGTAAGAGCCACTTATAATAAGTAATTGGACACCTTTGTCCTCAGTTAGGAGTAATACCAGTTCGTTAAGACTACATGTGCCCAACTTATATTAAAGGCACTTTACTTTTGTTAGATTTACACAAGATTTGTACTTTTTCAGTAACTTTTTTAGTGTTAAGGCGTTCCCGATAACTTCTATCTTCTCCATGAACGTTTATAGTTTCCTACATTACTTAAACACGAATCAATTTTATTTATACCCGTCGTTCACCTGTTACTTCGTGGAAATAATTGAATTGTTCGATGTGGGTATTAAAACCTTTATCATACAAATATTACTCCATGAAAAAAATGTGAATCATCATCGCTTCAGATAAATTAAATTTTTTACTACTTACATACCTACAATATATTAAAATCATGTGTGTGGTCTTGCTATTATTATTTAGTTGTTTGCGAGGTCCACCTTTATTTCCCAACTATATAATTTTAATGATGCAAAGGTCATTGATTGTAGTTGCTAACTTACCTCAGGAGTGAAATATAACAATGACAAATAAAGCAAAAAAGTAGAGTTTATCAACAGTAAAATGCTTATCAAGGAAATTTTATTTTGTTAATCAATAAGATATTATACTACTCCTATGCTTACAAAGCGATCTTGCAATTAAGTAAGTACTAGAAAAATATTATCACTTTTTCTTAACAAATACCTACAGTTCAATCTATACGTTGACACTATTATTTTGAAAGGGTCCGCTATGTAAAATAGATTGATCTTCCAGCAATGTTATCGATTATTAAATGTAAGTACCGTAGGTATTTCATTTGTGATTTACATAATAATATTATGACGATAAAGTTGATATACACTAACAACACTGTTGCTTGGAGTTTTTAGGCACACCTAAATTATCATTACTGATAGGTCGATCGATATCCAGTGACGGATTGTAATTACATTGATATTCATTAACTGTTATGCATTTATAAATAGTATAAACTGTCTGACATTTTCCATACCGTACAATGTACTTAACAAATATCATCTTTTGTTCATGAATTGGCGCCGGATTACAGTGTATGTATACCTATATATGTGGTTTAGATACAACAATTTTATTGCTTAATTGGTTTTTTTTAAATTCTATTTTAAAACATTTATCGGCTGTCTGTTCTGTCTGCTTGGTGTAACAAAATAAGGTTTTCTCCTCAAATTATGTTGAATGAAGCATGGCATGTGACCTATGACAACTACCTAATCTGAGTTGTAAATGACCCGTTTAGATAACGTCCAATCTTATTAAGGAATATCATTTTATATAAATGAATAGAAAACAATTTTGTATCTATGCTCAATATTCCATATTATACCTAAAACATGTTTACCTATAAACTACTTTGTGTCTATTAAATAAAGTTAGGTTATAAATTTTAAACCTGTGAATCTGTGGTACTGTATCAAGCAATGTAATAATACAGAACAGAATGCACGGAGGATGGGGAGATGTGTACGGTTGATAGAAGTCAATTGAATAATGGCAACCCAAAGGATGTCATTCGCAGAGGTACTCACGTAGGAGGACGAACTAGATGGAACAATTCCGTGGGCGATGTTGGTACTCGTCTTATAACCATTTTGCGACCATCCGTGCATCCCATACCAATCGAGGCAAGAGATCGGACCGATGGGGCGCCATAGTGGTTGGTGCCGCCGTCAGATCCCTCAGGATATGTGGCCACTTGCTCGTAAGGCCGTAGACACCGCGCAGACGCTGCACCCGAGGCTGCAGACACATCACGAATCCTGTGTGTATCACTGAAGCTCTTCACTTTGCGCATTTGCCCAGAGGGCGTTATCATCGGCGCCGGAGCGTGTAGGTCGAGCAGCTTTGAGCTCTCCCTGTCTTGGCTGTCATAGTGATCCACGTGGATCGCCACGCTGGGCGCGGCGGCTTCCGACGAATTTTCGATTTTACTCATACTATCACGTCACAGGGTCATGACGCGATGACTATCGTCGCGTGCGTCGCTGGCGACGCGCGACTGTGAATAATGACCGATCGCGAGAGCGAGCGAGGTCGGCTGAGCTGGCGGACCGACTGCCCTGACTGGTTCGTCAATCGTGGCAAGGCAATTGGTAAACAAAGTGCGACTCGAACATCGAGTGGTGGGAGTATATCACAAGGAGAGGGGAGAGTCGCGCATGCGCCGCGCCGTGGCGGCCATGAGACATTGCGCTGCGCTTGCGTTTATCTCAGGGCTGGCCCACAATAGCTAGTACAATCTATGGTTGAAAAGTAAGTTAACTATGAGACATTTACGAATATTGTTTAAATTATGGACCAGTAGTTTTCCCTGTCGATAAGAAAAAGCAATCAGTAATAGCCATTTGTTTTTGGATTTTGGATTTGTGCACGTTTGATGACAATTAAATAGGGTCGCCCCACACTGGTGAATTCTGTTCTGTTCAAAAAGAATGCGTGTTTAGTTCACCTCTACAGGCTCTACATAATCGTTTGAATACATGAGTAATATTATGTTGTATCCTGTTAGGCTGGAACTGCTGGACGCAAATCCCAACATTAGGGGATAAAAGACCAGAGATCTAGATAGAACCAAGTTCTTTGGAGGTAAAAGAAAGTTAATAAGATGCCTTGTTACTGAATGCAACTTCGAAGTTTTAATAGTTTTTCGTTGGTTAAAAGTAGCTTGAAATGGCTCGTGTAAGAGAACACAAGGGTGTGTCTCCAACTCCAAGTGGTTTGGCTCACTGGCTAACTGTCATGGTTCTACCTCTTAGGTACGGTTGCTTACCTATTTCGCGGAACTTTCAAGTAAGTACCTAGGTAACGTCTCTGGGAGAATCAGAGGTCACATTATAGTAATTAACAACTTTTGACCGATTCGATATTCTTATCTAAACAAAAGACTTCACCGTCATCCAGAGCATTTATTTCTTAAGGTTTTTGTGTTAAAACGTAACTAAACCATACAGCACAGAATATGTTTTGACATAAACCGTTGGATGTTGTCAACTGGATGTTTTATTTTTGTTTCGTCTTGCTTTCTGTATCTATTAATAGTAATTGGCGTTATACTGTTTTAATTTACTAGAAATAAATAAACTGCAGCCTTGCGAATTATGGGCGTAGTTAGTGTATAGTACAAAATCGCTTCTCTAAACGACCGAACGGCTTTTGTGGCGGTTTAGAACATAATTTAGGCCTGAATTCTTATCGCGCTGACGGTCGGTCGCGTACGGTCGGTCGTGACGTCAGCGGGAACTAGGCTGTCGGTCGCTGCTGACGTCAGCGTCGCAGTATGCAGTATGGTGCTAGGTATATACAGGGTGTAAACCACCTCATCACGAAGCCGTCAACCAAGCATTCTGTACATCAAACTAAGTAACTTTATGCAAAAAATATTGCTGGGAAAGACTTTTTTCTTTTGAGGTGAAAAATCATGTTTTGTGCTAGAACTCAATGTAACGGACTCGAAACATTGTGCTGATGGATGGATTGAACTCTTACAATAAAATCTTGTATTTCTAAATAAACTTGTCAAAAAGGTTGAACTTTGACACCCCATATCTCCGTAACTAGAAGGTTCCCAGGTATGGTGTAGTACAAAAAAATGATCGCAATGACGGGGAGAACAAGTGCATTTCGGCTTCGTTAAGAGGTGTTTTACACCCTTTAGAAAACAATGTAAGTACTTATAACCGACCGTCAGCGTGACAGTAATTTAGGCGAGAATTTATTCCGATACGTCAAAGAGTAAGTTATACTGTCTTATTAAACTGAAATATTATACAAGGCTGTGGTGAAAGGGACAGCGACGCGACATATTAGTTAACGGTTACAGTATATTCAGTACCTCTACCTACATCATTCTGAACCTCATCATTTCAGCCGAAAGACATCCACTGCTGGACATAGGCCTCCCCCAAGTTTTGCCACATTCTGAACACCACCACAATCATCTGTTTCCTACAAAATACAATCGAATTGAAAACCTCCTCCTTTTTTAAAGTCAGTTAAAAAAAATATAGATTAAATATTTCATTGTTGTATATTCTATTAAACAGATATGTTATGAGCGCGCAATCGTGAAGACTCGAAAACGAGCCAATTGGCCTATTTTTCCTTTATTCTGCCTCACTGCGTTTATGTGAGCTGGCTCTCTCCCGCGGAACACTTTTTTCGGTGGTTTTGTAGGTTTATAACATATCTGTTTATTAGAATATCATTGGTTGGGTAACTATATTTTGTTAAGTCGTTAAAAAATATTAAATGAGGTGAGAGTTTTATATAACGTTATAAAAAGTTTGAAAATTTGCAAAATAATTATTTGTTTCTGTCGTCCGGTCAAAGTCCCGGTTACACATAGATGAGGGTGTTTAAAAAGACGTTGAAAACAGTTTCTTGTGTCAATGAACTTGACTAGGCTAAGCGGATAAGTTAGTCGGGACAACGGGTACACAGAAACATAACACGATGAAATGTTCTAGTTGATGGGTAGGTACTTAATTATGGGCACTTTGTGCATCCACAAAAAAAATGACGGTATAAGCAAATAGTCTCAGAATACATAAGATTAGAAAACTTGGTGAAACTCTGCCCAACACCTAATAGGTAGGCATTGAGTTCAGGCGCGGATACAGGATTTCCTCTAAGGGGGGGCAATTTTTGGAAAATTCATTAAAAAAAAAAAAACTTTTAATAATAAATGGGCGTTAGGTACATGATAGAAATCCATGGTATGCAAGATACAAGGGGGCCGCCAGCTTTTGGGCCAGGGGGGGGAACGTAGCGAGAAATTCTTACACCTTGCCTTGGACAGGTTAGAATGGTTTCGAACGTTCATCTAGGAGTTACTTGATAGAATTTTAAACAAATTCAAGAGAAAGCGAAAATTTTAACACTTTTCCTACCGTCCTACTGGAGTTACCTGGGCCTCTTATAGACAAAGTTAAGACTCATATAAAACATGCTTCAAGAGCGAGCGTAGCGAGCTTGAAATTTTTTACAACATTGCCTGAGATAATTATGCTATGATTGCATTTGCATATAAGTATATTAGGGCAAAGGGCTCCTAATTTATTTCAGGCTTTGTCTATTGTATAGATCGATCATGCAAAAATCCAATAGGAGTGCCAATTTGATAAATGTTTTTTCGCAGGGTTAAACAATATCAAAATTTCAGTGATTCCATTTTAAGCTACAATATATTACGTATAAAACCATTCTATGGCATCAGACAGGAAAAGCTATAACTTTTAAAAATCCTGAGCCTCTAGGGGCAAGCTGCCTCCTCCTGGGGATGCCCATGACAAGATATGCAACTAGAATATTTAGTTTCAATTCCGTCATACTAGTTCAAGCTTGGCTAATGACGTATTTGGTCCGGTTCAGGGGGGGGCAATTGCACCCATTGCCCCCCCCCTGTAACCGCGCCTGATTGAGTTTTCTTCCAACTGAACAATAACCAATGATATGCCATAATTTGCAATTTATAGTAACCTATTCAACATGTACGAGTAATGGGACGGGTCCTACCTTACCGGATCCGGAGACTCTTGTTTAAATTGCCAGATCATAGACCTTCCTTCCCGACGCGACGTGCGAGGGAGATCGACAAGTAGTTCTTCCTCTCTTTAACGATCTAACTAACCTTAAGTGAAATGGATGTTTCTTTTATTACTTTAAGAACGTTACCTTTTTATAACGGAATTGTACCTACATAAATCATATGTAGAGCTTACGCACACTCCCTTTTATATTTTTGTTGATTGAATGGTTAAAATAAAATCAAAAAGAGAAATTAACTGTAGCAGGAAGTTTAAAATAGGTAATATAAATAAATAAATAAAATAATAATTCACTATTTAAGGCAGATACAATGATGTTTCAACTTTGTTTAAAAATTAATTCATACTAATTTTCTAAAATAAATGAACTTGCTTACAGGTACTACAGATCTTTTTTCGTTTTTTTTTTTCTAAATGGCCATATGTTTGACTATAAGCCGTTTCAAGGTTATCCAATAATTACCGGACGCCCTGTATATGTATATGGTAGGTGTTTTTTTTTTAAACCTCGGCAAAAAGATATGCCTTTACGGCGTAATAGCGAATATGCATTTTTTTTTAAATATTTTTCTATACGGAATGTAAAAATACTATAAAAATAGTGACAAAAAATGAAAACAAGACCAAAATCGGTCAAACAATACAAAAGTTATAACCAGTAAAAAATTTAGAGAGACAAACGGAATTTAGTATGGATTTTGTACGTCGATTTGTCGAATGACGTCATGAAAGGTCTCGGACCTCTCTGTCTAATCAGCAGTTTCAAATGCTTATTACTTAGTATTTTTTATAAATATTTAAAAAATAATGTCATTTAGCTATTTCTTACATTAAAACGCTTTGTTTAGAACATTAGAGTGATAAAAAAGAATCATGCTCCCCTATATTATTCCTCCGTATTATTTAAATTGTGTGTTATTTAATAGAATATCATAAATTAACAATATTATTTATAAAAATATTTACTTTTATAGACAAATTAACATTTATTTGTGTTCTAAATTAAAAATTATTATTATTTGAATTTTCTATTTTTTATCAAATTATTAACAACACTGTTGCTTGAAGTTTTTAGGCACACCTAATTTGTCATTACTGATAGGTCGATCGATATCCTGTGATGGATTGTAATTACATTGATATTCATTAACTGTTATGCATTTATAAATAGTATAAACTGTCTGACGTTTTCCATACAGTACCTACATAACAAATATCATCTTTTGTTCATGAATTGGCGCCAGATTACAGTCACCTTCATATGTGGTTTAGATACAACAATTTTATTGCTTAATTTTTAATTTAAATTTCTATTTTAGAATTTTCTATTTATTATATTATTTTCTCCTTCAATCTGGCGAAAGCAAAGCGCGGAAAAAAGCAAATTAAATCATAGTGTCCTAACAATTCATGACAAAAATACTTAATTTCGTCCTATTATTTTATTTCTTCGAAAGTGTATTGAAAAAAAATGTCGTGAAATCCGCCTCGACTACAATAATAAAGTTTCTCCACTTTTATCAAAATGTACCATTCTCAAAAATCCCATTATTTTCAATAAATTATTTAATAAAACATGAATAAAAACTTACCAAATGGGTTCATAATTTTTATTAAGTGTGGCTTGGAGTGTTTTAGACATATTTGCACTTTAAAAAAATAATAATTAAACAGAGTATGAGTTTTTACCCCACCGATCAGAGAACACGGTTAACGTTAAATGATCTCGCTTCTCTAAAAGCCGTGCCCCCTCTACGTTGCTAATTTATTATTCGTTCCCCGCCTATTAACACATAATCTGTTTACGTCTTCAGTGTCACTAATTCATATCTACTAAATAAACGTTTTACATGGCTTTTACCTAGTACCTCGAATTTTTTTATTTTATGATAATATTATGTTTGACATCTTCATTATATTTATTTTTAGATTAAGAATCCGTGATTTGAGCGAGAAGTACATTCGAGCTCGACAATATAGTGTTCTTTAAGCTGAGGCCTTGAAAGCGAAAGTTGGGCAGTCCCTTAGTAAGTGGAGTTGATTTGGGCTATGTGCAGACAATTAAGTGCCTCTCTAACGCTAACTTTCATCCCTGTCTATTAGGTAGGTACCCTAAGTCCAGTCTCTGCTGGCAACAGTGGCAACTGCTACGAGCTCAGTGTTGACTTGCATCAAGAGTCGATTTTAATTTATTACTCCTTCCAGTTATCAATGTGCAATCTGATGTCGCGCGTCGGTTGGATATTTATGTTGGTTGATAGATAAAATGTTAGTTATAACTCATGTTATAACTAACATTTTATCTATCTCATTACTCATTCTCTTTTTTTACTCATGTAAACGTGGCTTTTGGTAATCCTTGTAATCCTTCATGTTTATTTGCAGTAAATTAGGGTGTTATAAAATAAATGTTTGCGACAATGATGAACGTGATAAGCATGGAAAAAATAGCCAAAACACATTTTTGAGAGTAATCGAGGTAAGACCTAAGTACGAAGTAAGAGAGTAATAATAATAATAATAGCAGTACTTCAAGGCACGGCACGTATCGTTAGGAGGTTCCTCTCTCAAGAGCCCTGACCACCGGCAGCTCGGACCCTGTTCCCAGCGCTGGTGGGCTACTGTTTTTTTATATTTTTAAATGTTTTTTTTATGTAGTTTTATTAAGAAACTAGCTTCTGCCCGCGACTTCGTACGCGGAACCTGTTGCTTATGCCAGCGACAACGGGATCGTCAAAATCGAAGATCTGATACGTCTGATGTCGAAGCAATTCTCTATCCGTGAACGTCTCCGACTCGCGAGACAATTCGTGACGTTCACGATCAGCAGTCAGTCGCGCATCACGTTCCCCACTTGTCTCTAGATACCTAGAAGTCGATGTGTAGATACGCTGAGAACTCAAGCGTAATTCTCTTTGAACGTCTCCAACTCGCGAGACAATGCAGATGTTCACGATCAGCGGTCAGTCGCCCATCATATTCTTCACTGGTCTCTAGAGACCTGGATGTAGATGCGTAAATACGCTGAGAACGCAGGCGTGTTTCGCGATCCGATGAGGTTTCCATCGGAGCGAGTTGAAGCCCGATGTTCTCGAACAGCATCAAGTCTCTCCTGACGCTCTTCGGTAGATTCTTGGGATCTTAGGATCCTCAATCTTTTAGCTCCTTTGGAACATTGGGAAAGATGTGACCTCTTTCTAGGCATAGTTTTTTTATAGTTTTATTAAAATTAAAGTGACTGCTCCGCTGCGTTACCGGGTAGGCTACCGTGTCACGGAGATAAATGGAAAAGGAAATAAAACATTAAAATAACAGAAGCCGGAAGGAATATTTATTCGATTAAATAAATAAATAAAAGGGATTTTTGGCCAGTAGAGTCAAATTTTCAATGATATATCATCGTCATCGAAAATCAGTCCTAAACTGTTACCACCTTCACCGCGTGGAGGTACTCTCAGCTTATTAGTGATAGCTTTGATTTCCACATCAGATGTTTCGGATCCTCGATTTTTATAAGTCAACAGACCGAACAACTTTTGCTAAGACGTCATTCCTATGTGTCTTGGTGTAGCTGGGCTCTTGGAGTTCCACAACAGGTGTTCCAGATCTTCGATTTTTATAAGTCAACAGAAAGTGCTCATCAGATTGAACAACTTTTGCTAAAACGTCATTCCTATATATATGTTGGTGTAGCTGGGTTCTTGGAATTCCACATCAGGTGTTCCAGATCTTCAAATTTATTCTCTCAGCAGAAAATGCCTATCACGTGGAACAATTTTTGCTATCGGACCATTTTTGTATCTCTTATAGTTTAGATGGTCTGTTGCGGTTCTGCATCAGGTGTTCAAGTTTCCAAGATAAATTATAGCCTATATGTTGACCAGACTAAATTCCTATACAACAAAAAAAAAACATTCAAATCCGTCCAGTAGTTCCGAAGATTAGCGTGTACAAACAAACAGACACATAGACAAACAGACAGATTTTTTTTCTTGGATTCGTGCTCTATTACTGTTTCTAAAGCCCCCGCAATTATTTATTTTTTAATATATGTACAGACACAGTTATTTTACTGTTTTATTATATGTAATAACTAGCGGACGTCCCGCGGTTTCACCCGCGTAGTTCCCGTTCCCGTGGGAGTACGGGGATAAAATATAGCCTATGTTACTCAGGGTGAATGTAGCTTTCTAATGTTGAAAGAATTTTTGAAATCGGTCCAGTAGTTTTTGGGCCTATTCATTACAAACAAACAAACAAACAATTAGCGTGTACAAACAAACAGAAAAACAGACATATAGACAAACAGACAGATTTTTTTTCTTGGATTCGTGCTCTATTACTGTTTCTAAAGCCCCCGCAATTATTTCTTTTTTAATATATGTACAGACACAGTTTTTTTACTGTTTTATTATATGTAATAATAATAATAGATATTTTAAAATGTTAAAAATATGTATTTAAATGAATAAATGATAATAATAATAGTAGGTAAAAGGTTTGGAATATTTTTGTACTAGCTTTTGCCCGCGACTTCGTACGCGGATCCTGTTGCTTATGCCAGCGACAACGGGGTCGTCAAAATCGAAGATCTGAAACGTCTGATGTCGAATTTTAAGAACCCGAGGACGGGAATACAACGGGATGCGCGAGACGATTCGAGACGTTCCAGATCTTTCATTTTTGGAAGTCAACAGGAAATGCCCATCAGACTAAACATTTTTATAAGTCAACAGGAAATGCCCATCAGACCAAACAACACTTGCTAAGACGTCATTCTTATGTGTTATGGTGTAGCTGGGCTCTTGGAGTGCCACAACAGGTGTTCCAGATCTTCGATTTTTATAAGTCAACAGAGAGTTCTCATCAGATTGAACAACTTTTGCTAAAACTTCATTCTTATATATATGTTATAGTGTAGCTGGGCTCTTGGAGTTCCACATCGGGTGTTCCAGATCTTCAATTTTATTCTCTCAGCAGAAAATGCAGATCGCGTGAAACAATTTTTGCTATGGTACCATTTTTGTATCTCTTATAGTTTAGGTTCTGCATCAGGTGTTTGTTTCCAAGATAAAAGTCAACAGGAAATGCCCATCAGACCGAACAACTTTTTCTAAGACGTCATTCCTATATGTGTTATGGTATAGCTAGGCTCTTGGAGTTCCACATCAGGTGTTCCAGATCTTCAAATTTATTCTCTCAGCAGAAAATGCCCATCACGAGGAACAATTTTTGCTATGGTACCATTTTTGTATCTCTTATAGTTTAGCTGGTCTGTTGCGGTTCTGCATCAGGTGTTTATGTTTTTTCCAAGATAAAACTCAACAGAAAATGCCCATCAGACCGAACAACTTTTGCTAAGACGTCATTCCTATATGTGTTATGGTGTAGCTGGGCTCTCGGAGTTCCACAACAGCTGTTCCAGATCTTCGATTTTTATAAGTCAACAGCGAGTGCTCATCAGATTGAACAACTTTTGCTAAAACGTCATTCCTATATTTATGTTATAGTGTAGCTGGGCTCTTGGAGTTCCACATCAGGTGTTCCAGATCTTCAAATTTATTCTCTCAGCAGAAAATGCCTATCACGTGGAACAATTTTTGCTATGGTACCATTTTTGTATCTGTTATAGTTTAGCTGGTCTGTTGCAGTTCCGCATCAGGTGTTTATGTTTTTCCAAGATAAAACTCAACAGGAAATGCCCATCAGACCAAACAACTTTTGCTAAGACGTCATTCCTATATGTGTTATGGTGTAGCTGGGCTCTCGGAGTCCCACAACAGGTGTTCCAGATCTTCGATTTTTATAAGTCAACAGAGAGTGCTCATCAGATTGAACAACTTTTGCTAAAACGTCATTCCTATATTTATGTTATAGTGTAGCTGAGTTCTTGGAGTTCCACATCAGGTGTTCTAGATCTTCAAATTTATTCTCTCAGCAGAAAATGCCCATCACGTGGAACAATTTTTGCTATGGTACCATTTTTGTATCTGTTATAGTTTAGCTGGTCTGTTGCGGTTCTGTATCAGGTGTTCAAGTTTCCAAGATAAATTATATCCTATATGTTGCCCAGACTTAATACCTATACAACAAAAAAAAATCATTCAAATCCGTCTAGTAGTTCCGAAGATTAGCGTATACAAACAAACAGACCCACAGACAAACAGACACACAGACAGACAGATTTTTTTTTTTGGATTCGTGCTCTATTACTGTTTCTAAACCCTCCTCAATTATTTCTTTTTTAATATATTAATGTACAGACACAGTTTTTCTACTGTTTTATTATATGTAATAATGATAATGATGAATACTTGCCACGCCTACAACCAGCCGTATTAACAGTAATTACACTACTGTTTTTAGTCATTTTTCATGACGGTTTGTACCTGTTACAAGCCAATCACATTCACTGCAACGCAAAGAGTTCTTCTGAAACTACTACTATGTCCGTGAAAATATAATACGTTTTGTTTTTGTTATGTTGAGGTCTTCAAAAGCGCGCACTAGCGCAGGCACGCTATGTCTCTTCAGACGAAAGTACTGAGCGCTTCCAGTGCCTAATTTTTACGTGTCTTGACAGTGTAATCTGGTACTTTCAACTGAAGTTGGCAATTCCTTGCTGAACAGTGTTCAGGTCTATGTGTTGTATCTGTTGAACATATTACGGAGAGTTTTGCTCTGGAATATCTGTAAGATCTCTGGTATGAAACTTCTTTAAAAAGTCTATCACGTTACTAAACTAAAAAGTTGGAAATTAAAAAAGTAGTTCAGAAAACTGAAACCACAAAAAACAAGCACATTTTAAATTACCTAAACAAAAGTTGGAAGCAGGCGGGGCCCATTTGAATATAAAATTATGAAGATGGGATAGGCCCCGCCTCCTTAAAACGTTTATTAGTTGCTTTTCAGTTTTTTCAGTCGGGTTATTTAGTTTATTCAAGTCCCTTTTCCTTCAACTTTTAGTTTAGTAATGTGAAAGATTTTTTAAAGAAGTTTCACACTGCCTGCTCATGGCCATTATTATACGACTACGGCAAGTCAAAGAAGGGACTATGATTTTAGCTTTAGTTTTCGATTTTTGTAACATTTTTGAAACAATTTTAATGAATGAGGTATCAATCGATTCGTTAAAACGGTGACATAGGCATCAAATGTACCTATTTTATTCGAAGTGTGTCTGTACTTACGTGAGTGATTTCGCTGACGATTTAACTTTATTATAAAAAAATCACTTTAAAAATGATTTCGAATCACTTTTTAAACAATAACTTGTTTATGTTTTTGTAATCACCTTTTAAACCCCTTCATTTTGGTAGGTACCTGAAATTCTTTTTGATGTCAATATGAATCTAACGACATAATATAATAATCTATCTAAATCCGTTCATCCGTTTAGGAGTTACGAGGGACTAAAGAAACGGACATATATACGTATATATTTACATACAGGTCAAACACATAACCTAGAACCTACCTGTTGGGGTGTGCCGCAGTCAGGTAAAAAGGATTTCGTCTCGCATTTATAAATAAATAAATAATAAAAAAACACTCTTTGGGCAGTCGTGTAATAAATAAATATCGTTGGACATTACTCACAGCGCCATCTAGTGCCAGTAGTGCCAGACTAAGCAACGAGGTTTATGTCGTGGACACCAGATAGTTGATATACCTACTACATAGATACTTTTTGTTTATAAATACATACTCGTAATACATATAAACATCAATGACTCGAAAACAAATGTCTATGCTCATCAGTCATCACACAAACATTTGCTCTTACCGAGATTCGAACCCGGAACCCTAAGAACGTAAGGCAGCCTCACTATCGCTGCGCCATTCGGGTCGTCAATGGGTCGTCAATTTGTAATGGGAATTGTGCAAAAAATCTAACTAAAATCTTGATTTTTTTAGCTAATTATAAATAAGTATTTTTGAATTGCAATGGATACTTTAATTTCTAATTTCGACTGTATTACGGAACTCCGATGTTTAAAACTCCGATGTACGTTATTCAGAATGTTCGTTATCACGAAGTACGTTACTCCGAAAGTACGCTATGACGAATTACGTTATTCAGAATGTTCGTCATCGTGAAGTACGTTACTCCGAAAGTTTACTATGACGAATTACGTTATTCAGAATGTTCATTATCGCGAAGTACGTTACTCCGAAAGTTTTCTATGACGAATTACTTCAATCAGAATGTTCATCATCGAGATTCTGAGAGAGTATTGCGCTTTTATGTATATGAATGTTAGGATATTTATTATGAACTACAACAATGTCTGTCTATAGCTGCAGAAATAAAAAATCGTAATGTAAATAAGGTAGTAGTTTAATAAATTCAAAATATGCTTAATTACCTTCCAACATGAGGTGATAAACGAAATAAACACTTTTCTCTGTACTAAATATAAACAACATAAAATTAAATAATTAGTCCGTAATTTACGAAAGTCAAGTTTTTAAATAAATAATATATGCAAGACCGCTTAAATATTCCTTTAAATTTATAGTTTCTTTCTTCATCATATGGTTTTTAATGTTCTGTATGAGCACCGAGCTATTTCTTTTTCGTTTTTTTAATAATAGCCGTTATTCTTTCTATTTCCAGACATGTGTTTTTTTGCTCTTTTATTAGTTCTTGCAGTGTTTTATAAATATTCTTTTTTTTCCTATTTAGCAGACTGTTCCAATGGTTGTGCCAATATTCCACGGCATTCTGGGTTGTTGGTATATTTGAGTTTACGCAATCTAAAACAGACCACATCCGAGGAGGGAATCTCGGAGGTGATTTTTTCAACTGATATTTATGACTTGGCACTCGTTCATATGTACCCCCAATATAATATTTGTAAAACCAATCAGTTACTTTTGCGGCATCAGAAGGAATAATTTCATCACGAATAATTTCAAAAGCTTCCGTAATTTCACTCGGATCTAAGTAATCCAATGTTGCTAGGTGTCGCATTTTGTGGGCATATTCACTGTCGCTAGTATATTTTTTTGCTAACCCTTCCTTTTGAATGCGCTTGAATATGTTTTGCGATAAGTGAAAAAAACAACATTTGTGTTGTGCGTCAGGAAAAACACTGGCACAAGCTTGTATAGTGGCTAATTCAAAGTCTGTGATTATGTATTGAGGGCTCAGGTGAATATTCAAACTATTCCTTGTGTAGCTTACAGCCATTTCTAAAAATAACTTGTATGATCGTTGACTTTTATTAGAAAGTAAACCATACACTAGCGGAAGGGTTTGTTTTGTACAGTTCTGTCCAACCTGGCCATGTATCGAATATAATTGGTAAAATAATTTTGGGCAACACTGGAACGTGCCATCCATTATCCAAAATGTGGATGAATCTAAAAGACGTAAGTTCTGTTTCGTACTAAACACAAGGATCACGTCAGTTTCGTCTATGAAATGTCCTATCAAGAATTGATCACCTTCAATTTTAGTGTATCGATCGGGAACAATGAAGTCATGTAAACTTCTTGGTAGGCTAGGCTCATTTCGTATTCTTTCCCGGTGAATTATCAAACGCATGGCTTCTTTGGAGGGTACGCAGGGAGCCGATATGGTTGGTATTACTTATGCCATTGCGTTTGTGCATTACAATCTATAATTCTGTGTTTTATTCTGCGAACATGCAAGTTCGTTGCGAATTCGTGAAATCACGTAAAAATAAAGACCAGTTGCTGCAAGATGGATTTTTATATACTTTAAATAAAAAATGCGACAATACATATTACTGGAATTGCATTCGAAGAACGTCTTCGAGTTGTGGTGCTGCCGCAGTCACAAAAAAGGTCGAAGATAATCACTACATTAGTAAACTAAACGGCGTCTCACACCTCCATGAACCGACCAAGATGCTGCGAAGACGAATGTTGTAAGGGCTTCATTAAAAAAAAGAGCTGGGGAAAGTTTTGATCGGCCTGGGCAAATTATCCAAAAAACCCAACAAGAAATACCAACCACATCGGCTCCCTGCATCAATTTGAAAACTGTTTAAAGGCCTGTCACTGCCCTCTATAACGACATTACACAGACAAAGAGAACTTACCAAAGAGAACTTAATCATAGATATTACTAAAGAGGTCTTTGTGGTAGTTCAGAGTATATTTTGATATAAACTATTTTTTACGTGTTTCCATTACGGTGATTACATGAACTAAACGCGAGTTTGATAATGCAAAAAGCATATGTTTCACTGCAATAAACAAAACCAGAAAAATACATGATATTCTACAGGATCCTAAGCTAGTACGATAGTGTTTTGAAAACATAATACAACAAATTTTATTCGATTGAAAAAAATCACGAACTTTTCTCAAAAAAAATCTTTTAACGATTAAAAACCGTACTTAAATACATACGATCATTCTGACTTTTTGGCAAATGATTCTACAAGCAACATATTAGCATCATAGTGTTTTACTTTTTTAGTCCAATCAATAGTTTTTTTATAAACCGCAAAAAACCACTCATTTCGCACTATTCGGCCCGCAGTGACTGACGTAACAACCATTTTTAGTGCAAGCTGATTAGAACCTTATTCTAATAGTCTTTCAGTCGAAGTTTGAACCACCACGAATAGAGTTGCTAATTTAGCTGTTGTAATCGCCTTAATTTAATGAATCGAAATCAAGAAATAAATATACAGGGTGTAAACGGACCCTTCACAAAACCGTCAACCAAGCATTCTATACATCGAACTAAGTAACCCTTTGCAAAAATGATTGCCGAGAAATATGGTAAAACTCAAAGTAACGCACTGAAAACATTATGCTGATGTATGTATTGAATAGTAAATGGATCATAGAGGTAATTAAAAAAAAGTATAGTATTAAGAAACCGTGTTTAAACAAAAACTGGAAAAGTTGAAACTTTGACCCCCAATATCTCCGTAACTAGAAGGTTCCCAGGTATAGTCTAGCGATATTATCGGAATGACGGAGAGAATAAGTACCTTATTATCTTTCGGCTTCGTTAAGGGTATTGTTACACCTACATACCAAAAGTGTAGAAATTTAGTGTGAGTGCTTCCACACTTTTGCACCCTAAAAAAATTTACTTTAGGTAAATACACTAGCTATCAAACTAAAAGCGAAATACTCTCTCAGAATCTCGATGATGAACATTCTGAATGAAGTAATTCGTCATAGCAAACTTTCGGAGTAACGTACTTCGCGATAATGATCATTCTGAATAACGAAATTCGTCATAGTAAACTTTCGGAGTAACGTACTTCGCGATGACGAACATTCTGAATAACGTAATTCGTCATAGCGTACTTTCGGAGTAACGTACTTCGTGATAACGAACATTCTGAATAACGTACATCGGAGTTTTAAACATCGGAGTTCCGTAATACAGTCTTTAATTTCATACTTAATGTTTTTGTGCTGTTTTAGGGTTGATGACGTCACCACTGGATTGGATACCTTTACCCATAAGGAACGTGCAGGAACTATAGGTGGCAGCACTAAACGACAAAAGAGACACTATGCGGACAGTAAAGGAAACTTATGCTGTCACGCAAAATAATTATCTCTTGAAAAATATTATTTTTGATTATGTTATAAGGTATAAAACATGGGTTTCGGTCTATCAATAGTGATCGTCAGCGTAACATGAATGTTGACCAATATGAATTTTGTATGTTTCGTTTACTTTCTCTGATGAAAATTGTGGTTCATGAAAAAATGGTGGCTATAACAACTTTCTTATTTTCAACACATGTTTTAATGGAAGGGAATCCTTTATCAGCAAGAACAGTATCTCCAGGCTATAACAAATCAATCCACAATCATTTGTTATGCAATCACTATAACGCCCTCCGTAGAATTTAGATACAAAACTTAGGAAACCTCAAGGAGTGCAGCCAACTAAAAACTTTATTGTATATCCATGTTTATAATCTGAGTTCATGTGGAGACTGTTGGGGAATATTCGGTGTGAACTTCAGTGCAGTCTGGAACGCCCTCCGTAGCATTTAGATACAAAACTTGTGAAACCACAAGGAGTGCCGCTAACTAAAAACTTTATTGTATAAGTAACCATGTTTATAATCTGAGTACATGTGGACTCTTTGTGTAACTGTTGAGGAATATTCGATGTGAACTTCAGTGCAGTCTAATGTGTGTGTTCGCTGAAGTTTAAATTGTACTTGGCATGTTTGCTTGGACGGTTGATTTTGAAGGCCATTGAACTTTTTCAATGCAGAGTGTAACAAAAACAAATTGTTTTCAAATATGTTTCTTACTGCATTTATCCATTTTTTGCGTTTTTCACTTAAACATGGTATGAGAGTAAGTACTATTCTTTGGAAAGTAATAGAATTTTATTATTTTACGCTATTTGATTAATTTTCATTTTTGTGGATGTATTGGTACATCCAGAAATGCAACAATGGATTATGATTAGCTAGAATAATCATTTTCAATAATAAAATTAATTCTGTTTACTTGTTTTACATGTCAATGTCAAGTATTAATTTGGTACATGATTCGGATTGGTGACGCCAGTTGGCACCACCGTCGTTGTGCACGTTCCCTATTCAACGATTTAACACGTGTGACGTGAGTGACACTCCAATCACAGTTTACTTTTTAGTGGCTAATCCTCATGAAGCGTATTTCGCGATACTACTTCGTCATTGAGGGTCAAATAAAGTTTAACCACATTTCTTTGTTGATCGAAGACATTTTGTTAAGAAGAGGTTTGCAAGCGTTATTCAGACTGGCTGGTATGGGAGATGACGGATGTTTGAATAGGTATGAGTTGTTAGGAACATGGTCTGTCACTGCTGTTATATTTTCTGTGTTGTCAACTTGTCAAGAAAAACCAAAATATAAATTTCTATGTGCATATCTACATTGCCTTTACTTTAATAATCTACGGATAGCCAAGTCTCACCAGGTTATGGGCCCAGACACGTAATAAAGGTAATATGGAAACGAAAAATGTTGTAAACACAACTACGGGCGGCGGACTAGAGAGATCGCAGCCGGTACGAGATACAGGTATGAGTTTAATGTCGATAGAGAAACTTGATGGAAACTCGAATTATAGTACATGGAAGTTTATGGTAAAGTTATATTTAATCCATGATGATCTGTGGGAGTATGCTCAGAAGACACAAGAGAATACAGATGTATTAGGCTTAAAGAGAGACCAAAAAGCGGGAGCCAGGATATGTATGATGATACAACCGCATTGCCTGATTCACGTGAGACATGTGAAAACGGCAAAGGAGGCGTGGGAGTCTTTGAGGTCAGCTTTTGAGGATAAAGGGCTACATAACCGATGCAGACTTTTATCAAAACTAAAGCCTAAAACTTGAGCAGTTCACATCTATGAGAGACTATGTGACTGCGCTACTGTCAGTAGCACAGCAGCTGCGGGATATTGGAAAAGAAGTTGACGATGAGCTGTTAGCAGCGCTAATGTTGCAAGTCCTTGCAACATTAGCGCTGCTAACAGCTCATGGAGGAGGAGTATAATCCGATGAGATTGACGTTGGAGAACACCAATATTGAGCTGACAACAGACTATGTTAAAACTAAACTGTTGCAATTGGACCAAGGCACATCTTGCGCAAGTTCCAGTAATTCCATGAGTGCTGCACTTACAGCAAAGATGAAGAATCAGAATCAGAAAAAGTTTGTTCAGAGGAATAAAGACAAAGAAAAGAAAATAAGATGTTTCATTTGCGATGGATCGCATAAAGCTCGTGACTGTCCGGATAATCGGAAGTGGAAGGCGAAGGCGGTTAATATGGCAACTGCAACACCGACTACGACGGCGACGGAGACAGCAACGGCGACAACGATAGCACTTGATACGAGAAGTCAAGAGAAGCAAGCAGATGATGCATGGGTTATTGATTCAGGAGCGTCGATGCATATGAGTAGCAGAAAAGACTGGATGAGTAAATTTGCGGAGGCAAGTCATTAGGTTGAAGTGTCTTGTGCAAATGGAGGTAAGATGTATGGAGAGGGATATGGCAATGTAACAGATGAGCATCTGAACATGTGTTGTACGTACCAGGACTGACATCGAACCTACTGAGTGTTAGAAGTATTGTTAAAAAAGGTAAGGTCGCTGTTTTTACCAACAGAGGTTGCGAGATATTCAATGAGTATGAGTATACGTTGAGAGGACAACCATGTGTGACAGGTTTGCTTGATAAGGGTGTGTATAAAGTTAAATCTCCTTCTCAGCAGGTCTGTGCAATAGCGACTACAGCATCAATGGAGCTATGGCATAAGAGAATGGAACACTTGGGTATACGGAATTTGACACTATTGAGAGATAAAATGGCAACTGGGGTAAAGTTTGAACATAACGACAAAATAGACTGTGTAGTTTGTCTGATGGGAAAATAAACGCGGCAACCGTTTGAGAGAAATAAAGTCACGCGAGCCAAAAGTTTATTAGAATTGGTACATCCGGATATCAGTGGACCAATGAGTGAGAATTCTTTTGGAGGTTTTAGATATTACATTACTTTTATTGATGATTTTTCGCGTAAAACTTTTGTATTCTTTATAAAGCAGAAGAGTGAAGCCTTTGAGAAGATGAAGGACTTCAAGAGTTTTGCTGAGACACAAACAGGTAAGAAGCTGAAGGTTTTAAGAACCGACAATGGGCGCGAATATTGCGATAAAAGGTTTGATGAGTTCTTGAGAGATCACGGTGTTAAACACCAGCTTACGATTGCTTACACACCTCAACAAAATGGTGTGGCGGAGAGAGCCAATCGTACCATAGGGCACAAAGCACGAACAATGCTACAAGAAGCAGGTCTTCCCGTTCGATTCTGGGCTGAAGCTGTAAATACAGCGGTGTATTTGAAAAACAGGAGTCCTACCATCGCAGTGAAGAACAAGACACCCGAGGAGGTATGGAGTGACCATAAAATAAATTTGTCTAATCTTCGTGTGTTTGGTTGCAGAGCCTTTATCCCAGATGAAAGAGAACTAAATGGGATGCGAGGAGTAAAGAGCTAGTGTTTGTAGGATACTGTGAAGAATCGAAAGGTTACAGATTAGTCAACCATATGAATGGAGAGCTGCATAGAGCGAGAGATGTGGTATTTTTCGAAAACCAGATGAACCGTAATTTGACTAAGACTGAAGAGGAAAGAAAGACTGCAACAATTCATCTAGAGAATGATGAACAGAGACAAGTTGTTAATCAAGAAGAGACCGACCTTCAACGTGATATAAATCAAACAGATGATATTAGAGACGCCGAATTCATGGAAGAGGAAGATGAACAGTGGACATCATTTGAAGAGAGGCAAGAGAAAGAGCAACTTGTTGAAACAATACCTGTAGTAGAAGAGAGAAGATATCCACTCAGGAACAGAAAGCCTGTAGAGTTTAAGGATCATATCACCTATGAGGCGATAGTGGAAGAAAGAGATCCACTAACAGTTGAAGAGGCACTGTCGAGAAAAGGCGCAAAACAGTGGAAAGTTGCTATTCAGGAGGAGCTGGATGCATTAAAGAAAAATCAAACCTGGGTGTTGGTAGAGCCAAACCAAGCAAGCAAAATTATTGATTCGAAATGGTTGTTCCGAATCAAAAAGGAGGCGGGAAATAAGACTCGGTATAAAGCTCGTTTGGTTGCAAGAGGCTTCAGACAGAGAAAAGGTATTGATTACGATGAGACGTTCTCCCCTGTTGTGCGTCATAGCTCTTTGAGTCTGTTAATAGCGCTAGCAGCGCAGATGAATCTGCAAATAAATCACATGGAAATGAAGACAGCGTTTCTAAATGGGAATTTAAATGAAGAGGTTTACATGCGTCAACCACCATATTTCAAAGAGAAAGGCAAGGAAGACCATGTATGCTTATTAAAGAGATCTCTTTATGGATTGAAACAGGCGCCACGTTCATGGAATTCTAAACTTCATTCAGAGCTAGAGAGTCTGAATTTCCACAGTTGCAAGAATGAACCATGTGTCTACACCAGGCGAATCGAGAATGATATGATAATACTTGCAGTTTATGCTGATGATATCCTAATCTTTTATAACAATGCAAGAGAAATGCAGAAGGTCAAGAAAGAACTTATGTCCAAATTCGAGATGAAAGATTTAGGAAAAGCTGAATTATTTTTAGGGATGCGGCTAAAGCAAGAGAATGGCTACATAAAGATTGACCAAGAAGATAGATAGAGAAGCTTCTTCGCAGATTTGGCATGGAGGACTGCAAGACAGTTGCCACACCTGCAGTACCTGGTCAACATTTCAAGAAGCCAGAGGGCTCACACACACCGAGTGACAAAATACCTTACAGAGAGTTGATAGGATCACTGATGTACTTGGCTGTGTGTACGCGGCCAGACATTGCTCATGCTGTGAATATTATGAGTCAGTTCCGCAACTGCTATGAAGAGATTCATTGGAGTGCTGCCAAGAGGATTCTAAGGTACCTTAAAGGTACTAAGAACATGGGACTCGTGTACTCAAATGATGCCTGCAGTACAGAGATACAAGGTTTATCTGATGCTGATCATGGAGGGAATATAATAGACAGAAAGTCTTATTCCGGAAATGTTTTCACATTGGCAGGAGAAGCAGTATCATGGCAGAGTGCTGAGCAGCGAAGTATAGCCATATCAACAGCAGAGGCTGAATATGTCAACTTATCGGAAGCTGCTAAAGATGCCATATTTTTGAGAAGGTTCTTGGGGGAGCTGGTGGCCACCCAAGAAAAGGCAAGCACTGTTTACACAGATAGTCAGTCAGCAATGGCCATAGCACAAAGCCCAGTGCATCATCAGCAGACTAAACATATTGATTTACGATATCATTTTGTTAGAGAGGCCTTAGAGAAGGAGATTATCAAATTGAAATATCTCGCAACAAATGTGATGGTCGCTGACATTATTACAAAACCTGTGTCTAAGAGTAAGCATGAGTTTTGTCGTAAGGAGATGGGTGTGCAAGAGTGAGTCAGAGGGAAACGCTTGAGGAGGAGTGTTAAGAAGAGGTTTGCAAGCGTTATTCAGACTGGCTGGTATGGGAGATGACGGATGTTTGAATAGGTATGAGGTGTTAGGAACATGGTCTGTCACTGCTGTTATATTTTCTGTGTTGTCAAGTTGTCACGAAAAACCAAAATATAAATTTCTATGTGCATATCTACATTGCCTTTACTTCAATAATCTACGGATAGCCAGGTCTCACCACATTTCTTCAAAAATGTAAATGAAAAGGGACCTTATTACTCGAACTGGTTACTGATTTTGTACTTAGCACAACTGTTGAAATGTTTACAATCCCCATTACCTAATAGCTACATTGAGCTATTACTAATAGCTCAATGAATAGCTACAACAAAATTGTTTAACATTGCAATGAAACTAGGGAAATATTATTAATTGTTTATTCTTAAAATTAGATATAATCGATATTTATTTTACATAAAATTATGGTGATTTCGAATATTTATATGAATATCACAAAATTCGAAGAGCGACGGATGCCACATTAGTAAAAGTATAACGTAAAAAATAGTATAAAATAAAGTATAGGGTGGGGCGCGGCGAGCGCGAGCTGGCGCCCGGCGCGCCCCCGGCCGGCGGTCCTCCGGCGGCAGCACAGAGATAGGGAGAGAGGAAGACCGACACCGCCCGGTGCCGGCGGAGGAGCGCGGCCGCGACTAGCGTGCTCAGCGCTGGAACAGCGGGTTGGGGAAGTCGGCCGGGTGCGGCAGGGGCGCGGGTGGCGGGCGAGCGCGGCGCCACGCCACCAGCCAGCACGCCACGGCCGCCGCCACCGCCACCAGCGCCAGTAGCGCCGTAAGCGCCAGCGCCACGGCTAGTCCCGCCGCCGAGACGCACACCTCGCCTGCGCCTGCGCCCGAGCCCGGCGCGCCGCTGGCGTCGCGTTGCCGCGCTACTTGCGACGGGTCGCGTCGCTGCAGCGTTAAGATTTGGTTGGACTCGACGGTCACTTCCTCGCGGAATTGGCCTGCAGGTGAAGATGACGTCCTGCTGTCGATCGCTTCTCGTTTTCGTCGCTTGCCAAAGGCGTCGGCACCGCGACAGTTCACCTGTGGATAGCGGTAAAATGTTAAATATTTGTCTTTTGTTGAATACATGGGATTTTTTTAAAAACATCTGTAAGTACTGCTTGTGTTCCTTACCGGTTGACATTTTCCGAAGCAGACGCGAATGTTACATTGGAATCGTATGTTGTCGCTGCTGGGGAATTTAAACGCGTTAAAGGCGACTCGTAGTACGCTGCCGTCTTCGCTTCGTTCCCACTCGCCGAAGATTGATGGATCCGTTGCACATCCGTCGGCGTCCGTCACCGGGTATTCATTCTCTATCTTTGTGGCTGCTTCACTTGTCTTTGCTATACAGCTTCGCGCAAAGCCGCCGTAAATATCTATGAAAAAAATACAGTTTTTAAGTTTAATTTAAGCATAAGTAACTACTTATACCTAACCATAGAGCACGGATACACTTCGGTGCCTGCTGCTAGATGTGGCATTGTCAACTGTCCACAGAGACTAAATGGTGACACTGTTTATATTGACACTACTACACGAAGGCCGCATTGAAACCTCCGGCCTAAAATAGTGGTCTGTGACAGAACTCGTGCGCTCAACAAACACTCGACGACAACACGAATCCGCGACTATCCCATCTCTGTGGTTCATGATATTCATATCTTTATAATATGATATGTCCGTCAAATAATTATGCAAGAGTTTCTTACTTGAGGGTTGTACATCGACTTGCAAGACTAGGTTCTCTCCAATCTCGGCAGAGCTGACTTGGCTGCCGGAGCGGGACACGATTCTCATGGAGCAGGTGGGCGGTGGGCCGGTGTTGGCGATGGTGCCGGCCGTCGTCAGCATCGACACGTTGAACGCAAGCGTCACGTTCTGCTCGCCCGTTTGGTATATACATTTTATGTGGAACGCCTTGGCGTTTGAAGTCACAAGTTTCGGATGTTTCTGCATCACAAGGACGAAGCTTGCCAGACCCTGTAAAATACAAATGTGTTATTTGCCTTAAATTTGGTTAGATACCGTAAAAGTTTGTATGCCCGTATATATATAATAGATAATGCCGCCAGTCATCTTCTGTTTTTGGCAACCTTTCAGCTTGAGGGAGGGACATAAGCTTCTAAAATAATTTGATAAATAACTTACGTTCACGTGCACTAAGCCACACTCGCCGAAGTGCACGGTAAAGTCGACAAATGTCTCGTCTTCCTTAGGTGTGTCTACAGCTAGTCGGCAGCGCTCGTCCTTACTGTAACTCTTTACGTACAGTACGCCGTTAAAGTCTTTGACTTTCTTCAGGGTAACCCCAACGCCGTCGGCAAGACAGTGGACCTAAAACAAATGATTATTTATTTAACAGATGAAAGTCATCTACAAAACTAAGCAACAAAATAATATAAACCAAGGTTATGCCAGCACAAAGAGAAAACTTTATGATTCTTACCTCCATATCAGGTAGAGGGAAGTCGGTACGGTACACTGGATGGTTAATGGTGGTGTTACAGTGCACTCGCGGGTTGCCAGTGTAGCCGGCGATGCAGGTACAGTGCGAGCGGTGGCCGACGGCATCGCAGGTGGCCGACGTGCCGCACGGTTCGGCCCGACACGCGTCCACACAGGCGCCGTTGATGCAGCGCTCACGGTCGTCACATTGCGCGTCGGCGCGGCAGCCCCGCGGCTCGCACGTTTCACCGCGCGGCACGTAACCGCGCGCCGCGTCGCACACGCAGCGCCCGCGCGCGTCTAGCACACGGCCGTCGCTCGCGCGGCACGGTATACACTCGCCGGTAGAGTCGATGCCTTGGCCTTCTATACATTCTGCGATTGGACCTGCACACGGGAAGTTCATTGGTGAGTTTTTTTAGGATTGTGGTAACTAGACGTAGTCGAGTGCAATTAGACAATAAGGTGGAACAAAGTTTATAGTGGTCGGATTTTCATGGGACTTTTTTTATTGAGTTCCTAGAGGGGTGGAGAAGAAAGTTAAAAAAAAAAATTTCGACTTTCGAAACTTTTTTTTTTTTTTTGAATTTTCATTGAAATATTTTTTTTTCGTTTATGAATAACTTGAAATTAGACAAATTCATATCGTAGCGTAATAGTGTGGTCTACGTGCATCCATTAAACGCTAATTTGGTCTGTTTCTTTGTTCATTGTTGTCGATTTAATGTATGTTTCAAGTATTTTTGAAAATTTCCTATTTTCTGCAATTATTTTCTAAAATATCGAATTTTTAGACTAAGATTTCTTTTGAAATTGTTAACTGATGCTTTTTCACAGATTATTGGATGTAAAAATATTCAAGAAAACCATGTTTACGAGTGAAGTGACTAAAAATGTATTCACAATTATCAGGAAATCGTCTATATAAGTTTTATATATTGCAGCAATTAGGACATTTTCAAAAAATACTTGAAATATTGCATTACATCGACTACAATGAACACATTTAATGGATGCACACAGGTCACACTATTACGCTACAATATGAATTCGTTGAATTTGAAGTAGGTCATACACGAAAAAATAATATTCCAAAGAAAATTAAGAAAAAAAGTCGCGAGCGGCAAATTTTTTTTTTAACTTTCTTCTTCACTTCTCTAGGAACTCAATAAAAAAAGTCCCATGAAAATCTAACCACTATAAACTTCGTTCCACCTTTTGAGTATTTTTTGTCTAATTGCACTCGGCTAACGAGGGGCTAAATAAATTTTATGTTCATACACATGTCAGTGTAGGCCTTATTTGGCATGATTCAGCACAGGCGGGGGACCGACCCGAACATGTTTCTACATAGTTTGAATGAGGAAGAACAAAGTATTCTTTTGTTTAGCTGAACAAAATGAATGAAATCGAATATGATAAATTAATCTTAAACCAAAAAGAAACTGCAAGTACTCACGTCTATTGGAAGTGCACTCGACAAGAGCGTTTCCTTTGTATCCGGATATACATTCACAGATCATGGTTCTGACTGGTAGGGTATCAATAACCTTGCACTCGGCATTGGTGCCGCATGGCTTTATTTCCAGACAAGGATCCACACACTTTGCGTTCAAGCAAGCGGTTCCAGAGGGACAATCAATATCTGTGATGCATTGCGGTTGTCTCGTACTTAAGCATCCGTCTTCAGTGCTTTGGTAACCAGGTGGACATACACAGTGAACCTCGTGTAGATGTACTCTGCATTCTGCAGGTTCGCTACAAGTTGTTGTGTTGCATGGGTTCACACATTTGGAGTTTATACACGATTTGTCTATAGGACAGTCAGAGTCTGCACGGCAGCCAATAGGAGTACACGCAATTGATGGATTTCCTATAGTACCAATCCTGCACCTGCACGAAGCGCGATGTTCATTGCCGTAACATTCGGCAGAGTCTCCACAAACGTCGGAGTCAACCGAACAAGCTGGTATACAACGACTGTTGAAGCATGTTTCATCATCTGCACATTGGGAATCAGATTGGCATAGAATCTTGTAGCACCCGGTGCGGGCATCGCCTACGAAGCCGGGCTGGCAAGCACAGACTGGTTTGTGGCCCTTGATTTGACAATCCGTATTCGGACCACATTCGCACGGATTTTTACAGACGGATGTTACACAAGCGTGATTAGCGGTACAGTTGTCATCGGCGTTGCAAATGACATCTGCGATTGATGTTGCTGGACGGCAAACGCCTCCGCCGCTACTCACGTATCCTGGTGGACATGTGCACAGCATTGTGCGCACTGGTAGAGTCGGTGACACTTCACATTGTGCTGGAGTGGTGCAAGGTCGCAATTCTGTGCAAGGATTTACGCATCTAGATGATAAACATGCCATTCTGGATGGACAGTCGGCGTCCACGTAGCACTCTGCGATGAATTCTGGTTTACATTCAATGTATGGACTTCCGGTATAGCCTTGTTCACATTTGCATACTGCAATATGATTTCTGACTAAGCACGTTGCTCCTGTGCCGCATATATTCTCGCTTAGGCACGGATCAACGCATCTGTGTGCGTGACATTGTTTGTCCTGTTGGCAGTCGCCATTTGTTCTACATTCTATTGCATGACAACCTAAGTAAACGTCACCTTCAAATCCAGAACGGCATCGGCACAACGGTAAATTTCTTTCTACATAGCATTCAGCGTTAGGCCCGCACGTGCTGTTCAAGAGGCAAGGGCTGATGCAGTTGCCATTGACACATGCCTCATGAGATTGACACTCCGAATTGCCGCGGCAACCAACGATGTGGCATCGCCTGTATGGGTCACCATCATATCCTTCGCGACATGAACAAATGGGTCTATGATTTCGGATGAAGCATTCTGCATTATCTCCGCAATTACACGGGTTACGACAAATTCTATTGACACATGATTCGTGGTCACCGCAGTCCTGGTCTGAAGAGCAGCTGAGCGCTGGTAGTTGTGCAGGCTTACAATTTCCTCCTTCTTCAGGAATATATCCATCAGGACAGCGACATATCAAAGTTCGGAATGGTACGCTGTCTGATACAGTACAGCGAGCGTTGCCTGTGCACGGTTTTAATTCACTGCAAGCTTCGCGGCATTCGTCTCTAAGACAAGCGTAGCTGCTGGGACATTCACTGTCCATGCGGCATTCAGGTTCACCGATAACGTCGACTCTCAGGCAGTGGACGAGAGGATCTCCGAGAGGAAGTGCCGGAGGGCACTTGCAAGATGCAGCGTGGTTCCGTGCGAAGCAGTCAGCATTGTTAGCACAAGGGTTTTGGCCATCACTCGAACAGGCGTGGCGACAAGATCCCTTGACACACACGCTGTCATCGTTACAATCATTATCAATCTCACATTCAGTGGCTTGACACCTGCTGTAGGGATTTCCAGTGGTTCCCGTAGGACAGCGACAGTTAGGACGATGTGCTTTACCGAAGCATTCGGCGCTGATAGCGCAAGGAGCTTCAACTACACAGGGGTTGACGCAAGCGCCGTTGTAACATGTATCGCTGTCGGGACACTCTGAATCGGATCCACAACCAACTGTAAAATAAAAACAATATGGCGCCATTACATTATAAACATTGAAACTAAAATAATTAAAGAAAGGTTAAGAAAAATTATACATGAACGCACCTTTAGTGCAGCCGACGTAAGGGTTGCCTGAATGTCCACGTTCACAGTAGCATACGGGATGGTGCCTCACTACAGTGCACTCTGCGTTGGAGCCGCACGCGCATGGATCAGCGCACGCGCCGTTGACACACGCTTGTGATAGCGGACATTCAGAATTGGCTTTGCAACCAACAGGGATTTCATTTGAACCAGGCGGAGCTGAAAACAGTATTTTGTTTAGGCCTATACCCAGTATAGTTTAAATATTATGTATACATGTAAAATAAAATAAACAGCAAAAACATGGATAAATAAAACGTATTTTTTTACTTACTACGAGGCGAGCATCTGTCATATCCATCTCCCGCATATCCTCTTGGGCAAGAGCATTGCGGTTTATGGTTTATAACTCGGCATAGTGCTCCGAGGCCGCACGCGTCGTTACATGGGTTCACACAAGCGCGCTCGACACAAGCTCGTTCTGGGCCGCATTCCTCGTCATTATAGCATTCATAGACGGTAGGTTTTCGAGGTACTGTAAAACAAATATCACGTTAAACATTGCTACTCCAACCTGAGGCAAAGAAAACGTGTCATCAAGGTAGGTACTTACTTGGATTACATTCAATTCTCGGATTTCCTGTGTATGCAGGTGCACAAGTGCAGCGAGATGTATGGTCTATTGATTCACAAATAGCACTTTGTCCGCATGGATCAGCTCTACAGGCCTCAACGCAGCTGCCACGACGGCATGTTTGGCTGTTAGCGCATTCAGAATCGACTGAGCATTCAGCTTCCGGTGGAGCTCTACAACCGTTGTCAGGTGCCACACGACCTCCATCAGGGCAAATACAAGCCACAGCGCGTAATGGTAGCACGTCGACGATCTTACAAATTAGGCCAGAGTCGCACGGGTTTCCTAAACAGAGGTCGATACAGCGTGCATTAACACAGGCAAATGGCGCCGAACAATCGGCGTCGGTGGTACACTCTGTGTCGTCGTTCTCTATGCTGCAGCCGCGAGCGTACGGGTCTCCGGTACGGCCCGCCGGGCACGAGCACTCGGCGCGATGACTGCGCGCGGTGCACTGCGCACCGGGTGCGCATGATTGCTCGGAGCACGCTGACTGGCAAACACGGTTCAGTCGGTTGCAGATTTGTGTGTCGTCACAATCCTCGTTGTAGTGACAGATAGCGGACACACAGGCACGTCGCGGGTCACCCTGGGTCCCGGCCGGGCAACGACAGCTGGCGATGTGCGCAACTGCCACGCAGTTCGCGTCTCTCCCGCATGGCGTACCGAGTGTGCACGGGTCTTGGCAGTAATTGTTGACACAAATCTTGTCGAATGGACAGTTGTCATCTGATGTACATTCAGCTGTAATAATATAAATAAGCAGACATTATTAATATCGATCTAACCGTGTGAATGACTGTCAACGGAGATTAGCTAAGTTAGACTCACGTGTGTAGCATATGCGCGCGGGGTCGCCGGCGGTGCCGGGCGGGCAGTGGCAGCGCGCTCGGTGCTGCGCAGCGTCGCACAGCGCACCGTTGCCGCACGCACCGGCGCACGCCGACACACAGCGCTGCGACACACACGCTTCCGCTCCACCACATTGTGAGTCAGAAGTGCACTCCACACCCGGTACACCTGTACGCAAAAAAAAACCTTCATTAAATGGGCTAGGGCAAAGCATGTTAAATTATAATTACAAATGCTAGACAACGCATTAAAAAACTAAAGGCAAAACTTCAAGGTATTTTCAAAGAACTTACCGAGCGTGCAGGCCACGTCGGGGTTGCCTTGCAGTGGTGACACGCAAGTGCACGTAGCCCGATGCGCATTGGCACGGCACTCGGCGCCTGACCCACATGTTTTATCTGCGCACGCATTCACGCACACGCGGTTAACGCAATGCTCCTCTGATCCACATTCACTGTCTGCGCTGCATTCGCCTCCTGTAAATAAAAAAATACTTTTAGTTTCTATTACATATTTGCATTATGTAAGCTGTTTCTCGCGCAAAGGTTTTATCTTTCGTTGCGTTGGCATGCACAACACACGTAAAAGTCAAATCTTTATACAATAATACCTCTATAACCTCGGAAGAACCTCATCTAACAGAAAGTTTGGTGCAGTGATAAGTAGGTATGTACTCATAATGCTGTATATATTTACATGCATTTATTACATGAAAAGTATTCATAGTGCATATATCATAATTGAAACTAAAATTATAGTCCGGTGTAATCCCGTTGTAACACCTACCGTCTTTTAAAATTGAAATCATTTCTCCTGTGATATCTGTAATTAAGTCTGCATGGCTGTCATAAGTAAGTATTTATGTATGATCATTAAAATGAATTAATATAAGACTTACATAATTATTACATTTATGTGGGTAAAGAAACATTCCTGAAATACGTACTTGAATTACATTGTACAGAGGCGTCCCCAACGAGAGGTTTAGGACATTCGCAAACGAGTGTTCGGAATGGTAGTGTATTAGCAACTCTGCATTCTGCTCGGACGCCACACGATGTTGGTTCACAAGGATTCCTGCAAATATTCTGCAGACATGCTAGGCCGGGGCCGCATTCGCCATCCATTTCACATTGTCCTTCGTCTATAACTAAAGAAAGAAGCAGGGTACATTATACGTTAAGCACAGAAAATATAGCATTCTTTATGAGCCGATGCGTGAAATAACAAACCTCTTCGGCATTCAATCTTAGGATTGCCCTGGGTGCCTCTCGGGCACTCGCAAGTTGGCACATGACGGACAACCGTGCAGATCGCGCCCTGAGCACATGCTCCGAGGCACGGGTCTTTGCAAGTATCGCGAGAACAAGCCAGCCACGAAGAGCAGTCTTCGTCTACTAAGCATTCGGCTCTGCGACATCCAGTCCATGGGTTACCGTGGGCACCAGCGTTACATTCACACGACGCAGTATGGCCGCGCGCAACGCAGTGCGCCTCGGTTCCACAACGAATGCGCAAGCACACCTTCACACACGAACCACCCTCGCAGCTTTCATCATCTGGACAGTCATTGTTGCTATGGCATTGCACTGGAACAAACGAAAAGAAATAAGTACCTGCTTATATTTATTCACAAATACAAGGATTATACTGCACAAGGAACCTGACTACATTATGATCTGTGACTGAATTTTGAAAGTAGCATGCATTTTAATTTAGTTAATAACACATAGCTTGTAAGGTCTAAAAAAACTGGCGGTGTAAAATCAGCGAAATTAAAAATAAAAACCACCGAAATTTGTTGCTTTTTTGTTGCTAATTAGTTGCTAAAAAAATATTTTTTTTGCTCCTACCGATCGCGAAAAATCGGCAATAACGCTAACTTTTCATTAAGATAGCGTGGAAATCACTGGATGTGGAAAGATCAATCAAGCGAATAGGGGTCAATTTGTTGCTAATTTGTTGCTGAAAGATGCTAAAGAGAAAAATTTTTTTTTTTTTTTTTTTTATTACGCCAAAATAAATAATGTCAGTAAAGTTTTCCGTGAAAAAGCTGAATGAAAATTTGTTGCTGCTTCTACTACATCTTGTCCGAGTACAGAGAGTCAGCAACAAAATAGAAAATGGAAGTCAAGAAAGTCGAGAGATCGGTTTACGAAAAAACCGGCCACGCCAGGTTAATCTTGACTTTTCCGTGGAAATACTATAGTGAAAAATTGTTGCTGCTCATACTGCAGCTAGTCTGTTTACAAAGAGTCAGCAACAAAATAGAAACCGGAAGTCAAGAGAAGTTGGATATCGGTTTACAAAAAAACCGGCCACGCCAGCTTAACTCTCGACTTTGCGTTAGATAATGCTAAATAAAGATTTTTTGCTGTTCATACTGAAGCTAATCTGAGTACAGAGAAGTCAAGAGAAGTTGGATATCGGTTTACGAAAAATCCGGCCACGCCAGCTTAACTCTCGACTTTTGAGTGTGAGTCAATCTTAAAACATAGACATATTATACTATCGCAGATTTTTTTAGAGGACCAATTCCCTAATACATGATTGTTGCGTAACTTTAACCGTTTATGCAGCGCTCGCAACGGAACCTCTCAAAAGAAATACATTTTCTCTGTTTTTGCTACATTTATCATTGATGCTCCGCTCCTTTTAGTTGTAGCGTGATGTTAGATAATCTATAGCCTTCCTCGATGGACTATCCAACACTATAAGATTTTTTTCCTGTTATTAGCGCCACCAACCAAACAAACAAACTCTTGAGCTTTATAATATTAGTATAGATTCAAGTGGGTAATAATTTAATTTCTTCGATATCTGCATTAATCGCTAAAATAATCTACTTATGTTTTTCCTAATAAGGGCTTGCCTCGACAACCTTACATCTTCATCACAGACAGACACTCGAATGACAGTCATACTCCAGATATGTCGAAAGTTCTCATCGAAGGTGCCAAACACGATTTTTCAATTTTAAATGGGACCAACTTTGAGATATCTACGCTTTTCACAAAAAAAGAACCATGCGTATCGGACTTCTCTGTAAAAAATATGAGTGGTCATACATAAAAAAAATATACGCGTCGAATTGAGAACTTCCTCCTTTTTGTTTTGTCGGTTAAAAAACGAAACTTGAGGCACCAGACACGGGCGAGGGTCATTCTTTCACGGAAAATCATAACACCGCGCTTCAGAAAATGGAGTGAAATGAATAACGCCATCTAAAGACCAAGATGTTAAACTGCTAAAATATAATGCACGGAAATCACGATTTAAATTTTCAAAGCAGCATCATGTAAATAAAGTTATCGGTGAGCACATTTTTAGTCATTAGTACCAGTCTAGTACAATAGATGTCGCTGCATCTTACATTTGATGATTAGTTTTTCTTGAACACTAAATTCATATATCTTTTGATAGAATTAACCGATTACGATGAAACAAAAACTAAATAATACCTCAAGATACGCACAATTTCTGTGTATAAAAGTTATCTATATTGGTATCGTATATTTTACGTGATGCTTGATCATCGAAACAGACAAACAGATAAACAGACAAAAATTCTAAAAATGCTGGAAATGAGTTCTGTTGGTTATCCTTTAACACCCTGGCACTTTTTTTTCGAAATATTTTCTATGTACAAAAACGATTTTTCTACAGATTTATTATATGTAATAATAGATTATCTACCGCAAAGTCAGTTAAGCTGGCGTGGCCGGTTTTTTCGTAAACCGATCTCCAAAGTAATCCGACTTTTAATTTTTATTTTGTTGCTGGCTCTTTGTACTCAAGACTAGCTGCAGTATGAGCAGCAACAAATTTTTACAATAGTTTTTCTACGGAAAAGTCGAGAGTTAAGCTGGCGTGGCCGGTTTTTTCGTAAACCGATCTCCAAAGTAATCCGACTTTTAATTTTTATTTTGTTGCTGGCTCTTTGTACTCAAGACTAGCTGCAGTATGAGCAGCAACAAATTTTTACAATAGATTTTCTACGGAAAAGTCGAGAGTTAAGCTGGCGTGGCCGGTTTTTTTGTAAACCGAAATCCAACTTCTCTTGACTTCCGGTTTCTATTTTGTTGCTGACTCTTTGTAAACAGACTAGCTGCAGTATGAGCAGCAATAATTTTTCACTATAGTTATTCCACGGAAAAGTCAAGTTTAACCTGGCATGGCCGGTTTTTTCGTAAACCGATCTCTCGACTTTCTTGACTTCCATTTTCTATTTTGTTGCTGACTCTCTGTACTCGGAAAAGATGTAGTAGAAGCAGCAACAAATTTTCATTCAGCTTTTTCACAGAAAACTCGAGAGTTAAGTTGGCGTGGACATTATTTATTTTGGCGTAATTAAAAAAAAAACAAATTTTATTTTTTCTCTTTACCATCTTTCAGCAACAAATTAGCAACAAATTGAGCCCTATTCGCTTGATCGATCTTTCCACATCCAGTGATTTCCACGCTATCTTAATGAAAAGTTAGCGTTATTGCCGATTTTTCGCGATCGGTTGGAGCCAAAAAAAAATTTTTTTTAGCAACTAATTAGCAACAAAAAAGCAACAAATTTCGGTGTTTTTTATTTTTTATTTCGCTGATTTTACACCGCCAGTTTTTTAGACCTTAGCTTGTACACATTATTATACAAGTAGGTAATTATGAATAATAAATACCTGAGTAACATCCTGAGTAGCCATCGCCCTCGTACCCTGGTAGGCAAGTGCAAAGGGCTCTATGTTGTTTGGCGATACAGCGTGCATTGAGTCCGCAGTTGTTGAGGCCACATACGGGCGAGCAGTGCGCGTTCACGCACGCGGCGTTCTCGGCGCACTGATCGTCTGAGACGCACTCGGGCGTCGGCAATGGCGGCGGCACAGAGATCACGCTGCACCGCACAAGCGGAGATCCTGTATAACCAGCGGGACACGAACACACCGGCGAGTGTCTCACACCCGTGCATATCGCATTGAGACCACAGGCGTTCACGCAAGGATCAGTGCACTTTCTGTTGATACATGCACGGTCGCCAGAACAGTCATCGTTTACGGTACATTCATAGTAGGTGCATATTCCATTGCGGCAAGTAGCATGCGCTCCACAAGGATTGGGGTCGCAGGGATCATCAGATTTCGGTGTTGTTTCTAAGGAAGAAAATAATAAATTAAAGTTTTATTCTTAAGTTCGAAGTAATAGGTTGTACCGTCAAACAGACGTTACTACTTTTGTGACATGGCTACGGGGAGAAATTAAGTGGTACTAACCTATACAGCCAACGAATGGATCGCCAGTTGTGGCTGGCGGACACCAGCAGATAGGTGCATGGTTAAAGACGCGGCACATGGCTGCGTTGCCGCACGTGCCAGGGCAAGGATCGATACACTTATTGCGCACGCAGGCGCGGTCGCGCGGGCACTCCGAGCTGACCACACACTCGGGCCTGCACCCTATGCTGGCGGCGTCGCCGCTCGTGCCGCTTGGGCACGTGCACATGGCGCTGTCACCGACCACTGAGCAGAGGGCTCCTGGGCCACATGGAGATGGAGTACAAGGCGGTGCTGTAAATAATAAAATTAATTGAATTGACATATGAGTTTATTTTGGTATCGCAAATAAAAAACCTCCTTTTATAATTGTAGGACTTACGGGTCGTTTCTACAAAGCATCTTTCAAATGCGTTTCCTCTAGTTCCTGGTGGGCACGAACACAAAGGTATGTGATTGACGGTTTCACAATCTGCCCCTACACCGCAAGTACCCTGGCAAGGGTCACGGCAGTGAGAGCGTATGCAAGCTTTCGAAGGAGAGCAATCAGAGTCCGCGAGACATTCAGGTCGGCATCCAGTGTTCGGGTCACCACGTAGGCCAGGCTCACATTCACAAGAAGCGCTTGTTCCTTTCACTCGACACAAGGCGCCAGGTCCACACGGTGATGGTACACAGGCATCCTTTGTTGGGACAACTGTAACATGGTACATGAAAGTTTAAACCTGTGCCTAAATTAAGATCAACGAAGCAAATATTAAGGAAAGCTCGTCGTCAAGCTAAAATTTTCGTAATTTAAAGAGGCGAACGGCGCACTTGGTTTCGCTAGTAAAACCCATGCCTAAGCTTTAAAAGCGAAGACGCAAGATTGCCGCATCCTACATCCCTGTATTTCTGAATCACATTACGTATTTTACTCAAAACATTTTTATCTTAAAGCAATCATCCGTTTGATCTAATCTGTCTTACGAATATTTTCGATGGGATGGCACGCCGCGAGAGGGTTTCCGGTGGTGGTGGGAGGACAAATGCAGCGTGGCTCATGAGCCACCGGGGCACAGTCGGCGCCCTGACCGCATGCTCCCGGGCAGGGATCTACGCAACGTCTGTTAATGCAAGTAAGATGCCATTCGCAGTCATTGGACTCCAGACACTCGTAACGACAGGATGGGGGTGCTCCGAAGAAGCCTGGGCGACAGCGACAGCGGCCATCAGCGCAGTCAGCATTCGGACCACAGTCCGGACAGGGTGAATTCTTTTTAGGCTCAGACTCGAGGGCTGTAAATAGTAATCATGTTAAATACGTATGATTCGAATAAATACCGAGAGTCACCTCGACCACTAGAAGTAAGAATTTACATACCTGGCATACAACGAATAAATGGATCCCCAGTGTAACCAGGTGGACAGCTACAAATAGCTGAATGCATTGTTGTTCGACAATCAGCGCGAGCGCCGCACGCGCCCGGGCACGGGTCGCGGCATTTCCCGGCGCGGCAGGCCAGCGTGGCGGGGCAGTCGGCCGAGCTGTGGCACTCGGGCCGGCAGCTAGGCGGCTCGTCGTACATGGGCAGCCGGCACGAGCAGTGCGCCACCGTGCCCTGCGCGCGGCACACGCTGTTCGGCCCGCACGGGTTGGGCGAGCACGGCTCCGTCTCCACCGGTGCTGTTTTTTTTTTTAATTTATCGTTAGTTCGGAATCTTCTCTTTGGTGGATAATACCACCAAGTATTTTACCAAGAAATAAAGTAGGTTCTTACCTATCACACGCCGACAGGCTATGAAAGCATCGCCCTGAAGAGGTGCTGGGCACTCGCATATGGCAATGTGATTGTAAACATTGCACACAGCATCGAGACCACATGCATTTTTGCACGGATCAACACATTTGTAGTTCACGCAGGCTTGGCGTTTGTCACAGTCATTATCAATGGTACATTCGGGTCGACACTCTATTGTAGGATTGCCGTGGTATCCCGGAATACATGAACAAGTACCGTTGCTACAAATAGCATTACTTCCGCAAGGATTTCGAGCGCATGGGTCTATCGGTACTGATGTTTGCGGTTCTGAAAAATATACTGCTGTTATATCTAAAGTTGTTTAAGCATATTTACTTAGCGATATATTTTGAAAAAAAAAACTTTTAAACATGGCCTGTTTCTGTAAAATAATAACAACAACTAGTTTAAAATAAGCTCACAACATTATTGGACTTTAAATGCAATATTTTATTTAAATGTATGTTTCAAAATTCCCGAATTCAATCGAGTAAGCACGCTAGACCTTTTATTTTCCACCTAGTTTGTTTGTCCCTAAAATGTACATACCATCGAACAGGTAACATCCGACGAAAGAATTGCCTCTGTGACTTGGTAAACATGTACAAATAGCCAGATGGTTCATCGCTCGGCATTCAGTATTAGAGCCACAAGATCCAATGCATGGGTCAACACATCTTTCTCGGACACAGGCTTTATCATTCGGACAATCTTCGTTGATAGCACACTCTGGCGCACATCGGGGCGGGGCTCCGAAGTAGCCCTCCCTGCAACTACAGATAGCTGATCCAGCTGATTCCCTGCACGTTGCAAATGGACCGCAAGGATTGGGTTCGCACGGAGATTTTACTTGTGGCGGTAACACTTTTTCTTTTGAACATCTAATGAAAGCATCTCCTTCGAAACCAGGTAAGCACGTACAGTAAGGGCTGTGGTGATACACACGACATTGTGCATTTTCTCCACATGCTCCGATGCAGGGATCGATACACTTTTGCTTGATACATGCTTTGTTGAGAGGGCACTCTGAGCTCATCATACATTCTGGTCTGCAATTTGGTGGGTTTCCAATATGTTCTGACAGACAAGTGCATATGGCTTTATCGCCAGCAGCATTGCAAGTACTATAGGGACCACATGGGGATGGATTGCAAACGTCACGCTGTGGTTCTGCAAATATGAGATATTATTTAATGACACCAAGAAAGTATTATCAAGAGTAATTCACACATTCATTCAAGATATTTTTTTATGAACATTTGATCTATGAAGTTTAATTTATGAAAAAACTGTTTACCTTCTCTTAGAATGCACCTATCATACGGGTTACCCACATATCCTGGTGTACAAGCGCAGTTGGGAATATGATTAATCATTTGACATTGAGCATTCGTTCCACAAAGTCCGGGGCATGGATCTTGACATCTGTTATTGATACATGCTAAATTTTCGGGGCAGTCAGAATTAAGTACGCATTCGGGTCTACAGCCTTCATAAGGATTTCCAAAATATCCCGTGACACATGTACAGCTGCCAGCATTGTTACGCTCTTGGCACACAGCGTTTGGTCCACATGGGTTCGGCACGCATGGTGCGGTCGGTGGTGGCGGTTTTACATCTGGAACTGAGTGTGTTTATAAATATATAGATAAGGAAGCAGTAAAAATGATGTAATATGTATTTAAATCGTCACGTGTAGAGTCATATATAAATACCTTTGATAGCAGTGCACTGGTAGAATGAGTCTCCTTCGTATCCTGGTTGGCACGCACATTGCGGTGAATGACTGATAACCCGACATTCCGTGTTAAGCCCGCAAGCACCGATGCATGGATCAGCGCATTTGTTGTTTATGCATGCCTTATCAAAACTGCATTCACTGTTCGTAGAGCACTCTGGGCGACAGTATGGTGGTTGTCCCATGTAACTGGCTTGACAAGAACACGACGGTGCTTCGTTTACTGCTCGGCATTCAGAATTGGGACCACATGGAGACGGTTCACACGGTGTTCTCTTTGGTGGAGGATCATCTAATAATGAAACACATGTACACATCAGTTGAAGTGTTTCGTAATATTATTCAATCCGTATCTAGTTTTTTATACATAAATCTCAAAACAGTAGAGGGAGGTTGGGTGCAAGTATCTAAGGTTGTTGCGTAGCATATATCATCTGCCTAGCCTTTTCCCAACTATGTTGGGGTCGGCTTCGTGTCTAACCCGATGTAGCTGAATACCAGTATTTTACATGGAGCGACTGCCTATGTGACCTCCACAACCCAGTTAGTACTGGGTAATACGATACCCCTTTGTAAGACTGGTTGGCAGACTTTTTGGGCCACTGACTACCTAACGACTGTCAAAGACCTACAAATTACAGCTGGGACCAACAGCTTAACGTGCTTTCCGAGGCACGGAGGAAACTCGGTATGTAAGGGTGGTCACCCATCCATAGACCAACCTAGGCAAGTACGGCTTAAGCTAAAGATTGACCCGAGCGGCTGTTATTATTTAGCCACGAGCTCCACGTTACATAGCATAAAGGAACCATAAACAAATCAATGGATTACATTAGACTGAGTTCATAGTACAAACGGTCACCGTTTCGTTTGGACACACATTTTTAGAAATATCGAATAATTATAATTCTGTTGTTGTGATACTCACTTTCAATGACTACACAATGGGTAAATGGATCGCCGGTGTAACCATTTCTGCAGTAACAAATTGGCTTGTGATTGTGAACGCGACACTCAGCGTGTAATCCGCAAGAACCAACACAAGGATCGCTGCATTTTTGATTTGAACACGCCATGAGACTTGTACAATCTGAATCCACCAAACATTCCGGCCTGCACGATGGTGGCGCGCCTGTGTAGCCAATCAGACACGAACAAACTGCATTTTCTTGCATCGCTCGGCATACACTATACGGTCCACATGGAGAAGGATGACATGGGTTTCGGTTTTCTGGAATTACTGAAAACGAATAGAAATTTTAGAATGCATGTAATTTTCCAATAATATCGTATTAAGCACGTAACGCTGCGAAGTTTTATATAAAATTTACCTGTAATTGGAGTGCATGAAAAGAATGCATTTCCACTGGTGTTCGATGGACAAATACACATTGGTATGTGATTATATACTTCACATAAAGCTCCCCGTCCACATAGATTTGTGCAAGGATTAACACATTTGTTGTTAACACATGTTTTGGTAGGAGGACAGTCGGAGTTGTGTGTGCATTCCGGACGACAACTCAAGTACGGGTTTCCGAAGTAATCGGGTCTACATGTACATTGTCCATCGTTACAGTCAGCGTTTGCTCCGCAGGGGCTTGGGTTGCACTTGTCAAATACAGCAGGCAGAGGTTCTGTAAACGGTGAATTAGGATTAATTTAAAATAAATAACAAAAAAAGTAAACAACTCTTTGTAACACAAAAAATTAAGACGGAGAAAGTTGGAAAGTAAACAATTTAAAGCAAGGTTCTACGAAATATGTACCTATTTTCTCCTTTACGCGACAACTTTGGAATGGATTTCCAGTATATCCTTCTCTGCAACTGCAGATAGCTGCGTGCTGGTAAACCTGGCACTCTGTTTGTAAGCCACACGAGCCCGGGCAAGGATCGCGACATTTTTGGTTAATGCAAGCTTTGGTGCTCGGGCAGTCTGAGTTCACAGTACATTCTGCTCGACAGTTCGGTGGTGAGCCGACATAGTTCTCCAAGCACGCACATGACGATACTTGATTTATAACTTGACATTGAGAATTTGGTCCACAGGGTGATGGTACACATGGATTTTGATCTTGAAGTGGAACTGTAATTTCTGCAAGGAAAATAAGTGTTAGGTGGTTTCAGAAACTTATACATTAGGTTTTTAAATATTGTTGTACACATCGATCAAGCAATCATACCTTTGACAATGGCACATCTAACAAATGGATCGCCTTCAAATCCTCTCCTACAGGAACATATCGGGGCGTGGTTTACAACTCTACATTCGGCTTCTTGTCCACATGAACCAATACATGGATCTACACATTTCTGCCTGATACAACTCTTGAAAGAGTCACATTCTGAGTTGACTGTGCACTCGGGTCGGCAACCAGGCGGAGATCCATAGAAATCTGGCATGCACGAGCAAATCGCTAGTCCGTTGTTGTCCTTACAGATGGAGTTGCTTCCGCATGGATTTGGCACACAAGGACTTTCTATCGGCGCTGTAAAATAACGTCAAGATTAAAACAGTTTCTACGAAGGCATGTCGTTTGGGTTGCCAATCTAATGGTCCAAAACTTACTTTGTTCGATAATGATGATGTGACAGTAGGTATAAGGATTGCCTGTATATCCAGGTGCACAGTTGCATGATGGAATATGGTTTATAACTTGACATAATGCCGTGGACCCACAAACTCCCGGACAAGGATCTTCACATTTGTTCCTCAGACATGCTTTATTGTAAGGACAGTCGGTGTTCACCACACATTCGGGTCTACAAGACTCGTAGGGATTTCCGAAATATCCGGGCTCACAAATACAAGCTGCAGCGCCATTTCTAGAAACTTTGCATTGAGCATTGGCTCCACATGGTGTAGGATTACAAGGATCTAATTTTTCGACAGCTTGTGGTATTAGGTAACAAGCCGTGAATGGATCACCGGTGTACCCTTCTTCACAAGAGCACATTGGACTATGCAAGCGTACAGCACATAGCGTATTAGTTCCACAAGATCCGGGACATGGGTCTTTGCACTTGTAGTTAATACAAGCACTATTTGACGGACAGTCGTCGCTGGTAGTGCACTCGCGGCGACACTGCGGCGGAGTGCCTTCAAACGTCGGCTGACATGTGCAAATGTACGTATCGCCGTTGGGTGTTGGGTTGCATATACTATTTGGTCCGCAAGGCGACGGCACGCATGGGTTTGAAGGCCGATCTTCAATTGTTTGGACTGAAAATATAAGTAAACATATTAGGCACCCACTATAAGTACGTTAGTTATTTTTGGTGCTTATTAAATTACAAATAAAGATCACGTAGAAGAAATATAGTAATTACCGTAACAGTGACTAAATGGAGAGCCAGTATATCTTGGTGGACATGTACATATTGGATTGTGATTGTTAACGTTACATATTGCGTTATGTCCGCATGATCCTGGGCATGGGTCTTGGCATTTCCGATTAATGCAAGCCAGAGATGGAGCACAATCTGTACTTTGAATACATTCTGGGCGACAGTTGGGTGGATTGCCAATATAATCTCGGAGACAGGCACATACAGCTTGACCATTTGCTTCTCTGCATAAACTATTTGGTCCACAAGGAGAAGGTTCACATGGCCTAGTAACAGGTTCTGTAAAAGAAAACGTTTTTATATAGGCATATGTTATTACTTGCTGAAGTTTGATGATTGTCCCATGGGATCTTACTAACGGGATAAAAAGTATCCTATGTTTCAATTAAGGTTATAAAATATGTGTGCAAAATTTCATCCAAATTCGTTCAGTGTTTTTGCGTGAAAGAGTAACAAACATCACACATCCTCACAAACTTTCGCATTTATAATATCAGTAAGAAGGATTGAATAAGGATTACGAAAATGTTGTTTGTTTGTCTGAAGTAGGTATAATAAATAAACGAAGAAGTAGAAGTAGGTACATACTTTCAATACGAATGCACTGCGTAAACGCGTCTCCTGTCATACCACTAGGACAGCTACAGATCGCGACGTGGTTATATGCATTGCATTCGGCGTTCAGACCGCACATGTCGCGGCAGGGATCAACACATTTTGATCGAAGGCACGCTTTGTCTAGCGGGCAGTCTGTACTAAGAACACATTCAGGTCGACAACCGAAGTAGGGGTCTCCTTGGTACTCGGGCAAGCATGTGCACTCGCCGTTGTTACAGACTGCATTAGATCCGCAAGGTGAAGGATGGCATGGATCAATGTTCTGAGGCGTGTCTGAAACAGTATCACAAAGTTGACAGAAATACTTAACAAGCACCAGGCTTAAGTTGAATTGTTTTCAAAACTTGTTTGTCTGCCTCTACAATGAATCAAAAAAAAAAAAAATGAATGATGATTGTGAATGATCTCTGTTTTAACTTACCCGGTGGTTTGATGTTGCATACCGCGAAAGGATCGCCTTCATATCCAATTTGACATGAACAAATTGGTATGTGATTAACAACGTTACAAATTGCATTAAACCCACAAGATCCCAAACAAGGATTCTGACATTTCATGTTCATACAAGACTTGTCATTGCTACAGTCTGTGTTCACTACACATTCCGGTTTACAGTTAGGAGGACTGCCAAAGAATCCAAGTGTACATGAGCAAGATGGTACTCCACCAATATCGCGGCATTCTGCATTCAATCCACAAGGAGAAGGAACGCATGGATTGACTTGCTCCATTAGAGGCGGTTGCTTTTCAGGAAGTACGTAACAAACCGAGAATGGATCACCAGTGTAACCTTGTTTGCAAGAACAAATTGGATTGTGATTTATGACTCTGCATTCTGTTTGTATACCGCATGCTCTATCACAAGGCGATACACATTTAAAGTTCTCACATACTTTGTCTAATGGACATTCCGAACTGGTAACGCACTCTGGACGGCAGTCCGGAGGTGATCCTTGGTAGCCACTCAAGCAAGTACATATAGCTATACCATTTTGTGTTTTGCATTGACTGTTCGGCCCGCACGGTGAAGGATTGCATGGGTCTATTGGATCGGCTGCAATAAAATATGAAAATGTTATTTTGTAATTAAGCATTCGTCAAGATCAACGATATGTTAATCAGACTTGCTTGCACCACAGTTTAACATCCCTCTGTCCTTCTCATAATGATCGTGGCGCAAGCGGGCCTTACAATATTTTGTTACATTATAAGTACCGTGTACACTTTTATAATAAGCATTCAGTAAAAAGCTGTTATTTTGAAATTATAGACAGACGCTTCATTTATTTTTATAAATGTTAATGTTTAAAATTTAAATACTTACATTGAACTTTGTATGTACATATTTTGTATGGATCCCCATAATGTAAATCAGGGCATGAACAACTTGGAACATGATTGATCACGTTACACTGAGCATTTATGCCACATGTGCCCGGGCAGGGATCGTGACATTTGTTTTGATAACAAGCTAAGTTTGATGGACAATCAGAATTAATCAGGCATTCTGGCTTGCATGATTCGTAAGGGTTACCGAAGTATCCAGATAGACATGTGCACGATCCGGCATTATTTTGTTCCCTACATTCGGCGTTTGCGCCACATGGTGAGGGAACGCAAGGTGTTGGGCGTTCTATTTCGGTGGCTTCAACTTTCATGGTGCAGTAGAGGAATGGATCGCCGGTGTAGCCATTTTGACATAAGCAAATGGGCGTATGACTAACGACTCTACATTCAGCGTTAACGCCGCACGAGCCACGACATGGATCTTGACATTTCCTATTTATACACGCCATATTTGATGCACATTCTGTGTTACTAGTACATTCGGGTCTACAGTTGGGTGGAGCGCCAGTGAATTCGGGTAAGCACCGGCAATCAGCATTCTCTCCATTTTCTGTGCATTGAGAGTTGGGTCCACATGGTGAAGGAAGGCATGGGTTTACTTTTTCTGGTGGGGTAGCAGCTGTAATTAAATAATTTTATAAAATAGTATCTATGTCAAACCTCATAAAATATTTTATAAATGGTAACATTAACTAATTAATGTAATGTGTACTTACGAATTAATTGACAAATAGAAAATGGGTCCCCGGAGTAACCTGATAAGCAGGTGCAAACAGGGTTGTGATTGACAACTATGCAATGTGTGTTGCGTCCGCAAGCGCCTGGACATGGGTCTATGCACTTCTGGTTGGAACAAGCTCGGTTCAGGTTACAGTCGGAGCTAACTGTGCACTCAGGGCGACAGTTAGGCGGGCTACCCTGGTAGCCCTGCACGCAGACACAAACAGCGTGACCGTTCACTTCTCTACACTGACTGGATGGGCCGCACGGAGACGGCTCACATAAATTGACTGGTGCTACCGGTTCTGCAAAATGGAACAGTTTTACTAGATAACCTTTTATCGACGGGTAAAGAAAGATAACTCAGCAGACTAGTATTCAATTTTACCTTTAACTTCATTGCAATAGTGGAACGGTGTCCCTGTAAATCCTTGTGGGCATGAACACATAGGAATATGATTGATAGTTTCACAAATGGCTCCAACTCCACATGTTCCAATGCATGGGTCGTTGCATTTGTTTCTGATACAGGCTTTATCTCTTGGACAGTCTGAGTTGAGCACACATTCAGGTTTGCATGCAAAGTATGGATCACCAAAGTATTCTGGTAAGCATGAGCAAGCACCATTGTCACACACAGCGTTAACACCACATGGTGATGGCAAGCAAGGATTCAATGGCTCGACATCTAAAACAATAAAAACAAAATTTAAGTCACAAATAGGTAGGTACTACACGCGTTAAATAAGTGTCACCTACCAGCACAAATCAGTTAAAGTTAAAATTAAGTACCTTGACGCATGACTTGACAGCTGCTAAACGGATCGCCGCTGAAACCAGGCAAGCACGAGCAGATCGGCAGGTGGTTGTTGACGTTACATTGCGCATTATTGCCACACGCGCCGGGGCATGGGTCGCTGCAGCGGTTGTTGATGCATGCCATGACTGCGTTGCACTCGGAGTTGATAGTACACTCCGGCCTGCATCTCGGCGGAGAGCTTATGTAATTCGGAAGACAAGTGCAGCGTGCGTTGCCATTGAACTCTTGGCATTGAGAATTTGGACCACATGGTGATGGTATGCACGGATTTACTTCTGGTCGTGTCGTTGGAATTGATGGTAGCACTAAAACATATTAAATATTTAGTCAAAAATGTGTGTGTAACATTAGGACATAGTAATTAATTTATTTCTAATGTAGTGAGTACTTACTGAGTACACAGTTAGTAAATGGATCACCGGTGAATCGATCCTGACATGAACATATAGGGTTGTGAGCGATTACTCTGCAGTTTGCATTCCTAGCACATTGATTGACGCACGGGTCTACACATTTGCGGTTAACGCAGGCTTTGTCACTAGAGCATTCGCTGTTTATTGTACATTCCGGTCGACAGTTTGGCGGTGTCCCCATAAAATCGATTTGGCAACTGCATATTGCTTGTGCGTTTACTTCTCTGCACTGACTGTTAGGTCCACATGGTGAAGGTGAGCAAGGTGTTGGCTTGACTGGATCTGTTTGAAATACAAGAATATCATTATGCACAACACCAGACAAACAAACCAAGGGTAAGTTTTGACCAAACCTACCTTCTAGTTTCTCAATGCAATTGACATACGCATTTCCAGTTAGTCCTGGAGGGCAATAACAAGAAGGCAAATGATTCACAACTTGACAGATTCCATTTGGTGCACATATGCCCGGACAAGGATCTCTACATTTGCTCTGAATGCAAGCTAGCATAGGAGGACAGTCTGTGTTAATAACGCATTCGGGTCGACAACCCTCGTATGGGTTGCCCACATACGTGTCAATACATCTGCAAGCTCCCGCTCCATTCCTTTCAGTGCATTCTGCATTAAGACCACACGGAGAAGGTTCGCAGGGAGAGTTGTATTCGATTGCATTGTCTGTAAAAAATATTAAATGAGTAAGTGCATATGTATTTATAAGACGGAATAGATTTCGTTTTATCCAACAATCGTTATGACGATTATTGACAAGTATAGTTTAATTACCTTTTACAGGGGCACAAGATATCAGAGGATCTCCAGTTTGGCCGAATGGACACGAACAGATTAGAGCATGACTGATAACTCTACAGTCTGCATTATATCCGCAGCTTCCAGGGCAGGGATCTTTGCACTTTTGGTTGACACATGCTAAGTTGCTCGAACATTCTGAATTGCTAATGCATTCCGGTCGGCAATTAGGTGGAGCGCCGATGTATTCTGATTGGCATGTGCATGAGGGCGATTCACCAATCACTTTACACACTGAGTAGGGACCACAAGGCGATGGTGTACAGGGATCAACTCGTGGCAGTGGAGTAGCAACTGAAATTGAACAAAAGCCGTTAATGGAATATACGCGTATTATTATATTATTTTATTTTAGCTTTGTTTTAACATAATTATATGTATATGTATTATAATACTAATGTGTATTGAAGTAAAAGATATGGACATACCTATTGGACTGCAGCGCGAAAATGGATCCCCAGTATACTGTGGTGGACATGAACATATTGGGTTATGATTGATTACTTCGCATTTAGCTCCGTAACCACAGCTACCAATGCAAGGATTTATACACTTGCGATTGTTGCACGCTTCATTCAGAGGACATTCTGCACTGATGGTACATTCTGGCCTGCATGACGGAGGACTACCGATATACGTGGGCAGACACGAGCAAACGGCTTGGTTGTTTATAGCGCGGCACTGGCTGTTGGGGCCGCACGGGCTTGGATTACAAGGTTCAACGTGCAAAACTGAAAATAGGACAACACATCAATCATCAATCGTTCTATTATTTTTATTGTTGTATTTAATCAAAATATCAAACTTTCAGAATGTTCGAATCCTTAAAAGTATCTTTATTTGTGGGTTACTAACCTTCGTATGTATGACATTCGACAAATGCGTTTCCTGTTGTTCCCTCAGGGCAAGTGCAAATTGGGATATGATTGTACACATTGCATTGCGCACTTGGGGCACATGTTCCTGGACATGGGTTGATACATTTATTTCCTGAGCAGACTTTGTCTATGGAACAATCCATGCTTGTTAAACATTCTGGTTTACAACCAAAATATGGATCTCCTTGGTAGTCACTGACGCATGTACAAACTCCATCTCTGCACTGTGCATTATATCCACACGGTGATGGGTTGCAAGGATCTGGCGGAGTTTCGTCTGAAATAAATGTAAATATGTGTAAGCCAATTAAGTTTTTTGAAGATGTCAGTACCTGGGCAAAGGCTATTCCGACTCAAAGGTGATTTTTGACTTTTTATAAACATATCATGGTCTTACCTGCTACATGTTCAATTATTGAACAATAAACGAACGGATCTCCTGTCAATCCTTGACTACAGGAGCAGGCGGGAACGTGTGAGAATACTGAACATAAAGCGTTCTGTCCGCAGCTTCCCGGACATGGATCGCGACATCTCAGGTTGATACACGCTTTGTCTGAAGGACAGTCTTGATTGATAGCGCATTCTGGTCGACAGTTCGGCGGGAGTCCCTGATAGTCAGGCTTGCATGAGCACGACGGGGCGTCGTTGATACTGCGGCAGATGGCGTTCTCACCGCAAGGGTTCGGTACGCAAGGGTTCCCAATAGGTTCTGGTAGATGCTGTATAGGAGCTAAAATGGGAAATTACACATTATGAAGGAGGAACATTAAAATGTAAAAATAAATATTTCGTTATTCTATGTATATGGTTAAACTTACGTTGAGAGTAACAGCGAGTAAATGGATCCCCAATGAAACTTGGGCTACAAGAACATATAGGACTGTGATTTATAACTCTACATAATGTATTCAATCCACAATGACCAGGGCAAGGGTCAGCACATTTTTGGTTTATACAAGCTTTCTCTTTGGAACACTCAGAACTAACTGTACATTCCGGTCTACAACCAGGAGGAGAACCGATGTAATTTGGCATGCAAGAGCACACACTTTGTCCATTAACGGCACGACACACACTATTTGGTCCACATGGATTTGGTACGCACGGAGTTGTTATTTCTGGAATTGGATCTGAAATGAAAGTGATAAATTACAATGTTTTATTAGTGCAATCATAATTCAAAACATCAAATATTAGTGCAACCATAGTTCAGTAGGCCTATTACGTATCTTTCTGATATCCAGTGACTGTCAAGCTTCGGTTGTACACCGAACTTTGATGACAACCGAGAATGTCATAATATTGGTATTATGTATCGCACTGAGCAGATGTCACTTTACGGTGACTAACAGCCCGGGTACGGTGTAACGTCTTTCACGAAAGCCACTTCAAACTCAGTTGTCATCAATTTGTTGTCCACTATGCTTACATAATCGAAATAATATAAGTATCGATACGAAAGCGTCTGTTAAAAATGAGTTACGGTGACTATCAGCCACGATGACAACCAATGACGTCATATTTGATCGCGACTGGTCATATATAAAACGAAACAAACCTTTTGACAGTTAATTGATGGACACTGAGCCCAGTTACTATCATTTCGAGCACAGAAACAGAGATACGTAATAGCCCTACTCAACATCAAACGGATTTTGTGATTGTAACGCATACCTCTTGAGATGTCACATCTTATATAAGGATCCCCACTGTAGCCACCTTGGCAACTACATGATGGTAGATGGTTAACAACAGTACACACTGCCAATGGTCCACATGTTCCAGGGCAAGGATCTTGACATTTATTACGGATACATGATTTGCTAGGAATACAGTCCGTGTTGACTGTGCATTCTGGCCTACAACCTTCGTAGGGGTTTCCAATGTAATCGGGTAAACATGTACAAGACCCAGCGGCGTTATGTTCTCTGCACTCAGCGTTCGGTCCACACGGCGACGGCTCGCATGGTGTAGGTTTTTCAGGGTAAATGTCATTTTGTTGATAACAATTAGAGAATGGATCTCCAGTAAAGCCATTATCACAGAAACACATTGGAGAGTGACTTATTGTTCTGCACTGAGCGTTGATACCACATGCGTTGACGCAGGGATCTTTACACTTTTGATTGATACATGCTTGATTGGAAAGACACTCGCTGTTACTAGAACATTCAGGTCTGCAATATGGTGGCGAGCCAAAGAAGTTCTGCATACAAGTGCACGAGGGTGTCCCTGAGACTTCTTTGCATATGGAATTAGGTCCACATGGAGACGGCGTGCAAGGTGTTACATCAGCGCTTGGCGGTCCTAAAATATAAACGTGTATTTAGTAGTGTGTTTACTGGGATGTTTGGCGACAAAAAATGCATAGGCGTCATCGACTAGGTCAATCGACTAAGTCAGCCAACATGAAATTTTAACAAATGTACTTACTGTAAGGTAGACATCTTGTGAACGGATCCCCTGTGTATTTGGGTGGACAAGTGCAGATAGGATTGTGTTTCACGACATTACATTTTGCTTGTACGCCACACGACCCAACACATGGGTCAATACATTTCTGATTATTACAAGCTCTGTTGAGTGGACAATCAGAACTGACCACACACTCTGGTCTACAAAGAGGTGGGCTTCCAAGGTATCCGACCACGCAGGAACATACTGCTTGTCCATTAATTTCTCTGCATTGACTGTTGGGTCCACAAGGAGTAGGAATACACGGATTCGTTACGAAGGGTACTGCAAATACAATGAAAAAGAGTTTAAAATTTAATCAATTTCATTCTAAGCTGAATGATTAAGTAAAAAAAACATAATTTGACGTACCTTGAATAGGTTCACAATTGTAAAATGCGTTACCAGTCATTCCTTGAGGACAACTACACATAGGCACATGATTAATAACATCACAAATTGCGTTGGGAGCACACGTGCCTGGACAAGGGTCGACACATTTGTTGCGGACACAAGCTCTGTCACGCGGACAATCTGAGCTGAGCACGCATTCAGGTCGACAGCCTACATAAGGATCTCCTTGATGCTCTTCAATACAAGAGCATAATCCATCGTTACATATAGCATTTGACCCGCAAGGAGATGGGTTGCATTTGTCGATAACCTCGGCTTCTGTAAAGATTTAGATTCAATAACAAGTTATAGACAAAAGAAAGTTTTTTTTTTGGTTGAATAAAAAGTAGCCTTGCAATGAAATGAAATACATTGAATATAATGATTTCTAATTATTGTAACATACCTAACGGTTTAGGTGAGCACACGGTGAATGCATCGCCAGTGTAACCTTCTGGACATGTGCATATAGGAGTATGGCGTGTCACAGTACACAACGCCCCCACGCCGCACGAGCCGAGGCACGGATCCCGGCACTTCTGCTGGATACACGCTTGAGAAGTGGGACATTCAGCGTTCAACGTACATTCCGGTCTGCAGTTTGGTGGACTTCCAACGTAATTGGGCATACATGTGCAAGAAGGCACGTTTCGAATCTCTTGACAGATCGAGTTAGGACCACATGGAGATGGAATGCATGGGTTTCTGTATGGCTCTAAGACTGAATTTGCCACTGGTGCTACAAATAAAACAATATTGTTAGTTGAATGTGCCAAGAAGAAAATTGTCATAATATGTATTTGTTTGGAAAGGCAGTTCGCTAACTTACGTGGTATTGGGTTGCACCTAGTAAACGGATCACCAGTGTATCGAGACTTGCATGTACAGATAGGGCTGTGGTTTATAACTTGACATTCGGCGTTTGTACCACATGCATTTAGACATGGGTTCCCACAATTCTGATTAATGCATGCTTGTTGTCTCGAGCATTCTGCACTTGTGACACATTCTGGGTGACATCCTGGTGGCGCTCCGATGTAATTAGGTAAACATGAGCATACTGCTTGCTTGTTCACCTCCTGACAGCGACTGTTTGGCCCACAGGGTGAGGGTTGACACACATTAATCGGTTCATCCACCGTTTCTAAAAATAAAATATAATTTAAAGTATTAGGATAACATAATGTATGGGTATTGGTAATTAATAAGTACATCATCATCATCATCAGCCTATAATGTTCCCACTGCTGGGACAACCCACAGGCCTCCTCTCTATGTGAGGGAATGGGCTGTAATCCACCACGCGGGCCCAGTGCGGATTGGTAGATGTCACATGTCTTCGAATTTTTTGGTTCTGGGACATGCCGGTTTTCTCACATTTTTTTTACTTCACTGTTTTGAGAGCAGTGGTGATGAAATAAATTACACAAAGTAATGCGCCTGTCTGGGTCGCCACCACTGGGCCACCACTGCTCTATTTACTAATCTATCTATTATTAATTAATAAGTACACGCAAAGGTAAACTTACGTTCGGGAGTACAATATCTAAACGGATCTCCTGTATAACCTCTTTGACAGGAGCATGATGGTGCATGGTTGACGACTTGACATAAGGCATTGGGCGCACAAGCACCAGGACAAGGATCTTGACATTTGGTTTGGAGGCAAGCTTTGTTTGATGGACAGTCTGTGTTTATAATACACTCAGGTTTGCAGCCTTCATAGGGATTGCCGAAGTAGTCAGGCAAGCATGTGCATGATCCTGCTCCATTGTATTCCTTGCAAATAGCGTTGGCTCCACAAGGGGAAGGTTGACAAGGAGATGTTACGTCTTGGTATATTTCTATTCTGTGGCATTCTATAAATGGATTACCAGTATGTTCAGCCATGCAGGAACATGACGGAGAGTGGCTTATGACGTGACATTGTGCGTTTGTACCACAGGAACCAATACAAGGGTCTGCACATTTCTGATTGATACAAGCGAGTTGAAGAGGACATTCAGAATTGCTTATACATTCTGGCTTACAGTATGGCGGTGAACCAACGAAGCCACTGAGGCATGAACATGAAGGTGCACCTGATGTTTCTTTGCATACTGAATTTGGTCCACATGGTGATGGTAGGCAAGGGTTTTGGGGCTCTGGACTATATTCTTGAATAATACATCTAACGAATGGATTTCCGGTGTATGACTGAGGGCACGAACAAATGGGATTATGGTTAATCACTTGACATTTTGCTGCGACGCCACAGGCTCCTTGACATGGATTAACACATTTCATATTGCTGCAGGCTTCACTAGGCAAACAATCTGTGCTAACAGTACATTCGGGCCTGCAGGATGGTGGGCTGCCGTTGTACCCGCTAAGACACGAGCACACCGCTTGAGTGTTTATTTCTCTACATTGACTATTAGGTCCGCATGGACTTGGTTGACAAGGTTGCGTGTTCACTACTGAAAAAATAACATTAATTAATTGTTACAACAAAATATTTTGCGAAATTAAAGAAAAAAATATTTAAGCAAAAATGCATTCAATGATATTAATAACGTAATGTTACCTTCAACAGGCGAACATTGTACAAATGCATTCCCTGTCATACGTTCTGGACACCGACACATCGGAATATGGTTGATTACTTCACATATTGCGTTAGTTGCACACACCCCACTGTTACACGGGTTTGCACATTTATTCCTGAAGCATGCTTTATCTTGAGGACAGTCTGAACTTAGAACGCATTCAGGGCGGCATTCATAGTATGGATCTCCTTGGTATTCTGGTAGACACGAACATTCCCCATTGTCACAAATTGCATTAGAACCACAGGGTGATGGATTGCATAAATCAACTACATCGTGAGGAATTTCTGTAACAAGTGATAATTTCGTTAGTAAGTACCTTTAAAAAAAAAGCTTAAATTTTATTACATTCCTTACTTTGAAGACGTACCTTGAAGTTTGCACTCAGTGAAAGCATCCCCGATGTAATTGTCAAGACAGGTGCAAATGGGCGTGTTCTTCTTAACAATACATTGAGCGTTCAGGCCACATGAGCCTGGGCAAGGGTCTCTGCACTTCTGATTGATACAAGCTAAATTACTAGAGCAGTCGGCGTTAATGATACATTCGGGACGACAACCTGGTGGAGCCCCTATGTAATTGGGAAGGCAAGTGCAAGATGGTATATCACCGATATCTCTACATTCACTAAACGGTCCACAAGGTGACGGTAGGCAAGGGTTCTTTGGTGATTCTTGAACATGAGTAGGGATTGTCAATTGATAGCACCTACTGAATGGATCACCAGTAAAACCATCTCTGCAAGAGCATATGGGGCTATGGTTAATGACAAGGCAGTTCGCATTAAGACCACATTGTCCAACACACGGGTCAGTGCATTTAAGTGAGACACAAGCCTTATTTGAAGGGCATTCAGCACTGACAACGCATTCGGGTCTGCAGTTTGGTGATGCGCCTCTGTAATCTGATAAACAAGTACAGACAGCTTGATCGTTTACTACTTTACATGCGCTATTTGGACCACAAGGGGAAGGTGTACAAGGATTTGTCGGCAGTTCAATATCTGGAAATAAAATACGCAATGCTTAATGAAATTGGCATTTAACAAATACAATTCATGATAGCTGGTAATTAATTCATGTTACTTACTTTGTATGAGAATACAATGATGGAAAGGATTGCCAGTGTATCCACTACTGCATGTGCAAATTGGAGCGTGGTTCACCGTCTGACACTGAGCATTGGCGCCACATGTCCCCAGGCAAGGATCTTGACATTTATTTTGCTGACAAACTCTGTTTGAAGGACAGTCTGTATTTACCGTACACTCAGGTCGGCACCCCTCATAAGGATTTCCAAAGTAACCAGGGGAACACACACAGGATCCAGCGTTATTACGTTCGTTACAGACTGCATTGCTTCCGCATGGGGAAGGAGTACAAGGTGTAGGCCGCTCTGTAGGTATCACGTCGTGTTGCACGTTACAATAAACGAACGGATCTCCAATGTATCCTTGAGGACATACACAATTAGGAGTATGGCTGACAACGCGGCATTCTGCTATGGAACCGCATGCTCCTACACAAGGATCGCTGCACTTGTTGTTTATGCAAGCCAAGTGGTTCGGACATTCACTGTTACTAGAACATTCAGGTCGACAGTTTGGTGGCGACCCAACATACTCTGCCATACAAGAACAGGATGGTGCATCATTAATAGCTTGACAAACCGAATATGGTCCACAAGGTGAAGGTAAACAAGGATTTATTTGCGCTGGGATTTCAAGTGCTGAAAAATATTTAAGGCGTGTTATCAATTGATGAAAAAGAAGTAATTAAAGCTTTCTAATTTCTTTTCCCGTTTTCTACTTACGTTTTGGTATACATCTTGTAAATGGATCACCAGTAAATTCATTAGGGCACGAGCAAATAGGATTGTGATTTACAACCTCACAATGCGCTGCAACTCCGCACGCACCGGTGCAAGGATTAATACATTTATAATTATTGCAAGCCTTGTTTAGTGGACATTCAGCGCTTGTAGTACACTCTGGTCGGCAAGTTGGAGGGTTTCCTGAATACCCAGGTATACAGGAGCAAACCGCTACTTTGTTTACTTCTCGACATTGACTGTTCGGACCACATGGAGTTGGATTGCAAGGATTTACAGGCAAAGGCGCTAAAAATAAAACCAATAATATTAGATATTTCCATTAACGACAAAAATAACGAGAGACGTCTCGTAAAAAAAAGATTTTTTTTAAAATACCTTGGAGAATACTGCATGACACGAATGAATTTCCAGTATATCCAGCAGGACAACTGCACATTGGTATGTGGTTGAAAACTTCGCACACAGCATTAGCTCCGCAAGTGTCCGGGCAGGGTTTCACACATTTCTTACGTACACATATTTGATCTCTTTGACAATCTGTGCTGACAGTACACTCTGGGCGACAACCTACATAAGGATCACCGTGATACTCCGGCAGACATGTGCAATCTCCGTTGTTACATTGTGTGTTGGAGCCGCAAGGTGATGGATTGCACAAATCAAGTGGAGCAGTGTCTAAAAATAAAACAATAGTTGGTATTATACGCTGCATAGATCTCGCATACTGATCTAATGTTTCGATTTCCTTATAAGGTCCCCTAAAATCAAAGTTTCAATAGATTTTATCATTTTAAAATGTATAAAAGTTCCATAATACTGATGTTCTCACAAAATAAATTAAGATTAATAACCTACCTTTTAAAGGTTCTACGACGCATGTAGTAAACGGATCTCCCTTATAACCATCGAAACAAGTGCAGATCGCCAGATGGTTCATGACTGAGCAGCGTGCGTTTTGTCCACACGAGCCAAGGCAAGGATCTTTACACTTCTCGTTAATACATGCTAATGAACTGACACAGTCTTGATTCCTGACACATTCAGGACGACAGTTAGGAGGGCTACCAATGTATCCCGGAGAGCAAGAACATGAAGCTTGACCTCCAAAATTACGGCAAGTCGCAAAAGCACCGCATGGTGATGGTACACACGGATCCTTGTTTTCGTCTAAAACTGGTTGAGGTACTGAAATATTAAGAGCGCGTTCATTAAGTATCCCTTGGTTTTTAAAATAATTCAACGAATTAAGGTAATCATTATGTAAAATTATTCTGTCTAATTACCTGGCTTTGAGTAACATCTAGTGAATGGATCACCGGTCAGACCAGTACCACAGCTACAAATAGGGTTATGATTAAATACCCTACATTCTGCTCTCTGGCCGCAAGGGCCTGGACAAGGATTCACACACTTTTGGTTTATACACGCTTTGTCTGAGGCGCAGTCAGAGTTCATCACACATTCGAGCTTACAAGCTGGAGGCTCCCCTAAGTAGTTAGGTAAACAGCTGCATGTGGCCTGGCCATTTATCTCGCGACACTGGCTATGTGGTCCACATGGATTTGGATAGCATACATTTACTGGAGTTGGATCTTGTTCTGGAAATTTTAAATTGATTAGGTACCTAATAAAACTTTAAATAACACTGTTTGTAACATTTGTAGTAAAACTTTAAATGATGCAAAACAAGAGAGAATAATAACAAGTATAGGCTACTTACGAGGGATGGGGTTGCAGCGACGGAAAGCGTCGCCTGTGTAGCCACTGAGGCATGTACACGTCGGAGCATGATGCACCGCAGCACATTCGGCGTTGATGCCACAAGTACCCGGACAAGGATCGTGACATTTGTTTCCAATACAAGCTCTGTTTCCTGGACAATCCGAGTTGCTTACACATTCGGGGCGACATCCTTCATATGGATTTCCAAAATACCTTTCGTTACAAATACAGGATCCAGCCTTGTTTTGTTCCCTGCATACCGCATTCGGTCCACAAGGTGATGGAGAGCAAGGAGTTAGTAGCTCATTTATGCTTTGCAATGCACATTGTGAAAATGGATCACCGAAATAACCTTGTGGACAAACGCACATCGCTGAGTGACTAACTACGCGGCACTCGGCATTTGCTCCACACGCCTGAAGACATGGGTCTCTGCACTTTTGATTAACACATGCCAAATGCGGCGAACATTCGCTATTACTTATACATTCCGGTTTGCAGTAGGGTGGTTGGCCCTTATATTCTGGCAAGCAAATACACGACGGACTTCCATTAATTTCTTGGCAAATTGAATTTGGTCCACACGGTGAAGGCTGACATGGGTTGAGTTCTAGAGGTGGAGCATCTATAAAATGGCAAACAACAAGATTTAGTTAAAATATATTTTTTTTGTAAACAACCAACTTGCTCTAGAGTATGTATGATATTTACTTGATACAAAACGGCACTCCACGAACGGATCACCGGAATGAGCTGCTGGACATGCGCAAATCGGATTGTGATTGACAACTTCGCACGTGGCCCGCAAGCCACACGTTCCGATGCAAGGGTTCACACATTTCTGTTGCATACAAGCTTGGTTTTGCGGACACTCTGCGTTCACTACACATTCGGGACGACAAGCTGGCGGTATTCCCAGATATGTAGGCAGACAAGAGCACACCGCTTGGTTGTTAATTTCACGACACTGACTGTTCGGGCCACACACTGGTGTGCTGCACGGGCTTTGGTTTGTTGCTTCTGTAAAAGGTAACGTTATCATTCCAGAACAAATAAAAATATATCATAATTCTTTCGAAATTGTTTATATAATTACCTCTTATAGGATTGCATAAAACAAAGGCGTTTCCGGTAAATCCATTGTTGCAGCTGCACATGGGTATATGATTTACTACTTGACATACGGCGTTTTGTCCACAGGCACCAACGCACGGGTCAACACATTTTCTTTGCACGCATGCTTTAGATTGATCGCAGTCGGAACTAAATACACACTCTGGTCTGCAATTAAAGTATGGATCCCCATGATATTCCAGTAAACATTGACATTGACCATTTATACACTCTGCATTGGAACCACAGCGTATATTTGTGCAAGCATCTACAACTTGCGGTTCAACTGAAACAAATAGTATAATAATCTGTAACATAGTCTGAATAGTTTCAAAGAAAGTAGTTTCCTTTTAAAATAAAAAGTTTATAGACTAGTTTACTCAAGAAAAAGTAGTAAATACCTTCTAAAGGCTTCGGTCGGCAGCTGGTGAATGGATCACCGACATACCCTTCAATGCATGTACAGATAGGAATGTGGTTAAGAACGCTGCATACAGCAGATACACCACATGATCCCGGGCACGGATCTTGACACTTCGAATTGATACACGCTCGGTCACTTGGGCAATCCGCATGTATTGTGCATTCTGGCCGACAGTTCGGTGGGCTGCCAATGAACGAGGTAAGGCACGAGCATGACGGCGTATTGCCGATATCTCTGCACTCAGAGTTTGGACCACATGGCGATGGCACACAAGGATTCCTTACATCATCAGGAGTAGTCTCGTCTGTAAAGAAATCATTTTAAGTTTGTAAATGGCATTAAAGAGAATATTGTAAAAATTTAACTTGCACCAAGTTTCACAAAACTTACATTTGATAGGAGTGCAGAGTGTAAATGGATCGCCGACGTATGACGACCTGCACGAGCATATCGGACTGTGGTTAATTACTTTGCAATTAGTATTTGTGCCGCAGGGTCCAGGACAAGGATTGACACATTTCTGTTTGATGCAAGCTTTGTCTTGCGAGCATTCGGAGCTTACGACACATTCTGGGCGACAGTTTGGCGGGGAACCCACGTATTCGGGTTGACATGAACATATTGCTTGAGTATTGACCACTTTACATTGACTGTTTGGTCCGCATGGTGATGGATAACACACGTCAACCGGTGTGGAAACTGGTGGAGATTCTAGAATAAGAGCAAAACATGTTTAGTTTACGTTAAAATAAATCTTTGTGTATTTCATTAACATTGGATATAAAGTTCGAAACATACCTTGGTACACGCAATAACGGAATGGATCTCCGGTATAACCATTAATACATGTGCATAGTGGGGCATGATTTACAACTTGACATTCAGCGTTGGTGCCGCAACTACCCGGGCAGGGATCACCGCATTTGTTGCTGATGCAAGCTCTATTTGAAGGACAGTCAGTGTTGACGACACATTCCGGCCGGCAACCTTCGTAAGGGTTTCCAATATATCCCTCTATGCATGAACACGACCCTGCGTTATTACGTTCCTTGCAGTGAGCGTTAGCTCCACACGGCGACGGAGAACAAGGAGTGGCAACATTATCTATATGCAGTGGTTCTTGAACGCAGTCAAAGAACGGATCTCCAGTAAATCCATACGGGCAAAGGCAAATGGGGGAGTGACTTACAACCCTACACTCCGCATTACTTGCACAAGCACCTTCACATGGATTTTTGCACTTATTGTTGATGCATGCTAGATGCGTGGAGCACTCTTCGTTGCTTGTACACTCCGGTCTGCAATAGGGAGCTTGGCCGTGGTACCCTTCCTGGCAAGTACAAGATGGTGCTTCGTTAACTTCTCTACATAACGAGTTGGGTCCACAAGGTGACGGCTGACATGGGTTCACTATTTCCGGCAAACGATCCGCTGCAACAAGTAAAGGATATAATGTAAATTACCGTACGATTGCGTTTAAAAAAAAACATATTTTTTTCTCCTAATGAAAAGGTGTATACAATTTTATTGGCTTTACCAGCTTTTGCCCGCGGCTTCGCTCGTGTTATGGGTTGAAATTATCCCACGATAAAATTTTAAATATGGACACTAGGACACTTATGACACTCTGGATTAGTATCAGTTCCCATTAGTGAAATAATTTAGGAATCGATCGAAAGATTACACCCTACATCCAAACGTACAAACCTTAGGTACCTTTTTATAATATTAGTCTAAATGTTATTTTTACTTACGTAGTCTAAAGCATCGCGAAAATGGTTCTCCGGAATACGATACAGGGCATGTGCAGATCGGATTGTGATTGACCACTTTACACTCAGCGTTTACACCGCAAGAACCAACACACGGATCGACACAACGTTGGTTGCTGCAAGCTTGGTTGAGCGGGCATTCAGCGCTTATGGTGCACTCAGGCCTACACGCGGGAGGAGCCCCGATATTGTTAGGGGCACATGAACAGGCTGCTTGGCCGTTGACTTCTCTGCATTGACTGTTTGGTCCGCATGGTGATGGTTGACACGGGTTTGAAACTACTGCTTCTGTTAATAATACGTAATTATGTATTTTTGTAGGATAGGAGAACATAATTGATTAATTTATTCGTTTCCAAAACATTCCATTATAAGTACAATTTTTCTCTGACTTACCTAACACAGGTCGACACTCGACAAATGCATTGCCTGTCATGCGCTCCGGACAGCTGCACATCGGGATGTGATTGACTACGCTACACACAGCTGTTGTCGCGCAAGTGCCCGGACAAGGATCCTTACATTTGTTTCGGATACAAGCTTTACTGCGATCGCATTCCGAACTCTGAACACATTCTGGACGGCATCCAGCATACGGGTCTCCGATAAACTCCGGAAGGCAGCTACATTGTCCGTTATTACATTCTGCATTATTTCCACAAGGTGATGGATTGCATGGATCATCATTTTCTATAAATATGGAAATTATTGTTAAAAAAAAGTAGTTCAAGATCTAATTTGTATAGTGGCAAAAAATTAATAATACATTACCTTTTGGTGGCATGAGATTACATTGAGTAAACGCATTGCCATTGTAGCCTTCAGCACAAGAACAAATCGAAACATGTTTTATGACTTGGCAGTTGGCGTTCAATCCACAAGAACCGGGACATGGATCTCTGCATTTTTGGTTTATGCAAGCTAGGTTGCTAGGACAATCTTCATTGATTGTACACTCTGGTCTACAATTTGGAGGGCTGCCTTCAAAGTTCGGTAAACACGAACATGATGGATTTCCACGTAGGTTTTGACATTGTGAATTAGGTCCACAAGGTGAAGGTACACACGGATCTCTTTCAGGTTCTGGATGTTGTTCTTGAACTACAAAAAAAAACATAAATTAGTAAAGAGAAAAAGAAGTTATGTATAATTATTTAAGGCAGATTGATTGTTACCTGTTATTATATAGCAACTGGAGAATGGATCTCCAGTGTATCTATTTTGACAAGTACATATGGGACTATGATTGATGACTCTACAGTCTGTGTTACGTCCACATGGCCCAGGGCAGGGAGAAATACATTTCTGATTCTGGCAAATTTTGTCTGCAGGGCATTCAGCACTCACAACACATTCAGGCCTGCAGTTCGGCGGTGACCCGCGGTACTCAGGTAAGCACGAGCATGCACTCTGGCCATTCAATACTCGGCACTGGCTGTTAGGACCGCACGGAGATGGTTGACAAGGGTTTAGTGGTACGTCTTCGTGGGCTGTAAAATAGAGTAATATAAAATTACAAATTTAGTTAAAGGTACTTACATATTCTCAGATCTTTGGAATAAAACAAATTAAACTTACGTTTTAAAATACATTGTGTAAACGGGTCGCCAACGTAACCATGTCGGCATGTACATAAAGGCGAATGATTGACCACTTGACAATCGGCATTTACAGCACACGTACCCGGGCAGGGGTCAATACATTTATTTCTTGTACATGCTTTATTACTTGGACAGTCAGAGTTCACTAAGCATTCTGGGTGACAGGCCTCGTAGGGATTGCCAAAGTATCCGGTAACGCATACACACGCGCCTGCTCCAGCATGTTCCCTACATTCCGCGTTGGAGCCACAAGGTGAGGGCGTGCACGGGGACACCGGATCAAAAGGTGCCAGAGCCGTTATGGTACACTGAACCGCCGCGTCACCTGAGTAACCTTCGGGACAGATACAGATAGGCGTATGGCTGACCACTCGGCAGTCGGCGTTGATGCCACATGCTTGTGCGCAAGGGTTTTGACATTTTCTATTTATGCAAGCCATTTGTGGAGCGCATTCGCTGTTGCTAACACACTCAGGGCGACAATTTGGTGGTGCTCCGATGAATTCAGGTTGGCATTGACATGAAGGAGTAGACCCGCCTGTTTGTTGACAAATAGAATTGGATCCACATGGAGATGGCTGACATGGATTTAACGGTATCTGAGGGGTGTCAAGAGCTAAAACAAAAACAAATTAAAAAGTTAACGTAGGTTTGTACGACTTAGGAAAACAGAACAAGCTGTTTAAAATGGGTACCTATTATGATAGTCATTCATTAACTCAGGTTGGAAAACCGTTTAACCGAATTTCATTTCACCTAAAACTTTTCAACTATTATCGTTTCGTTTTTTTTTCACTTCATCGAAGTCACGTCTGCCACTGTATCAGTTGACCTGTAATCAATTCGATTTTTTTCGTTATTCCGACGTTTCATTTGGTCGATAAACTTTTTACCGAAGTTACACTTAGCTGAAATAACATTTGTTCGAAGTATTATGTTTCCGATTTTTATTTTATACCTACATGTTGAGAATTACGCGGCAGGGGTTTATTAAGGGGCAAATTTTTCATTATTTTTGCTATAGGACGCACCGTTTTCGAGGTATAAGCAAATTTAGAAGAAAACCTGCTACGACTCCAAGACGCGCGCTCGCTACGCTCGCATCTTACATTACACACCTTCTTTCTGTCACAAACATCGTCGTGGCTCCGCCGGCCTTCGGCCTACGCTCCTCACGCCAGCTAGTAAGACTTTTTAGACTATTTAGGAAAAGTAACCGGCTATATTATATTACAGGCAAAACTCTTAATCAGTCAAAACTACTTTTGACTGGTGTCTCTCAAAACCCTTTTTAAGTTATGCGTTTTCTGCAAATGAGTTTTCTGCATTAAAAATACGTTTTTTTAGAACGCCTCAGTTGTAATTACCTAATCCTAGAATTACATGATGTTTTTCAAAGGGTCACAAAAAAGAAAATCTCAATCTAATAAGTTTCTAAAAAACCGGCCAAGAGCGTGTCGGGCCACGCTCAGTGTAGGGTTCCGTAGTTTCCCGTCCGTCACAATAAGTGTTCCCACTTATGAGTTTAAAGGTGGGTATCCATTATGTAAAAATGCTTGCATATACGAATATACTACAAATTTAGTCCAGAAATTATTTTGTACAACTTTTTGTCTTTTTTGTACAAAAACTGTTGTTTCCATCAAGTTCAAAATGATTTTCCTAGAAAGTCCTTATAAAGTTCTACTTTTCAGATTTTTTTCATATTTTCTAAACTTATGGTTTAAAAGTTAGAGGGGGGGGACACATTGTTTTTTACTTTTGGAGCGATTACTTCCGAAATTATTGACATTATCAAAAAATTATTTTAGGAAACCCCTATTCATTTTTAAATACCTTTCCAACAATATATCACACGTTAGGGTTGAAATTAAAAAAAAATCACTTCCCACTTTACATATAGGGGGGCTACCCTAATAAAACATTTTTTCCAGTTTTTATTTTACCACTTTGTTGGCGTGATTGATATACATATTGGTACCAAATTTCAGCTTTCTAGTGCTAACGGTCACAGAGATTAAGCGAGGACGGACAGACGGACGGACAGACATGGCGAAACTATAAGGGTTCCTAGTTGACTACGGAACCCTAAAAAAAGGTTGGTTATTGTTAAATTAGTTTTGACTAGTCAAAAGTAGTTTTGACTAGTCAAAAGTAGTTTTGACTGATTAACAGTTTTGACTGTGACATATATATATATTTGTGTTGTGACCAAATAATATTCTGTAAAATTTTGTTTCGGTGTGGTGAAAATTAGGCAAATTAATAAAGTTCAAAAGAGGTTTCGGCCAGTAGCAAAAAAATATATTGTAAATCGGCGAAACGTAGTTCGGTAAAATAATACCTATGGCACATGATACTTCGATAAACTAAATATATGACAAATAATGCATATTATAGCAAAAAAGGAGTTGGTCAATAGTTTTTGGTAAAATGAAATTCGAGCAAACAAAATTCGGAAAAGTGATCGGTTCCCGTTTAGAATGAATCACTTACGCGTTGGTGTGCATCTTGTAAATGGATCACCGGTCATTCCTGACCGGCACGAACAAATAGGATTGTGGTTGACTACTTGACATATGGCTGCTACACCACACGTTCCTTGACAAGGGTTGATACATTTCTGGTTGCTACATGCTTTATCTAGTGGGCAGTCCGAACTTGCAACGCACTCTGGGCGGCACGATGGAGGTGCGCCGCGGAACCCAAGCAGGCATGAGCATACTGCTTGCTCGTTAAACTGTCTGCATTGACTGTGTGGGCCGCACGGGCTCGGTTGGCAAGGATTAGATGAAATCATTTCTGTAAAAAGGTTAATTAAATAATTAAAGTTCACAAAAACCATCAATTGCATCATATTTCATTGTATCGTTATAAATGAATGTTTTCCGCCTAAAGGTGAAAAATAGGCATAGGTATGATCAAGCGGACGCTAATTATCACTTATCTTCAAGAAAAGTTTATAAAAGTTTTTAGATTTCAGTGTTCTCACCTCGCACAGGATTACATTGTATGAACGCGTTACCAGTAGTTCTGGCTGGGCACGTGCAAACAGCCATGTGGTTTACTACCTCACAGTTGGCATTAATGCCACAAGTATTTACACATGGATTGACGCATCGGTTTCTAACACATGCTTTATCCATGGGACATTCGGAACTGATCGTACATTCAGGGCGACATTCAAAGTACGGATCACCGTTATATTCAGGTATACAAGTACAAATTCCATCGTTACAAACCGCGTTCGGCCCACATGGTGATGGATTGCACAAGTCTGCTACAACAGGTTCTGGAAATGAAACAATAATGAACATGATGTGTGAACTATTACGTGCCTCCATTTGTAATACTCTATTTATACATAACATGAGTACTGCTTACCTATGTTCGGTTTAAAGGAACAACTTTGGAATGAATCGCCAACATAACCATCAAAGCAAGTACATATAGACACATGGCTCTGCACTCTACAGTTTGCGTTCACTCCACATGAGCCTGGACAAGGATCTACACATTTTTCATTAATGCATGCCAACTCATTAGAACAGTCTGTATTAATAGTACATTCTGGACGACAGTTTGGTGGACTGCCCGTATATTGTGACAAGCAGGAGCAAGACGGTGATCCTCCCACATCTCGACATTGAGAAAATGGTCCGCACGGTGACGGCACACAAGGATTTATGGGAACAACATCTGCAACTGGAATAAAAAAAAACATTTTTAATTAATAATACAATGACCGAAATTAAACACAAAACAAGCCGAATAATAGCATCAATCTGCAAACTGAGGAGAATAATCACCTGGTGCTATATAACATCTACTGAATGGATCGCCGGTATACTGTGGACGACACGAGCATATAGGACTATGATTAATGACTTTGCATTCTGTATTTAATCCGCAGACGCCTTCACAAGGATTCTTGCATTTTCGTTGAATACATGCTTGTTGTTGATTGCACTCTGAGCTAACAAGACATTCAGGTCTACATGCAGGTGGAGTTCCTAAATATTCAGGCTGACACGTACACACGGCTTGGTCATTTGTTACTTTGCAAACGCTATTTGGACCACATGGTGACGGAGAACAAGGGTCTTTTGGCACAGCTGGAATTTCTGAAACGAAAGAATTATATCACACATCTATTCGTAGAATTGATCTTTATCCTGCATAGGTATAGTAAAAAACAAACTTACGTAATATTTCTTCGTAACAATGTTGATAGGGACTTCCAGTCAGACCAGGTAGACATACACATGTAGGAGCATGATTGACAACGTTACATACAGCATTACGTCCGCATATATTGTTGCAAGGATTTTTACATTTATTTTGTATGCATGCCAAGTTCGTAGAGCAATCTGAATTAACAACGCATTCCGGACGACATCCTTCATAAGGATTACCAATGTAATCTGGCAGACACACACATGCGCCAGCGTTTCTGTATTCTTTACATATGGCATTCGAACCACACGGTGACGGTGAACAGGGGGCAAGAGCAACATCCATAACTTGACATCCTCTGAATGCATCCCCAGTGTACCCTGCAGGGCATAAGCATTGAGGAGAATGGCTGACCACTCGGCACTCTGCTCCAGATCCGCAAGAACCAGGACAAGGATCGCGACATTTTTGATTTATACAAGCCATTTCATTAGGACATTCAGAATTAGATATGCATTCTGGACGACAGTTTGGTGGATTTCCAATAAAGTCAACCTGGCAAGCACACGATGGTGAGCCGCCTACTTCCCTACATACAGAATTAGACCCACAAGGTGAAGGTTCACAAGGGTTCACGTAAGGTGGCGGTTGAACATCTGTAATGGTAAAACATAAACAAGGTTTTAGTACATCGGAGTTTAAAGTAGTAAAATATGACTGTACAAAAAATATTATTAGTGTTCACCTTCTATAATACATCTAGTAAACGGATCTCCAATATAGCCTGAGGAACAGGAGCATATCGGATTATGATTTATTACTTGACATAGAGCTCCCGACCCGCAATTTCCTCTACAGGGATCGATGCATCGTTGATTGGAACAAGCCTGACTTAGTGCACACTCTGCACTCGATGTACATTCTGGTCTGCACGTAGGCGGAGCGCCCATATATCCCGTCAAGCATGAGCATATGGCTTGACCATTGACTTCACGGCACTGACTGTTAGGACCACACGGTGATGGATTACAAGGCTGAATACTTTCAGCAATTCTGACTGGTCGACATTCAAGGAAAGCATTTCCTGAGTATCCTCTTGGACATGTGCACATGGGCACGTGGTTAAAGACATTGCAAATGGCTTCTCTGCCACATGTATTGACACACGGGTCGACACATTTGTTTCTTACACAAGCTTTGTTGTGAGGACAATCTGTGCTGATAAGACACTCCGGCCGACAACCGAAGTAAGGATCTCCTTGATATTCAGGTAAGCAAGTGCACACACCATCGTCACATAAAGCGTTTGCACCGCATGGCGATGGATTGCATAAATCGGTTTCTGTATCTGCAAAATGAGTTTTAGGTATAATGTTGTTTACAAGTTATTATGGTATATCTAGCAGAAGTCACAATTCGACCGTTATCCCGTCAGATAAATATTATGAAACACGCGCAAAGCGCTAAAATAATCTGCTTAGTTGTATATTTTGTCACGAATTATTGATTAAATAAAATAAAAGATATAATAATGAAAAATGACATTAAATATTTACCGTCATTCTCTGGCGGCATTGGTAAACAACGAGTAAACGGATCTCCTGTGTATTGTTCAGAACAGCCACATTGAGCAATATGGTTAAATACAGTGCATTCAGCGTTTATGCCGCAAGCTCCCGGACAAGGATCGCGACATTTTTCATTCATGCAAGCCTGGTTACTGGGGCATTCAGAATTTATTGTACACTCAGGTCTACAGTTTGGTGGGCTTCCAATATAATTGGGCATACAAGCACACGAGGGAGCATTGCCAATATTTCTACACTCTGCGTACAGACCACATGGCGATGACAAACATGGATCTTGAGCTGGTACATTTAGAGGTGGCTGCGATACTAAAAATAAGGAAAAATATGATTTAAGGGCATTCAAGAGAAAACATTGTAGAGAAAAACTTTTAATTCGTAAAGTATGCTTACTTTTAATTGGATAGCATCGTGTAAATGAATTTCCAGTAAGGCCTTGTTTACAGACACATATGGGGCTGTGATTGATTACGTTACAGTTCGCATTTTCTCCGCATGCGTTTTCGCAGGGGTTAACGCACTTCTGGTTCACACAAGCCAAGTGTGAGGGGCATTCCGAGCTCACTACACATTCAGGGCGGCAGTTTGGTGGTGCACCCATGAAACTTGGCAGACAAGAGCACGCAGCTTGGCCTTTCACTTCTCTGCATTGACTATTTGCTCCACATGGCGAAGGATTGCATGGATTCGTTTCTGCTAGCAGTGCTGAAATTAAATTATTTGTATTTTAATTCATCATCATCATCATCAGCCTTTTAATGTTCCCACTGCTGGGACACAGGCCTCCTCTCTATGAGAGGGAGTGGGCTATATAATCCACCACGCGGGCCCAGTGCGGATTGGTAGATGTCACATGTCTTCGAATTTTTTGGTTCTAGGACATGCCTCACGATGTTTTCCTTCACCGTTTTGAGAGCAGCGGTGATGAAATAAATTACACAAAGTAATGCGCCTGTCTGGGTTCGAACCCACGACTTACTGTTCGTAAGTCGGGGCCGCCACCACTGGGCCACCGCTGCTCTCTCTCTCTGTATTTTAATTACAACAGTTAAATTTTGGTTAACTATTAATCAGTTAGGTATAAAATAATTATAAACTTACGCTCTTGCATAATGTTACAGTGGCTGAATGGATTTCCAGTGTATCCTTGTTGACATATGCACGTTGGCATATGATTTTGCACTTGACACAGAGCATTCGAGCCACACGTACCCGGACAAGGATCGATACACTTCATTCTAGAACAAGCCCTGTTAAGGGGACAGTCGGAATTGACGACGCACTCAGGTCGACATCCTTCATAAGGATTTCCTAAGTACTCATCCAGACACTGACATGATCCAACACCTCTTTGTTCTTTGCATACGGCGTTAGCTCCACATGGGTTCGGATTGCAAGGCGTTAATACTTCAGTCTGGTCCATGATTGGCTTAGCGCTACAATATGTAAATGGATCGCCGGTGTATCCTGCTTGACACAAGCACAAGGGAGCGTGACTTACAACTCTACATTCAGAATTGGAACCACACGCGCCCAAGCATGGGTCTGCACATTTTTGATTAAGGCATGCCAAGTTATAATCACATTCACTATTGCTTATGCACTCAGGTCGACAGTTGGGAGGTGTTCCCTTGTAGCTTGGTAAACAAGCACAGATGGGGCTTTCTCCGCTTATTCTGCATACGGAATGCGGCCCGCATGGTGATGGTTCACATGGGTTTACCTGTTTTTCTTCTTCAACTGAAATAAAGAAACAAAATTAGATCGCAACTTCAGCAGAGTAAAGCTTAAGATGATGATTAAAAATAACAATACTAATTACACTAGTTAATCTCGTTTACTTTTAAAATATTTACCTATAACTATACACCTCACGAAAGGATCTCCAGTAAATGACGGCGGGCATGTACAAATTGGATTATGATTAATAACATCACAAACGGCTGCTGTACCGCATGCTCCTATACACGGGTTTATACACTTTTGATTGTTACAGGCTTCTTTTAGTGGACATTCCAGACTAACGACGCATTCAGGTCGACATGTCGGGGGACTGCCACGATATCCAGGTACACATGAACACACTGCTTGTCCATTTGATTGTTGACATCGACTGTTCGGTCCGCATGGTGAAGGATTGCATGGGTTGGTAACAGACACTGTAATACGCAAATGTATTTTATTATTTTGTGGAAATCATAAACTAATGTATAAACCTAATTGAAAGTATATATTTACCCGCAGATGGTCTGCATTCTATAAAAGCATTACCGCTCATGCCTTTTGGACAAGAACACATTGGTACGTGGTTCATAACATCGCAGATGGCGTTCAGCCCGCAGGTTCCAATACACGGATTGACACATTTGTTTCGTAAACATCCCTTGTCTAGTGGGCAATCTGTATTATACACGCATTCTGGTCGGCAGCCAAGATAAGCGTCACCATGATAGCCAACAATACATGAGCAAATTCCATTGTTGCAGACGCTGTTCGGGCCACAAGGACTCGGATGACATGGATCCCTTGAAACAGGCTCGGGTACATCTAGAAATATGCTCAATTATTATAAAACTTTATGATACAATATTTGTAACAAGTAACGCCTATTTCTTATTATTTGTTATTTTCTGAAGAAATATTGTATCGAAATAACTACTACTAAGATTTATTTATCCACTACTGTGTTCAGAAAACAAAGGTATAATCAATATATTTACCAGCAACAACAGGCTTAGGAGTGCACTGCCTAAATGGGTCTCCAGTGAAACCATCTGGGCAAAGACAGACAGGAACATGATTGTTTACAAAACACTGAGCGTATAGACCGCAAGAGCCTTCGCAAGGGTTTCGACATTTTTCAGCTTCGCAAGCCCGATCGCTCGGGCAGTCCGAATGGACAACGCACTCAGGCTTGCAGTACGGCGGTGAGCCGACGTAGGACGGCAAGCAAGAACATGAAGCTAATCCATTATTATCGCGACATTCGGCGTATGATCCACAAGGTGATGGTACACAAGGATCTGGAGGAGCTGCCACACTTGGAGACGTTTCTAAAAAATAAATTTAAAATAACTATTATGCGCCATCGGATTATAAAATAAGTAGGTATAAAATTATTTATGCCAACTTACGCATTATGATACTACACATAGTAAAAGCGTTTCCAGAGTAACCCGGTCGACAGGTGCAAACTGGACTGTGGTTGATTACTTTGCATTCTGTATTTTGTCCACACGGCTTTGGGCAAGGATTAACGCATCGTTGATTAACGCAAGCCCGATTGGATTTGCATTCAGAGTTCATCATACATTCCGGTTTACAATTTGGTGGCGAGCCCATATAATTAGGAAGACATGAACATACTGGTTGATTGTTTATTTCTCTGCAAATTGCGTTGATTCCACAAGGTGACGGATTACACACATTTATAACTGCAATGTCGTTTTCTGAAAGGATATTATTATTTATATTTTAATAATTATGTTCAGTCATGATGACTAAAATTCAATCATTTACCACGAATATTTACCTCTTACAAGATGACAAATTGAGAGTGGAGTTCCCGTGTAACCCGGCTTGCAATTACACATTGGTTTATGGTTGGTGACATAGCAGTCTGCGTTATATCCACAAACTCCCGGACACGGATCTACGCATTTGTTTCTGTTGCACGCCAGAGCCAACGGGCAGTCTGAATCAGCTAAGCATTCAGGTCTACAAGCTTGGTAAGGATCACCGAAATAATCAGGCAAACATGAGCATGATCCGGCGTTTCCTTGTACTTTACATTCGGCATTTGCACCACAAGGGGACGGTTCACATGGATTTAGATATTCGACCTTTGGTTGAGCTGAAATGTTTTTCAAATAGAATGAATTGACTTACCGATAAACATGTCAGTCACCGTAGAAGCAGGTCCTTGTTCCGAAGCGTTAGTTGAAGCTTGCTGCGCCTGGCGACGTTTAGTGACCTCCTTATTCCTGCTTCAGCGTCACTATCTCAAGCAGCGCCGTCCAAAAGCGGCTGTCATGGCGGACAGCCTAAGCTTTACTGTAAGTGCTATGTTATCTCCGCGTGCTCCGTAGTCAAGCAAAAGGCATTATATCACATTAACAGTTATTTTAATCGAGTTATCCCTCCTGGAAGCGATTTATTTACCTATTTTTCTTCGTATCGGTACCTACCGACCTGGTCCTAGGCTTATGTTGGAAGCATTTGCATAGTGGCTGTATTGATGTAATTACCTTTAAACCAATAGGTGGGCATGGTCACCACATAGTCCCAAAGTAAGAACATCTTTACAGTCCTATGTTCATTAGTAAACCGTGTGAGGCGTGAACGCTAAATATATATTTTCTTACATGACAAGCACGTCATTTAAAGCATGAACAAATTATCACGCTTTGCCAAGCTGAGGGGTTATATGCATCTTAAGTGGTTGGTACATAAGGTTCCCTAGAGCATTATTTAAAATCCGATTACCTTAATCTTAACAAATATTTGAATTATAAAATAGTTTACCTACCAAACCAACATATTATAATACATTTTTTTTGACGAACATTTAAATCTTTTCAAATTGAGTCTACCTTGAAGGTTTTTGGTAAAACAGTAATTAAAAAGTGTCAAATATAGTACAATAATGATTTCGAGGATTACCTTTTGGCTGTGAGCAGCCCTGGAAGGGATCACCCTCAAGACCTGGCTCGCAGGCGCAGATCGCACGATGATCGACCACAGAGCATATAGCCCGTGGACCACAAGCTTGTACACACGGATCTTTACATTTCTGCGCAACGCAAGCTAAGGCCGCTGGGCATTCCGCGCTGATCGTGCATTCCGGCCGACAGTTTGGTGGAGCTCCTATGAAGCCTGGTTGACAGCTGCATGCTGGTGTCTCGCCGGAATTAACGCAAATCGAACTTGGACCACATGGGGAAGGTTCACACGGGTTAACCGGGTCTGACGGCGGTGCTATAAAGGAAAAAAAAAGGTCAAACTGATCTCGAAAAATTGATTTTTTTTTTTGTGACAAGAGGATACACTATTTTTATACCTGGTTTCGGATAGCAATAAGAGAAGGGATCTCCAGTATATTCTTCGTTACATGTGCAAATCGGTGAATGCGCAATAACTTGGCAACGAGCGCCGCGCCCACAAGCCCCTTCACAAGGGTCGCGACATCGGCGGCCAATGCAAGCTAATTGTAATTTGCATTCGGCGCTGACAAGGCATTCTGGTCGACAAGATGGAGGAGATCCAACATGTCCCGCCTTGCACGAACAAGCAGCAGCACCATTTTTGCTTACTGTACATTCACTGTAGGGGCCACATGGAGACGGCGAACAAGGTGATATTTGTATATCTAAAAACATTTAAAAAAAAACATTTAGATAAGGTTATTAAATACTATATTTTTTTAAATAATTAGGGTAAATAGTTAAACATATACCTTTTTGAATTTGAATTTCAGTGCATAAATTGAAAGGATCTCCTGAGGTGCCTGCAGAACATGTGCACGACGGAATATGATTATTAACTGAACATACAGCATTTGTTCCGCATGCACCTGGGCATGGATCGACACATTTTCCTCTTTGGCATGTACGAGTCGGAGAACATTCGCCATTAGTACTACATTCTTGGCGACAACCGGTGTAAGGATCTCCAAAATATTCAGGCGCGCAAGAGCAAGTTCCCCCTTCGCAAATAGCATTACCACCACAAGGAGATGGATTGCAAGGATCCGGTGAAGTCGGACGAGTTTCTGCAAAATGAAAAACATTACAGGAGGCGTTAGATATGTAAATAAAACAGGGTTGTTCTTTTACAACAAATACCAAATTGTACATACCTATCACTTCCACACATTGTATGAATGGATCACCAGAATAACCAATGGGACAGCTGCAAATAGGTATGTGGTCGTGTACGCGACATTCAGCTCTAAATCCACAGGAACCTTCACATGGATTTCTACATTTTTCAGCAATACACGCTTGGTGCGACCGACAATCTGTATTGACAAGGCACTCAGGATGACAATTCGGTGGAGCACCAATATATCCTTGAATGCAAGAACATGATGGACTGTTGTTAATTGGCCGGCATTCGCTGTACGATCCGCATGGATTTGGCTGACATGGATAAATTGGTTGCTCTATTGTAGAATCCATTATTACTATTTCAAAACATTTTTTGAATGGATCACCAGTCATTCTCGCTGGACAACTGCATAAAGGACTGTGATTAATAACTTGGCAGTGAGATCCTATGCCACAAGTACCTCTGCACGGGTCAGCGCATTTTAGCCTGTGGCAAGCTCGGTCCGACGGACATTCACTACTGTCAGTACATTCTGGTCTACAATCAGGCGGTGCGCCTCTGTAATCTGGTAAGCATTCGCAAGATGCTAATCCACCATTCTCTCTGCAAACACTGTTAGGACCACAGGGTGATGGCTGGCATGGTTTAATAATATCTATTATTTTTTCTTTTACACACTGGTCGAATGGATTTCCTGTGAACCCTTTGAAACAAGCGCAACTAGGAACGTGGTTTATAACGTTACATTCAGCATTTCTACCACATATTCCTGGGCAAGGGTCGACGCATTTGTTTCTAATGCATGATTTATCAGCCGGACAATCGGAGCTCAGAACACATTCAGGACGGCAACCATCATAGGGATTCCCTTGATATCCTTCCAGACATGAACATGATCCAGCTCCGTCTCGTTGGCTACAAACTGCGTTTGCTCCACAAGGCGATGGATCGCAGGGTTGTGTGGGATTATCTGAAAAAGAAAATCTCATCAAATATCAAACCTAAATAATGCCTAACATAATTAAAAATGTTTTTTATTTTTTGTTCTCTCCTATTGAATCTACTTCTTCATGTTTGAAAATCTTGTGTGTATAATATACCTATTATGTATATATATACCGTTATACGAATACCTATTATGTACCTTCCAATTATACTCATCATCATCATCATCAGGCTATTAATTTTTCCGCTGTTGGGACACAGGCCTCCTCTCTATGAGAAGCAATATACTAAATAGAAATATTTAAAAAAACATACCGTCTTCTTGAGGAACACATTGCATAAACGGATTGCCCGTAAACTTTTCCCTGCAACTACATGAAACAGTGTGGCTGACAACAATGCAGTCAGCATTCACTCCACACGAGCCAGGGCATGGATCGATGCATTTATTTTTAACACATGCTTGGTTCGAAGGACAATCTGGATTAATAACACATTCCGGTCTGCAATTTGGTGGCTGTCCTATGTAATTCTCGATACATCTACAATTAGCTTTTCCATTTCTTTCCATACATTGTGAGTTAGGTCCACATGGGGATGGATTACATTCATCGACTGGCTTAGTTGGTGGAAGTACAATGTCATAGCAACTCTTGAATGGATCCCCAGTTTGTCCTGAATTACAGCTACATATTGGACTGTGATTAATTACTTCACAGCGAGCAGATATTCCACATGCGTTGACACAGGGGTTGATGCATTTTTGATTAACGCAAGCTTTAGTTGACGGGCATTCGGAGCTAACCACGCATTCCGGCCGGCATGCTGGAGGTGAACCTTGGAACCTTTCAAGACAAGCACATACAGCAGCATTGTCAACGTTCTTACAAATACTATTAGGTCCACAAGGGGATGGATGACAAGGATCTCTTGGGTTGGCTTTTTCTGGTATCATAACCCTATGACAGTGCGTGAATGGGTTGCCGGTATATTCTGTCATACAAGAACACGTGGGTATGTGATTTATAACGTCACATTTTGCATTTTGGCCACATGTACCTGGACACGGATCTCGACACTTGTTTCTGAAACAAGCCTTGTCTCTGGGACATTCCTGGCTGCCAGTACACTCGGGTCTGCAACTTTCGTAAGGGTTTCCACTATACTCCGCTAAGCACGCACAGAATCCGTTATCGCATACTGCATTGGCACCGCATGGGGACGGATTGCATGGATCTAAAGGTTGCGGTGTAGTTGAATCTAAAACAAAATATTAATCTATTATTTTGTTCTGAAAACCATAGCAATATTGCGCACAGAAATATACTGAAAACATTGTCATTCATACCTTCAGAAATTGGCAAGCATCTGGCAAACGGATCGCCAGTATATCTTTCCTTACAAACACAAACAGCTACATGGTTCAAAACGTGACATGACGCGTCGACTCCACATGATCCTGGACATGGGTCTTCACATTTTGTTCGTACACAGGCAAGAGAAGCTGGACATTCGGCATTAATCGTACATTCGGGCCGGCAAGAAGGTGGAGAACCGACATAACCAGGAAGACATGAGCAAGCTGGTCCACTGGCTAATAATTGGCAACGCGAATGAGGTCCACAGGGTGAAGGAGTACATGATGGAGGCCTTTCAGTTGCTGGTGGAATTCCTAAAAAAAGATAGATTGTAAATATCGGAAACATTAATTCTGATATTGTTAATACCTACACATATACCATAGATGTTTTATAAACATACCATAGCATTGCGTAAACGGATCGCCAGTCATGCCTAATGGGCACGTGCAGATAGGACTATGGTTCTTCACTATACAGTGCGCTCTCAAGCCACAGGAATGTGGGCATGGATCGTCACATTTTTGATTGATGCAAGCTTTAGATGTATCGCATTCACTGTTAACAATACACTGAGGGCGACACGACGGCGGTGACCCAATGTAATTAGGCAGACACGAACACACTGCCTGCATGTTTACTTGTCTGCACTGACTATTTGGACCACACGGTGTGGGTTCACATGGGTTTCGTGGTGGAGCTGCTGTAAATTAAAGTATTTCATTTATTGTTACACGGATTACACTGGTAATCTTAGTTCTAACTAAACTAAAGAATCAAACTTACGTGGTAATGTAATTTCTTTGCACTGGAAGAATGGATCACCAGTATATCCTCTTGGGCAAGTACAAACAGGAATATGATTTTCAACGGTGCACTGTGCTAACTGCCCGCAAGTTCTTGGACAGGGGTCTATACACTTAAATCGTGTGCATGCTAGGTTTGGTGTGCAATCATCATTATTCTCGCATTCTCTACGACATCCCTGCGTACTGTATGGGTCGCCCTCGTAGCCTTCGGAACAGACGCAAGCGCCGGCTCCGTTATATTCTCGGCACTCCGCGTTAGGGCCACACGGAGATGGCGTGCATGGACTTGACGTTGGCGTCATTTCAGTAGCTGCAAAAACACACAATACGTTACGCTACTTTTTAATGACACTCCTTTTCATAATGTTAAGTTTTTTCAACAGTGATGACATTTTACTATATTTCTATAATAAAATATACTCACATGATATAACAATTTGTATACAATTCCTCACGGCATCTCCAGTAAATCCTTGTTGGCAAGAGCACACCGGTTTGTGATTAATAGTTAAACAAAGAGCATTTACACCACATGCACCTTGGCATGGATCTCTGCAGCGCTCATTAATACAAGCTGTGTTACTGGGACATTCTGGATCAATGGTACATTCCGGTCTACAGTTCGGTACTCTGCCAATGTAATTTGGTAAACAGGAACAAGCCGCCTGGTTTCCAATAACACGGCATTCTGAATTGGGCCCACACGGAGAAGGCACACATGGCTCAGTGGTAGGTGGGTGATCATCTAAAAAAAAATCCCAATATCTATACATCATATAATAAAACAGTAACGAAAGAAAAACTGTACATTGAGAATTTTCGGGAAAAAAATAAGTGGCTTTTGTTAGAAAAACGTCTGTTTGTCTGTGTGTATGGTACGGCTTCACGCCAAAACTACTAGATAGATTGAATTGAAATTCAGCAAAAATGTTCTTTGTAAACCAAGGAAGGCTTTAGGCTACATATTATCACGCCGTATGTTATGGAAGGTAAGCAATATTGATTTTGAAGGTTTTTATTCGTAATTAAATGCACAAAATAATTGAATGTACAAAATTACATGTTATAAGCTATATTATGTGACGCAGATGAAGTTGCGCGGGTCAGCTAGTTAAATCATAAAAATTTAAACACTTAATCACTAAATTGCAGCGTTGACCATGTCAAAATAGGTACCAACTCTTAGCTTGCTACTACATTTACCTTACATTTACTATTCAATTACTTACCGATTATTATTCGAGTGCACTGAGCAAACGGATCTCCAGTGTATCCGGGACTACAAGTACAAATAGGATTGTGTGTAATAACTTGGCACCGAGCATTGAGCCCGCAGGAATCTTGGCATGGATCTTTGCATTTCTTTCTAATACAGGCCTTATCTTGCGGACATTCAGAGCTGACGATGCACTCGGGGCGGCAGGAAGGTGGTGTGCCAATGTAGTCACTCTCGCATGTACATACACTGTGACCATTTATTACCCGACATAAGCTGTTCGGTCCACAAGGTGTTGGTTGGCAAGGATCCAGAGGAGCTTTAGAGCTTTCTGTAACAACTGCAAAAAAACGTTGAAATAGTTGCGGAGATCAGACGGTAATTCATTCAAGTTATACTGCAGTTTAGAGCTGAATTAAAAAAACAGACGAATTGATAACCTCCTCTTTTTGGAAATCGGTTAAAAACTAGGAAACTAAGCTATTTCTTCAATGCAGTAAAATTCTAGCAAAATATTGATTGACTTACTTTCTATATCACATCTGGCTAACGGGTTACCGTTGTACCCGGAAAGACATGTGCATGTCGGAGAATGATTTACAGGTCGACATTCCGCGTTTATTCCACAAGCCCCTGGGCAAGGATCTTTGCATCGATTATTTGAGCAGGCCTTATTGCGGTCGCAGTCCGAGTTGGACACGCACTCTGGCCGACATCCTGTGTAAGGATCTCCAAAGTACTCTGGTAGACACGAACAGGAGCCAACTCCATTTCTTTCTTTACACAACGCATTTGCGCCGCAAGGTGAAGGACTGCAAGGATTCGGCGGTGGGTCTGTGTGTTCTGAATAAAATAATGAAATGTTTTCTTAATAAACCAAAGTTATTGGATAAACAATGCAATGATGATGCATTACGTTCTAAAACTTACGTTGAAATGGTGAACAACCACTGAAAGGGTCACCCGTATATCCCGAGAAACAGCTACATAGTGCAACATGATTGGCTACAGAACATTCCGCGTTAAAACCACAAGAGCCAGGACACGGATCCACACACTTTTCATTTTGACATGCAAGATTACCAGGACATTCAGCGTTGATAGAACATTCAGGTCTACAATTTGGTGCAACCCCAATATAATTCGGTAAGCATGAACATGCAGGCGCTTCACCAACTACTTTACACTGAGAATATGGACCACATGGTGAAGGAACGCATGGATTTCCTTTAGGCATCTCTATAATAGGTTCTAAGAAAGAAAGAAAATAAGACAGATTTAGAAAAACAGTACACAGAAAATATAAAAAGTATACAAAGTAGAAAAATAATGAAAAGAATAATGAAAAGAATAATGAAAAGAGAGGAAAAAAAATTTTTTTTTTTTTAATAAACGCTATATTTATAGTTATGGGGGGTCAAAAAATATAAACAATTTCAATTGAGTTGCTTTTATTATGTTGGTTATATTCTTACTTTGCTCCAACTGACATGTAACGAATGGATCACCAGTAAATCCAGCTTTACATGTACAAATTGGGTTATGATTTATCACTTGACACCTTGCATTGACACCACAGGTTCCCGGGCACGGGTCCCTACATTTTTGCTTAATACACGCTTGGTGTTGCGGACAATCCGTGCTTATGACACATTCAGGTCTACAAGTGGGCGGTGAGCCCACGTACCCTTCCCGACAAGAACATACTCCGTGGTCATCCACAATTTTGCAATTGCTGTAAGGGCCGCAAGGCGACGGTATACAAGGGTTTTCATCGGCAAGTGGAGCTAAAAATTAAATAGGTAAAAGTCAACTTTAAAAGTTAGGAGATGGTAAAATATTATATTTTAAATTGTTATTAACCAAATTACTAACGTTTTCTCTGAGGATGGCAAGACACAACCGGATTTCCATCATAGCCATCGATACAGAGGCATACTGGTGTATGATGTGCCACCGTACATTGAGCGTTTATGCCACACGCACCCTGGCATATGTCTATACATTTGTTATTGGAACATGCTTTATCGAACGGACAATCGTTATTCGTCACACATTCAGGTCGACAGCCCAGATATGGATCACCAAAATATTCGGGTGCACATGTGCAGGCTCCAGCGAAGTTCCTTACAGTACATATGGCGTTGGGACCGCAGGGTGATGGGTTACAAGGATTTGTCTCATCTTCACTTGGTATTGTGACTATAAACGAAAAATTATATATTAAAGTTGAAGCATTCAGCAAAAATTTAAAAAGAAGCCATTTTTACAAAACTTACGAATAAAGTAACAACCGCTAAATGGATCACCCGTATAGCTTTCGCGACAGTGACAAATAGCTTTATGATTTATCACAACGCATTCTGCGTTAGAACCACAGGATCCTTCGCAGGGATTAACACACTTTTCACGAATACAAGCTAGGTTGCTCGGACATTCTTCATCGTATATGCATTCAGGGCGACAATTCGGTGCCCTGCCGATGTAACCAACTTGACAAGAGCAAGCTGGAGTTTCTCCGATAATCCGACACTGTGAATTAGGCCCACAAGGCGATGGTATGCAGAGATTGCCAGAAGGTTTTGGTTCCGGCCCTAAAATATTTTATAAATTAATTAATATGTTTTTATTTTTTAGAATTGTTTATAGCGTATTGTAATTTTAAGTGGTTAGTATTCAATAAAAATGTGGATAACTCACTTTTTTCGAAGGCGCAATGTACGAATGGATCTCCGGCGTAATTTGGAGGACAACTACATAATGCGTTATGATTGACTACAGTACATTTAGCATTATTGCCACATGCTCCGATACATGGGTCAACACATCTCTGATTAATGCAAGCTCTATTAGGCATACATTCACTGCTAACCATACATTCCGGCCGGCAGAAGGGCGGCGAACCAAAGTATTGCTCTTGGCATGAACATATTGCATGGTCACCGTTAACACGACACAAACTGTATGCTCCACAAGGTGAAGGCGAGCACGGATCTATTGGAACTTCATTTTGACCTAAAATAACCCATTGTAATTAGAATATTTATTACTCACATAAGATTAAAATACTATTAGATTCATCTATTTGAATAAAGTAAAATTCTTACGTATGTAACAAGATGTAAATGGATTTCCTTCATAGCCAGGCTGGCAGGCACAAGATGGCGCATGATTATTGACACGACATTCAGCGTTCATGCCGCAAACTCCAGGACACGGATCTTTACATTTATTGTTAACGCAAGCCCTATCTTTGGGACAGTCAGAATTCAACACACATTCTGGACGACATTCTACGTATGGATCTCCGAAGTAATCAGGAAGACACGTGCATGATCCTACTTCATGTCTTTCTTTGCATATAGCATTCGCCCCACATGGTGACCGAGAGCAAGGGCTTTCGACTTGTGGTTCAATAGCTACAAGTTAAAAATAATATCGGTTAAAAATTCCAATTTAAAACAATATATGAACAACTAAACCATTTTCAAAGATAACAAACTTACTTGGGTTGGGGGAACATCCTGAAAATGGATCTCCTGTATACCCTTGGTCACAAGAACAAACTGGTATATGTTTGACAACTGCGCAACTTGCATGATATCCACAAGAGCCCGGACAAGGGTTGCTACATTTCTCAGATATGCAAGCCAAGTTGCCTGGACATTCGACGTTTATCATGCACTCAGGCCGACAGTTAGGGGGGCGTCCCACATAATTTTCAAAGCATGAGCACACAGCGAGGCCATTGACATCTTTGCATTGAGAATGTGGTCCGCAAGGATTCGGTAGACAACTATTTATTGGATCCCTTTGTTCTGGCAAAATAATAATTTTAAAAGTTAATTTTAAGATGACCATATTATAATTATCATATTTTAGTTATACGAAATAAATATCATCATTACTTACTTTCCTCATAGAAACATCTAATGAAAGGATCACCGGTGTATCCGTTATGACAGCTACATATAGGATTATGATTAACAACTCGACATTGAGCGTCTACACCACACAAACCAGGACACGGATCCTGGCACTTTTGATTAATACATGCTTTATCCGGCCGACAATCAGAACTAACGATACATTCAGGCCTACAGTTTGGCGGAGAACCAATGCACAGATCAAGGCATGTACAAACTGCATGCCGATTAAACACGCGACATTTACTGTAGGGCCCACAAGGTGTTGGGTTGCACGGATCCACAGGTACTGGTAGAGCTACAGTGTTTAGGAAAGAAAATAGACAGATAAGTATAGCATGAAATACAGAAATAGACATATAAAGAAAGATCAAGAAAGAAAGTCTTACATGAAACAGGAGTACATGCATGAAGAGGGTTTCCTCTATATCCAGGTAAGCAGTAACATGAAGGAGCGTGGTTTGCAACTCTACATTCGGTGTTCTGTCCACAAGCGCCAGAGCATGGGTCCACGCATTTATTATTGAAACATGATCTGTCTCGAGGGCAGTCAGTGTTCATGACACATTCTGGGCGACAACCACGATATGGGTCACCGTAAAATTCATCTACACATGTACAAGACCCAGCACCATTCCTTTCTCGACAAATGGCATTAGGTCCACAAGGCGATGGATTGCAAGGTTGATGAGGTACGTCTTTTGAAGCTGCAAAATTTGTATAGATACATAAAACATGCCATCACAAACACTTAACATGAACAACATGCAGATGGTGCGATTTAAAAATTCATTAAAGCTTACCTTCAACAGGATTACAGCCAGCAAACGGATCACCCGAAAAACCTTCATAACAAGAACATATAGGTTGATGGTTTTGCACTGTGCACTGCGCATTGAAGCCACAGGAGCCGATGCATGGGTTGACACAGTTGCCCGCCAGACAAGCGAGTGCCAAGGGGCAGTCCTGGTTGATAACGCATTGCGGACGACAAGAAGGCGGTGCTCCGAGCGTGCCCGGTTCGCAAGTGCACACTGCACGGCCGCCTTCGTTGCGGCACGAAGAATGTGGCCCACATGGCGACGGTAGGCATGGATTTGGCGCGGGTACAATGATAGCTGCAAATAAAGAGCAGTTGTAAAAGAGTCATGCACGCTGTCCACAACGTGCCTGTGAAAAGAGTGATTTAATTTCTATAAACATTTGGATCACTGGTAAATGTTTATATATATCAGTTAATTTAACAAATTTATAGAAGTGATCTGTGGCGTATTTTCCTGCACTACTGCGAGAATGCAACGTAGAAAGTAGATACGCGTATAAAATATATTGTATTGTGAAATTTTCGAGCAAGTGAGTTACAAATACATATTTCTTTCCTTATTTGTCATAGAAGACTACTTCAAACTGGCTGTGGTCACTACTGGTACTCTTATTGATTTTAGGTGTAACAGTAAAGTATTTGTTTCATCAATCTTATTTTAATTGGCAAAGGCGAGCTCAGCCATCAATCTATCACGAGTTATTATGTTAACTACTTACTTTTCCTGGTGCATTTAATGAACGGGTCACCTTCTGGTAGATTTTCTGGACAAGTGCAAATGGGGTTGTGTCCGACAACATGACAGCGTGCGTCTAAGCCACAGCTGTGTATACAGGGGTCCTTGCACTTGTGGCTGATGCAGGCTTTGTTCGTGGCACAGTCGGAGTTGATGGCACACTCGGGTCGGCAGGCAGGCGGCGCGCCCAGGTAGCCAGCGCGGCAAGAACATGCAGCGCGATCATTCACGACGTGGCATTCACTATTTGATCCGCACGGTGATGGCTCGCACGGATTGAATGTTGATGCTAAGAAGTAGACAAATATATGTTGATGTTATAAAACAACGGCTATTAAATCAAAGTTATTATAGACTTTGTAAAAATATTCTACGAAATCATGCAATAATTTTAATATACTTACGTGGTGAAGATTTCGGACGACATGAAGAAAATGGCTCGCCTTCATAACCCTTGAAGCAAGTGCAGACTGGAAAGTGATTAGTGACAGAGCATTCTGCATTTACGCCACATAAGTCTTTGCACGGATCTCGGCAGTGATTTGATAGACAGGCAAAGTGATTTGGACAATCGGAGTTTATAGTACATTCTGGTCGACAGCCACCTGCATACGGATTACCGATGTTGGGTGGTATGCATGAACAGCGGGCTACATTGTTGACCACTGAGCAAACAGTGTTATCCCCACAAGGTGATGGGTTACAGGGCGTCAGTGAGTCACCCTTAGTTTCTTCGACACAGCCTACAAAAGCATCTCCTCTATATCCTTCCAGGCAGCTACAGAGTGGTGTATGATTTACTACATTACATGTAGCTTTGTTTCCACATGCACCGGCACAAGGATCGACACACTTTTCATTGATGCAGGCTCTGTTAGATGGGCACTCTTGACTTATAACACATTCTGGTCTACAGTATGGTGGAGTGCCTGAATAATTCGGACGACAGGAGCACACTGGATGGTTCGACTTAATTTCACATACGGAATTAGGGCCACACGGCGATGGTACACAAGGATTTTTGTCCACAGGCCCAGGCTCAGGCGGTGTGTCTTCTGCGCATCCCACAAATGGATCTCCAGTTTGTCCATGGCTGCAGCTGCATATTGGATTATGATTGACTACAATACACTCTGCATTGATACCACAGCTGCCCTGGCAAGGGTTAGAACATCGTTGGTTTACACACGTCTCCGTTTGAGAACAATCCGAATTACTGACACATTCAGGTTGGCACATGGGTGCTACTCCTCTGTGGCCTGGTAAGCATGAGCAGACTGCAAACCCAGAGGGTGACACAAGACATCTACTGTATGCACCACAGGGCGATGGGTCACATGTTGATAGTGTGGGCACCACTGAGATGGTATGTTGGCATCTCACATAAGGATCTCCTGTGTTTCCGGTCTCGCAATAACAAACTGCATGATGGTTAACAGTTTTACATTCAGCTCCAATACCACAAATGTCTTTGCAAGGGTTTTCACATTTATTGTTCAAACATGCCAATTCCTGTGAGCAATCACTATTTACGACACATTCAGGACGGCATGACATATATGGGTTGCCATAAAAGTTGGGCAAACATTTACAAGTTTGTGCACCATTTATATTTTGGCATACAGCATTAGCACCACATCGTATATTATTGCAAGTTTCAAATAGATTAGCTAAAAAGTAAACGTTTCATTAATGGTTAAAATAAGATAATATTAAGTCATTTACAAAAAAATGCATACTTATTACATAACTAAGTAATAGTTTCGAATACTTACGATCTTTTGTTGTTGGTTTACAGTGTTCATATGGATTTCCTTCGAAGCCTTCTATACAATGACAAATTGGATCGTGATGGTAAACTGAACATAAGGCATTGACGCCGCACGAACCCGGGCAAGGATCTACGCATTTATTCCTTAAACACGCCTTATTGAAGGCGCACTCTGAATTGAACACGCATTCCGGTCTGCAGGCTGGGTTATTCGCCACATTTGGCCCAACGCAAGCGTCACAAATAGCAAATTGATTACCATAGGTATCGCATGGAGCGTTGGGATCGCACGGATTAGGTGAGCAGGGTTGAACTGTCGTATTATCGGTTCCAATAATAATTGCTGAAATATACCAAAAACATTATTTTATTGACACAATAGTTCAGTATTCATTTAAAATCAAAATAATGATTAAAATAACAAATTAATTTTAGTACCACCAAAATACTCACGTCGATAAAGACACTGTGTCAATGGATCCCCAATATATCCGTCTGGACACAGGCATGACACCGTGTGTTCCGAACACAGACATACTGCGTGAATACCGCACACGTTGTTGAATGAGCATGGGTCTGTACACTTTTGATTGATGCATGCTTCGTTGGATGAGCAGTCCGAATTCATTGTACATTGAGGTTTACACTCTATAGCTGGATCCCCAAAGAAGTCAGGCGGACAGAAACACAAAGCTTTATCACCAACGTCTTGGCAAATGGCATTTATACCACATCTTGCGGTGTTACAGGGTTTTTTAGAATTTGATTTTTGCTCTTCTGGTGCCAAGCAGCTCATCAAAGGATTTCCAATCAAGCCATCTTTACAAACACAAACTGGTCGATGTGACTCCACTTGACAGTTAGCATTTATTCCGCAGGCCCCGGGACAAGGGTCGCGACACATATATCCAATGCAAGCTCTATTCATTTTACATTCGTCATCCACTTCACATTCTCGAGAGCGACATCCATCAATTCCAAAAGCATCACCTATGCTGCCTTCAGGACATATACACAATGCTTGCCCTTCAAAGTTGACTTGGCAAATAGCTTGTGGTCCACACGGATTTGGTGTACAGGGACTTCTTTGAGGCTGGCAGCCAACATGAGGATCACCATTGAACCCGGTCTTACAGAAGCACATTTCCATGTTGCCGCTTACGTAACAGTCTGCGTTTTGTCCGCAAGGTCCCGGTTGACAAAGGAGACCCGGTGGTACGTACCCTGGGGCGTTACAGGATTTATAAGGATTTCCAATAGTATTTTCGGGGCAGTAACAGGGTGGAGATCGGTTCGGGTCACATCGTGCTCTGCGTCCGCAAGTGTCTGGTTTGCAAGGATTGCGTGATTCAACACAACCCCTGATAGTATTGGGACTTTCGATGTAGCCTGGTAAACATGTGCATTTCGCAAATCCATTTGATTGCGTTGTACATTGTGTGTTAGGTCCACAAGGTGATGGGTTGCATGGATTGTTTGGTAATCGACACAATTGTCTTGGAGGATCCCCTTCATAGTTTGGTAGACAGAAACAAGCGGGTTTGTCGTCTATTAATCTGCATCCAGAATATGGTCCACATGGATTCGGTTCGCATTCGTTACCTTCGGGTACTGCAATAAATAATTATTAAATGTTTTATCAACGTTACCTAGAAGTCGGTACCTAATTATTTATTTTCTTTATTCATCTTACATAAGGCAAGTTGCTGGTGAATAATCCTGGCTACTTGGCTGTGCTTGTGCAAGTACTCGCCGTTAGCCAGACGAGAACAACCAGAAATAATATGTCTGATTGACGCACCCCGATGGTGACATGCCCGACACACGTCAACCGTCCCGTCCTTCACAATATGTTAACAGTAGTTGTTCACCAACATAACTTCGTCCATAATCGCACAGACAAAACCTTCAGTTTCCCATAAGAGGTCGCCGAAATGTAGCCAGGACATGGATGCTAGAAAATCTATATCGGGCCCATGAAGAGCCCGGTAGAAGCGCCCGTTGCGTTGCCACACTTCCTTGCGGTCATCGGTAGTAAATACTACAGGTTTGCACCAGTTCTCTTTAGCTATGGACAGCGGGGTGAGTCATTTGTCTACTGCGACCACATGTCGGTGCATACCCTCCTCGGCTTTTAAAAAGTATTATCTGAGACCGCACAACGGTTGCGGTCGCGGTTGTGGAGGGACTTCGCGTTTAGAAAACCTCGACCCGCACTTCCGCAGGATGTACAGTCTCATTACCGATGGCCGTGGGCGATGCATCCGCTTTGCGTTCAGCTACGGACTGTCCTATCCAGGGCATTGAGTTTGAAGGAGTTAATTATTTATTATTATTAGCCATTTGAGTCCCACTGAAACAAGTAGGTAGCAAAAGGATAATTTTAAATGTATTTAACTTACTGCAATTTTTGAAAGGATTTCCTGTTAATCCTTTTGGACAGAAGCAGATTGGATTGCCATTGTCACTTTCACACATAGCATTTGTTCCGCACGGGTTCGGAATACATGGATTTGTTGGTGGTTCACACCCGTTTTGCGGATTTCCAGTGTAACCTGGCAGACATTTACACGACGCACGGTGGTTCAATACGTCGCAAACAGCGTTTATCCCGCATCGACATGGAGAGCCACATTTACCATTTACACAGGCTTCCGAATTTGCACACTCATTATCAGAACGGCATCCTTGCACTAAAACAGTAATCATAAGTTAGACGTGCAGATGCTTTCTTTCTAAAATTTGGACACCAAGATATGGATGAGGTCAGACTAGAATTGAAAGCTTACAAATGCAGAATGATAGATGGTAATAGGTATCAAATAATTATAATGTAAAAAAAAACATTATTTTCTCACCTTGGAAACATTCCAAGAAAGGATTGCCGGTGAATCCAGCAGAGCATTTACATTGAATACCGTGATTGGCTGGAATACATTCTGCGTTGTCTCCGCACTTGTTCACGGCACAAGGATTCATGCATACTCTGTTAAGTCGATCACATAGTAGATCCGGAGGACAATCCTCATTATACTGACACACTGAACCGGTAGGTGTTACTAAAATCAAAATATTGATTAGAAATTACTCACTTTTAACATTCAGATTACATTAACATCTCGTAAAACTGTAAGATGAATTACCTGGGACGCATCCGACGTAGCCATTTCCTTGGTATCCTTCAGTACAGCTACAGTCCGATCCATGGTTCGTGTTTATACAGACCGCATTAAGTGCGCACGGATTGTGTATGGCACATGGGTGTTGACATGCATTATTTATACAAGCTTCAGTCAAGGGACAGTCTTCATTTTGAGTGCAACCAACTGAGCAAAATGTAAGATACGTATTTATATATTATACAAAGAGCATACCTACACAAATAAGGAACAAGAATTTTTACTGCTGTATTTACATTTTTAGCCGAAACCACTGTTTGTTTAGAAGTTGCATTGATTTATAAAAATTACTTATTTGTTACAATTCACCTTTTTTAATTAACTTCCTTGTATGTATTGGTTGATAAGCAAATTAATTGTTAAAATCAATGTAATTATTTCTATTAGTAGGTATCAGTTGAAGCTTACATATTTTAGGTGAACATTTAACTGCAGGATCTCCATCATGTCCGGCGGGGCACGAGCACATAGGCCTTTGTTTTACTGGCTGGCAATTGGCTCCCATGCCACATACATTGTCGAACTCACAGGGATTTTGACACAATCCCATAAAACAGGCTTCGGTCTCTATACAGTCCCGATCAGAGTGACAAGGTTCTGGTACCTTGGGTGTTCCAGGTGATTCTAGTATGTTACACGTTAGATACAAAATTAGTATGTTACATTTAAATTAAAAGAAGGTAAACATTAGTGTATTTACAATTAATAACGTGAATTGTGTCCGATAAAAGTAGGTACTCATCTGTCCGATAAAACTACCTTAAAGTAATACTGGCTAAAAATAATTCAGAAATAGACTTTGTACACAAGAATCTCTAATAATGTTTGAACCTTAAAAACAAAACACCTCGTAAGCCTACCTTTTTGTGAGCAGTGGATCCCCGTGGCGTCATCACACACGCAAACAGCGGCATGGCTCACAACTATACATGATTCGTTCTTTGTACAACCACTCCCAACCGTTTCGCATGGATTCTGGCACACTCCATTTAGGCAGGCTTTATGCGTCGGGCAATTTGTGTTTATTTTACAGGACGTGTTAATACGTAAGTCAGTACTTTGTACAGTCGTTTCAGTAGTAGTCATATCAGTAAGAATGGTAGTGTCTGTCCAAGCAGAAATATCAACGCCCTTTCTACGAGACGATAAAGTTTCAGTAGACGTGCTTTTGACACCCGGGGAAGTATTTTGTGTTTTAGGTGTGATGTAAGTATGACTTGGCACGGTTGGCAAGGATTTATTTAAATTTTCGGTTTCATTCTTAATTGAAGCAGGTTTTTCTTGTTCAGAAACAGAAAATATCGTAGTAAATTCGTTAGTTGGTTTTTCTGTCGCTGTATTAGCAAGACTAAATGACGTAGTTGAACCAGTTTCTGACGTTGATAAGGCAACAAAATTTTCCGTTTCTGTTGTTAACGTTGTTATCTCATCTGATGTAATAGTAAACTTATGTAAATTTTGTGTGACTGAAGGTGTTTCTGTCCCGTCTTCATTAAAACCGGTAGATAATGACGTCCCGGGGGTTTCTGAAGTGTCCTTGAAATTATTAGGAACTATTTTAGGAGTACTACTCTCAGACAGAGATGTAACAATAGTGTCTGTAGTAGTAGTAGATTCCGACAAGCCTAGGTTACCAATTGTCGTTGTGGGTGTCGTATTAAGGACTGTACTATCGCCTTTATTATTGCTAATAGTACTAAAGGTGATTGGAATGTGGTTTTCCGTTTCTGTATTTATTGTACTCGGTGTAGTAATATGATTCTGAGGAGGTCCTAATGTAACGGTGCTTATGCTATCTTTTTGATATGAGGTGGTAACTTTTGATAACTCTTCTGAGCTTATTGTTGCTTCCGTGTTTGCATCCTTGTTAGTTACAAGCGTTATTGCGTCTGAGTCACTAATTTCTTGAATACCTTGTTTGGTAACTGATAAACCAATGCTTGTTTCAAAAACTGTGCTCTGTGTTCCCAAAGAAGATATTGGCGTAACCGTCGAAATCTTTTCAACATTTTTAGATTCATATTGTGTAGTCGTTTCTATTTTTGTAAATGTATTTTTCTTAACAGTATTTTGTAAATCGAGAAAATCGTTGGATTCAGTGGGTTCAATTATTATTTTTGTAGTAGTCATTGATAGTCCTTCTGATGTCATGGTTCCATTCAGAGGACTATCTGTTTCGAACAAAGTTGTCGATGTCGTATTTATTACAATCATAGGAAGGTCAGTTGATGTTCCTACCTCTGCGATTGGAGTACTTTCTTCTTGAGTTGATTTTATTGTTGAAGAAGAAAATGTATCGGTGTAAAATTGTTTTGCAGGCAAATCTGTTGTACTTAATTGTTCATAAGTAACATCAGTATTAACTTCAGTGTAGTAGCTGACTTCAATATCATCGTTGGATTTTTTAACAGTGGCTGAGTTTGTCGCATATTCAGGAAAAGTTGTCACCGCATTTGTATAAACAAGTTCTGAATCTGTGTCTACTGAAGTAAAATTCGTCTGGTCTGTTGTATATTTGTTTGTGAAAGAGTCATCATCTTTTATTACTCCTTTAATAGTTGTCATCTCAGTTTCTGGACTTTTAATTTCAGAATTAGTTGACCCAGTTACTGTAGCCGTTAACATGTCCTGTGTGCTACTTGTACTTAGGGCGTTTGTAACAAAATCCCGGTCAGATGTTGTGTCTGTTTTTAAAATCAATGTCTTGGATGTAAATAGATTTTTGTCGCCTTCCGTTGTAACTCTATTTTCAATATTTGTAAAAGTCGTTTCTGTTACACTTTCTTGGCTTTCTGAGGTTGTAAATAATAATGGTTGAGGACTAGTTGCGTACGAAGTTTTTGTGTTGGTATCAGATGTGGTGCCATCTGTAATTAAATTATGTTTGTCTTCTTGAGTGGTCATAAAATTTTGGCCCGATTCCACTGAATAATCATTTCCGACGGTAGTAGAGTCTGTTGGAACTATTATCATTGTACCAGAAAAAGTCTCATCGGTTTTTTTAACCGTAGCAGTACGCTGTGGTACAGCGGTTGTTGTTTGTTCCTTAATTGTATCAGTTGTAGCAGATATGGGATCTGTTGTTTGTACAGGGACATTATTTTTAATATTTAGTGTTGTAATGGATCCCTCGATAGTTTCTTGTATATGTGACGAACTTTCGACATAGTTTTCCGTTACCGTAACAATAGATTCAATATCTGTAGCTTTAGAAGTTGTAAATTCATTGTAATATTCTGTTGATTCGGTCGTTATGGATCCAATATTAGTGTTTTTTGATACTATAAAATCCTTTGCAAGTTTAGTTGTCATCAAACTATCGTCTGTTGTTTGCATAGGGTCCAATTTGCCGTCTAACACGAATCCACTATCTGTTGTCCATGAATGAAATGATTCCTTTTCCCTATCGAATATTTGCGTTGATACTGATTCATAGTAAGTAGCTTCTGTAGGAACTGATTCTCCTTTATGTATTACCGTAGTTAGTTCAACATCGGTTACAAGTGATGGAGTCATTTTAGCATTATGAATAGTGGCTATTGTATCTGTGACATCGGTTGTGCGTAAAGAAACAAATTCATTAATAGGTTTTACTTTTTCCGTGACATCGGATTCTGCGGTGGTTGAAGTCATCACGAACACATTCATGTTTTTAATTGTTTCAGTTGTAACTGTTGCGCTATCACTAGCCTGGTTAGAAGTCAGTCCTTTGTCAAAACCTTGCATTACTGTTGTAACTGATCCCACATCTGTTGCTAGTGAAGTCACTTTAATATTCTGAATGTTTTCAGTTACATTTGATGCATCTGTTGTACTTGAATAAGTTAATTCATAAGTACTTTTTGGTTCGTCTGTGATATCGGATTCAGCTTCTGTGGCTGTTGAAGAGGCCAGCCCATCAGTGTAAATAACCGTTTCAGTTGTTACTGACACGTCATGAGTAGCCTGGTTAGGAGTCAGTCCTTTGTCAAAACCTTGCGTCTCTGATGTAACTGATGCAACTTCTGTTGCTGGTGAAGTATGAATTTCAAGATTCTGAATAGTTTCAGTTATATAAGATGCACCTGTTGTACTCGGAGAAGTAAATTCACTCATAGTGATTGGTTTTTCTGTGATATTTGATTCAACTTCTGTGGCTGTTGAAGAGGCCAACACATCAATGTTAATAACCGTTTCAGTTGTAACTGATTCGCCATGAGTAGCTTGGTTAGAAGTCAGACCTTTGTCAAAACCTTGCGTCTCTGATGTAACTGATCCAACATCTGTTGCTGGTGAAGTATGCATTTCAATATTCTGAATTGTTTCAGTTATATTAGATGCATCTGTTGTACTAGGAGAAGTAAATTCACTCGTAGTGTTTGGTTTTTCTGTGATATTGGATTCAACTTCTGTGGACGTTGAAGAGGCCAACACATCAATGTTAATAACCGTTTCAGTTGTAACTGATTCGCCATGAGTAGCTTGGTTAGAAGTCAGACCTTTGTCAAAACCTTGCGTCTCTGATGTAACTGATCCAACATCTGTTGCTGGTGAAGTATGCATTTCAGTATTCTGAATTGTTTCAGTTATATTAGATGCATCTGTTGTACTAGGAGAAGTAAATTCACTCGTAGTGTTTGGTTTTTCTGTGATATTGGATTCAACTTCTGTGGACGTTGAAGAGGCCAACACATCAATGTTAATAACCGTTTCAGTTGTAACTGATTCGCCATGAGTAGCTTGGTTAGAAGTCAGACCTTTGTCAAAACCTTGCGTCTCTGATGTAACTGATCCAACATCTGTTGCTGGTGAAGTATGCATTTCAGTATTCTGAATTGTTTCAGTTATATTAGATGCATCTGTTGTACTAGGAGAAGTAAATTCACTCGTAGTGTTTGGTTTTTCTGTGATATTGGATTCAACTTCTGTGGACGTTGAAGAGGCCAACACATCAATGTTAATAACCGTTTCAGTTGTAACTGATTCGCCATGAGTAGCTTGGTTAGAAGTCAGACCTTTGTCAAAACTTTGCGTCTCTGATGTAACTGATCCAACATCTGTTGCTGGTGAAGTATGCATTTCAATATTCTGAATTGTTTCAGTTATATTAGATGCATCTGTTGTACTAGGAGAAGTAAATTCACTCGTAGTGTTTGGTTTTTCTGTGATATTGGATTCAACTTCTGTGGACGTTAGAGAAGCCAGCACGTCAATATTAATATCAGTTTCTGTTGTAACCGATACGCTATCAGTAGTTTGGTTAGAAGTCAGTCCTTCGTCAAAACCTTGCGTTACTGATGTAACTGATCCCACATCTGTAACTGGTGAAGTTATTTTAATATTCTGAATACTTTCAGTTATATTTGATGCATATGTTGTACTTGAAGAAGTTAATTCATAAGTAGTTTTGGGTTTGTCTGATTCAGCTTCTGTGGCTGTTGAAGAGGAATGTACAACAATGTTAGTGTCTGTTTCAGTTGTATCTGATATACTTTCAGTTGTCTGGTTAGGAATCTGTTCTTGCGATTCTGATGTAAATGACAGAGTGTCTGTTGTTGGTGAAGAATATAATTTCTTAACATTCATTACTGTTTCAGTTGTTACTGGCTCAACAACCGTACTTTTTTTAAGAACTGATTCCGTTTTACTACTAATTTTTTCAGTTGTTGTAGATTCAATACAATTCGTTTCAGTTGTTATATCAGTTGCACGCCAAGGATTTGTATCCTTCATATAATTATCAGTTTCCATTGTATCTAATCCAATATCGGAGGTTTGTGTTAGAATAGATTTTTCCTCACTTCTTATAGTTTCTGTTGTCATTAAGCCAACATTAGTTTCTTCTGGCGGATGTGTGTTATCGTCTTTCATCGTTACGATTTCTACTGAGTGATCCATGTAATATTGAGTTACAGTTATAGTTTCAGGTGTATATGCATCACTTACCGTCGATAATTTTGTTTGATCCGTTTCCATAGTACTATTTGCCTCTTTTGTTGTTGACTTTGCGAAATAATTATCAGATGTGCTTTGCTCAAAGTTATTCTGCAAAGTTGAAGGAACTTGAGGCACAGTACTTGTTTCCACAAAATATTCCTTATTCGTGTAAGGTACTTCTGTAGTCGAAGCAGAAAAATCATAATTCACCGTGGTTTCATCAGAAGTTTGAGTTTGTGAAATGAGATTATTAGAATCTTCTGTTACCGTTGCAGTATTTTGTAAATCTAAAGTACTCGGTATCGTTTCCGTAGTTATATCTGACGTTTCGTTAAGATTGTTAGTAAAAATGTGTGTATTTTCTTCTTCCAAGGTCGTTAAATTTTGAGTAAAAGTTTTGATGGGTGGTGTGGTAGTCGTTTTTGAATATTGTTCGGTTTCTGTAGTAGTTTTAGTAAGTGACACAGAACTGAGGGATCGTGTTGTGGATTCTGTAGTGGTATAATGTAAATTATTATAAGACGTCACGTGGCCAGTTACAGCGAAAGTTGATGATACTGGAGTAGTATTTTCAATGCCTTCAGTAGAGGTGCTTTTAGTGTTAAAATAATCTGTGTTGCTCTCATCTGTTATTTTTGTGCTTTTATCAATACTAATATCGGGGGATGTTGTTATTTTTGTATTACTACCTACTTCTGAGTCAATTGCAACTGTAGTTTTAGCTAAGTCGCTGCTTGTATCTATAGTATCCTTTTTTAGGTCATAGCTAGTAGGAGAATATGTACTAGTGGCCGAAGTGGAGGTAGTTATATTTTTGTTGGGTAGGTCCTGTACTAATGTAATTCCTGTGTAATTGCTATTCAACTTCCGTTGATTTTCAGGAGTTTTGGTGTTTTTGTTTTCAGTTGATACTGTAGAGGAATGATTGCCTTGAACCGTTTTTGTAGTATACGGTTTTATAGTGCTCTCAACATGAATTGTGCTACTACTCTGTATTAAAACGTCGGAATCGATAGATGAATAATCTTCTATGTTGGTATAAGGTGTAGTCATTTGTGTAGTAACAACGGTGCTGTGCTGATCTTTAGTTACGTATTTTGATTCATTTATTTTATGAATAGAAGATTCAGTTGTATGCACTTGTGTCTTTGTACTATGATCTCTTTCGTCACTGTTTGTGGATGTTGGTTCAGTTACAGCAGCAAATGACGTTGTAGTATCATTATATTGTGAGTCTGTTATTGTTCTTTGTGAGGTACTTGACAAGTCTTTTATGTTTTTTCCAATAGTAGTTATACCACTTTCATCTAAGGTATTAAAAGCAACAGTAGACGTTTTAACTTCAGATTTATCAGTTGTTATTGTACTACTCGACTCCTCTGTAGTATACAATGAACTAGGAGTAGAATTTTCAAATCCGGTTCCAGATTCGATATTCATGCCATCGGAACTACGGGAACTCAAAAAAGGTTGAGTAGTTGTTTCTAAATCATCATGAAATGGAGTTGACTTTATACTAGGGGCGGTAATATCTATGATGTTATCGGTCGGAAAAATTAGTTTTTCAGTTTCCGACGTTGATATTACGCTTCTCACAGTTACTGTATAATCAGTCGTTTTAAATTCAGGTTCTATGGTGTCAGAAGTCGTTTGAGTTAAGTCATAGTCATTGTCAGCGGACTGATTTATATGATCAGTGGGCGTAGTCATGTCTACAGTAGTGGCAGTTTCACTTTTTCCTCCTGATGTAGTAGTGTTTTCGGTTAGTGGGACATAAGTTCCATCTGTTAATAGGAATTTACAATACCATTATTAAACTTTTATTATTCCATTACATATTTTAACAAAACTTCATGCGCACAAACGTGTATAATTATGTGATCATTTATATTTATATTGTTATTAATCTACGGAAGAAGGAAAAGTAGAAATCCTTTGAAGTATACATTATGTTTAAGCATAAACATAATATAGTAGAAAATCTATCTACGATAGTGAAATAATGCGTGCCAAGGTCTAAAAACTACAGATAGGACAGAAAAGAAAAGAAGAAATTAAAAACCACGAATTTAGGCTTAGCAGACCAACTAAAAGTAAGAGAGATAGTACCAGTATTATAGACAGACTAGTTACATTTGTTTATAAAAATAGACACTAGAAGCATGTTTAGATCCTAAAATATTATGAATTCATCATGGAGATCAATTCATTGTATCGGTCTTTAAGCCTAAAGTCGTTTTCTGGTGTCAAATAAATAAATAGTCCTGTGAAACTAACACCGTCTCAAAGTGTTTCGTAGAATAACTTATATACCTTATGAAGTATAATAACGTATACAGAATTGCCTGTCGGGTCAGCCGAGATATCGTAGCCAGTACTTTGTGGCGTTTTATCGGACAAATGGTAGATATACTAAAATTATAGCAATGACCAGTTCATCTGGAGTTAGTTTTGCTATTCACATAATAAAAATAATAGTAGTTGCAGACTTGCAAGTAATACAGCCAAAGTCCACGAAACATCAATTATGTGAAAACAGCATTTACGAAAGGTACGAAGTAAATATTCACACATATCACAGTTAGCTTATTTGAAATTAGCAATGTTAACGTTATAATTAGCATTATCAGTATTTTCTAATATTATGTACACAGCACTTACGTTCCATGCAGGCGCCAGAGAATGGATCGCAAGGTACTCCCGGCCGGCAGTGTGCACAGTTCGTGGGTTGACGTTGATCCTCTATTTGACAAAATAAAACATACATTTTACTAATTTTTATCAGTTAGTCTTCTATATCCACTTGTGCCACATGCTTTGGTTAGTTCGAATAGATCACAGAATCATTGAATACTCAGAGATTATTTGCAATATCACCTTTTCCCATCTATGTCAGCTAGTCGGTTACTATGGTCGGTTTATTATTTAAATATATCGTTGAAAATTTGAAAGCAGGTGTATTCTGAGCACCGCTAAACAATATTGTCTATTACAAAATATTTTTACAATCCAAAGTTAAAGTTTGAATTACGAGGCTGGACTGGATTAATTGGTGTCTACGTTTAGCATGTTATTTGATTACAATTAATAATGATAAACTTACCTCGAATGCAAGCGCATCCGTTACAGATAGTATTTGGATATCTTGCACAATCCGATGATGTCTGACACTGACATACTGAAAAAACAAACAAAGATAAATAGCATTTACTTTAAGTGATGATGACCGATGTCTTTGTCTTTTTTTCCGATGTTTTTTTATTATTAAAAACATGGAAATATAATGATTTCGATTTACTTTTGCAGCTAGTCAGTACATTATCGTTATGAAAAGCATACCCTTTGAACAAACAGGTTGGTGATCGACTACAGCACAATGTTGTCCGTTGATGCAAGGGCCGCCGCGTGCGCACGGGTCGGCGCAGCGGCCGCCGATGCACGCCAGTGTCGGCGCGCAGTGCTCGTGACCGCCGCACTCTGTCGCTGTACATATCAAACAATGGCCTCAGTGCATTCAGAACTCTTGTTATAATCGAATTGTCTTGGCAGCCCTTTGGTAGGTGTGCATGAAAACACCTACAAGCTAGATCCAATCAACAACGTGCATATTGCCAGTTTTATCGCACTTCATAATTATATTGTTAATTAGAGGAATCTATATGTTAAAAATCATATCTCCCTCTCTTCTTTTGGAAAAACTTCGTTTTCTTGACCTAATTAGATGATAACTTTTAGAAAGTTATGTAGGTGCGTTTAAAAAAGACATATCTATTTATTACGCATACCATTTATGGGAAATAACATAATATTTATAAATTGGGTTTACAACTATGCAGTTAGTGTGCAACCTTAGTGAATCGTGGCCATCGTGGAAGCGTAATCCGCGGCACACGAAACAAACATCGATTTATTCCAGCCTGATTCATGTGAACTTTGAACTTGTCGAGTATTGGATTCATGCGCCGCGGATTCCGCGTCCGCGATGCGTTGACACTCAGGACGCACACTAACGTGTCAAAAGATTTAGGTACCGCAATAAATGGCTTTTGTTTTAAGATATCTTTCGGAAGTAGGGAAAATTGCAATAAATTGATTTCCCCTGTCAAGAGAAATGAATTAATTTAAGAGGTAAAGAGTAATTGTAACATCACATATTATTACAATAGATACGTACATAAGTAGTGTGTAGTAGTAGGCATTCTAAATAATTCTGCAAACTCTGTCTCGTGGCGGTTTTGTTGCATAACGTATTAATGCCAAAGCGTTAAAAGCGTTAAGAGTAAATTTAATTAGAGCAACCATCACCAAATGAGTGTGAAATTAATTTTAAAATGTATATTATGTACACTACAATATAATAACATGCAAGATAAACTACCTGATGCAGAAGGAGTCATACTGTGGAGTAAGATATATATGAACATGCTAGAAACAATAGAAAACAAAGATAGAAAAAGAACCGCATGAGAGTAGAAACTATAAAAAAATCCTGTAATAATGAAGAACAACAAGATTATTAAGATTCATATAAGACGCTAATATACTAAATGGTAGGTACCTACACTAATATTTGAACTATTTGCTCACTATAGAATTACCTTTAATGCAGCCATGTTTTTCATCGTGTGTGAATCCATTAGGACAAAACTTGCAAACTGGGTGGTGGTCTTCTACTGAACATGGCGCACCACCACAAGCGTCTTTACATGGGTCTTTACATTGGAAATCTCTGCAAGCCAAGTTACTTGGGCATCCGCTATCTCTCAAGCAAATCGATAGTGATGGATTACATTCCTCGACACACACGCACATAGCGCGGTGGTCTAATACTTCACATTGTTTTCCTTTCGGGCACATGGGCTCCACAGACTCTTGGCATGGATTCACACACTTGGAATTACGGCAGGCCGCATTTGATGGACACTGCTCATCTCTTGTACATTCTGCATGTTCTGGTGCGCAAGTCAATTCTCCTTTTTCATTCAATGCAAACCCATTTCGGCATACACATATTGGTACATGATCCCGAACTTCACATTTCTGATTTCGTCTACAATTTTGATAACCAAGGCAAGGGTTGCGGCATTGATTAGTGCTGAGGTCACAGGCTAGTTTCGATGGGCATGATTTAGTTTCGGAACAGGTGAACGTGGCGTTATGTTCATTCGTGGACTTGCATGTAGGATCAAGGCGGCACGCCACCCGTGGCTGCCCCACATAGCACTGCGGGCAGGAACACTGCGCTTTGTGCATCAAAGTCACGCAGAGGGCATCTTCACCGCACACACCACGCACCGTGCAGGGGTCCACACAGTGTAAGCTCAAGCACGCTCTGTCTACTGGGCAATCCTTGTCGCTCGTACATTCGATACCTAGGAAGATGTGAAAGAAGAAAGCAGAGTCGAAAGAGCGGTACCTTCAGCCGCGAAGAGGAAACTTTCTCACGAGACAGTGCATGCTCTTTGAAACTGATAGTTTATGACCAGAGATATGTATATAACGGAATATTATAATACAAGCGATATGTACATGAAGCCGAACAAATTGTTACTGACGATTTGATAACTTAAGCACGAACGGTGAGAATGCTTCCACTAATTAACATACCGTTACATACAGATATGTAAAGGCATCAACAGTTTAATGGCAAACATATTTGTACACACAGTATTTTTTATTAGCTATAGGTAATTAGAATCATTCCTTCATCAAATGGGTTCCGAAGGATGTTTACATTGCCAGATCAAAATTAAGTTAAAAGACAGTATGAAGTAAATTATTAGACATTAATTAGTATAATAAATTCTTAATGACGTTCATCATAAACTTCCTTTGGTACCCATGCCTATTATCAATTAAATGAACTTCATCCCATTGAAATACCATTTGTATATACAAATATGTGGTAGAAGACCTATGAATATGTTGGTATAATAAGGAACCTATATTACAATTTACTGTATTTAATATTTTTTTATAGATGGAGCACGAAAACTACCCGAATCGTGAATTCGTCTATTTCTTAAAAATGACAGATCACAACTGAGAGGTACAGATAGTCTGTACAGAGTGCATTTTTACATGGTGTCAAAACGAACGAAAGTCTATGATATCTACTCACTGGTGTGACACTCGACATCAGCCTGTCCTTCTGTGCCAGGAATGCATCGACATACAAATTCAGCGCCTTCTCTCAAACATTCCCCATTAATTCCACAACCCGTTGTTCTACAATCAACCACACTCCGTTCCTGGGAACCTGAAAATGCAACAGTAGAAACTTAGTTCGAACCATCGTAGGCAGAAGTGTACATTATATTATCTCACTATCGTAAATGGGAAAGTTAATCTGCCCATATCGGGCAAAAGCTAAACTAGCTAGCTAAACTATACAAATTGTAGGACAAATGTAAAAGATATGTATTAAAAAATGAACCAATAACGAAATTAACACTCGTTATTCTTGTGCCACAGTTAGCTCGCAGGGGAGGATACGGCTGAAAATTGCTTAGCAAGGCAAGTAGTTCAGATAGTTTGCACAAAAAATTAAAGGATCTCATTTATTTTACTAAAATGGAAGTACTACACAAACTTCCTTTTGCTATTACGTGCACAGGCTTGTTTAGAGGAACAATACTTAAAACAAATCAAACAGTCTAAACTCAATCAATAGCCTATAAGGAATACGATATAATATAACAATAACTGAGAAACCGTTACTCACATTCTATATTGGGATCACCGTTAGGATAGTTTCGTGGACAGAAGCACTGTGCCTCTCCGTGTGCACCAATATGACACTCCGCATTGGTGCCACACGATTTATATGCGCATGGTTCCATAGCGCCACAGAAACATTGTTTATGAGGATTGCCGGCGCAGTTAGGCGGGCACGTGCACTCGTAGTTGTCGTCTTCCAAGTCACGACAACGCGCACTAACCCCGCAGGGGTTGCGCAAGCAGCTTCTGGCCGCTGGTTTAGTACATTCCACCTTCGCATTTCCAATATAATTTGGTGGACATGAACATTGAGGACTTCCATTAACTGAACGACAAATAGCATTTACACCACATGCTCCTGCGCATACATTCTTACACTTGCCATCAGAGCACTTCTCGTCTGCGTCGCAATCCTCATTTTTGGAACATTCGTACGCTTTACATTCTTCAGCAGGATCACCGGTATATCCGCTAGGACACTTGCATACTGCACGATGTTTAATCGCGAAACAAGCTGCGTCTTTGCCACAAGTATCTTCCTGGCACGCCTTTATACAAAGTTTCGAAGAACATAACATATCATCTCCACAATCTGCGTCGTAGTTACAGCCAGGAACACATACATTGTCTAGGCATAATTGTCTTTCAGGACACTTATTGGGTAAGGAGCATAAAGCTCTACAAGCTCCATTGAAACATTTCTCTCCGCATGAGCAGTCCGAGTCGGCTTCACAAAGTGACACGCAGTATTCACTGTCATCGCATGGACAAAATCCGTCACATAACAATGATTTTCTTTTACATTCAACAAGAGGATTGCCAGTGTAATTGCTGGAACAACTGCATTGAGCCCTGTGATTTTGTACTTTACATTCGGAACAGATTCCACAGACCGCATTTTCACTGCAGGGATCTATAGAAAATGAACAAAAAATATTATGTAAAATGAGTTGACAATTTATTTAAGCTAAATTACAAATAATAACAAAGCAATTCATCACCTTTGCACTGTCCATTCAAACAGGCTTGGTTAAAGTCACACTCGTTGTCGTCTCGACAACCTTGTTTACAAATCCTGCCGTCACAAATATAGCCTTCGCTACATGCTTCATTGCTATTGCATACAACTCTGCATATGCCACGAATACATTTTTCGTTCGATAAACAAACATTATTGCTGTCAACAAATAAAGATAAACATTAAATATAAAGTTAAGAACAAAACATTAACTGTAATGACGAAGAAAGACTAGCTGAATTAATAGAAATTTATATTCAAATCTAGCAAAGGTTTTTCCAATTATAACGTTTATTTGTCACCTTCTACAGGATGGTTGACATGTTCCTCCATAGCAGTTAAATCCATCGAGACAGTTCTCGTTAGCCTTGCAAGATGAAATTTTCCTCCGACACACATTTTTCGGATCTCCAAATAATGTTGGCGGGCATGTGCATACCGGTTGATGGTCTTTAGTTGTACATAACGCGTTAGCGCCGCAAGAAGCGGGCTCGGAACAAGGATCCACACACTGTCCTGATACGCAGGCTAGCTGATTCGAGCAATCGGAATGTGATCTACAACCTGTGACACAAATACGGCCATCGCAAACCTCCTCGTCAGAACACTGTTCGTCTGAAGTGCAGGCGTATCTGCAAACACCTGAATCGCATCGTTCGCCTTGTAAACATTGGGAGCCATCAGCTGTGCACGCGGGGCGACAGCGGTCATCTTCACATCGCCAGCCGGAAGCACAGTCCGTGTGCATGCGACATGACAACGATGGCGCTCGGACACATCCGATGTTCGGTGTTGGATTGGGTATTAAGCCTTCTAGGCATGTACATGAAGCTTTCCTTTCCGTAACGGCACAGGCTGCGTTGGGACCACAAGGATTTATATCGTTGCCACAGGGGTTTTGACAAACATTGTTTTTACAAAATTCATCAGGTCCACAATCTTCATTGTGCCTGCATCCATACTGACAGCTATTGCCCAAACAAATGTGGCCGAGGAAACAATCATTGTCTACGCGACACGTTACTGTAAATAACAATACTTTATTTAAAAAGATGTCAGTTTTGAAAAGTGAGTCAATTTTAGGTTTTCATAATTTATCTAAGTACCACATTTAAAAGAATGGTATTTTTCAGTGAAAAATCTTACATGCAAAGTGGTTAGATACCATAAGAAATGTTTGTATAAGTTTTATACTTACACAAACAAGTGCCTTTAGAACATCTTTCGTTCAAAGCACATTCTTCGTCGGCTGAACACGTTGGAACACACATGGAATCTTGACACATGTAACCGTTTTCACACTCACCCGCTGTACCACACAACCTAGGCACTAAAAAAATAAAATTACACATAAGTAAATTATTGATATGGAAGTACTCTGTAAATGACTATTTAATTAATTCATGTCATAAAACTTATTCTTACTTCTAACACATTCCATATCTTGATTTCCTGTAAAACTTTGAGGGCAACTACACTGAACCACATGGTTGTCAGTGCGGCATATAGCATTCAAACCACAGGCTTTCTCCATTTGGCAAGGGTTCAGACATTGCCCATTGAAACATTTCTCATTTGATCCGCATTCTTCGTCCACCAGGCATAAACCTATAAAGAGAAAATTGAATGTTTAAAAATAATACGACGTATTGTTTCAACAGTGTTCTAAAAAAATGACCCCTGAAATAAAACTTACCTTTGCAAAGACCCTTGTGGCAGTACTGATCTTCACTACAATCGCTTCGTTGGTTGCACGACACTTCACGTAGTCTACAGCCTTTATCACTGCCAGCATTTCCAACATATCCATTCTTACATTTGCATTGACCAGTGTGTCTTGAAGCAATGCACTCAGAATTAGCGCCACACTTAACGGTTGCACACGCATCTATAAATACGGTAATAAGGTGTTAGATTTAAACTCGAGAATAAATAAAGTTATTGTTTCTTTGAAAGTTAAACTTACCTGTGCATTTTCGAATCCCATCGACTACTGTGCAACGGGCTACAGTAGGGCAGTCCCTGTTGTAACTACACTCTTGAGCTTTGCGACAACCCTCTTCGTACGGATCTCCTACATATCCCGCGGGACAAGCACACTGAGCTCGATCTCTTAGATTCTTACACTCAGCTCCATTACCACATGGATTGGTAGCACATCTATTTATTTTAACACAACCCTTTATAGGGTCACCTGTATAGCCAGGCTGACAGTAGCATACATGTTCATGTTTCTCTGAAGAACAGATGGAATTTTCACCACATGTATTCTCCACCAGACAGGCAATTTTACACATGTTCTGATGGCATTGTTTATCGTCGGAGCATTGAGTGTCCACGTCACATTGTTTTCTTTTGCATCCTTGTAGAGCATCACCAAAAAATCCTGGCGCACACGAGCATGTGGGTTGATGGTTTTTACCGACACACAATGCTTGTCGCCCGCACGGCTGTCTTTCACATACTTTCAAGCATTGGGGCACCCCTTTCCTTCCAACCGCACATCGCTCATCATCAGTACAATCTTTGTTTGATGAACATTGTACTTCTTTGGTACAAATCCTGTTTAAACAAAACTGAAAATCTGGACAGGTACTATTAGAGTTACAAGTGACCCGACAGGTGTTTTGAATACATAGTTGGTCATTTAAACAGTCTCTTGAATTTTTGCACACACCTGAAAATATAGAGGATAAGTTAGTTATTTAAACAAAACAAATAAAGTTTTCTTTATTTTATATGAGTTTTTCACTTACCAACACATAAATTGTCGATACACTTAGTACCCGACGAGCAGCTTCTATCATCCGTGCAGTACTGAATAGGAACACAACCAAGCACAGGGTCTCCCGTAAATCCAGATGAGCATGAACAATGACCGATATGATTTCTTGAAAGGCAGTCAGCATTTTTCCCGCACGCTCGTGGAATGCTGCAGGAGTTTCTGCATTTATAATTAACGCAGGCCTCCTCTGACGAGCAATCACTATCTTTAATACATTCAAATTTGGTACACTTTTTATAGGGATCGCCTTGACTGTCAGATGGACATTCGCAGACAGGGCTATGATTTGAAACTGTGCATTCAGCATTTTCACCACAGGGTGAAGATTTTTCACATTGGTCGATGCAATAATTGTTGTTACATTTTGTTTTTTCGGAACAATCACTGTCAGAAAAACATTCACCTGGTGACCTACAGTTTCCTGTGCTTGGATCTAATATCGTCCCATTTACGCAACTGCACGTATAAGATCCACGATTGTTAACGCAGTTGGCATTCAAGGGGCACGGGATATCTATGCACTCGTTTATATCTTCACAAACATTGTTCACGAAATCATACCCTGTAGGACATGTACATAGAGCGTTGTGGTTTTCTATAGTACATGTTCCACCTTGACAATATGCTTCTTCGCATTTATCTGCAAAAAAAATCATTTTGATTTCAATAACGCGTTAAAAAAAAGTTCTACAACTAAACTTGTAATTCAGGTCTATTGAGTCGTAAGATATTGTACGAAAGTTTCTGGCCTATCCATGTTTAATATATTAAAAGAAAACGAAGATTATATTTAAAAATACTAATAAAAGTGTTTAGATCTTTGATTTTATATTTCTGACCAGAAACTTTTGTACCTCACCATGCATATTGTGCAAAAGAGTACTCACCAGTACACTTGTTATTTCTTGTGTTGCAAAATTTGTTGCTTGAACAATCCTGGTCATCAATACATTCCACCTTAAAGCACCCGATCTTTTTGTCAAGTGGATTTCCGAGGAAGCCTTTCTCACACTCGCATGCAACTCTATGTTTCACAACTGTACACAATGCATTTAGGCCACATGTTTTAATTTGACATGGATTTGAACATTTTCCTCTTAAACAAGCAAGTGAGTCCTCACATTGGTTATCGCTTCTGCATTGATTTGGTAATAAACAGCCACTCGTATAAGGATCACCGATTGCACCAACTGAACAAACGCATTTATAAGAACCTGGCGTATCTATACATTGTGCTGATGGGTGGCAAAGATTGGTAACACATTCGTTTATGTTTGTACATTCATCGCTTGTTAATTCAAATCCAGGAAGGCATTGGCACTGTTCTGATTTACACATCTGGTTGTTCAAGCAATCAGACTCAGTTTTACAGCCTGGAATGCATACACCAGAACTACAATGTTCTCCATGTAAACAGTTACTACTTGAATGACAGATTTTGTGACATCTACTATCACTGCATTTTTCTCCAATAGCGCATCCAGAATTATCTTGGCACGGTACTTGACATAGATGTCCAATGCACATGTGGTCTGGGGGACACTCTGATGTTCTCGAGCATAAGCTTGGTTTCCTCACACAACCCTGTTGAGGAGCTGGTGTACCTTCAAACCCAAGAGGGCACTCGCATTTGGTGTTATGGTTGATTCTTGAACAAATTGCATTCGGGCCGCAAGCCTTAGTTGACAGACATGGATTTGCACACCTGTTATTAACACAAGCCTCCTCGCTAGGACAGTCTTCTTCACTTCTGCAACCAATCAAACATTGTCCTCCTACACAGGCTTGTCCTATGCCACAATGACTATGCTTAGTGCACTGTGTGATACAGAAATTTTTTGCACATGCTTCTCCGGGGTCGCATTGGCTCGAATTTTTACAGGCTGTGAAGCATTGACCATTGGAACAAACGTCACCATCACAATCCAGTTCACTAGAACAAACCACCAACTTTTTCTTGCATGCATTGCCTTTTATATTTTCATAACCATCGGGGCATACGCAAATTGCTTTTCTATTAACTACTTTGCATAGTGAGTTGATTCCACAGGCACCATCACAAGGATTGACGCAACGGTTTTCGACACATGTGGTTTCCAAGGGACAGTCAGCATCACCTCTAACGCATTCGTCTTGTCTTTTGCAACCCCCACTAAAATCTTCTACATAACCTGTTGGGCATCTGCACACGTATGATGAATGTCGCGGCTCGCAAATAGCGGTAGAATGGCAGGGGTTGGGATTGCAAGCTTCGATCTTTCTGCAGTTAACATCTGGTATGGGGTCCGGTCTATAACCATTGGGGCATTGACAACTCGCTTTATGATGTTCTGCGATACAGACAGCATTCTCGCCACATGAGTCTTCTCCACAAGCGTTCATGCATGTGTGTGTCAAACGGTTACATAATTCATGTGAGAGACAGTCCGCATTATAAATGCAAGGCACGGATTGACATCCTTTTTCTAAATCGTTTGGGTTTCCGGTAAAAGGGCCTGATGGGCACTGACATTTTGCAATATGGTTATTAGTAACACAGACGGCATTAGGTCCACAGACAACTTGTTGACATGCAGAAATACATTTTTTAACGTCTCCTATATGTTTACAAATTTCATTTTCCCTGCATTGCACATCATCTGAACATTGATTTTTATTAATAGCTATACAGCCATCACGATCATTTGGATTTCCTGCAAAGCCAGCCAGACACTCGCATTGACTTCTGTGATTTTTAGTTATACACTTTGAATTTTGCGGACAAGTGAATACCGAACAACTATCTTCACATTGATTAACTCCAAGCACATCTTTTTCACAAGATCTATTGTCATCACAATCTTCGTCAGAATTACAGTTTGGAGTTGAGGGTTGTTCACAATTAGAATTAACAGGATTCCAAAGAAAGTCATCTTTACATTCACAGCGTGGATTATTTTCCACGACTCGGCAAACTTCATTAGCACTACACGCTATTGTTGAGCACAGGTCGAAACATCGCTTCGCGGTGCCATCTACTGAAATACAAACTTGAGGTTCGTTACAATCGCTGTTCGTATTACATTCCGTCTCAGGAGCTTTTTCAGGTAAATGACAGCCTGTTTTTACATCCGTTGGTTTTCCAATATATCCTTCTGCACATATACAATGGGCTTGGTGGTTGGCTCCAATACAGAGAGAATTTGGCCCGCACTGTAGTTTACTGCATGAGTCAACGCATTTTCGAATATTTTTAGCCACTTGAAAACATATTTCTGAATCTTTGCAGTCCCCATCTACCATACATTTATTGTCAGGGACGCATCCTCTTTGTAAATCATTAGGATTGCCGCTATGCCCCGGAAAACAATGACAAGTTCCTTCTTCACAGATAGATTTAGGGCCGCACATCATTGTACGGCAAATGTCAACACATTTAGATTTTTCACAGATATAGCCTTCAGGACATGTAGCGTTACGAGAACATGAACAAATGGCGCCATCAGCGCATTTAGAAATAGGAACTTGTGAACATAATTCATAAGGATTTCCAACATATCGGCTTTTGCATATACAACTGAAACTTCCCGGTGTGTTTATACATATAGCATTTTCCCCACACGGTTTACTACTACATTCATCTATATCCGTACATTGTATATTAGGATTTCCTATATAGCCTGGTGGACACAAGCATTCAACGTGAGATCTTGTTTGTTGACAAACTGCATTGCGGCCACAAGAGGTTTTGGCACATGTCAATTGTCTTCGAGGCAGACACGTTTTATATGGATTTCCAGTAAACCCTTTGTTACATTTGCAGGCATTATTTTGTCCGTAGATACAATGTGCGTTTTGCCCACATCCAGGTTCACAAGATGGTGGAGAAATTGCTGGAAGCCAATAACAATTTTACATTACATTTCGTACTTTTTATAGTAATAAATATGTATGTTACAAAATTAAAGAATTCGTTACTCACGTGGCATGCACAGCAAATCAGGATTTCCTACGAAGAATGCGTTACAAACACATTTGCCACTCTGTTGATCACATGAAGCGCCAACACCACAGACCACTCCATCACAGCGCTGTCGGCACCGGCCAGCCACACACATTAATGGCTGCTCACAAGGCACGCCGGGCCCGCAAGTATCTCTTCTGCACGCTCCTCCGGGGAACGGATTTCCCACCATGCCTTCAGGACAAACGCATGTAGGTCCGGTCTTTGCTATTATGCACTGAGCACCCGATGCGCATGAGTAAGTATCACATCCTAAAAACATTACATCGGATATTACTTGATAAGCAATTAAATGATAAGACAATTTAAACACAAAGGTTTAATATTATATTAAAAATGCTTACCCGAAATACATTTTCCACCTTCAGGTTTAGTGTAACCAGGATTACAGCGACACCAAGGCGCATGGTTGTCTACTTCACAAAAGGCATTCAGTCCACATGACAGAGTGGTACAAGGAGACAAGCAGGTGCTATTCAAGCATGCGAGGGTATTGGGGCATTCATCGTCTGCACTGCATAAACGCTTCTCGGTTGGTATTTCTTCGGCTGCACCTATTAATGAAAATGAGTAGTTTGTATCAATTTATCATATAGAGTGGTTTTATTTTGTTTTCAAACTGAAACTGAAATAATACTTACAACCGCTTTTGTAGGGATCACCAACCATGTTTGGAGGACACTCACACCGATAGCCACCTTTCTGGTCGTGACAAATCGCACCAAAGGCACATGGTGTACTGTGACATTCATTAATATTGGTACATCCCGTGTACGGGTCACCTTCAAAACCTGTCAGACACATGCATCGAGGTGGATCACTTGGTGTACATTTAGAGTTTATTCCACAAGTAAATCTTTCACAAGGACTTTTACATTTCTGTCCATCCGTAACGTCTAAATAAAATGGTGGTGGACACACGCATCTACCAGGTTGAATACATTTCTCGTTGGGGAAGCAATCCGAATCACTTATACATCGCTTTTGATTCAATGTACAATGTCCGGAATTTGAATCTTGACTATAACCAATAGGACATTTACAAGTAAAAGAACCGATCGTGTTTACACATTCTGCACCAAATCCGCAAGCTGATTGTCCAGACGTGCACTCGTTTATGTCTTCACAAGACCCTTCAGCTGTTTGTGAGAAACCAACTGGACAAGCGCAATAGCTTACTCCGTCCGAAATTACGATACACTCTGCCCCTTTGCCACATTTACTATCTTTTGAGCAGCCGGAGAGAACACAATTGCCATCTACTACTTTGTATGGTGGTTGGCATTGACAAGTTATATCGTTGCATACTTCACAGAGAGTGTATGGGTTTCCACTGTATTCTGCCGGACATTTGCATTCGTAGCTACCTGGTAAATTCTTACAAATGGCATTTAAACCACAAGGTGATCGAAGGTGTTGGGTACATTCGTTTATATCTTCACATAATCCTGTTTCTTTGCTGCGTTTAAATCCTTGTGTACAGACGCATACATTTTCCCCGTCATGCAAAATACATTGTTCTCCCTGAGGACATGGATTAGTGTTGCTACATTCAATCGGCATTTTACCGGGGACACAGCCGTCAACATAAGGGTCACCGCTAAAAGTACCAGGACATTCACACAGAAAACGTCCGGGAAGGTTTTTACAAACAGCTCCGGTACCACAAGGATTACCAATACATTCATTAATATCTTGGCAACCAGTAGGAGATGATGAGTCACCAGCAAAACCGCTTCTACATGTACATTGTGCAATCTGATCATTCAATAGACATTCTGAATTACTTCCACATCGCAAAGCTTCACAAGGATCTGTAACAAATTAACATAATTATTTCATTATTGTTGAGTATGAGTTTTTTAAATTATATACCTTTGTAACTGTTAAATTACTTACGTCGACAGTCGTTCCCAACATTCGGCTCTGGGCACAGACACATTGAATTAGGGTCGCATACTGCGTTACCTGGACATTCATTATCGGTTCTACATGTAAGTATTTCAACGCAGCGGACCCTGGGGTCAGGGTCTGGTATGGTACCCTCTGGACATTCACAAGTATAGGACCCATCTCGATTTATGCAATCTGCTCCGACTCCGCAAGCACTGTCAATTTGGCACTCATCGATATCTGTGCACTGTTTGTGAGCATCACCAGTATATCCCTCTGGGCATTGACAAGTGAAACTTCCTAGTGTATTAGTGCATCGTGCATTGTTTCCACAGCGCCCGACAGGGCCCACTGATGTATCACACTCATTTACATCTATACAACCTGCCCCTATATTTGTCGGATCGAATGTCCAGCCTTCTTCACACACACAGTATGCTTCTATTCCTTCTGGCTTACAATAAGCATGGTCGCTGCATTTCACATCCTCACATGGAGCTCGACAAGCAACACGTGGTGGAGCACCGACAAATCCGTTCGCACACTCGCAATCAAATCCGCCAGGCGTATTTATACAAAGTGAATTATCCCCGCATATAGAAGAATTTTTAGCACATTCGTCAACATCAAAACATACCGACCCGCGAGCGTCGAATCCTTCTTTGCAAAAACATTGATTATCTATGCATTCTGCGTTGTTAGTGCAATCGAAGTTTGATTTACATAACGTATTAACGTCCACCTGAAAGTTAAAAGTTCGTATAAACTATTACAGACTTAAACTCACCAATGCCAGGCATTGATCATCAACATTACCTGTTCGCAAGCAACTTGTGGATTTGGTTGGGCTCTGTAACCTTGTGGACAGACACAGTTGTATCCTGGCGCCGCGTTCTCGCAGATAGCATGGGTGCCGCAGGGATGTTCAAGCGTTACGCACTCGTCGATGTCACGGCAGCCGCCTGCCACTCGCGCGTCTCCTGTATATTCTGGCTTGCATGTGCACACGAAGCTGCCGAGGGTGTTGGTACACAGAGCGTTTTCGCTGCACACTGCTTCACTATTCTTACATTCATCCACGTCTGGTGTAACAAACAACGCAACCTCTAATTACATCTGCCACGAGCGCGATCACCCGTTATAAAACATACGCACGCAGTAGGTACGCCGACAGCCACTACGAAGAGGAAGTGATAGACACAGACGATACAGAAGGCGACAGAGAAAACGACGAGAGACAAGAAGTAAATACTGTAGAAAATGAGTATGTTACAGTCTTCGATGCACTGGAACACAAAAATGAGCCCGGTCGTCGTAAAAGTATAAAGTTGCCGACGACACGGATACGGAGACTCACTGAAAAGTTCGATTTATTTGTAGATTTAAATATTTCGATTGTTATAACCGCTCGAATTAGTAAAAGCGTGAAGCTACCGAGCGTCCAAGTCCGGTAGTTTTCAGCTCGATTCGTTAAACGCGAATAGGTTAAAGTGTCACAAAGCGTTAGACCACAGAAAATGAAAACATGTTAGAGTTAGGTCACACCTACTGGCGTTTGAGATAAAGGCTTACCAGTGCACTGTACGTCTGGGTTGCCTTCGAAACCTGGTGGGCACAGACAGCGATAAGCGCCTGGTAGATTCTCGCAAAGAGCGGCAATGCCACAAGTAGCGTGTGCACATTCGTCCTGATCGCGGCAGCCGACGCGCGGGTCGCCCTCGTAGCCGGGCGGGCAGCTGCATTCGTAGCCGCCCTCCACGTTGCGACACACGGCGCCCGGACCGCAGCTCTCCTCGATCGCGCACTCGTCGATATCAACGCACTACATACCAAACGAAATAATTACAGTTGAGGTGAAAAACGTCAAAATAAATTGCATACCTATCAAATAATATTTACCTACAGGTACTTAAATAACCGGCATGATTATCACGTTTTAAAACAGGCGGTACTTACCAGCAAATTTGAAAACGGCGTTTCGTTAAGAATTCAAAAAGAAGCAATATGTAAATATAGTGATTGACCATATTATTATTTTATCATAATAAACTAATTCACTTACGCCATCGAATGCATTTCCAGTATAACCAGACTGGCAAGCACACGTATAGTTTCCAGGATAGTTTTGACAGACGGCATTCACTCCACAAGCACCCGGTCGTCGACATTCGTCGATATCTATAATATATAAGTAGTTTGTGAAAAATCTCTATAAATAAGTATACAAACGTTTATGGTCTGATTTTTATTTCGTAGCAGTCGCTGAATCCTTTGGTTACAACTTAATGTGGTTAACTTAACCATACTTATTCTAACTAATATGACTAATGTTAGTTTAAGTTCGCAAGTGTATTCCATATTCAATGTAGTTTTGTGAAGTACCTCTGCACTCTTCTTCGCCGTCGCCCTCGAAACCTCGATTACATTTGCAAATAAAATGAGCTGGCAGGTTACAGCACTCTGCGTTTGCGACGCATCGTGAAGATACCGCTGGATCTTCGCACTCATTTATATCTACAAATAAATAACATGTTATAGTTTCATTCGCTTATAATATTTCGCCTGTTTTGACAAACTTTGCACCACCCAAAGGAGCAATCAGTCGCTGATGAGGGTTTCTCAAAGTCAGCGACTGAATTCTGTATGATAAGTTCGTTACCTCTGCAAGTGAAACCGTCGCCTTCGTAGCCTGGGAAACACGAACATTGGAAACTACCGACCGTGTTCGTACAGTGAGAAAAAACATCGCATGGTCGTTCTTTGCATTCATTTACATCTAAAAGCAGACAACAGGAAAGTAAAGTATATGTTAAGTTCAGAAACAAATATGATTATTGTAAGAGCAGTGCATACCTGGTTCCTGGCAGTTGCAGCCACCGAAACCATCATTACAATGGCACACCCCGTTTAGACAACGACCATTTATACATTGGGCGCCATCTTCTTTGGTACAATCATCTACAACATTAAATATTATTAACATTTAATTATGCTTTTCTTATTACTTTGCAGATTCAACACAATAGTTTACTACCAACAGCACAATAACTACTTTTATTTGTTCGGTACTCACCTGTACATTTCAACTCTCTCTCGAGTTCGTCGGATCCCTTATAGCAATCCTTGACACCGTCGCATAACTTGGATAATTCATATAATTGTAATATTTGTGTCGATTCGTTTACTTGACAGCCAAAATAGCCGTCTTCTAAATTTAAGAAAAATACTTCTCGTTTTATTCCTAAGCCTATTCCATATTGGCTTTGTGTCGCTACCTGTGAAAGACATATTACACATTCGACAATAAATCATTAAAAGAGATATTCATTCCCCATTTCTGAGTATTATCTAAAAAATTAGTATACCACAAGTGTAATTATGTTCTATTACTCACATTTGTCGTTGTGACTAAGAGCGTCCAAACCACGAGCGGTAAGGTGTCTATATACATTGTCTCTGAAACAAAAGAAATTATAATTATTATAACCGTTAATCAATCATCATCAATCAATCAAATCAAAAATCGTTTTTGTACATCGAAAATATTTCGAAAAAAAAATGCCAGGGTGGGAAAGGATAACCAACAGAACTCATTTTCAGCATTTTTAGACAAAATTTTAAGATCCTAACTTTAAAACTGACGGACTTTCAGACAAACTTTCACCCCTCTTTAACTCCGTTAGGGGTTGAATTTTAAAAAATCCTACCTTAATCCTTGTCTACATTATAAAGGGAACCATTGTGCAATATTTCAGTTTTCTAGGTCCAAGGGTTTGGGCTGGGTATTAATCGCGGCGCGCGTAACGGTGTTACACTTTTCGGTGCGTGCAGAGCCGGTGTTCATCGATATAGAAGACGTTTTATATTCATGTCAAAAACTGATTGAAGGCTCTGTGCTAATTCCTGTTGCCAATATTCAAAATGATCACATTGTCACTATATGATACTGTGTTATTTTCATTATTTTTACTCGTTTCACAAAAACGAGACCCCCACATAACTGTTTTCCAAATGCTCTCTTGAGTTACCGAAATCGGATTTTATTTCACACTTCATACGACGCTTGATGTTTGAAAGGGAAAGTCATTTCAAACCCATTCTATAATGCGTTAATAAATCATTCACATTAGATAAATAAGGAGCAGTGGTGGCCCAGTGGTGGCGGCCCCGACGTACGAACAGTAAGTCGTGGGTTTGAACCCAGACAGGCGCATTACTTTGTGTAATTTAATTCATCACCACTGCTCTCAAAACGGTGAAGGAAAACATCGTGAGGAAACCGGCATGTCCTAGAACCAACAAATTCGAAGACATGCGACATCTACCAATCCGCACTGGGCCCGCGTGGTGGATTATAGCCCATTCCCTCTCATAGAGAGGAGGCCCGTGTCCCAGCAGTGGGAACATAAATAGGCTGATGATGATGGTGATGATGAGATAAATAAGGTGGAAGGAACACCGACCACGTATTCAGTACATCATTCTGAACCCAATCGGTAATTTTTACCCGACTACGGCGAAGCTAAAAGGAAGATTTTAGCAATTTATGTATGTTTGTATTTACGTATATTCCACCGTAGCGCCTAAACTATTTGTCCAATTTTGATGAATAAGGTGTCAATCGATTCGTTATAATTGCCCGGGTAGCATAGGCATTTTAACCGACTTCATGTAGGAGGAGTAGATTTAAGGCCCTTCTAACCCTAAAATTAGCAACTCTATTTGTGGTGGTTCAAACTTCGTTTGAAATACTGTTAGAATAAAGTTCTAATCAGCTTGAACTACAAAGCGGTTGTTACGTCAGTCACTGCGGCCGAATAGTGCGAAATTAGTGGTTTTTTGCGATTTACAAAAAATCTATTGATTGGACTAAAAAAATAAAACGTATAAGACCTGCTTTATAGTTCAGTTAGTATGCAAAGTTTCATGATCTAATTTGAAGTACTTTTTGAATACCAGCGGTTTATTGTTCGATTTGGAGGTAACTTTGGATTTTTTTTTCTATAAAGAAAAGTTTACGGAATCGTGTTTTCGTCACACATAAGACTTAGCATTAATCCTCAACTTTAGCATATATTTATTTCAAAATTAATGCTGCAGTATTTTAGGCGTACCGGAGGATCATGCTAAGCCATTTGAGGGATATATAGCCCTTAACCCTGTAAACCCCGAATTTAATTAGAGCGTGATTTTTCAGCAGTCGGGTTTTTTAGTGGACTACCACTAATAAACCCGACTACTGAAAAAGCACGCTATTATTATCTTGTTATTTTTAAACAAGAATTTGTGTGGTATACTAATACCACACAAATTCTTGTTTAAAAATCTGCTGTACTATACATTTTGACCGTGTAGGTATTGCAGTTTTATAGGAAACAGGTGTTTTTTTTAATAACCGACTATGTGGGGTGTCAGAAATATGTAATGAATGCGTGGCAACCGTATTAGCGTCAAAGTTGGCCTAATTAATATAAGTTAATGATAATTTTAGTTAGCCAAACTCTACATTTTCTTTGCCGGATGGTCACTATAATCTACACGGAACTAATTTTATGTTATTAAATCGGTTGATTTCACAATTTAACGTTTGTCGATTTTTGACTTATAAATAATTTGTTCTGAAACTGGTCGAATTTACCAGAATCTCAAAACATAATTATCGATTTATAATTAATCAGTGAAAATTAAGAATAAAAAAACGAACAGAAAGTTTAAGAAAAAACCAGCACGAGTGGCATACCGAAGTTAAAGAAATCAGCACTTATGTCAACCATTCAATGATCGACGTTCAACTCAATAAACCTGTTTATAAAGAAAACGCTCTCGATCTTGTATGACAAATCAATGTTGTTTTATTTCATGCGAAGGTAAATACAGTTTTTTTACTTACTTACTTATCAACATAAAACTGAAAATTCTGTTGCAAATTAAGTTCACTACGTATATAATAGGATCCCACAATGTCTAAATCACGGAACAGATAATTTATGTGAGTAGGGCTGTGTAGACAGAGATATGTCTAGATTCACATCATACACCTCTTGTGCATTCAAGCATAGTGTGTAATGTGATAGTAGTACCATTAGAGTAAGTTTTCGTTTAATAATTACAGCCACGACAAAGGCGAAGGCTGCGGCGCGAGGTCATATAACTGTGTGAGCGGTATATTGTCGTTTACTTGTCTGTATCGCACCGACATAAGTTCAGCAAATACATTGTTCGTAATGTGAGTAATTTGGCGCTTGTGTTAACGATGTTGCGTGTTTAACTGGCTGCATGCCGATTTACGAGTGCGTTTGCACTTCACCTAAGCACAGACCTCACCGCAAATGTCGTTGTGCCAATTGTCACAGCCGCTGCACTCGTCATTTGCACGCACATTATTATTTGTACTCAGTGATAAAAACAATAATTGCCAGTTTGAAAGTGAACGCATTTGGCACGAACTAGCCATATGTTAACTTGACGTAATTTTACACAACATTATCTATCGATAAAGACCTGAAAGTACCTGTGTAACTTTCGTGCCATTTTTATTCGGTAAGATGGAATTCAGGCAGTCTTTTTTTTTAACTGGGAAACCCTGAAATAACACATGCTTAACTTTTCCTACAAAGCATTAAAATAGATCTTGCCTACGTAATGAAGCCAGGTCAGATGATGAATGATTATAATTTAAGCACAAAGTTTATTATTATTGCACGTTATGTAACAAGGATATATCTACGCAAATTACAAAAGGAATGATGACAAGGCTTCTAAGATGGTGAATTACCTACAGACCATTAAATTACGCACTGAGGCCAACCCAGACACTAAGATAAAACACCTAATATTGTTTTCAATAATCGGTACCCTTGACACCTTAAAGTGCTCGTGACAAACGCCTATATTTTATTATTGACACAAACTAGCTATAAAATCTAGTCTTCAGTATTTAAATCTGTTCAGAACGTGTGGGTAGCTAAATTATGTACGAGTACAACTAGAAGTATAGCATATAAAGGGTGTAAAACACCTCTTAACGAAGCCGAAAGGCACTTATTCTCCTCGTCATTGCGATAATTTTTTTGTTCTACACCATACCTGGGAACCTTCTAGTTACAGAGATATTAGGGGTCAAAGTTCCAACTTTTTGACAAGTTGTTTTTGTAATACAAGTTTTTAATGTAAGATTTTTCTTTAAACACCTCCACGACCCCCGTGCTGTTCAATCCATCCATCAGCACAATGTTTTGAGTGCGTTACATTGAGTTCTACCACAAAACATGATTGTTCACCCCAAAAAAAAAGTCGTTTCCCAGCAATAACTTTTGCGTAAAGTTACTTAGTTTCATGTACAGAATGCTTGGTTGACGGCTTCATGATGAGGTCTTTTACACCCTGTACGTACGTATATATAGCCCTTAACCCAATTTCTTAATTGTGGTCAGCGCAGCATGTTTTTATTTTATGCCAATAATACCTCTACAAGCTGGCATTTCAATTGTCACCTCCTTTCATCTAGAATCTGAATAGGTTAAATCGTAATACTGGGATTTTTTTTAACACTTTAGTGACGCATTGATCAGTTCACGAAATCCGTTAACTTAGAAGTGATCGTTTTCCTGTCCGCATATTTGAGGTTGAATAGCAGCCTTCAACTAAAAAATAAACCATTATGTACTGTTCTACTACTGTTAAGGAACTGATAACACTTAATTGAGGATATTTAAGCAGTTTTTTATGAAAAACTATTTGTTCTAGCACATCAAAAATAATCATACTGGTGTTAATATTTATCATATTTCAAAGACTGTGTATGGACTCAATACATAATTGAATGAAATCGGCTTGATAAAAAATAATTGCAAAGAATGGTCTATAAATCATCATTAAACGGTTCTATGTCTTTATTTTTTTGACGTATGGTACAATTAAAAACATGAAGTCAACATATTCATACCTAAATCGCTAACGAGTCATATTTCACAAATAATCCACACTTTTTTTTTAAATATTTATTCATTATTTTCTTTTAAACCCTGGCCGCCCAGTAACTCTCTCGCACTCGTTTTCTCCGATACTTATAAACAGTGTGCGCGCATTTTGGTGTTGTTCTCCCCTTAAGGCGGTACCCCGAGCAAAATTAGCAACTCTATTTGTGGTGGTTCAAACTTCGCTTGAAATACTGTTAGAATAAAGTTCTAATCAGCTTGCACTACGAATTGGTCGTTACGTCAGTCACTGCAGGCCGAATTGTGCGAAATGAGTGGTTTTTATTCTTTATAAAATCAAACTTACGTCTTTTGGAAAAAATAAAACGACAATTATGTTCATTATTTAATTGCCTATCCATTAGTATAAGTAGCAAATCAAAATAATGGTTACTTTACGAGGAGTAGCATTTTATAAATCATTATTTCTCATTTCTATGGTTTCGTTGTGAGGGGATTTATTAAACATTAAGCAACTTAAAAAAAAATATGAAACGACAATTTTGGAGTCAAGGATATGTAGTAATTTAATGTATTTTTTATTAGTTAGTATTTCTTTTGGATAAAGAGGAGTAGGCTCCGAAAAACTGCTCGCTCAAGGTCATTTGCTCGGGGAGCCGCCTTAATGTAAATATACGAACCTAACAGATTCTACAACTGGAATAAAATACCTGTATGTATATATGCGCGTTATTTATCACTCTACTTCACTTATAGCTAGATAGTACCTACCACAAATTCAGTACAATAATATATACATATTAGTGTACTGAATTTGTGATCATACGATCAAATGCATTGTTGACTAGGCCTCTGTCGAAGATCCGACATGACTGCACCCATAAGAGTATATAGCACGTAGGACTTATTTAACATTCAGGTCAAACAGCAAAGTACATAAGAAAAACAAGTCTTGACGAATGCGGAAGTTTTTGAGATTCGTATTTAAATAAATTAAAAAAATATTGAGATTACAGTAATAGTTATGGTAGCTGATTTTTATTTACTACGAAAACGTACGTTTTAATTTTTTTATTTCATACAGTATGAACCTATTTCACATCTACACGGACTTATCCAATATTTTTCTTATACAATCTATACTATAATATTATAAAGAGGAAACCTTTGTATTTTTGTATGTTTGTATTGAATAGGCTCAAAAACTACTGGACCGATTTCAAAATTTCTTTTACCATTACTTAGAGGGATTCTTCCGAATCCGTATAGGCTATATTTTATTCCCGTAATCCCACGGGAACGGGAACTACGCGGGTGAAACCGCGTGACATCCGCTAGTAGTTTATATTTTTATGTCTGAAACTAGCTGGGTGAAGCGAATTAGGTGACATTCCTCTAATCATAGAGCATGATATAAAGGGTGTAAAACACCTCTTAACAAAGCCGAAAGGCACTTGTTCTCCTCGTCATTGCGATATTTTTTTTTGTTCTACACCATACCTGGGAACCTTCTAGTTACGGAGATATTGGGAGTCGAAGTTACAACTTTTTGACAAGTTTTTTTAAACACCTCCACGACCCCCGTACTATTCAATCCATCCATCAGCACAATGTTTTGAGTGCGTTACATTGAGTTCTACCACAAAACATGATTTTTCACCGCAAAAAAAAAAGTAATTTCCCAGCAATAATCTTTGCATAAAGTTACTCAGTTTGATGTACAGAATGCTTGGTTGCCGGCTTTGTGATGAGGTCATTTACACCCTGTATATTACTGGTCCTCAAATTTAACAGTGGCTGCATGTAGTGCATGTTCAACATCATGTGTTCACATATATTTCATTCTGTGACAGAACCTTGGAACGGAACTAAAACAGCAGCATGTATTTATGCAATGTCATTCTATGTAGTTATAAAGTCGTAGGTGTAGGTAGGCTACAGTCATACACATAATTTAGTTTAAATGGATCCGTTATGCAGTATTGACTAATGGAAAAGGTAGATGTAACCAATACATTTTAATAGATTGTGTTCAGGTATGATTTTGCAGTCCTAACAAAATAATTGAGAATACTGGCCTTTTCACTAAAGTACCTAGCATATGTTGCTGTAAAGGTCTCAGAATATTTAAGAACCAAGAGAGAGCAAACGTGTTAAAGAAAGTGAAAAAAGTAGTTAACCAATATTAATTCCGTACATTCATCAAAGTACGTCCGCCGACAATACGCCATAGGCGCACACTCGAAGTATTAAACCTTACATCATGAACGAAGTTGCAAGCCGCCATGTGGCTTCGCGTGTACGAATGTGGTATCAAATCGGCCGTAAAATGCGTCCACGAGCTCGTGCGAGCCCGCTTGCGCCATTCACTTTCACGAGGCGCTCGCTGCCACTGCGTACTTCATTTGTACTGAAAGTGGGCTGAGAGCGAACAATGCCTTTACCTACGCAGTTTCTCTCCTCACAAACAATTCCATATCTGATTCCAGTTGCATCTTCACTTGTTAATGTTGAACTGAATGGCGAGCTGTTTCTAGTTTTTACAGACTGTTGGGGTTCCGCAGACTTTGCCTACGAGATTTACATAATTATGATTCTATGCCTACGAGTTATTTTAACTGCTACGCCATAATCTCGTAGCACAAACTTCTGTGCGGTTATATTGAACAATGCAATGGCTTTGTTATTTCTTCAAATTTGCATAAATACATATCTAGACACTTACTAGCCTAGACAACAAGGTAAAGTACTTACTTAATTTTATATTTTGTAAAACCTGTTCAGTTATTGATAAAGAAATATTATATCAGACATTGACGTGATTAGTTAAAAACCCGACTTTTTTGTTCAACAAACAAATTCAGCCGAGTGATTTTGCTGTACTTCCCTGATATTTATGACTCACGTACGTCTACGTAAGGTATCTAAGATGATACATGGCAGTGATGCCTGTGTTCCGTTTCTCACAGAATTCACACCATCACTATTATATTTATTTCCCACTAATTAAATACTTTCCCAACCAAATCGCGGCCAATGTATATCATGTTATTTAACTCTTCACTTAGATTTATTAATGAGCCTACTTGAAGCCATGTTATATTCCAGTACTCTAAAAATTTAAAAATACCATACTATCTACATAATTACGCAGTTAAAGCAATTTTAAAAGCGATATATTCAACGGAATGCTATGACTATACTTTTTTACAAAGTAGAAAAACGTATGTAACTAAAGTATCTTTTTTTGGATCTATGTTTTTTGTGGTTTCTTGAATTGCTAGCATTGCTAGAAGCTATAACAAAGCAAAAAGTGACTGATTTTTCCAACGGTTTATTGATTTCAGAAAAAATACAAAACCAGAAGTGCCATGTGTCAACGACAACAAAATTGAAAACAGTAAATTCAAAGATAATTCACATCGCTAACGCCAGCTTAGGCCCGTAGTGCTGTCACAGTACTCATCACCTAGCTAGAGAGGCGTACCGCAGACCGCCGCCATTTCCCTGCATGAGACCCATACACGACCATTCACTGTCTGTACCTGGTTGCACGTGAGTACTCAGACCCTTCGGCCATGAATTCCTAGGGGACTCTGAAACCGTCATGAAGTGGACCAGCTCTTGTTCTTGGATAGTTTGGCGTTTGAGTTATTCTTGCGGTTCCAGCGGCACCGATGACCGTGTCCTGGACTCTTTTTCGCGGGCATGAAATACTATCCGGCCGAATGCAGTGATATAGTTTAGTTGTGTGGCCGAATGATCGACTGTAGATTGTGAAATTGATAGCAGGTCAAATAAAATGGAAACGATTTTTATTTGCGATTTTTACAACGGTTTGTTTAGGACAGGACAAAAATAACCAGAAGTGACATGCGTGTCAACGACAAAAAAGATCACAGAGACATAACTATATTATGATGTAACAGTAAATTCAAAGAGTATCACAACGGAGTATTTACGAAGTCAACGGTTTTTATTTTTAAATCATTTACAGGATGCCTTGCGACTTCTCTCTTATTTAATTAACTTAATTCAACTATAAATATAAGGTCCGATACATAAAATGTTTCTTTGAACTTTAAGCAATCATCTTTACTTATATAAGACGTGATCAAGAACAGTCGTGCAAGGGTATCGTAAGAACGCAAGCGGCGCGGCGGCGGCGGCGCCTCGCAAAACTCGCAACTATACCCGTAGTTTTAGTGAATGTGTTCTGCTTAGATCTCGATAGCTCAGCACAAAATTGCATTGGTATTATCGATAATAATCGATTGGAGTGAGTGGCGCGCGTATCATTGTGAACGGTACCAGTAGTAACACTAGCGGTACTATCCATCTGTTCCTATAGCGATAGCGGAATTATGTACAAGTTTACATTGTTTATTGGCCACACAGTCACGTCACGCGTTATTCATTACTCACACTGGTACTCAACATATTTACCTATCTATTTATACACTTTTGATACAAAAACGTGTTAATAACAATAAGGAATTTGTAACACTATGTCCTCGATGATAATTTTACGTAGACTTGTAGAGAATTGACAACCCGGATCCGGGTTAGAAATACCGGCTATTTGGCATTGTTCCGTCAACAGATACAATTATAGGTAGGTATATAGTATCATTCTGTGTGTCATCACATCACACTCTTCTGTTCCTACATTACATACAGGCATGATTTACCAGCTTCGACAACGTAAGCAAGTAAAAAAACCGGCCAAGTGCGAGTCGGACTCGCGCACGAAGGGTTCCGTACCATTATTATCAAAAAAAGGGCAAAAAAATCACGTTTGTTGTATGGGAGCCCCCCTTAAATATTAATTTTATTCTGTTTTTAGTATTTGGTGTTATAGCGGCAACAGAAATACATCATCTGTGAAAATTTCAACTGTCTAGCTGTCACGGTTCATGAGATACAGCCTGGTGACAGACAGACGGACAGACGGACAGACGGACAGACAGACGGACAGACAGCGAAGTCTTAGTAATAGGGTTCCGTTTTTACCCTTTGGGTACGGAACCCTAAAAAAAGATTATTTCATACCCCGACATTATAGACCATCATATACAGGGTGACTTTTTTGTCCCTTTCCAAAAAAAATGGGAATATTAGGTGAACGGAGTAGGAGCTTAAGGCATACCTAGTTTTTTTTTTCTTTTTTCCACAGCTTAGGAAAAAAATGATCCATCATCAAAAAACTACAATTTTCAAGTAAACTTTTCATATTGGAACAAAGATAGAAATTTTGAAAAAATATCGAATTTCAAATCATACGCAAGTCGCGTATGATTTTAATTTCGAATAATATTGTTTTTTTTTTGTTTCGAAAAAAACAAATTAAATAAGTAGGTATGCCATTTGCTTCTACTCAGTTCACCTAATATACCCATTTTTGTTTGGAAAGAGATAAAAACGTCATCCTGTAAATACGGCCCGACATTATTAGACGTGACGGTACTGCGTATCGATAGCATCTATTAAAGGAGAAAGAGCGGTTAGGTTGAGACCATCAAGTTCCGGTGACGGCGGACGGCGGCGGCGAGCGGCGACCGGCGCGCTATGCGCTTCACGTCAGGAATACTAAACAAGCCTCGCTGACACTGCCCGAGGGACGGACAAGTGGAGCGACCGCTCGACCGCTTGAAACGCCACATTATAGTGCCAGAATCACTCGAGCAGTCGATCTTGTTCCGTGTTGAATTCGTTCTCAACATAAATTCATCGGACCTCATAGATATAGTAAGAGAATGGTATAAAGGGTTAGATCGTAAACAAGCATATAAGCTTCTATGTCTCTATAATTTCAAAAGATGATGATGAAATAATGGCGACAAAGGAGCCTATTATGCTTGTTTATGATCCCAACATAAATTCATCGGAATTTACCACATAGATATAGTAAGAGAATGGTATTAAGTGTGAGATCATAAGCAAGCATAAGCTCCTTTGTCTCCATTTGTCTCATAAATGATTTAAATCAATATAATATATTTTCGACATAATATTACTTATCGTTCAAACGTTACAGATCCCGGAAATCAATCGTTATATCCAATTTTAGACGACATTGGCAGCATACCTACACTTTAAATATATAATTAAGTAATTTACATACGCCTACCAACACATTTAAATATACTGATTATTGGTGATTCAGTAGATGTGTTAACAATGTCTCGTTACACTATCTTCATTTACATAAAATAGTGTTTGCATAAGCTCGACCCACATCAGCTGTATCATTGACAGTCATCCGGCATCGTGAATACGTGTAATCATGAGGTCCTTTATGTCTTTTTGAAAGATTAATAATTCTGAGATTAGGTGGTGGGCATGTAAAAGCCACAACCTGCTCCCAGACTAGCTATCTAAGCGATGGCGAAGTGAGCACATCGATATAGCTACTGTGAGTAGACTCACAGTGGCTATATCGATGTGCTCACTTGGGTGAATACTTTCAAAAACGGATCAAATATATGTAACAATCAGGTTTATCTCAAAGCGACCAAAATCTTGCTTTCCTTTCCAAATTATTTCTACGCTGACTTTGCATTGCACTGTGATCTTTTTACCGTTACTTTATGGTTGTTGACTGTGAAACTACTGTGTTGGTTTGGTATACGTATTCTACGCTTTGGCACTGTGATTGTTAGTGAGTCAGGTGAATGACTGAATTATCAGAAAAATTGTTAATGCACGTCAAATCGATAATAACAGTGCAATAACGTTATTCAGGGTTATGTTAGCTTATACCTACAATATGGGAAATTTTCCTGCATATTTTATCGAGAGCATCAAGATCTAATCTGATTGTTAGGAAGAAACCATTGAGAAGAAAATTCTCTGGGACTTCTTCGAGCTTGATTGGCTCGGCGCTTTTCTGGTGGTCGGTGCTGTTGGTTCTTGCTTTCAAACCACTGTAACCTCTTAACTTCTTAGAAATTGTAATCCAGCACTAAGTACTTGACAATTTAAACTTTATATTATAAATTCGTAAGTAGGAGGAGCTCGTGGCTAAACAATAACAGCCGCTCGGGTCGATCGTTAGGATAAGCCGTGCTTGTCTAGGTTGGTCTGTGGATGGGTGACCGACCATTACATACCGAGTTTCCTCCGTGCCTCGGAAAGCACGTTAAGCCGTTGGTCCCGGCTGTCATTTGTAGATCTTTGACAGTCGTTAGGTAGTCAGAGGGCCAAAAAGTCTGACAACCAGTCTTACCAAGGGGTATCGTATTACCCGGTACTAACTGGGTTGTGGAGGTCAGATAGGCAGTTGCTCCATGTAAAATACTGGTATTCGGCTGCATCCGGTAAAACTGGAAGCTGACCCATGATTATAAATTCGTAAGTATTTCTGTTGCCTTTTCACGCCATAACAATTGAACGAATTCTATTGAACTTTGGTATACGGCTGGTCCATGACCTTAGTTTGGGCATAGAATACTTTTTAACCTGGTTGTTACGTCTCCGTGATGATTCCGAACTGAACGCTGGCGAAGCCGTAGGCAAAAAATAGTATGTATAAATCGTATTAGAATTCTAAAGACATATTTTTATGGCTATTTACAAAATAAACTGGCTAAATGTTTCCTTTACTTATTATTTTGTCTCTATTGTCAAATCTCTTTCCTTTCATATGTCCTTGCTTTGGCCTTATAAACCACTTACCAGTTATATTTGCTCACAAAATTGCTTTATAGTTATCGTTTTAACCAACTGTTGCGAGACTGTTCTGTCCCTGGTCGCTTACATCAAGGTGTATTCATTAGCAGTAATTTTGTTTTGGAGAAAGACACTTGAAAAATTTATTGAATTTCTCTCTCAAGAGTGAAGGCTCATTTTCATCCATCTGCATTTCAATGCAATCCTGATTGGACTCCTTGAAACCTAATAAAATTAATAATAAGCAGTTTTAATATTATGACCCATAAAAGGTTAATCCGATTCTAAAGCAGCCGCTAGCATATACTTAGCTCAAGATGCGGTTTAACTGTTATATTTATAAAATGCTTTTAAAAGGGTAAAAATAGTTTAATACTCATCAGTCAATCGTTTATCGGAAATCAATCTGACTTAAAATCTTTAACTTAATTTAAACAAGAATTTCACTAAAAACCCGACTACTGAATAAAATGTAGCCATAAATGTAGCCCATACCAGGGCGATAATAAGGAATCGATTGACACCATGTTCATCAAAATCTGATGAATAGTTTAGGACCTGCGGTGGAACATACGTAAATACAAACATATACATACAGATACTGCTAAAATCAGAACCCTTTGTTTTTCTTTTTTTTTTCGCATGGGAAATCATCAAATAACTCCTCCCGCTCTGGGCGGAGCAGGAGGGAGTGTCAGACTTTTACTGATTAAAACCCATCCATGTTCCTTCATCGCCCTTTGTGTTCCGGGGACGCGGTATCTCCTTCGAACTGTCCCGCAACCCCGGCAGGCATCGGTCCTTACGGACCCCTTCCTTTTTGCTGACTCTCTTTGAGGCGCGCGTGGAACACGAACGCGCCGTCGACACGGCCTGTCGTCATGAGACGGACGGACGGCGAGCTAGCCCATAGCCCACCGTCCACAGGCCCGATCAGAACCCTTCCTTCGGCTTCGCGCATTTAACTTTATGTAAGCAGTGATGCACAACCCAGGTCCAGACAACGTATTACAATGGTTTTCATTTTCAGCTGATTATCATATTTGTATGCATCATATTTTAATTTTTGGATCAACTTCTTGAATTTTAATATCTTACGCAATACAAAAAAGTTTTGGCACACAAAATACTGGTTCGAAAGTGGACGAATTTTTGGACAGCATTTTGGGTTGCAACCATTAGGTAACAAGTGCTAAGAATTTGGCTATCTAGATCGGACATAACCGAATATATTAAATTGCAAATTACTCAAAAATTACGATGTATGTTATAGTTCTAGTTATAATTAGAATTTCCGTTCGTGTTACAATGCTCTAATCATACCAAACTAAACAGCCGTACATCGAGAGGCCATACTAATGCCTTTCAAAAGGTAGTTTAATCAGATCATTGAATAAAATGCAAAAAACAGCGTCATAATAATTATCTTCCTTTTAGGTAACTTAAATACAAACTGATCAGGAGGGAATTGGAAACAGATTACTTAAAAACGATATAGAGTTTCATTTCTCATAATATGGCAGCTTCAGCACTCGAAGAGGAATGCAGTAAATGGGAATAATACCCAAGTTACTAATATCAATAGTCATAAAGAAATAAACCATTTTAGTCAAAATGTTAACGTGTTTGTATGGCGTATATCCCATAAAGCCCACATACAAAAAAAACGCATTTTTTTCTTTCCGAAATTTGATCTCAGAGAAGACAAAAGCGTCATAAAATATAATAAACTTATGCAGAAAATGTCAAAGATGAAATGAAGAAAGAATTCTCAGCCATGTGTGGTTGGTAGATACACAGTTCTCACAGGCAATGGGATATTGATGTGTTGTTGCGTGAGAATATGGGATGAGTTAGGACCGTACATTATAGTTGTATTACGGAATGACATAACGGGCCAATGTCGCCGGTCGGCCGACTAGGGGCAGCAAACGGCGACAGGTGCGCGCCGCGCTCGCGCATCTAATATGGCGCCACCTGCGTAGGTACAATACCGACACGGCCACTGACGGGCCACTCTCTAGTACAGACTATCGAGTTACATTATTTAAACATTAAGACTCAATCCACACCCAAGCTATTTTATGTAAGTATCTTAAATGAGTTTTTAATTTGCAATTAAGATTATCTATGTACAATTACCTAATTTAGAAAAAAATGCATTTTTTTATAAACTCATTAATGAAATAATCAAAATGCAGGTTTACTACCTTGGAAAATAAATCTTATTTCACTTTCGGGTGGAAAGGAAGATCGTTCTTTAACCGTAAATGATAAAATTTTCTACTTTACAACGGCTACAAATAATCAAGTAATAAAATACAAGCGTGCGTGTTTCGTGTATAAAATATCCGACTTTAAGGAAAAAAAAGCAAAAAAAATAATGTAACGTTCCGATGTTGTTTTTAAACCGATTTCAATAATGGATGGGTTTGAAGAGAAGACGGACAGATCAACAATATAACGAACATAGCAAAATAAGTGGTATCTATTTCGAAACGAAGTAAAAAACGTCTTGATCCGCTGCTGATTACAATTACCGCTCGGTGGGAATATATTGCATTAAGAACAAAGGGGCCTTGAAGGAGGCGCTACGCTCGGGTGCAACCTCGTCTACTCATGCTGTGCCTTTGTTGCTATTCTCACTATCCTTCTCAACAATAACCCACGCGAATAATTAATGCAATAGGCCGAGGGCTAATGAACTGCAACTATTGTGAATTTTATTATTTTTATTCACAAACTAACTGGCCACGGTTTCTGTTAGCTAAGGCTACTCTGTTACAAAACAATGTTTACGTATAAATTGTGCATTTCGTATTACAATATAATTGTAGCAGTTGAAACACCCTTCCATTACTTACTATACACCGACGTGAGTATTAAGTCTGGGAATTTGAAAACAATTGCAGACACTTTCTGTTTCAGGCTTCTTAATTATAGTACTTGTTCATGATCCATCTATGTTGAAAAGTCTCCCAAACCGTTAGCAAACTGATTTAAAAAACGTGCGTGAAAAAAATATGAACGTGCGAAAAAATCTACATTAGACTGTTGAACGTATAGTCTGACTGTGGAACGTATAGTCCATATAAAAATCCCTCTCTGGACATGGCATTACATATATTGTAATATCAACCCTACCCGTTTTTACTAACACTACACCTAAATAGGTGTCTTTGAAGTTTACACGTATCTGAACTTTTTTGAGCGTATACCAGTATAACCTCTAGTGCCTTCAATCTTACGACTAATATCCTTTTTTTTTTCTAGATAAATGTTCCCAGGTTGCAAAATTAATTGGTTGGTGATTAAAGTGCTAATCAGAATAAATGGTACCCGCGACATCGCTACCAGCTACATCAATAGTTTTGTTTTAGTAACTAATAACGACTTTAGCATTGACTTATAACACTGTTCTATCTTCTCAGACATCTAAGTAAGTAATTAGACGTCTATAAATAACTTATTCTGCCAAATTGTTTAACATTAATCTAAGTTAAAATATAGATACTCGTAAGTAATTTTAGAGATATTCTCTACAAAATATGATGACAAGAGATGAAGAGAAGGATAAACACAGGGCAATTATTAAATTGAAGGTCGCAATCTAGAAGTAATGTTATGAATGTGTGGAGGGACGGGTAGAGCGTCTACAGTAAACTTATACAGATTAGATCTGAATGATCAATATTTAAAAAGTCCTCGCTCTCCCATTCCAACGCCCACTTCCACGTTTCGAACCTAGAAACACGAAATTGGACACTGGACAACCAGTGGTATCCTGAAGTAGATCAGGAATAATAAGTATTTCACACAAGTGCCTTTAGTGTGATTTTAAATTCCAATGGGATAGGAAATATAGGGCAGTCATAGCGTCGCTGGCAAAGTGATTTAACAATATTAATTTAACAATATTCGATCCTTTGGGAGCTTATTCATAACGTTTGAGTCGTATGGGCAGTAAACATGCAAGACGTTGCTCAAAGTAATTGGCTGTGGTCTGAAATAAATTCTAGTCAAGAAATTCAAACCAACCAATTAAAGCCAGCATATGCGAATATTGGCGTGAAGTTGCAATAAATTGTGAAGACGGTCTTGCACGCAAGGCATAGTCTATTATAGTTTAGGAATATATTATATATATCCCCATGGTAACACTCTAAAGTCTAGAGTCTATACTTGTCTTAAAACAATGCAAAAAATGTCCCTAGACAAGAAATAGTTTCCAAACACGTCGGTACAATAGGTAACACGAGAAGAGAAAACGTACCTATAGTCCTGCTTTGTTGTCTAATTATTCATTTATGGTAAAGTATGACGAAGGCTAACGACCACGTCATTTGTGTCACAGTGATTTTAATTGCCAAATCGAATTCCCTTGACTTTTTCCATTAATGAAAGATGTTGGTTTTAAAATGGCGATTACAAAGATGGCAGAAAGTTTTCAAGCGGAAAAAGTTAGACAAACTTAACAAGTCCACATTTTTTTATTGAACGAGTTGATCAATGCAATGATATGACAGTTCGTGCACAAGTAGACAAACAAAGTACAGGCAGAAGACTCTTTATTTGAAGAATGAAAGTTGCATACCGTTTCCGAGATTGTTATCATCTCTAACGTCATGAGTCCATGTTACTTGAAAATAAATGTTTTATTATTTTATTATAAAACCAACTTGACTCTAGAAAACTTCCACTTGAAAAAATACGTGCTTAAATAATTCTCAGTCAAACCACAGATTTTTAGAGACCACAAATATTAGCTATCTGAACGTTTAAGAGGAAGTCCGGTTTGACCAGTAAAGTTAATCACTGTGAAACCTGACACGATTTCTTGGCCGAACTAAAGTTAAAAGCAGAGATGGTTATGGTAATGAACCATGAATACACGCGATTTCGAAGATCTAAATAGAATAAATAAATTGGGAAGACAAGGTCGAAATATGTACCTAATTGACCATGAGCTTTGTGACCGGCACCCAGATATGTGAAGAATGGGCAGCAGTGCCAAAAAGCCAATTGAGGATTAAAGTCTGGCAAAAGTAGAGGGAGCGAAGCATTTAAATAAACTTTGGAAAAAAAACAGGACTTAAAACGCAACCAAAATAAAGTCTTAATAAATAAGCCAACCACTTTCAGGCTTCATAATAAACAAGATATTTTTAAAAAAGTAGTTTAACATGAAATAAGGATATAAAATGGATGGATGGGTGTTATTTCCTTATTGATTCTCTCAAAAGAAAATCAACGTAAGTAAACAAAGTAATAAGGCTACTTCAATATTCAGATAGAAGTCGTGCAGGCGTACTCCTATAAAACATTGCAGGCAAGTTAGACTTTGTTGTACCATTCCAGTTTCGTATTATATCAGCCGATTGCATCACCGCAGCTATGGAAAATCAGCTTATCCTTACATGGAAAAATGTGCACAGGGCTTATACAATCGAGGAACTGTTATTTAAGATGAGAATCTGACTCTCTTTGCATATGCGTAGGATAAGTAGAGCTTGTAAATTAATACTATCCAACTCAAAGGAGATGGCCAAAAATTGTATGAGCCGCTCCCCGGAATGTACATATTTACATTCAATCTATTTCATTAAAGATGTTCTAAAAATAAAAAGGTGCATTTTGCTCAGCAGTCATTGACAAAAGTTAGAAAAGTTTAAAGAAGTTCTTTGCATACTAATCCATTACTTCACATGTTGCTCATCACACATTGAATCATCATACTACTTAGGTGCTATCATTATAAAAAATGTTTCGGTTTTTTATCTGTATGTTAGGTCACCGCGCAAAAACTCTTGGAAACATCATGAGAGGACTTTCGCTGTTCGAAAGTTTCGGGTTCAACTTTTGGTCTTAGTGATCTTTATGCAATATGTAAAGTGAGGTTCAATTACAAAATTGAAACATCAATCAATCAAAGCGAAGTTTAGACGAAGTATTTCTTATTTATCATTACAGCCAGATGGTGCCGTGCTCGTGGCAGATCTCATAGAAGACGGTGGGCTAAGCTGGACAAGATCACCGACTAGTGATCCACATTGGCCCTGGATCGAAACAACTGAAAGTCGTGAGGAGGAGCCTTTGCCCAGCAGTGGGATGACGCAGGTCAGAATCTTATTTTGCCGAATTATCATTCGGCAGTTGCGTAAAGTCATGCCCTAAAGGTCGGTGATCTTTCTTGCTCCTTCTGGTGGTATACATGTCCTTGTAGATGGCAGTCACTATGCAACAGATTCCAAACCACAAAGGAAGCCGGTCTAATGATTAGTTTAGAAATAGCAACTTACTTTTTTACCCGTACCAAATTATATGCTAAAGTCATTATCTGCCTTCATACATGATTTCCTTGGAAACATCCGTAGGCAGATTGTAAGGAAATTAGCATGTCATGAAGTTGTAGAAATTAATAGATTTCTGTTGGGATTTTTTATGACTAAGTTCGAATTCGTTTAAGGATCTTCTAGAAATTGAGAAGGTTTACTTTTTTGTACTGTAGTTTTGAACTGCAGGGCACAAAACTTCCTGCTTTCCACTTATCATCATTTACAACTTCAAAAGACAAGTATTTTTAAAGGAGTCTAGATCATCCCATCATCTCCGTCTGGTTCTATGACTATTTTGCAAACTGCATAAATGTAGGCACGAGCATACCGTACGTGTGACCATGGCAGCTTTCGAAATGATTTCATTTAGTACTGTTGAGGAAAGATTGGTGTCTTTTTAACTCAGTTTGAATGATATATTTTTTTTCTAAATGTCGCGGTTTGTTAAAAAGTATCATGAAGTCAACAATTAATTAGGTATATGATTGCAAAGCAGGTTCTACTCTTATTCCAATGTCTGGTACGTTGCATTTTTATTACTTTGTATAAGTTGGTAACCCTATGCGTGCTTCCACGTAAGAGCACTAAACCGTGTTGCAGTGAAACTATCTGGTTTTGCAATCCTTACAGTCACCAATAAGTTCCGATGTAGAATGCATTTATGTAACAACCCCATTTTAAAAGCTTGTGATACGCTTTGTGAATTTAATTTAAATATTACCAAGAAGTTGGTAGTTACGGGTGTTCCTAGAATAACTTGTCAAGACATTTACATAGCATTCTTTCCACCTGTGGAAAAAGCAATTTGGACAGGTTTAGTATTATCACCGTTTTAAAGATTTTTTAACTATTTGCGAGCATGTGTATTATATATGATTTGTGTCGTTTGATTTGATTAAATAACAGTTAATCGAACAAATGAAAACGTATGCCCATTAGTCTTATAAAATTTTAATGAGAGAAAAAGAGCTGCGAGTTCCTCGTTAATTATATAAACTATGAACAATACAACTGAAGTAGGCAAGTGAACGTTTCACAGAGGTGAACACGAGCGAGTTAAATGAATGTTAAGTTATTGGAATGAGATCAAAGTAGAGTGTACGTAGAACGCGAGCGCGGTCGCGGGGTCGAGTCAAGTCGTGCGAAGTTGCGCTTGCGACAGTGCAGGGTGCATCGCCCAGTCGTGTAGGGCGACTGTCCAGTGACATGAGACCAACCTTGAGATCATCGGTTAGTGCGGGAGCTGTGGTGTACGGGGCTCATTCCTCCCGGTTGATGCGATCCGCCTTCCCTCGCCGGTAGGCGAACAGCCGTTAGGCAACTCTGAGGAACTCGCCGCACAGCGTAGACAGTAATACTTGTTAGCGGTACACTTTTATGTTGTACAGCTAAAAACACACCATCACTTAGCACTACACCTACACTCCAAGGGTCGGAGTTAACTGTTCGTTTAACGGGCACTCGTACGACTAATGAAGTAGCGACAACGCCGGTCGATGTTAGGACGTACGACCGAGATGTTGGTCGAACAATGACTGAACGCCAAGTCGCAGGCTGCGGCGCCCGCGCAGGTTGCGCGGCTCCCCTCGCCCCGCGCCCCGCGTTCCGCCCCGCGCCCGCTGCAACCTTACTCTGGAACGCGTTCCCAGTGGCCGAGCTTTTGCAGCCCTGCTCTATCTACACCGTATACTAAGGCTGCAAGGGCGATAAAGCGAGCACCAAACCCGTTCGCCCACTATTGCAAAAAGACAGGCACCCATGTAGCCCTCCGCCAGAAAGGTCGACGATTAGAATACAAGGGCACAGAAATAATTTTGACTAAATTTTCATAACCTGCCGTTTGGATTTTGTTAGCTACTATATGAAATAAGAAAACCTGTCGCAAATTACCTATTTTTGAACATTTCTTACTGTGAAAGTACCTATCATCTAGTATGAATGATTAAGGTTCAACATGATTACATCAGAAAAGCTCAAAGCGGTTTGCCTCAGACCATTAGCTCTACACAGTACGGGGGCCCTTAACGGCGCTCACATAAAGTGTGTATAAATTCAATCACAGCATACATTCCTGCTAAGTCTATCTAAGAGATATAAAAAGTGTGGCTTCTGTGTGGCTATTAACATCCTCGTCGCGTCAGAAGGCGGGCTGGCTCGGAGCGCGGCGCGGAGCTCAATAAACGATCTTCGTTTTTTTCCCATCACCAATTACATCTATTTTTATAGGTCCATTGAAAAACACAATCGCAGTAATAGCTCTACAATTCGATTGTCCGGAGAATACGCCTCTGGTGATGTTATTCAAAGGCACTCGATAAAAGCAAAATTGAATACAAAATAACGTAAGCGTAGGTAATATGTCATTACATTGAAACAAAAAGACAGACTTCAGAGACGCGGCTCTGTACCTGCCGGCTGTTTTCACTTTTGCATAGATTGTTGCAATTACTCATCCATTATTTTTTTTTACATTAATTGAATAAACCACAGATAATTGAGACGAAGAATCACCTGCAGTTAATACAATATGACATAGTTCAGTAAAACTTTTAATTACTTTGGCATTTTCCTGTATCGAGAAACGTGGCAATAATATAAGAACAGTTAAGATAATTCCAGCGTAAAAATATGATTCTAAAATCGTAGAGTAACAGTAATACTTTTATCAGATGAGCTAGTTGTCTTATTACACAAATTTCATGTTTAAAGCATTTCGTATAGCACTTATAACAGTATGGTCGAGTATGGTGAACAATTTTTGTAGTACATTTTATTTGACCCATATATTAGACATCAACGCGCGCAATTCCCGTGTTTATTTTTACGTCGCGTTCGTGAGCAAGATTGAAAATGTATTTCCACTTCTTTGGGGAAGTTTTGTAAATGATGCCTTCAAAATACCAAGAACTCTTTACTTGTAGTAGTAGAAACTATGAGTGACGTGATACTGGATGATAGGAAACATTGTTTAAATCTAATACTCTGTTAGGTTTTCTCTCTGTGTTTATTAGCATTGCATTCCTAGATTTTTTTTCCAGTTGAATGTTATTTTTGTTCTGAACGAGAATTATATTTCCATTTATTGTAAAACATGAATTAATGCTTCTACATTAATTTAATCAAGAATGTTCGTACGATGATGTCAGAATTTTTTTCGACTTCTTCAACTTGAAAACGTCGTGTTTGTAGCACAACCAAAAGATCGTTCTAAAACGTCTGTTATTAATGCTTGGGCTGACAGGATCATAATTAACATTTGAAAATATCGAATCAAATGTCTGTGTTGGAATTATATCATGATTTTGCTGCAACACTTCAAACCAGTTTTTATAACGAACTAGATGTCTTGGTTTTACAGTTTTACAGAATGTCTTGACCTTTTTCGCAATATTTTTTAAAAAACATTTTCCTTCTAGTGTTACTTACAACATTTTGGTTAGAGTTATGAATGAAGGGTAATTCCCGGGTATAAAAATTATATTATACGTGTTATTTTTTTTTTTTTTTTTGTACAATTAAGGCGTGCAACAGCATTTCATGAATTTATTTAGTGGTCATGAAAGATAGTATTCGTTCTATATAGTTTTATAGTCTAACTATAATAATAATAAAATTATACATTAATGCACAAACACTGGTGTTACAGACCAGTTGGCTAACGAATTCCAGATAAATAAAAGAAGTTGATCGAAAAGTTTTAATCGGAAAATTGCGACTGCTATGCATGAGGTCCGGGGTACGATTCCCAAGTCGAGCATTGGGTTTTTCCATTAGGAATTTCTCATTAATAATAATAATATTCTTTATTTTTCGGACAATAGTGATCCATTGTGTTAGTAAGCAAACAAAATAACTTATTTCTAGTGTTAGTAGCTGAGATACAATAGAGGAGACAGAGTAAATAGCCACCACGGAATCTAGAGTATTGCCTGGTTACTGGCAATAGGCTCGACTTCCTATAACATGGGACCTAAACATAACTGGCCTAATGTGAGGTGGTGTTATGTCAGTTCTGCATTTTTTTTATTGAAATATGCAAGATGCAAACATCCTTAGATTGCTTAGATTTGATCATTCTGACACAACCTCAAGAACTAGAAAATTTGATCAGTGACGAATCCGGTTTTTAGTAAACTAATTTAATGTAAATTGGTATAAAATTTAAATTATTTCTACTCATTGAATTATAATCTAGTATCTTGAATACAATTGGCCAGAATAAAAATATAACACTTATTATTTATTTATTCAGAAACACATTTTAAGCTTACACTTTTTTACCAAAACTCCTAAAATTTATACATATAATAAATCTGTAGAAAAGTCATTTTTGTACATTGAAGAAATTGAAACAAAAAATAGCCAGCGTGTGAAAAGATAAGTAACAGAACCCATTTCCATCATTTTTGAAATTTTTGTCTGTTTGTCTGTTTGTCTGTTTGTCTGTTTGTCTGTTTGTTTGTGCGCACATCACGTAAAATCTACGAATTCAATGCTGACAATGTTTATACATATAAATTGTGTGTAACTTGGGGTATGATTTAGTGTTTGTTTCATTGAAATCGGTTAATTCTATCAAAAGATATATGAACTTAAAGTTTTCAAGAAGAACTAATCATCAAATGTAAGATACATACGTGCAGCGACATCTGTTGAACTAAAATGATACCAATGACTAAAAATGTGCTCACCACAGTCATAACTTTTAAATCGACTGACCAGCTTTAAAAAAATTTTATAGCATAGGTAATATACTTTAGCAGTTTAACATTTTGGTCGATAGACGGCGTTGTTTATTTCACTCCATTTTCTGAATTGAATGACCCTCGCCCGTGTCAGTTGCCTATTTTTTGTTTTTTTTTTTTCGGATGGGAAATCATCAAATGACTCCTCCTGCTCTGGGTGGAGCAGGAGGGAGTGTCAGACTTTTACTGACTAAAACCCAGCCATGTTCCTTCATCGCCCTTTTGTTCCGGGGCCACGGTATCTCTTTCGAACAGTCCCGCAACCCCGGCAGACATCGGTCCTTGCGGATCGGCCCTTCCTTTTTGCTGACTCTCTTTTAGGCGCGCGTGGAACACGAACGCGCCGTCGACACGGCCTGTCGTCATGAGACGAACGGACGGCGAGCTAGCCCATAGCCCACCGTCCACAGGCCCGCGCCTACGGTGGCCGGGGGCCACGTGGTTGCCCCGGAAGCCCGGGGCCTCTGCCACGGCGGCCGGGACGTTGAGAGGTTCTCTCCCTCTCACGTTCCGCCACCTCCTTCTCTAGCATTACTGCTTCGCAGAAGGAGGTGACGGCGTCCCATTCCGTCTCGCTCCGGACCATGGCTTGCACCAGGGCCGGACGCGAGAGGTCGCCGCCGCAAACGTGTAAATTGCCTCAAGATTGGTTTTTTAACCGACGAAACAAAAAAAGGCAGTTCTCAATTCGACGCGTATTTTTTTTATATATGACCACGGATAACTTTTACAGAGAAGTCCATACATGGTCCTTTTGTTTGTAAAAAGCGTACTGTACATCTCAAAGTTGGTCCCATTTATAATTGAAAAATCGTGTTTGGGCTAATTTCTTGCACCTTTGATGAGATTTTTCGACCTAGCTGGAGTATGACTGTCATCGAGTGTCTAAGGATGAAGGAGGTGGCGGAACGTGAGAGGGAGAGAACCTCTAAACGTCCCGGCCGCCGCGGGAGACGCCCCGGGCGTCCGGGGCCACCACGTGGCCCCCGGCCACCGTACGCGCGGGCCTGTGGACGGTGGGCTATGGGCTAGCTCGCCATCCGTCTGTCTCATGACGACAGGCCGTGTCGACGGCACGTTCGTGTTCGACGCGCGCCTCAAAGAGAGTCAGCAATAGGAAGGGGTCCGCAAGGGCCGATGCCTGCCGGGGTTGCGGGACTGTTCTAAAGAGATACCGTGGCCCCGGAACACAAAGGGCGATGAAGGAACATGGATGGGTTTAGTCAGTAAAAGTATGACACTGCCTCCTGGTCCGCCCAGAGCGGGAGGAGTCATTTGATGATTTCCTATCCGAAAAAAAAAGGCTGTCGAGGTAAGCCCTTTTTTGGAAAAACATAAGTAGATTATTTTAGCGATTAATGCAAATATATCGAAGAAATTAAATTGTTACCCACTTGGATCTACGTAGGTATATATCTACTAATATTATAAAGCTAAAGAGATTTTGGTTGGTTGAACGCGCTAATTACAGGAAAACTTTTAGTGTTGAATAGTTATCGAGGATGGCTATAGGTTATCTAACATCACGCTATAATTAAAAGGAGCGGAGCATCAATGATAAATCTTGCAAAAACAAGGAAAATTTATTTCTTTCGAGAGCTTCCTTTGCGGGCGCTGCATAAACGGTTAGAGTTGCGCAACAATCATGTATTAGGGAATTGTTCGTTTTAAAGCGTTCTAAAAAAAACCGCGATAGCATTATGTCTATCTTTCAAGGTTGACTCCACTCTCTCTAACCCTCTCTCTCTCATGTGACGCAGACGAAGTTGCGTGGGTCAGCTAGTCTAACATAAAATCATATTACTGTGTCAAATAGCATCTTATGATCACTACAATTATTCCAGTTTCCAAAGAATCTTACTGCAATATAAGTGAAGAACAATACCGTAGATCTCAAAAGATTATTTATTTAGTACCCTTATTGAGAAGGTCATCTGACGCGGAACACAGATAGTATTGATTTATCGGTACCTTCGTATGTAACATGCAATTCGTGAGACTGTATCAAACGGGAGGTCTCTCGGAACACGAGGTATCGGAACATCGCAGATCTTCACCGCACTGATAATAGAACTAAATATTTCTCAAGGGCTGCTAAAACATTGAAAAGCTTTTAGGTTGCATTTTCAAAACAACATGAGCTTTTATTAGATCTCGATGAAATGCGTACAGTCGAAGACCACAATAGTATATTTTTAGGTTCATTTAAGCAATTTAAGCCGTGTGGTATCCGGCAGAGTAGAATAGAAACAACCCATTACACTCACGGGTGTCGTATAAGGCGACTAATGTCTGAGGCAGAAGACCTTGCGCAGACGTGGACTCCGTAGACCTGTGAATGGGCAGCAGCGTTTTCTGTTAGTCTTGCATCACTGCGATCTCCAATCCGCCTGCCAAGCGTGGAGATTACGCCATATTCCAGCCATCATGGGAGAGGCTTATGTCCAACGTTATGGGCTGTTGTTGTTGTTGTTGTTGAAGCAATTTAAGTGTCTTAGTGGTAAGTACCTACAGACGATATTTTCAAGCCTTCTTTCAGTAATGGAAGGTCACATACTACACAATTCCATGGCAATTATTACCAGCCTCTTTTTCCAAACCTGGCGAATACTAATGATTACACAAACTTTGAACCAATGAAATTAAACCTTTATCGGTTCCCACTTTAATTAAGAACATCACAAACTCTCCATTCATCTTTACCTTTGATTGAAACCACATATTTTTGTGATTTGATATTTCCATGATCCCCTGCTCCGACTGATAATCTGTAAACTGATACATACTCGTATCTTGTAGAAAACAAGAATAGTTTGCTTGGAATGCGTCGGTACTCGAGCGCGCAGCCATCGCCACTCTACACTGTCATTCTTACAGCACGGGTGAACCATCATTTCCTGTTGTATTGCCGCAATCGAGTTAATTGTTTCAAGAGGTAATTGGCTTCTTAGAGAAATATCTTTACAACCTATAAACCCGAGTGATATGCGGAGTGATTTTGTAAACCAGCGATATCTGTTATGTATCTAACTAAACGTTACTTATGTACCGACAATTAACTTTGTAACGGCACGAACATGCGATATTGCTACATTTTTAAAAATAGATTTACTTCGAGGATGACTTCAGCTATTCTCGATTCTGCCAAAGAGTTTGAATTTAACAGGAATATTGAAAACCTGCTTTGTTTTCAGTACGTGCTTTTTCTCTTACATGTATAGAAACAGAAAGCTTTCGAAAAATCTGACGTTAATGAACTCTATAATTACCCGCCTAGGTCATAATTATGTTCGGTCTTACACTTGGTGCAAACTAAACCGTTCTTGATTCTAATTCCCAGCGACTTGAATGTTGTAGTCATTTTCCACGGCGTAGCGGCGGCGGCGTGCGGCGTAGCGGTGACCGCGCGGATAACGGTCGCCGAGGTACTCACACTCTGAGGGCAGACACCGACTCCCAACTACATATTTACGCCGAATCTCGACAATAGTTGGTATACAAGTCGTTATTATCATAACCCGCGTCAGTGTCACGGTCGGCTCAGCATCGCAATCGTGGCCCGCCATCGCACAAGGTTGCATCGCATACGTGTCCGCAGTTCCGCACGTAACGTTATGCCATGTCGTTGTAATACACCGCAATCATATGATTTCCAGCTGCAACTGTAGTTCATAATAGAACCGTTTTGTACCATAACGAACTCAGCTTTAGTTTCCTTAGCGTTTATAAAGTGTAACGGCGATAAGATTCATTTATTTGACAGGATAAGTTGTTACTACTTTGGTGAACTTGAAAAGTTTTCTATAAAGGTGATAAAATAATTCCTAATCATGATGCATAAAACGGGTTTATCTAAATCACACCTAAAGCCAAATCATTCCTGAGCTTTACTTTGAAATCCGGTTGCTAAAACATGTGTAAATACCATGTTCTCTGCTGAGTATATTATGGTAATATGTACTCAAATAGGTTTTTATAAAATATTTTTCGGTTGGCCAAACAAACATTGGCACTTACATTTGTGTACTACCTAAAGTTATTTTATACGATTGTTGACGCTGAAGCCCATAAAATGCTTTTTGATAGCTTGTGTTCGACCACGTAATTTATCGAAAGCTTTTCTTTCAATTAGATTTTTTGTTTTTTCTTTTAGATTTAGATTTTTACCTTATCATATTTACTGTATGTACCTACCTAGATTATAAGTGAATGATGTGGTCTCCTATAATTGGAAGCGCACACTTGTATTTGTCCCTGATCTATGTTTACTTGCATGTAATTGTGTAGTTTCTGTTGGAGATCCAATAAATAAATAAATTGTATGTTATTATTATTATTATCTATATAAATAAAAACAAAAGGCCTGACTGACTGACTGACTCATCAACGCCCAGCCCAAACCCTTGGACCTAGAAAGCTGAAATTTTGCACAGAAGTTTCCTTTATAATGTAGACAAGGAATAAGGAAGGATTTTTAGAAATTCAACCCCTAAGGGAGTTAAACAGGGGATGGAAGTTTGTATGAAAGTCCGTCAGTTTTAAAGTTAGGATCTTTAAATGTTGTGTTTAGGCTGACAATTAGAAATTAATTTATACGTGCCTCAGCGTTTTTGATAATTTCACCCCCAAAGGGTTAAAAAGGGGGATGAAGTTGTATATGGAAAATCGACAGTTTTAAAGTTAGGATCTTCAAATTTTGTGTTTAGGCTGATGATTAAAAATTAATTGATACATGTCTCAGCGTTTTTCATAATTCTACCCCCAAAGGGTTAAAAAGGGGATGAAGCTGTTGTGTATGAAAGTCCGTCGGTTTTAAAGTTAGGATCTTCAAATTTTGTGTTAAGGCTGATGATTAAAAATTAATTGATACATGTCTCAGCGTTTTTCATAATTCTACCCCCAAAGGGTTAAAAAGGGGATGAAGCTGTTGTGTATGAAAGTCCGTCGGTTTTAAAGTTATTATCTTCAAATTTTGTGTTTAGGCTGATGATTAAAAATTAATTGATACGTGTCTCAGCGTTTTTCATAATACCACCCCCGAAGGGTTAAAAAGGAGAATGAAGTTGTTAATGGAAAGTTCTTAATTTTCGAAGTAAAACTCACAAAATGTATTATCTGGGCTTATGGTTGGAAGCTAACGCAACGGTGTTTTTAAAAATTTCAACCGCTAAGGGGGTGAAAGATGAAAAGGGGGCTTTGTCTATACAAATAAATAAAATTGAAGTGTCTGTTTGTAATATTAAAACAACCGCATTTTACTACATGCATATGAATGTATATCTAAATATATAAAAGAAGAAACTGACTGACTGACTGATTGACTGACTGACTGACTGACTGACTGACTGACTGACTGACTCATCTATCAACGCACAGCCCAAACCGCTGGGTCTACAGATTCCAAATTTGGCAAGTAGGTTCCTTATGTGGTCTAGGGGTGCACTAAGAAAGGATTTTTCAAAATTCATCCCCTAAAGGGGTTAAACGGGGCTCCAAAGTTTGTATGGGGAAACAAGATTAGTTAGACTATTTTATTCGAAACTTCACAGGAGTGCTCCTATTGATAAATGAGTAGAAACAGGTTTCAGGTTTTTTCAGAATTCAACCCCTAAGAGGGGGAAATGGGGTGGCAAAGTATAAAAATCAATGCAAAGCCCAAACCACTGAGTCTAGAAATTCCAAATTTGGCAAGTAGGTTCCTTATGTGGTCAAGGGTTGCACTAAGAAAGGATTTTTCAAAATTCACCCCCTAAGGGGGTTAAACGGGAATCCAAAGTTTGAATGGGTAAAACAAGATTAGTTAGACTATTTTATTCGAAACTTCACAGGAGTGCTCCTATTGATAAATGAGTAGAAACGGGTTTCAGGTTTTTTTTAGAATTCAACCCCTAAGAGGGGGAAATGGGGTGGCAAAGTATAAAAATCAATGCACAGCTTAAACCGCTGAGTCTAGAGATTCCAAATTTGGCACAAAGGTTCTTTATGAGGTTTAGGGGTGCATTAAGAAAAGATTTTTCAAAATTCACCCCCTTAGGGGTTGGAACGGGAGTCCAAAGATTACGTGGGGAAATAAGATTAGTTAGACTACTTTATTCGAAACTTAACAGGAGTACTCCTATCGATAAATGAGTTAACGTTTGTGTTTCAGTTTTTTTTCAGAATTCAACCCCTAAAGGGGGAAATTGGGTAACAAAGCCTGAAATTCAATATAGGTATTGTTTTTATGGTGAATTGGGTCGGGTGTATTACAAAAACAACGATTTTAAGATTTAATGTGGCAGACCTGAAATACTACCATTCCCTGTTGGGGTGCGATGGGGTTGAAATGTCTAAAAATCACTATGGGTGTCGATACCGAGATTATCAGGGGTGCTGATTACGAAAATGGCATTTATTTTGAGATCCAGATGATAATGATTGTGATTACGATGATGATGATTGTGATAATGACGACGATGATTGTGATGACGATGATTTTGATTACGATGATAATGATTGTGATTACGATGATGATGATTGGGATAATGATGATTGTGATAACGATGATAATGATTGTGATTACAATGATAATAAGTGTGATAACGATGATGGTGATTGTGATAGTGATTGTGATTGTAATGGTGATTGTGACAGTGACGGTGATTGTGATAGTGTCGGTGATTTTGATGGTGATAGCGATGGTTGTGATAGCGATGGTTGTGATTAAGATGATACTGATTGTGATTACGATGATAATGATTGTGATAACGATGATGGTGATTGTGATAGTGATTTTGATGGTGATTGTGATGGTGATGCTGATTGTGAAAGTGGCAGTGATTGTGATGGTGATAGCGATGGTGATTGTGATTGTGATTGTGACGGTGATGGTGATTGTAATAATGATGTAGATTATTGTGATTACTATGATAAAGATTGTGATAACGAGGGTAGTGATTGTGATGGTGATTATGATGGTGATGGTGATTGTGATGGTGATGGTGATTGTGATTTTGATTGTGATAGTGTTGGTGATTGTGATAATGATGGTGATTGTGATAATGATTGTGGTTGAGATAGTGATGGCGATTGTGATCATGATGATTGTAATTACGATTATAATGATTGTGATGACGAGGATGGATATTGTGATGATGATGATTGTGAATATGATGATAATGGTTGTGATTACGATGATAGTGATTGTGATAATGATGATAGCGATTGTGATTACGATGATAATGATTGTGATAACGATGATGGTGATTGTGATGGTGATTGTGATGGTGATTGTGATGGTGATTGTGATGGTGATTGTGATGGTGATGGTTATTGTGATGGTGATTGTGATGGTGATTGTGATGGTGATTGTGATGGTGATAGCGATGGTGATAGCGATGGTGATAGCGATGGTAATAGCGATGGTGATTGTGATGGTGATTGTGATGGTGATTGTGATGGTGATTGTGATGGTGATTGTGATGGTGATTGTGATGGTGATTGTGATGGTGATGGTGATTGTGATGGTGATTGTGATGGTGATTGTGATTGTGATACTGATTTTGATGGTGATTGTGATGGTGATGATGATTGTGATATTTATTCTGAGAGTGGTGATGATTGTGATGGTGATAGCGATAGTGATTGTGATGGTGATTGTGGTGATGATTGTGATGGTGATTGTGATGGTGATTTTGATGGTGATTGTGATGGTGATTGTGATAGTGATTGTGATGGTGATTGTGATGGTGATTGTGATGGTGATTGTGATGGTGATGGTGATTGTGATGATGATGGTGATTGTGGTGGTGATTGAGATAGTGAAGGTGAGTGTGATAATAACTGTGATTACGATGATAATTATTGTGATAACGATGATGGTGATTGTGATAGTTATTTTGATGGTGATTGTGATGGTGATGGTGATTATGATAGTGATTGTGATAGCGATAGTGATGGGGATTGTGATGGTGATTGTGATGGTGATTGTGATGGTGATTGCGATGGTGATTGTGATGGTGATTGTGATGGTGATTGTGATGGTGATTGTGATAGTTATTTTGATGGTGATTGTGATGGTGATGGTGATTGTGATAGTGATTGTAATAGCGATAGTGATGGGGATTGTGACAGTGATGGTGATTGTGATTGTGATGGTGATTGTGATTGTTATGGTGATTGTGATAGTGATGGTGATTGTGATTATTATGGTGATTGTGTTGGTGATTGTGATAGTGATGGTGATGGTGATGGTGATGGTGAGTGTGATAATGACTGTGATTACGATGATAATTATTGTGATAACGATGATGGTGATTGTGATAGTTATTTTGATGGTAATTGTGACGGTGATGGTGATTGTGATAGTGATTGTGATAGCGATAGTGATGGGGATTGTGATGGTGATTGTGATGGTGATTGTGATTGTGATGGTGATTGTGATGGTGATTGTGATGGTGATTGTGATAGTTATTTTGATGGTGATTGTGATGGTGATTGTGATAGTGATTGTGATAACGATAGTGATGGGGATTGTGATTGTGATGGTGATGGTGATTGTGATTGCGATTGTGATTGTTATGGTGATTGTGATGGTGATTATGATAATGATTGTGGTAATTATGGTGGTGGTGTTAATGATGATAATTGGTGATAATGATGGTGACTGTGATAGTGATGGTGATGGGGATTGTGATGGTGATTGTGATAGTGATAGTGATGGTGATTGTGATAATGATGGCGATTGTGATAGTGATGGTGATTGTGATAATAAAAATTGTGATGATTAAGAAATGTGGCACATAGATAGTTTATAACCTGGATTAACATGGAGGACACTATTATCCCTTTAGTATGATCCAGTGGGACAGTTACCGAACTTCACGCGGGCGAAGCCGCGGGCAACAGCTAGTTTTACATATAATAAAACAGTAACAAAACTGTGTCTGTACATTGAATATACTAAAAAAGAAATAATTGAGGGGGGTTTAGAAACAGTAATAGAGCACGAATCCAAAAAAAAAAACTGTCTGTACACGCTAATCTTCGGAACTACTGGACGGATTTGATTTTTTTTTTTATTGTATAGGTATTAAGTCTGGGCAACATATAAGTTATAATTAATCTTGGAAACTTGAACACCTGATGCAGAACCGCAACAGACCAGCTAAACTGTAAGAGATACAAAAATGGTACCATAGTAAAAATTGTTCCACGTGATGAGTTTTTCTGCCGAGAGAATAAATTTGAAGATCTGGAACACCTGATGTGGAACTCCAAGAGCCCAGCTACACTATAACATATATATATAGGAATGACGTCTTAGCAAAAGTTGTTCGGTCTAATGGGCACTTCCTGTTGACTTATAAAAATGTTTAGTCTAATGGGCATTTCCGGTTGACTTACTTATTTATTTATTTTATTTAGGACAACCAACAAAGCATACACCAAAAAAAAAAATGAAAGATCTGGAACGTCTCGAATCGTCTCGCGCATACCGTTGTTTTCCCGTCCCCGGGCTCTTAGAACTCGACATCAGACGTTTCAGATCTTCGATTTTGACGACCCCGTTGTCGCTGGCATAAGCAATAGGATCCGCGTACGAAGTCGCGGGCAGAAGCTAGTATTACCTATTTGCATAAGTCATCGATCAAAAAATTCGTGAAAACTCTCTGTCGAAGGAGCCTAATCAGTGTGCAAGTAGAATGTTACTCGAATATAGGCTTCCGCCATGATATTTGGGATTTTGAACAAATCAATTTTATCATTATTGTTTTTTTTATATACTGGTAATGTAGATATCTCCTTGGTACGATAAGTATTTAGTTTGCCTGCGAAAACAACTTTTACTGGCCGACTGTTTAAGTTGCCATATATGTAGAGTAGAGAGGGGTACTCCGAAAGATTTGGCACATGCGTTGTGGGTGTGATTTCGCCAGACGAGTGCAGCTTTCTCCGTAGGCAGTGTTGTAACCGCGCGAACGTCCTACTCCTGTCTGCACAAACAACTCGTCACGACGCGCGACGCGCTGTGACATTTTATCATTAGCAACCAAATATCAAGGCAGGCAACTTTTCACATATGTACTGGGCGTCTTTAAAGCCTCAACAACCGGATAATTCTATATTCGTTTAAAATGGTAAATAGCCTCTGATTCATTTTAACATATGGAGGTGTTATATGAAATAGGAAACTTGTCTATGGGTTTTCTCATTTAAGAGCTCTTTTAATATGGCGATCAGTGACTTTGTGAGTCAACAGTAATTTACACCAAATAAAAAATCGTGGTTACTAACCATTTCTTAAAATTGATTAGTTTGCCCAAATAAAGACTACACTGTCCACCTTAAAAGCTGTAGTAATATATCACGCAGCCAATCTCAGATCATTAAAGACTGTCCTGTCCAGTTTTGGGAACCAAAAAATATGGCATCGATTTAGAAAATAACTAGTAATCAAAACAGAATAAAGTAGATATTATATGGAAGAATATAATGGGGTGATCACTCAGATATTCTAAAACTATAAACTGTCGAGGTAACACTAAGGTCTAGGGCACGAGTTCCGGTTTGAAGCATGTTGATTTTTCTATGCATAAGTTCGTTCTGACATCATCGACAGATCATGATTGCGTGACTACGTGTGTACGTAGCAGCTTCCTCCAAATTGTATGCTCAGATTATTAACTAACTTTTCCCACGAAATCAAAAGTGCTGGTTTTATAGTTGCTGCACTATGTAGGTAATTAAGAGACTGGGGTAATCTGTACGAATTGCAAAAATGCTTTAAACATTGTGTAATACGTGCAGGGCCGTGGGCAGAGTCCTCGGCGCCCGCGTGGGTAGCGGGGAATGGCAGCAAGTGGCAGCAGTCACCAGGCGACACCTAAACCGTGTGTCCGTAGGTGTGGAGCGACACCGCAATCGAAAGCCTTGACAAACAACTCGTCATTACCAATCTACGCCCGATATACTGTTACTTCACTATGTCATTGCGCAGTTCTGTGAGTAATCGATCTTAAATACAACCATTCATAAATTCTTGTTTGTTACGTTTATGAATATGGAGACACATTTTTATGCAATTATTTATTGTTTATTAATAGAACGCATATAATATCAGTTCCTACTGATTGCCATAAATTGTTTCTTGATACATACGAAACCAAGATCTTATGGTTGTCTGCCGAAAATCTTTTCAAAACTAAGAGCTGATCTTTGACCTTTAAATGAAAACCAACAAAAAAGAGGCGGATACACTGTTTTTATTTCCAATATACGTATAAAACTCTCACGGTTTTTCCCATGGCGTTATCAGGCAAACATTATAGAACGCCACCTGCTTGTACATATTTTTATAACAATAAAAAAATAATAAGTTTCAGTGTTTGATTCCTAAAAATAAACAACTTATTATCACACCATATTATTATTTCGAAGTACTAAGGTAACCACTTTTTCTCATACAATTTCATATGAGAAACTCGAAGAAAATTACTTAACGACACGAAAACTTTTATAACGGCGTTAAACAACAATCACGCGACACTTGCGGTGGAACCGTAATGTACGTAACAAATTGATAAACACTGGGCAACGGTCTACGAACCACTGTTTTGCTACTCTGGACCTCGATAATACAGTGTCGTATAATGAATGTAGTGTACCTTCGTATGTACTAACATGCGTGTAGTTACATAACGCTGCATCTACATAAGGGCACAGCCCATCACATGCCGATGACATCATGTCGCCCGACTTACTGTTACATACAACTTTACACGTGATCGGAATAAAAAAATACGCGACTTCTAATGTGAGTGCGACTCATTCCTAAGTTACTTGTGAAAGCCTTGGAAAACGTTAACAAATGTGAGTAACAAATGCAAATTACTATCGTAACGTTGTCTTCCACACATGATAATAAAAGCACAACTATAAAGAGTTCGCAACTAAGAACACTAAGTTTGCCAAGTCGTTCCAGGTACACATAATAATTACCAAGTTTAAAGCACTTGCAGCGCATTGTTAGTATGCCTCATATTTTAATGTTAATTCTTCAACCACTGCTGTAGGTAAGGCTTTATCCGCATGGGTGAGCGGGGCGCGAGCGCAAACGAACGGTGACACAGCGCTAAAAATAGAGCTCGGACTCGGACTCAGGGCCGATACGGGCGGCGCCGCCAGACCTGTCCCGGCCACCCCCGTCCCTCCGCGAAGCCCTCACGATCCCCCACCGCCATCTTGTTGATCCACAGACCGTAGCGGACAACAACTTAGGTCTTGATGGCAAGGACATCGCAGTCAACTGGAATACTTAGGCTGCAGGAGCTTATGATGGCACTCAACTATTAATAAAGCAAAACGTAGATCATTGAACTCTGGGGATGGTATGCGTTTATGTTTTAACACATAGACCATAGGAAATTGCATAATAAAATGTTGAACCGGTTTAATGGTTCTCTCACTTTAATAAATCCGATGAACCTTTAGATTCTGCTAATAAACAAGTTTTATATGACATGATAAAAAATATGCCAATCCTCTAACAAGAATCCATCTCTAAAGCTGATCAGATGCTTCACTCAAATAGATTCGAGACTCGACAAAACGTACAGCCGAATAAATAACCGAGTGGACATCTCATCGATTTGTAGAGATTTTATTTTATTTAAGTTATTGCGAAAGGAGCGGTTGGAGCACGTGCAGCAGAACACAATGGCCGAAGTCGGCTACAAGTAGGCTATCAAAGGAGTTAATAACGTATAAAGTGACTGCGGTCAGTATCTTCACCGGTGATTTTCAGTTACGAGAAACAGGTGAAAAAGTAACATCAATCTAAAAAAAAAGTTTTCGAATTTTGCTATTTTCCACAACAATCTCACAACAGTACTTTTTTGTTTCGTTTTAGCTTCTTCGTTTATCGAACTTATGCTAAGTGGATTTCTTAAGGGTCAGTACATGAATACTAAAGCTAGCGTAAACGAGTCAGATGGGCAGGCGCAGGAATTCATCCGTAGCGCTATCATTGTTACAAAACCTTCAAAATAAACAATGGACCTTACATCCCATCTTATCTTGTTGTTTATGTAACAATCTGATTATATTATTTTATTGTACAAAGAATATTTTACTATATACCCTTTCGATTTATAGCTAACTAAACTAAACTATGTATAGCGTGCGGGGGTGGTAGGTATTTCGTTATTATTACAAAGAAGTTGTTGACCAGCGACAAAAAGGCCACAAAAACAGGTCGATCTTCAAATATCTCAGCAGAACAGGTTGGACTTATAATTCATACATATTCATTAGGTAAAAGGTTAAAATACTGACAAAAAAAATCTTAGATACCATAGGTTGACAAATAACAATCGTCGTTTAGTTTTTCACAAATCAACAATAATGATAGAAGAGTTTCGTTAACACATTTGTTCATAATCCGCAGAGGACACGGCTTCTTGCAGTACAGGAAGATGATGTCACTGCTTCAACTGGTTTAGCTTATTATTCGATTGGTGTTTAAGCAAAGAACCGAATACGTCGGCATGTCAATCCGATCGTAAATGTTTGTCTAGATATAGCTGAGATCATAGCTGTCTCGTTTATCTATCTTATGAAAAGCATATAAATAAAAAACCTTCGACGCAAGAACGCATAAATACATATAATATTAGCGACGACGTTCTTTAAGACACTCTATATTTGTTATAAGTATGCAAGTGCTCATTCAATTCATTCCATTGTTGGTGGGCGACCGACGGACGGCGAAGAGCTGCGGTGTGCGCAGGCGCAGCGCGGCGCGTCCTCCAACATTCCTGGAACTTTGTACCGACGGATGCTTGTCCTCTACATTGAGAACATTCTCGTTTGGATCCAATATCTTATTTTTTACAGATGTAGAGAAGTATATCTTCAATTCCTCGGTTATTCGTCATCCTCTTTTACGTCTAGGTAGGTACTTACTTGAATGCCTACATGACCTTAACCATATTTTTCTATACGGCCACAATTGCAAACTCCACAAACCTTGGGATGATCTCTTGACCATAACTAAGTAATTAGTTAAGATGTAGCCGCATGCAATCAATATCAATTATTTTATTATTCATCTAAGTGCCACTAGTTATAACCGCGAGCTTCCATCAATCCTACGCCAGTAATGAATTAATACTAATTGAAATTCAATAATATGAGAAGGTCTCAAAAATTATGAGATCATCCAAAGACCTCGACTGATGACACAAGACGTGATTCAACAATACTCACATCCTAGAAGATGGTTTCATAGAAGGTGTAGTCAAAAGTAAATAGCAAACACTTATACAATGTGGTGCCAGAAAAACCTGCATTAGTTTGCGGTTTGCGCAGAAGACCTCATGTAGATAATAAGCGGCCATTATGCGTACCTACCTAAAACAAGAAAAACGTTATTACACTAATTGCAGTAAAACGGCGTGATAGTTATAAGAACTTGAACAGCTACTGAAATTTTAGATATAAAATAATTTATCAATTTAAAAAATATGTTAGTGCCATGGAAACCAAACTTAATGGCAGATAACATAAAGAAACGAGGCGCTAAAATGGATTTGTCAAGCTCAATAATATTGTAGTGTCAACTGATAACGTGCGCCGGTCATTATACTGAGCTTGCGGTCCGTTTGTCTAAGCGTTTAGCAAGTAGTGTATGCAGGCAGTGTTGTTCAAATAGTTTGGTGTGGGTGTGGGCTACGAAAGAGCGGCCCCGTGCTATATCCGCCGGTCGCGCTGTCGAAATCGCCGCTTGTGCAATGCTCTTTGGACGAACCGGTAACATACATAAGCAGAGACGACCGCCGCTTGAACGAAATACACTTCTTAAAAATTCACACTACGAGTGCGCTTTTTCCAGTCTCAACTTACATACACGTGAAGTACAATCTTATGACCTGTTTACTACCTCCAAAAATTTCGATGAGCTTCTCTAGCAGATCATTTCGAACGAATTGTTTTTCATTTTTATTAACAAATCTGTAGAATAATCTATATCTATTCGAACGCTGTGTGAAACAGACACTTAGCTTTTTATAGAAACCACAGACAGAAACCAAATATAAATCCCAGATCACACCGAATAAATAATATCTTGCAAAATAATTACCAAGAATTTTTCAATCACTTACGTACATATTTAAAGATGGCAATCGTAATGGTATGCGGGTGCTTAATTGTACCTAAATATAGTCACACTGTGACTCAACAGCCTTTACAAGAAAACATTTTAAGGAAAACTTGGCGTATTACACGCAAGCTGAAGTGTGTACATTATCTACAGACGACGGCCTGTCGCTAACATTAGTTATTCATTAGCAGAATCTTCGAGGCGACGCAAACGGTCAAGGTTGTCACATCACAAGAGACACACCACTCGTAAATACTGCAAAAATGAAAACAAAGGTCACATTGAGAACTCGTTTGCTGCTGTGTGCTTCTTCGTTCGAATTCTCATTCAGCAGACAGCTATTAAACTTCAGCCTTTACAACATAAAATGTTTACACACGTCTATTTTGACAAATAATATAAAACAATTGAAATCGCTGCCAGCCTTACATGTTCGTTTCGGAACTGCACGAGATTAAACAGTGCAAACGCACTTTGACTGTTTTTGTTTTCATTGCTTTTCAAACTCACTTCCAGTAAAGAAAAGCATAAGCGACTGTTCTCTATATATGGGGTTTTCAATATAAACGATAACTGAAACTAATTACTATGATCTAACTACATAGAGGGTATAATTACGAACCTACTTATAGATCCAGGCTGTAATGCATGAACCGGAGCAGAGTTAGGTGCAATGGCCGATGCAATCTGTCCGTAATTAGTTTAGTCTGCCATAGAAACAGCACGGTGTTGGCGGACGACAGGCCGAGCGAGATTTCTGCGAGATGAATTCTCACGCGACAGGGCACCGCATCCTTTTCACTGCTCCGCCCACGTTTGCATATATTGACCGCTTGCACATAAAAAAGAAATATAAAACTCGTTGCTAAGCCACGCTTTGGTGTTTCCTTGCGACCTTAGAAAACCTGTCTTAATATTATTCCTGCTGTAAAAATTCAAATTGCATTCAACACAGTGGGCATATTAGTTTCCACGCCATCCAAGTTCATACGTGATGAGATCACGTAGCGTCATCATTAAGTACGAGAAAATAATTACACAAGTTATTAAATGTGGTAGAAATTAATTCAACACTATAATGAGTAATCACTATGTATTTATTCTTTTTACAAAATGGCATTAAGTTTACAACCATGACACAACTCAGAAAAGCTTCATAACATAATAAAGGATTTGATGAATAGCAGGATGTATGTATCTGCATCAGCGTTTAATCTTGAAATTATAAAAAGAGCATAAATATCACATTTTGTTTCCTGTTTTTGATATTATTAAATGGGTGATATAAATTCAGTTCATAAGAGCAAGTTCACTGCAGAATTCCAATACGTAGGCTCAATTTAGTCTAGTTGAAAGTGGAATTCTAATGCATACTTACAAATTTACAATCAAGTAGGAACTACGCCTTTCTATAGTTTCTTTTGTACCTTTTTCTTTTGTAACACTCAAATTGAAACAGGTGAAATATAGATCAGTTTTAAATTCAGTAATATATTATTTGAAAGTTTTAAAACTGATAGACTAAGTGATTTTTATGCTTACAAATCTTACAAATTACAATACAATACAATCTTCTTTGTTATAATATTTATCACATCCTGTATCTAAATAATAATGACCATCTATATAAAGTATATATTTGTATACAAGGTTAGTTTTCAATGACCAGCCAAATTTTAAAATTAAGATCTAGATATCAAACCAAAAGTGCATTTTAAATATTGTTGTCGAAATATATATAATAAAATAATAGCATTCATTTGAAAATGTCCTAAATCATAAACCTAGTGGGAATCAATGCACTTGTGTGCGTGTATGCACCGCCAAATTTATGTGTGTGCTAACTGCTACCTATCAACCTAGATAGGTAGCAGTTGAACTGAATTATGCTGTTGCAATATCCACACGTTCGCTTTTTAGCGGTGGACAGGAATAAAATTTAATTTAAAAAAAAAATCTTTTTTTGTTTTCATTATATCCAAAATATTATTGATTCTAAACCATCTCTGAAAATTTGGCCGGTCATTGAAAACTAACCCTGTATAGAAATTCATTAACCTAAAGTTCAAAAACCGGCCAAGTGCGAGTCGGACTCGCGCACGAAGGGTTCCGTACCATAATTATCAAAAAAAAACCGGCCAAGTGCGAGTCGGACTCGCGCACGAAGGGTTCCGTACCAATTATTATAAAAAAAACCGGCCAAGTGCGAGTCGGACTCGCGCACGAAGGGTTCCGTACCATTATTATCAAAAAAGGACAAAAAAATCACGTTTGTTGTATGGGAGCCCCCCTTAAATATTAATTTTATTCTGTTTTTAGTATTTGTTGTTATAGCGGCAACAGAAATACATCATCTGTGAAAATTTCAACTGTCTAGCTGTCACGGTTCATGAGATACAGCTTGGTGACAGACAGACAGCGAAGTCTTAGTAATAGGGTTCCGTTTTTACCCTTTGAGTACAGAACCCTAAAAATGTGTTCGTCGATGACGAACTTTCACCATTTCTGGTTTTGGATTACGCTATATCATCTGAAAATCAAGCTTCTATATCTTTTATGATATACTTAATATCATAAAAGAGTTTTGTCGCAACTTCTCAAGCAAGTCTTGTAATGGAAAAAATCAAGCGGCAATTTTAATATAATTTCTTAGAAACCACAACACGCATAACGTTAGCTTTATGTTAGCTTTACATATCATGCATTTTAAGCATGACATCAGCGTCTCGCGCTTGGCTGCTCTCAACAATAAAATATAAATTCGTTCCGTTCCACACGACGCTGTAAAAACTCTTGAAATTAGGCTCAGATATTAAATATGTACGTTACGTGATGTTTGTCGGTTTTTGCTCCTACTTCTGGTGCCTGACGGTTATCTTACAATTAGTCAACTAAACAGTTATGTTGTAGCCTCATACTCATACTCATGCTAAATAACTGGGTAAATATTTAATGTTCATATTCGATACCTACGGTACTCTATCCGCTCCTTGACCTGCTGGTGATATCAAAACACTTATGTGAATTCATTCAAATAGATAGAGTCTATCAGCACATATGCTCGATCAATATGTAAAACTTAATAGAACTTCAATAGTCGACGAATGAAAGTAGTAAACAAAACAACGAATGGAGACTATTTATACGCCAATAAATATTTTAATTTGCTCGTTACTGGTCGAGCAATCGCATCAGATCTGCATGCACAAGCAATAACAGTCGTCAACATTCCGCATAACAAGACACCCATTACAGTAGAAAATCACCCTGAGTAGATTCCGCAGCAGCGTTTGACCCGACTCAGGGTGTCTCAAAGGCATCATGATATTTATCTCGCATACCAACCGCCACTTTGTGTACAGATTTTATTTTTTTGCGTATCTTTTTAAGGTATTAAGGTAAATCCAATTCTGTACCTACTTATCTTATTACGCCCACGTAATGTTCTTAATTTATGTTATCGTATGCGAGGAGGTCGTGGCTTAATAATAACAGCCACTCGGGTCGATCTTTAGGTTAAGCCGTGCTTGCCTAGTTTCGTCTGTGGATGGGTGCCCACCCCTACATACCGAGTTTCCTTCGTGCCTCGGAAAGCACGTTAAGCTGTTGGTCCCGGCTGTGATTTGTAGATCTTTGACAGTCGTTACAGGTACCTAGTGAGTGGCTCAAAAAGTCTGACAACCAACCAGTCTTACCAAGGAGTGTGTATCGTATTGTGGAGGTCAGATAGGCAGTCGCTCCATGTAAAATACTGGTATTCAGCTGCATCCGGTTAGACTGGAAGCCGACCCCAATATATTAGGTGGCGTTTTGTATAAGAGGAACATAAATTCGTTTTTTTTTATCTATTATTATTATACTATATAAAGCTCGATTACCACTCACTGACTCACTGACTCATTGACCTAATTGTTCTCCCAGATGGTGGATGGGGAGGTGGGTATATTTTGACAGATTCGTAAACAAGTAACTCCCGCGAGTATGGGAAAAGTGCCAAACCTCCCCCCTTTTCACCCCCCATCCTCCCCCTCCCTATCGTATCTCGGAAACTAAGAGACCCGTATTTTTTTTCTTTTTACGGATTCGTATAGAGGAGGCTCGGAGAAGTAAAAACCAATTTTCAAAATTGTCCCCTTCTTCCCCCTTCTCCCCCCTTTAGGCGGATCTCGGAAGTTGAGAGACTTGGAACATTTTTTTTTTCAGATTCATATAAAGGGGCAACGCGTTTGTCGAAATTATTTTTCAAAAATCCCCACTCTCCCCCCCCCCCCTCTTCACCCCTTTTTTGCTACTGACAAATCTTTTGATTCTTACCTAAAACTATTGAGGGCGTTGAAATTAAAAATTTGTATACCATTTCCTCCCCTCCCCAACCTCCCCTAAAAATAAAAGGCCTATAACTTCGTAACGGTCAGAGATAGCCATTGGGTGCTTGAACAAATATTATAGTAGGCGTCAAAACCTGGCCGGTGGTGGTAGGTTCTGAGTGGAGCGAACCTGCGAGACCGAGTGGAGCGAAGGGGGGAGGTGGCGAGCGAAGCGAGCCGGCGACCTCCGCAGCGTAACGAAGGTTGAGTGGGTGAAGCGTAACTCAGGGTGACGACAAGAAAACTTTAGGGTAGTGTTTTTTTAATGGGTCTCAGTTTTTAAGTAAGGTTTTTTACTTTTATATTATTAGGTTTTTTTTTTAAATTAATTTTATAATGTTTTAGGGGTTCTTAAGGGTTTTCATAGTGATTTAGGGGTGGTTGTAACGGATTTTCCAATTAGTTTAAGGATTCTATGGATTCTCAAATTTTTATGATGGTAAGGAATACTTCTCAAGAACACGACAACACGCGAGCTGCGCGCAGCTCGCGCACCCACGCAAATACTAGTCTATCTATATAAATAAAAACAAAAGGCTTGACTGACTGACTGACTCATCAACGCCCAGCTCAAACCCCTGGACCTAGAATGCTGAAATTTTGCACAGAGGTTCCCTTTATAATGTAGACAAGGAATAAAAAGGATTTTTAGAAATTCAACCCCTAAGGGAGTTAAATAGGGGATGGAAGTTTGTATGAAAGTCCGTCAGTTTTATTTTAAAGTTAGGATATTCAAATGTTGTGTTTAGGCTGACAATTAAAAATTAACTTACATTATGTCTCAGTGTTTTTTATAATTCTACCCCCAAAGGGTTAAAAAGCCCAAACCACTGGGTCTACAGATTCCAAATTTGGCAAGTAGGTTCCTTATGTGGTCAAGGAGTTCATTAAGAAAGGATGTTTCAAAATTCACCCCCTAAGGGGCTGAAACGGGGGTCCTAAATTTACATGGGGAAATAACGTTAGTTAGACTATTTTATTCGAAACTTAACAGGAGTACTCCTATCGATAATTGAGTAAACATTTGTGTTTCAGGTTTTTTCAGAATTAAACCCCCAAGAGAGGGAAATGGGTTGACAAAGTCTAAAAATCAATGCACAGCCCAAACCGCTGAGTCTAGAGATTCCAAATTTGTCACATAGGTTCCTTATGAGGTTTAGGAGTGCACTAAGAAAGGATTTTTCAAAATTCACCCCCTAAGGGGCTGAAATGGGGGTCCAAAATTTACATGGGGAAATAACATTAGTTAGACTATTTTATTCGAAACTTAACAGGAGTACTCCTAACGATAATTGAGTAAACTTTTTGTGTTTTAGGTTTTTTTCAGAATCAAACCCCCAAGAGAGGGAAATGGGGTGACAAAGTCTAAAAATCAATGCACAGCACAAACCGCTGAGTCTAGAGATTCCAAATTTGTCACATAGGTTCCTTATGAGGTTTAGGGGTGCACTAAGAAAGGATTTTTCAACATTCACCCCCTAAGGGGCTGAAAGGGGGTCCAAAATTTACATGGGGAAATAACATTAGTTTGACTATTTACATGTGTGTGTACAATCACACATACATAAACACCCATGCATTTGTACAATCATCCTTTTGCTCCGACATCCTTTGTAATTCCAAATTCCATTGTGATAACTAGTTTTGTCTTGGAACTTAATGCTCAGCATTATTAGTCTAATGTTAAATAACATTAACTAGGCAGTAGTCTCACTCTCACTGAAATGTCATTGCGGTATTGCAATTTTAAAAATGCATAGGTCGATGCTGCATCGAACTGCGTCATGTGTTTCGTTTTCGGATAAGTATTTATTTATTTAGCAGGTTTCTTCGTGTCTATTATTACTAATATAATTATGTTATCCTCTGGGACAAAAATATGCATTGTATATTATTTATTTATTACACACTTAGAAACGCACATTTAATAGAATAACATTATGTATTTACTACCTACTACCCTCATCCGTGTGTCACTGCGGGGGGCCTACTGAAAACCAGCGCTGAGTGTTTTACACCCAGCATAATTATGCTGAGTTGGTTACCCTTTCTTTATGGGGCATGCTCAGCGCAGTTGAGCTGTTTAATTCATTGTTCTGTTTGTTGTTATATGTATGTATGTGTTGCTCTATTGTGTGGCTGCTGTCCATTAATGAATAAATGATTATTCTATTCTATTCTATTTTATTCGAAACTAAACAGGAGTACTCCTATCGATAAATGAGTAAATATTTGTGTTTCAGGTTTTTTCAGAATTCAACTCCTAATATGGAGAAATGGGGTGACAAAGTCTGAAAATCAACTCACAACCCAAACCACTGGGTCTAGAGATTTAAAATTTATCACGCGTAGGTTTCTTATGAGCTCTAACGGTGCACTAAGAAAGGGTTTTTCAAAATTTACTCCTTAATGGGGTGAAATGGGAGTCGAAAGTTTGTATGGGGAAACAAGATTAGTTAGACTGCTTTATTCGAAACTTCACAGGAGTACTCCTATCGATAAATGGGTAGAAATGGGTTTCAGATGTTATCAGAATTCAACCCCTAAAGGAGGAAATGGGGTTGGTATTGTTTGTATGGTATATCGGGTCGGGTGTATTACAAAAACAGCGATTTTAAGATTTAATGTGGTGGACCTGAAATAACATCACCCCCTGTTGGGATGCGATGGGGTCGAAATGTCTAAAAATCAATATGGGTGTCGATTCCGAGATTATCATTGGTGCTGATCACGAATATGGCATTTATTTTTAGTTCCAAAAGATGGCGGGTTCGACTTCTATACAGGATTATTGTTGATTTATTGTGATGATTGTGATAACGATGATGGTGATTGTGATAATGATTGTGATAGTGATTATGATTGGAATAGTGATGGTGATGGTTGTTGTGATAATGGTGATGGTGATTGTGATTGTGACAGTGATAATGATGGTGATAGTGATGGTGATTGTGATAGCGATTGTGATGATTATAATTGTGATGATTATGAAATTTGGCACATAGATAGTTTATAGCCTGGATTAACATATAGGATACGATTTATCCCTTTAGTATGATCCCGTGGGACAGTTACCGAACTTCATGCAGGCGAAGCCGCGGGCAACAGCTAGTATAAAATATTTAATTAATCAAAGTATGCACCATTGTTATCTATGAACTTTTGCCATCTCATAGGTAGGTCATTGATCCCTTTACTAAAAAAACCATTCGGACGGGAATCAATAAAATCTTTGAAGGCGGTTTAGACTGCCCCATTGGAGTTGTTTTTTTTTCCTTGCAAAAAGTTACCCAAATTTCGAAAAAAAATGGTAATCTGTTGGAGCAAGGTTCAGAGAGTACGGTGGATGTCTTAGACATTCCAATTGAAGCTCCTCTAATTTGGTAGCCGTCTGTTGAGCAGTGTGTGGTCTAGCGTTGTCCTGAAGCAGCAGTGGCTTATATAGAGCGATTGACCAGCCTCGGTTGTTTAGCAGCTAGCTCTTCAATCATGGTATGCAGTTGCTGACAATAGACATCTGCCGTAATCGTCTGGCTAGATTTAAGAAACCTGTAGTGAACGACACCGGCATCGGCACTGGTCCACCAAACGCTCACAAGTAACTTTTTTTGAGGCAGTTTTCGCATGGGGCATGATTTGGCTGGTTCGCCGGGGTTCAGCCATTGCGGTGAGCGCTTCCGATTATCGTATAGGATCCACTTTCCATCAGAGGTAATGATTCGATTTAAAATCCCTTCATTATTGTGCCGGTTGAGTAATGTAGCAGAAGTCGACGCGCGTTTGACGATTTGCTTCACTCAATTCGTGAGGGACCCACCTTTCAAGCTTTTTCACCTTCCCAATTTGCTTCAAGTGGATTAAAACAGTTTCACTAACACCGCAGACTGCAGCTAACTCGGACGTGGTTTGCGATGGATCCGCTTCCACAGTGACCTTCAATTCTTGATTATCAATTTGGTCTCCGGCCGTCCACGGGGTTTGTTTTGCACAGTTTGGTTCTGCAGGTCGAAATTTCCAGAACGAAAACGATGGAACCAAAAACGCAATATGTTTTCTTTTGCGACACCGCCGCCATACACATCATTAATCCTTCGAGCCGTTTCTGCAGCACTGGTGCCACGGTTAAATAACGCGATATTTCAAGGTTTCCATTTTGTAAACTGAGTGACGCAAAGAAAAAATACAAAGGAGGAAAAACAAATGAATTATGGTTTTCGAAACACAAATGCATGAGAAATAGCTGTATAAATTTGAATTTGGAATTCCTAACCAAAGAGGAGTTATTTGAGATCAAAGTGGCCAGTACGAAAAAACGCTAATTTCATAATTATGTAATGACCTAATAGTTGGAAAAAGGCAGCACTAAACGTGATAATTGAAAATAGTAATCCACAAACATATTATCAACACGCGTCGTGTCGTGATGTGGATGCAGCGGAATATTACAGAGAAAAGAAATTGTTGTAGCTGAGGTTACAGCAACAAAGTATTACCTTTGACGACGTCTGATGCTATAAAGATATAGGTATTATAAACGATTGCCAATTAAAGTCATCAATAACAAAAAAAAATGAACAAACAAACAACTTAATTGAAGCATCTATAGGTTGTGGTGTATAATTTTATTTTACAGTATTTTTTATTGACTTAATCATCTAATAAACCAAGATGACAGCATGGTAGCATCAGCCTATTAGTAACGAGAAAATGATGTAGGTACAGCAACCATCTTTAGCCACGACTTCACGACTCCTTGTCAAGTTAAACTTGGTGATGTCACCGAATCAAACGATGGACTCGCACGCAAGGCTACGCACAGAAATAATAAGAAATGGTTTGATTCAACACACGGTTGCGGTTTGTGCATGTATGTGAAGGACCTCGACCGCTATTTCGTATGCCTGTCTCCGCGCGCGGCCGGCCAAATAAAGCTAAACTAGGTACATTGACTTGGTCTACTTACATATTGTGAAAGCATATCCAAAATATATACCACCTGAAAATAAGTTTAAACTCTGCAACATTTGTTTTATACAGCATAAATAATATTTAAGTACATACATTGTTGAAGAAAAATATTCCTATGAGGTAGAAAACCCGACGCCACATAATATTAATAGCTGTGCAACGACGCATCATAATCATAAATCATAAAGGCAATATTGCCCTGTTGCATGCACAAGGATACCAGCTTTAAGTCTTGAAGTACTGAAAAACATCGTGATGAGGAAAATATAGATAACCACATCCATAATTTCATTCTAACTACAATGACGAAACAATTACAGCACCTATGATGTCTCAATGCATATGTACATACTTAATCAGTAATTACTGTTTAAAGTATGTTAGCTTACATTTATTCATGATTATTTCACAGGTTTATTCATGGAACTTTTATATCCTAGACAACAAATAGTTTATATGTTTAACCTTGTCGTTCAATTAACGACTTAAATGTTTTTGTTCTGACCTTACGTGCATCGTGTTCATCGACATTTATACTTATTTCATTCCTAGAAAAGTATTTTATTTATTAGTATTTGACATTTGTGTGCGACCTCAAAACAAGTCATCTCTACTTTTTAAGTAGGTAATATAAAATAATTACCTAAAAGTATACCTAAGATATTCGCATACTGGTTATACATAATTTTAAGCAAGTATTAAAAATCACCAACAATGTTTATTTGCATAAGTTTAAAAACCAAAAGAATCGTAAAACAACCAATAATGCGTTTCTTTGAGGATGAGCCAACATAAATACCATTTTGCGTTGCTTACCAAGAGCGTAGTTAATTGCACGCCATTTACCTACTTAAATCTTGTAACATTTACATTCAACCTTTTCTTATAACTTTCACTCGTCATCTGCCCATTCTTTTTTTTATTTTTCAAAAAGACGTGGGTATTCTCAGAAAGTTCAGGGACGTTTTCAACTCAAAATAAATCAAAAACATTGACACCCACAGTAGGATAGGTTACGTTTATATTACCATGCCTAAAAAATACGAGGTAAGTACTTTGTCAACGTATGCAAAAAAGTTTCAAAATGAATATGTTAGAGAAAGTATGGATGAGCGTAGCAAGCTCGATAAATGTATATCATATCCTGAAGAAGTGTGTTCGTGGTCCAAAAGGCATCAAGCTTTTGTCAGTAGTGTTGTCAGCTGAAAGTCTTTGGTAAAGACACTACGATGGCCGACTTAAGTTTTTAGGGTTCTGTACCCAAAGGGTAAAAACGGAACCCTATTACTAAGACTTCGCTGTCTGTCCGTCTGTCTGTCCGTCCGTCCGTCTGTCCGTCTGTCCGTCTGTCTGTCACCAGGCTGTATCTCATGAACCGTGACAGCTAGACAGTTGAAATTTTCACAGATGATGTATTTCTGTTGCCGCTATAACAACAAATACTAAAAACAGAATAAAATTAATATTTAAGGGGGGCTCCCATACAACAAACGTGATTTTTTTGCAGTTTTGTCTAATTTTTTAAATAATGGTACGGAACCCTTCGTGCGCGAGTCCGACTCGCACTTGGCCGGTTTTTTTGTATGAATGGTGTCACCAAATTGAGGAGCTCTTCAAAACATTCAACATCCATCCATAAAAAGTTTTACAAATCAGCTAGTTCTAAATTTCTCACCACGTTCATGTGACTCAATTCATGGCGTTTCATCTACCACCTCTTAACCCAGGTCCTCCTCTTTTGTTTTGGTCGCACCATAGCAAGTGCCAGAGCGATGCCTATTTTTTTATTTTTATTTTTTGCGAGTGCAGGCGGCATCTTGTATCGACGCCGACGAGCGCTTTGCTGCACGGTGGGTTACGTTTACGTACTAACTGGCAGGGACGTGTATAGAGTTGTGGCCGATTTCATCCCCACCACCACTCTCCCGATATTGCCTCTGATTTTAGGGCCGTGTGTAGGCGCTTTAAGTCTGGAACACTTGCGCAGAGCTTCTGGGGAATGGAAAAAAGTTACTAGGTATTCTCATGAATATTTTAGTATTGAATTAATTACGTGTTTGGAACCAGCAGAGTATTTATATCAATTGGCCTGCCTTTGCAGAATTGGACACGTTGGTACTACATAATTGTATTACCTACTTACATAAACAAGCAAGAACAGTTTCAGTAAAGTGTGAAGTTTGGGAGAGTTCATTGATCGGCTGTTTGAGCAGATGTTACGACTTCTGTGTCGGTGGTGCAGACTGTTGACTAGAGCACGCGCGGTTGACCGTGTCACGCAGCGCGTCCCCGTCGTCACGCCTCCTGTGCCTAATCACCTGCCCTACTTCAATTGTCATTGTGGATCACAAAAGATCCACCATAACGCACATTACGATTTAAATGCTCTACAATATAAATCCTCAGTTTTATCGGTACGGACCCCTCCACACAAATACTACTGACGTGTCTGTCAGTGTCCTAATCCTCAGTTTTTTCGTACCAATTCGACTGATCCTTAAAAAACACAGTTTGATTCAGATTACATATCTGGCCATTTCCACATCTGTAACCAAATTACTGGCCTTAAGCAGTTGCCGTAGCATCCAAACACACGTATCCAGCGGACATTCACACAGATAACACATAAACATATCATCACGACTGTATTTCCCCGAAGCCGAAGGGTTGGCAGACTACAGTGCTCTCACACATGCATTAACAAATTTTGCACAAAAAAAATAACCTCGTGCCCATATTTCATCGCACATGCTCAAGTTTCAAGGGGCTACGCCGGCCGGCGGCGCCGCAGTACCCAGATTATGTTGGTATGTTCACAATATAAAAAGCATAAGTGTTGTAAAACCAGAATCACAAAATTAAAAAAAAAAACCACTTGGCTTCATTATAACGCAATGCAATGTTTTATAAACACATAATTTTGGATTCTTTAAAAACAGGTCTGGTCAGGCCCTCAAAGAGGCGTTGAAAATCAGTGAATACTTTGGGTGCAACGTGGAACTGTTGTGAAAACCCTTCGACACTTCAACATAACCTAACCTAACCTAATACTTTAAATAGAAAGAAATTAAGATTGTCAGTATGAACACGTTCCAGTAGCTACATTAAATTCGTGCAGCACGACTGGACTCCAGGAACGTCCTACACATTTTTAATCTACAGTCAATACCCTAAGCTGAGGATTAACTTTTTTTTACGTAATTATTGTTGTTTCTTGGTTTTGCCACTAAGAACTTGTGCTTGTGAGGTGGAGCTTGAAATCTGGTGCGCTTCTGCCAAACCCTTCATTCGGGGTAGACAATATTCTCTCCCTACTGGATGTATCAAAAACATGTGGTCACGTAACCTAGGTACCTAGTCCTTGGTTTTTACCTAGTATGTAGTCCTTACTAACGGTAGAGTATTAGCTGTTTTGTAATACGAACACAATAGAAACCACTGTTATCCAAAATAAATTTAATTTAATTTAGTTTGAAGACAATTAAGTCATATTGAGATACCTAAGTGTGTGCCATAAAAGTCTCGACGCATTAAAAAAATGCTGAAGGATTCTTTATATAGGATCTTATAAACTTCATCCCTTAAAGTGGTTGAAAATTTGTGTGACGGTTCCAGTGATTTTCACGGCTCTTGTTATTCAGGACTTGCGGACGTCCCGCGGTTTCACCCACGTAGTTCCCGTTTCCGTGGGAGTACGGAGATAAAATATAGCCTATGTTACGCAGGGTGAATGTAGCTTTCTAATGGTGAAAGAATTTTTGAAATCGGCGCAGTAGTTTTTGAGTTTATTCATTACAAACACACACACACACACACACACACAAAAATACAAATCTTTCCTCTTTATAATATTAGTGTGTCAAGTGCTTAGTAAGAAACATTCTTGGCATCCTCCTTAAATAAATCTTTGTCAATAACATAAAGATTATTCGTAAGCCAACAGTTTCACTTACGACCTCCAACGTGGGAAAAACACAACAAATGCGTCTTCTCAGGAACTATCGTAATGAAAATAAGATGTATGTATTTGTATTTTAGTCGTTCTGAAGTGTAGGTACATTAAATTTTAACAAAAACCACATTTATTGAAAAAAAATAGCCAACTACAAAAATAATGAATGGTTTGAAATGACCTCTAAGAATTTTCTATGGGATGCTTTAATAACTACCGTATACAAAGGCCTTCCCACTGTGTAATACCGGTAGCGGTATGCTATTCAATGTAGTTGCCGTCAACCTTAGTTCTTCTCCAGCGTAAATGCTTGATAGCATTAAGATGGCTATCAAACTTGTCCAAGTAAAAATTGCTGAGTTCATTAGCTAAATAAAATCTAAAGGCTCACAAAATTTTCGAATGTTGTATAAAAAGTGGATTTTAATTATAATTTATACATTTGACTATGACGTGACTAAACATGAAGATTTCTTTATTATTACTTAGTTAAATATTAATGTTATTTATACATTAAACTTAAACTTCCGGATTACATTATCTATGGTGTCGAAAACCGCATCATTATCCGTTGCACAACTCGATCATTCAGACAGACAAGAACGGCAACTTCAATATTGTATCGATGACATGTGACATAACATCGAATGATATTTATTCACCTTAAACATTCTTCAAGGTTACACGATCTTCAAATGTTTTTGTTCAAACTTAAATCCTTTTTATTAGTGTCACCTAGTCTAGGCCAGTGTTCCGCAAAGTTTTGCGCAGTGTTTTTTTTTTGTGTTCAAAGTACATCTTGGAAATCGAAAAATTTTGGAGGTACACCAATGAAAAATCAATTTTTACATAATAATAATAATCAACATTAATTATTAAAATTTTGGGGTTGTTTTAGGTAAGTATTTTTCCTCCGTCTGTAACCTTATTTTTTCGAGGCACACCAACTAATGACCAAGGTACACCAGTGTACCGCGGCACACACTTTGCAGAACACTGGTCTAGGTGACACATTCATTATAAAATGCTTTAAAAAAACGCACTGATGAAGTTTCAGCGTTCTGGGGGGCTAAAATCACCGCAATAGCAGAATCATAATAATATGAAAGACGTTAAAATTCTTAAAATCTTCTCAGACAATTAATTTGTCGTTAATTTTATGAATTGTCACTTTATGACCATTTTAGGAATTGTAACTTAATTCATATTATTTTTCTATTAATGATTTTAATAAAGCTGCCATTTTAAGCCCCCAGCTCATCGTCAAGGATTCGAAATCAAACGGTGGAATAATATTAAGGCGTGTGACTAGAGTGTTAGTCAGTGAAAACAAGCATACCTCATATTTGCAGGATTTAAGCAAGAACCTCATGCAAGCTAAGCTTATAAATTGTTGTCGAGGAATATTCTGTGAAAGGACATTCCTTTTAATTTAATGAAGGTATACGAAAAGCCTACTCCGACTATTAGGAGACACATTTTAATAATCTTAAAATTATAAGCGCATCCTAGAAATAAAATCTCGTCATATTTATAGCTTTAAGCTCTTAAGAAATGGTAGTTTATAAAAAAAAAAAACATAAACGTGGATGTAAAGGTCCCGCCGTCTAGGACTCCGCACGACTGTCTTCGTATTAAATGTACTTACGTGGCAGTACCTTGCAGATAGACTTTCAGTGTATAAAGTTCAATGATTTCACACAGATCTCATATTTAATGGCGTCATAATTACTCAAAATTGATTAAAGCCATAATAATTACGTATTATATCTTTTCACAGTTTCTTATTGATTACGATATGCTTAAAATAATGAAGAGGATAAAAGTGAAGGTAGTAATTAAATGTCCGAGTTTTATTTATAAGGTTCGCCTTTATGGATAGTTCCCGTTGAACTCTTTTGTAGGAGCGTAGTGAACGCGCTTCGTGGAGCACCGCCCGCTACAAAATAATGAATAAAATACCGAATCCGTCACACAACAATAGAGCACTATTGGGAAACTGGACTATGGCCGAACAGATCTCATCCCAAGATTGTCTCACCGGTACTTTAATCAACCGATAATTCATCTCGACTGCGCAGCGTACACAGCGAGTATGGTGGAAAGTAGATACAAGATATGAATCATTCTCGCAATAATATCTATTTCTTGCTTTTGATTGAACTCAACTATTGAATACTAGTAATTGTTTATACTATGTATACCATTATTTTACCAGTTTTTGTTCAGATTTCTTATCATCCCATGTCGTCATTTGGTAAAAACAAGTAAACATGCATTTGCATTGAAATCTTCTATTTCAAAACCAGGTACCTCGGAAAGCATGTAAATGTGTGAATAATTTGACTATAGGTAATAAAGTTTACCTAAAATGCAGATGCAGAACCATTCGCTAATTTCGTAACGGTCTTGTGAAAAGCATCAAAAGCCTTATGAAGTGTGACATTTTAGAGGCTAATGGATAAACACTAATTTAAAATTAAGAATGAAGTCACGTTAATCCTGTCTGCTATGGTAGTGTGAATTACGTAATGTTGTAGTGAGATATTCAGCGAAAGGTCACAGTGCTCGGTGACCGTGGCGAGCAGAGGGTACCGGGGCGGGGGGGAAACGGCGCTCGGGGGAAGGGGGGAGCTGGTCGGCGACTGACGCACGTCATGACAGCACCACCTTATAATGTATGTTTAAGGAGACAGGAAATCATGACCGGCTGAGTATCAGTATAAACATCGGCAGAATACTAACTGAAACGCCTCTGGCAACTTTAAGTAAACATTCAAATGCTAGGTATATTTATGTAGATACCCACTGAAAACAACAACGTTATTCAGCCACGTGGCTATAAAGAAACAGCTAAGGTAGCTCGGGACGTATTACACGCTGATTATATGCAAACGGCCATTCCGGCCGTGGCATTGCCCAGGATATGGCTGTTTCCGGTCCTCTTGCCCATGAGGCAACTGCCTATTCTAACGGTAACTACTCAGTACGCAAGCCGCAATTTTCTTTCAAGGAAGAATAAATCTTATGACATCAAAAACATGTTCCCACTCGCGATATTGCGCTGGTAGGTAGGTATGTATTTGAATAAAATACTGGGCAAGCTTATGAAGAACGCTAAGAATGGACACTATAAACTTGTTAATTTTATGACATTTAAAAGTATTCTTCTTCTTAGCGTGTCGATGGCAAATATTTATTAAATCAATTTGGTCCAAAATTCAGCTATGCGAACTCCGCTCGCTGATGCAGTCATAATATCGTTAAGTATTATGACCATAGAAGACCATCACATTCTACGACATTCTATCCTAGGAAATAGTCTAAATATACTGCTTGGACTTACCTATAGTAAATAAATAAAAAAAATATTGTTGATACAAACTGCTTTCTCAGCGTATCCTTTCGAAGGTTAGGTCAACAGATCATCAAAGACTTAATCATAAAAGAGCGACGACATAGGAATTCCTGATTAGGAAGCTACGTCATTACTTTTTACTACCTCCTAGTGTCAGATTGATACTATCATTCAATTTTAAGAGACGCATAAGAGTGATGGATCGGTTTAGTTGGAGAACAATAGACGTCTTGCAACATACTGTAACCATTTTACTAAGAGGCTAGTAAAAGACTGACCTTTCTCTTCCGTAGATGTCCTAAGAGGTGAATCGGAGATGGTGCAGTGCAACACTGGGAAATCTGTACAAAGCCAACGCAGGACCTGTGCTATCTTTTCGTTGGTTCTACGGCACTTCTACGCCGACCCTACACCGCTAATGCGCTAGGCCTACGCGGATGCTTCGCCGCAGTCAACACCTACGATGGTAGCGCCGGGCCTACGTCGAGCCTGCACCGCTGCTACGCCGCGACAACGTAGGACCCTACGCACACAGTGTATACGTATATATACACTGTGTGCATAGGGTATATATGCATAGGGTCCTACGTATATAGACTTTCTTTTAAACGTACTTTTATAAACATATTGATAAACATAGCATTCTTCTTCTTCTTTCGTCTCAGCACATTTGCATCCATTGATGAACTGCCTCTTGCGTGGTTCTCCAATCGCTTCTGGATGCGGCATAGCATATTACCTACTAATACCCACATTTTAAAACACCGTAAAAACGAAATATCAGCTATCTGTCGTAGTTATTAATATTAATGCAATGTGAAAACAGCTTATAGATCTTTTTTAAACAGGAGAATGCTAAAGGGATTCGCGTACTGAGAGCTATACGAGACGAGAAAAATGGCCTTGACAGAAGGTTAACAAAGAGTCTGTAAGGTTCCATTTTTTCCCTCCAAAAAAAATTCAAGCACGTACCGACAAACCAAAGCAAACGACCATACCCCACTGCTAAATCAATTTGCAAAAACGAAATCCTTTTATTTGAAGGTTGAACACAAAGAAATAAATTGATATTCAGAAGGGATCACAGCCCGGTAGCTCTGTACCATCATGAGTCAGACAAGCTTCGGACGCGACAACGATATTATTATGAAAAACCTTTTCGAATATTGTCTCAAAGTATTCTTAAGATAACGAAGCTCTTAATTTGTAGGTACTTAGTGTTTCAATCAGGACACTCACCAAAATCATGGCAGTCGTTATCGCTTTATGCACAAACGTCCTGCTTAAGGCCCTTCTAACCCTAAATTTAGCAACACTATTTGTGGTGGATCAAACTTCGTTTGAAAAACTGTTAGAATAAAGTTCTAATCAGCTTGCACTACAAAGCGGTTGTTACGTCAGTCACTGCGGCCGAATAGTGCGAAATGAGTGTTTTTTTTTGCGATTTACAAAAAATCTATTTATTGTACTAAAAAATAAAACACATAAGATCTGCTTTATAGTTAGTTCAGTTAGTATGCAAAGTTTCATGATCTAATTTGTAGTACTTTTTGAATACCAGCGGTTTATTGTTCGATTTGGAGGTAACTTTGGTTTTTTTTTCTATCGAGAAAAGTTTATGGAATCGTGCTTTCGTCACACATACCTAGCATTAATCCTCAACTTTACTATATAATAAAATATCTGTAGGAGATAATATGATAGATGTGTAGACACGCTCTCCACGAGAGAACTCGCCGGCTGCGTTACTTATTGCGATGACATTCAACTCACCAACACATTATTATTGACTTTGCTTTGACTTTCGGAGAGTTTTGTCGCCTACTGTTGCCACCGACTACAACGTTCATTAAACGTAAAGAGTACAGAACCGAAGTCCCTAAAATGTAATCAAATGCAATGTTGTTGTCGAATAAAGTATATTCTGTCTATCTATTTAAAGTGCCACTTGCCGTAATATTTATTAGCCTCGCAATATCTCGGGAACATAACACTTTAGGACACCATAGAGGACATTTTCTTGTTTGTAAAAGTGGCAAAAGTGTATAGACACACACATACGCCATTATAACTTTCATCTGTCGTCGTACCTCAAACCCCTTTCTTGAAGTATCAACATTCATACATTGCTAAACTTGACTATTGACACATTGCTAGATTCTATTCTAGCAATTCATTGAAATAAGATTAACCTGTCCAATATAAAATCCAAACCTAACCCAAACCCAAAGGTTAACCCAAAACCCAACTCAAAGGTACCCAAAGGTTGACTGGTAGAGAATGCCTTGTGGCATTAAGTCCGCGTATGTACCACTATTGCATGAAGTTTAAATAAATACCTGACAACACTTTTACTTTTTAAAGAATACAAATAATATGTTTACACTGAATTTAAATAGTATGATAGAGTAGGGAGAGCTTTGTATTGTTTCCGAAGCTTTTACCCGGCCACCTTATATCTTATATTTTATTCGTTGGAATTAAACAAAGAGAGCTTTATGAACTAGACAATGTAGTGTGTTGCCCGAAGGAACTGTGAATTCGTGAGCACGAGGTAAGACGGCGGCGGCGCGCGGCGGAAGCGCGGGCGACGCGCCGCTCGCTCGTGGGTCCCGCGGATGCTCGGGTTCATTACCCGCGCCCGCGCGCCCGTTCGATCACGGACCATCCACAATGGGGGCCATACCATACTTGAACGTGGTAAACACACCACACATCTTACAACCATACACTATACATCTTGGAACCGTTCCGAATAAACAAAGCAATGCAGAACTATTTCAGTACTCAAAATACTTGTAAGAGTATTTAAATATAATTTTGCAGTCAACGTTGAGTCAACGTCAGCTTCGCCATTCGGATCATAAAACGGTAGATTCGCGCGCCCACATTTAAGGCCACAGTCAATATTAGGCTTAAATTATGAGTCATAAAGTCTGTGTTGACTGTGTAGGCGCAATAATACTGACAATTATTTTTAATGCCGTAAAATTTACTGTAAGTCATTTATTTTGTTGTCCAACTCAGATTACCTATTTCTTTGATCTGAGTTGTCCAAATCAAAAATCTTAACACACACAAAGTGTTGTCCCAAAACGGCCGCCCTTTACCTCTAATTACTTATTCTTAGTGAATAAATGGTGCAACAAACTCCCTAGCAAACGCTAACTCCCAATCTTTTTTTACTTTTAAATGTTGTATCATGTTTACTTATATAACTAGCTTCTGCCCGCGACTTCGTACGCGGAACCTGTTGCTTATGCCAGTGACAACGGAGTCGTCAAAATCGAAGATCTGATACGTCTGATGTCGAAGCGCAATTCTCTATCCGTGAACGACTCCGACTCGCGACATAATGCCTGACGTTCACGGTCTCTAGATACCTAAAAGTCGATGTGTAGATATGCTGAGAACTCAAGCGTAATTCTCTTTCCGTGAAAGTCGCCAACTCTCGAGACAATGCAGACGTTCACGATCAGCGGTCAGTCGCGTATCATATTCTTCACTGGTCTCTAGAGACCTGGATGTAGATGCGTAAATACGCTGAGAACGCAGACGTGCTTCGCAATCCGAAGAGGTTTCCACGGAGCGAGTTGAAGCCTGATGTTCTCGAACAGCATCAAGTATCTCCTGACGCTCTTGCGTAGATTCTTGGGATCTTATGATCCTCAATCTTGTAGCTCCTTTGGAACATTGGGAAGATTTGACCTCTTTCTAGGCATGGTTATAGTTTTATTAAAATCTAAATGACGGCTCCGCTGTGTTGCCGGGTAGGCTACCGCGTCACGAAGATAAATGGAAAAGGAAGTTAAACACTAAAATAACATAAGCCGGAAGGCATATTTATTCGATAAAATAAAAAAATAAAAGGGAGTTTGGGCCAGTAGAGTCAAATTTTCAATGATATACCATCGTCATCGAAAATCAGTCCTAAACTGTTACCACCTTCACCGCGTGCAGGTACTCTCAGTTTATGTTATTTTATAATTATACATTGAAATTAGTGATAGCTTTGATTTCCACATCAGATGTTTCTGATCTTCGATTTTTATAAGTCAACAGAGAGTGTTCATCAGATTGAACAACTTTTGCTAAAACGTCATTCGGAATGACGTTTTAGCAAAAGTTGTTCAATCTGATGAACACTCGGCGAGGAGTGACTTTTCAAAACGGCTTATTTCGGGTTCCCAATTTTACTTATTTTTTTAATGCCAATCGGGACTTTATGTACACTCACATTATATGACGTGAAGTGTCCGGTTCTAAAGTACTTTAATCTCGAAGAAAAATGGCCATAGAAAATGCTTTCCGCAACAAAATAGCTTAATTCACGTTAATTCTCGGCCCTACTAAATTGTGATAGGAGTTTTTTCAAAATAGCTCATTTCTAGAACATTTTGTATGGAAATTTTGTTAATACGTATCAAAATGGCTTATTTCTAATCTGGTATCACAGGTTATTTTGGAGGGTTGAAAGATAGCTTTAATATCTGGAAGTGGATCCGCAAATATATTTTTATACATTGGCAACACTTTTTATTTGACTACGGCCAATTAAAAAAATATTAAACGTCATGTGTCACCTTGCTGTCAACTTCTCAATACTTTCATGTCAAGGCTGAGTGTCAAGGTGAAAAATATTTTCTTGTATCGTTGCTCGTTGGTGTTTTTGTTGCTAATAGGGAACGTGCAGGAACTATAGGTGGCAGCACTAAACGACAAAAGAGACACTATGCGGACAGTAAAGGAAACTTATGCTGTCACCTGTCACGCAAATCTCTTCAAAAGTATTATTTTTGATTATGATAAAAGGTATAAAACATGGGTTCCGGTCTATCAATAATGTTTGTCAGCGTAACATGAATGTTGACCAATATGAATTTTGTATGTTTCGTTTATTTTCTCTGATGAAAATTGTGGTGCATGAAGAAACGGTGGCATAGACAACTTTCTTATTTTCAACACATGTTTTAATGGAAGGGAATCCTTTATCAGCGAGAACAGCATCTCCAGGCAGAAAAATCAATCCACAATCATTTGTTATAAGCAATCACTATAACGCCCTCCGTAGCATTTAGATACAAAACTTAGGAAACTACAAGGAGTGCAGCCAATTAAAAACTTTATTGTATAACTATGTTTATAATCTGAGTTCATGTGGAGACTGTTGAGGAATATTCGGTGTGAACTTCAGTGCAGTCTGGAACGCCCTCCGTAGCATTTAGATCAATGATATTTAATTAAACAGATATGTTATGAGCGCGCAATCGTGAAGACTCGAAAACGTGTCAATTGGCCTGTTTTTGCTTTATTCTGCGTCACTGCGTGTATGTGAGCTGGCTCTCCCCCGCGGCACACTTTTTTCGGTGGTTTTGTAGGTGTATAACATATCTGTTTGTTAGAATATCATTGATTTAGATACAAAACTTATGAAACCACAAGGAGTGCGGCCAACTAAAAACTTTATTGTATACCAATGTTTATAATCTGAGCACATGTGGACTCTTTGTTCAACTGTTGAGGAATATTCGGTGTGAACTTCAGTGCAACATATGTGTGTTTGCTGAAGTTTAAATGGTACGCCAGTACCATTTAATGTTTGCTTGCACGGTTGATTTTGAAGGCTATTGAACTTTTTCAATGCAGAGTGTAACAAAAACAAATGTGTTCAAATATTTTCGTTACTGCATTTATCCATTTTTTGCGTTTTTCACATAAACATGGTATGAGAGTACTATTCTTTGGAAAGTAATAGAATTTTATTATTTTACGCTATTTGATTAATTTTCATTTTTGTGGATGTATTGGTACATCCAGAAATGCAACAATGGATTATGATTAGCTAGAATAATCATTTTCAATAATAAAATTAATTCTGTTTACTTCTTTTACATGTCAATGTCAAGTATTAATTTGGTACAAGATTCGGATTGGTGACGCCAGTTGGCACCACCGTCGTTGTGCACGTTCCCTATCCGAATAATTCTGAGTAAATAACGGTGCATAATGGCAGTTTCAGAAAAAAAGTAAAAAGATGTAATAAATTTACTTGAAAAACAATTTGGGGAAGAATGGACTGCCTTGCCTGAACTTCAATGGTACAAAACTATTTTGTTACATGTGACGGAGGAACCAGCTGAGGAACATGAATATGATTGTGTCTGCAATGAAGAGGATGTAGGAGAAGTCCGTGTGTGATTTTCAGATTTTAATAAAAGTTTTTAGAAAACAATTTTTTTTTGCTAGCCCATCCTTTGATCCTCAAAATGGCTTATTTCTAGGAGTGCCAAAACAAAATGGCTTATTTCTTAGGAGTGCTGAAACAAAACATCTTATTTCTTGGAGTTTGCGACTAAATGGCTTATTTCCTTAAATCATATGATAATAACTCATAATTTAAGAGTATTAAAAAAAATATATACACTGTGAAACGATCTATTAACGTACCTAGATTATGTACATAGAAGTTTGTTACTAAAAATATTCATATATGAAAAGTTTTCGTATTTTTCTTGGTCCTGAAAAAAATGACCATACAGAAATAAGCCATTTTGAAAAGTCACTCCATATGTTAGTGTAACTGGGCTCTTAGAGTTCCACATCAGGTGTTCCAGATCTTCAAATTTATTCTGTCAGCAGAAAATTCTCATCACGTGGAACAATTTTTGCTAAGGTACCTTTTTTGTATCTCTTATAGTTTAGCTGGTCTGTTGCGGTTCTGCATCAGGTGTTCAAGTTTCCAAGATAAATTATAGCCTCTATGTTGCCCAGACTTAATACCTAAACAACAACAAAAAAAACATTCAAATCCGTCCAGTAGTTCCGAAGATTAGACAAACAAACAGACAAACAAGACAAACAGACAAAAAACTAGGATTAGATACCCTATTATTAAAATTTATATAAATCAAAATAGTAAATAAATATTTATTGAAACTTAAACAACTTGGCGGTAGATTTTTTTTTTTGGACTCGTGCTCTATTACTGTTTCTAAACGCCCCGCCCCTCAATTATTTCTTTTTTAATATTATATTCAATGTACAGACACAGTTTTTTGACTGTTTTATTATATGTAAATAATAATTATTAAGTAGGGAGGAAAATTTATATAGTAAAAATATTTGAAACGTCGGGTTAACTTCTCCTCGCCCTTAGTATAAGCAAAAATGTAAAATGATGCATGTTTAAATGTTCCCACTGCTGGGACACAGGCCTCCTCTCTATGAAAGGAATTCTCGCCTTTATTTTTCTTAAATTAAGCAAACCTCATGATTTTGTACTAATTTATTTCATGAAAATAAATAGGAACCGCGCAGACCATACATAGGTACCTACGTATTATAAATGAGCTACCGCCATAAATAAATAGAAATACCTATTGAAGCAACATGTTTGTTTATGAATATTAATTTGAGTAATTTAAAGGTCCTTAATAGATTTACATAGTAATAATTGCGAAATGTTTAAACAAGAGTTTTAGAAATATGCATCGGTGTCATTATGGTGTTGTTTCAATGCAAATAAGGAAATAGAGACGTAACTTAACATAAAAATAAGTACCTAATTATAGATCGTAGAAAATAAGGACGACAGCAACGTTTTGTAATATTAAGTGACCACTGTTTGCTATTATTTTATACTGTTGGTTCAAGTGAACTTACTCATATCAACCCAATATATCAGGTGTTTTATTGGGAGCAGAGTCTATTTGTAGAGATCTCCGATTTCGAAATTTCTACTTTCAAATATTTTCAATAAAAAGTAAGTCTATCATTACTAAGTAGCTGTGGTTATTTGTGGCATCAAAATAATTTAATTAGATTGTACTTACCTCGTTAATCCTTTGGGCGAAATTAAAAAATGAAAATGAACCCAATCAGCACTTGTAAACCGCGTCCAAAGAGCTGTTAGTATGAATGGTCCATGGCATGGCGATACTGATACCAACTGAGTGGTGTTCAAGGTGCTGATCACGTTCAGTTTGGTGAAGTTCGACCTTAGTTTGTAAAATAAAAATAAAAACCCATGAGGCTGGCTTTTACTTAACCGGACTACCCTGCCGTGCCTTGAATGAAAGGCCTCCAGACAAGGGCAAAAAACTTATAAACTAAACGACATGCAGCGCGCCCTATGAGGTTCAAGCATTAGCTTAGGACATCGCTGGGGTTGGCAGCGAAGGAACAGGCTGGATCTGAGTGAGATTATTTAGGAGCTGATTTGAAACTACTAACTCATCATCGAGCCAGGCCTTGATGATGAGTCAATCAAATCTACCTCATGGGCACTCTCCCATGAGGTAGATTTGTTGCTTTTATTGATACCTACCTGTATCTTGACGAAATTTATTCGTAACATAATTACATTAAATAATAAATGTACCTACATTGTCGGTATATACCTACTTGTTGTGTTTTAACAAACCCATTGTTCTATGACCGACTTTCTCGTTCCCAGACAGTAAAACATTTTTTTTTACTGAACTTCAAATACTAGAGCAGTTGGAAGTACGAGTACCTATGTATGTACAGTGAAAATGTTAATATTTCTCTCAACAAGCCAGAAAAGAATGAAAACACTATTATGTCACACTTAACAAGTGTCTACTTTCTTAATTAGACGTGCAGATAAAAAGCTTTGTGCCGTAAGGGTCGTAAATATTAATGTCAGTGATTTCAATCTGTCTGAGTCAATCTATTCATTTTACAACAGTTTCCTATTATTGTGTAACAACACTCATTGCAAAGAGCTATTAACGTCGCTTAAGTATTAGTTACATAATGAGACTTTTTTCAATTATTATAGATTAGGTAGGTGCTTTTCTATATAAATATTTTTATTTATTAAAAAAGGTGTAATTTCAGATTCAAGTTTTTTCTTTGTAAGAATCATTTATGGTGATAATAGCAATCGGGTGTGGGATGTCAGGGAAATCATTCTAAATGTTTAGCGAAGACTGTGGGTAGCACCTATAAGGTCAGCCTTGCACCCACACACACCTTTTAAGTACGTATCTCACCACTACACAAGATAATATCATTTAAACAAAAAGTCAAATGTCGCCAGTCAATTCCATATTAATTTAAACTTTAAACACAGTGAATAAAGTTGCAAATTGTTATGTATAAATTCAAGAGTTCGTTTTATTTAACTGGTCGGGCATACAGTTTGCAACATTCACCTTTTCCTAAACAGGCAAGCGGATTTTAGAACGGCTGTTGTGGGCGACAATCGTGAGTGGAGGGAAATACTTTGGTACACATACATTCATATTTAACGAAATGGTTTTTATTAGTTTGTAGGTGTAAGGCGAACTTCAAAGGGTAGGTTCTAAGTTAAATAATTATTTTAAGTAGCTGAATTGCTTAAACTTGCTGATTGAACACTGGTAGCTGACTGTGGCCCTGGGATGGAGCCAAACCAGACACACAATTCACTTGGATACATTAAAACGTTCGCACGGGTACCTACTTTTTACTGTCACTTTTTTAGCACGTACTAGATTTTGAACGTTATTTTGTCGTTGGTACCTGAATAGAGTTCAAATAAGTAAATGGAGTTTTCTATCATTTCATTATCTGCCGAGCCTTTTCCCATCTATATTAGGGTTGGCTTCCACTCTAACCCGATGCAACTGAATACCAGTATTTATTGTGCCGGACGGGCGTTATCCGCTGATGGCGTGGATACGTGTACCTGGTGCTCTGCCTATACCCTATTACTACCGGGCGCACGCTTGTACTATACTTCGCCGCCAGACGGCGCTGACGTCCTACACCTAATTAACTGTAGCTGTAGCTGATCATTCTTCGCTATCTCAGGGCGTTGACCTAACGAGGGAGGATAGGGGTTACTGGGAAAATAAGACACTTATTTAACTTTCATGACTGTACAGGAAGCGATTTCAGGATTAATTCGCGCACTACTTTTTCACTGTTTACTTATACATATTTAATTGCCGTACTGATGACTACGATTTTAAGAAAAGTCGAGTTTACTAAGGTACTCCAGAACTTTACTGTAACGAGAACCCTGATTTCGCTTTCTGATTTCGGAAAACTTTAATGAAAATTTGATTATGGAAATGTACAATCTTTCTGCAAATTACAATTTTGAGCTTATGTTTTAACACATTATATACATCGCCACAATTCTACATAACGTTATTTATATACAGACATAGAAACAACGAAAATCTTTATTAAAATGGGGAAATTATCTCCATAAAACCGGACAGCTTTTCCAAAAGTGTCTGGATGAAAGGTCTTACAGGCTGAATTACACGAAAACTGTTGCTGTGACTGTAAGTATATAATCGCCATATACTAGACGAGTATATGGTCCATCTGAAACTGTTACTTATTTTTTCGTGTCTGTATCTTTCAACCTGTAACGATCCTTCAACTGAAAATCTGTAAGACAATTTTTTCCCGTTTTTTCCCAATATGGCCGCGCTAGACCGTCATACTCTCGTCTAAGTGGTTCAACTATAAGCTAAGTTATAAAAAATTACTATATCCAGGCCTAGGTCGCAACCTAGGCTCCCTGGACCTCGCCAAAGCGTTAAATTATACTAAAAAACTCCACTTGCGAGCCCATATGTGTCTAGCGCGCCTGAAAATTACTATCTAACTATTCTAGATTCACTGATGGCACTTTGTTATTTCACTATATTGCCCATACACTGACTCTACACTATTTTTTAACTATAATCAACACTCTATGTGTTGGATTGGTGACGTTCGTCGCGAACATTTATCATGGAGCGAGCGACTGCCTATCTGACCTCCACAAACCTGGTAAGACTGGTTGTCACACTTTCAGGCTTCTGATATCCATAACGACTGTCAGAGATATACGAATGATAGGCGGGACGTTCTTTCCAAGGCACGGAAAAAACTCGGCGTTTAAAAGATGGTCACCCATCCACGGACTGACCTCGCCAAGCGTAGCTTAACCTTCAAAATCAAGCTGTGTGGCTCTTATTATTTAGTCATTAACTTAGGTGAAATCCTAATATGAAATCAAACCGGTCTCATGTCTTATTACTTTTCGAACAGCGGTGGCCCTTGTGGAATTACCGCAACTTCGGGTTTAAGATTAAGATTCTGTATTTGCTTGAAATATGGTTCATTAGGGTCTTAAAAATAAAAGGTTTGTCATATTTTGCTTAACCTACTTCCTTCGGCATTACAAAAAGAACACATTTAAGAAAACACTATCTTTTTTTTTTATTCTGAGAATTTAAAATACCCGTGTAGGTATAGGATAAAGTAATAAAATTATAAAAAAAAAAACAAACAATAAAGACTACATTTAAACATAAAAAATGGGAACTTAAGCTACTAGAAATGGGTTTATATATACCTACTAGCTGACCCGCGCAACTTCGTCTGCGTCACATGACAGAAAGAGGGTTATAGAGAGTGTGAGTCAACCTTAAAAGATAGACATAATGCTGTCGCGGTTTTTTTTAGATCGTTTTAAAACGGACAATTCCCTAATACATGATTGTTGCGTAACTTTAACCGTTTATGCAGCGCCCGCAAAGGAAGCTTTCAAAAGAAATAAATTTTCCTTGTTTTTGCAACATTTATCATTGATGCTCCGCTCCTTTTAATTATAGCGTGATGTTAGATAACCTATAGCCGTCCTCGATAACTATTCAACACTAAAAGTTTTTTTTTAATTCGAACCAATAGTTCCTGTAATTAGCGCGTTCAACCAACCAAAGAAACTCTTTAGCTTTATAATATTAGTGGATATATAGATCCAAGTGGGTAACAATTTAATTTCTTCGATATATTTGCATTAATCGCTAAAATAATCTACTTATGTTTTTTCAAAAAAGGGCTTGGCTCGACAGCCTTACGTCTTCATCCGAGTGTCTAACACTCGATGACAGTCATACTCCAGCTAGGTCGAAAGTTCTCATCAAAGGTGCAAGAAATTAGCCCAAACACGATTTTTCAATTATAAATGGGACCAACTTTAAGATGTAGGTACCTACGCTTTTCACAAAATAAAAGGACCATGTACGGACTTCCCTGTAAAAGTTATCCGTGGTTAACAACAACAACAGCACATAACGTCCACTGCTGGACTTAAGCCTCTCCCATGATGGGAGGAATTTGCCGTAATCTCCACGCTTGGCAGGCGGATTGGAGATCGCAGTGATGAAAGACTAACAGAAAACGCTGCTGCCCATTCTCTGGTCTACGGAGGCGCAAAGTGTTCTGCCTCAGACATTAGTCGCCATAAACGACACCCGTGAGTGTAATAGGTTGGTTCTATTCTACTCTGCTAAACACCACACGGCTTAACCACGGCTCACGGCTTTCCGTGGTCATATATAGAAAAAATACGCGTTGAATTGAGAACATCCTTCTTTTTGTTTTGTCGGTTAAAAAACCAATCTTGTAGGCAACTGACACGGGCGAGGGTCATTCGATTCAGAAAATGGAGTGAAATGAACAATGCAAAAAACTTTTAGTTCATATATCCTTTGATAGAATTAACCGATTTCAATTAAACAAACACTATATCATACCCCAAGTTACACACAATTTTTATGTATAAAAGTTATCTACATTGGTTTTGTAAATTTTACGTGATGCTTGATCATCCAAACAGACAAACAGACAAAAATTCCAAAAATGCTGGAAATGTGTTCTGTTGCTTATCCTTTAATACCCTGGCAATTTTTTTTCTAAATATTTTCGATGTACAAAAACGATTTTTCTACAGATTTATTATATGTATGTATAGATGTCAAAAACTCATAAATATTGCATAAAATACGTATACACTATTAAAAAGCCATTTGTACAGTATCCTTTTGAAATAATTAATTGGTAGTTCTCTGATTATTAGTTTGGGTATTTTTTTGAATATTTTGACCTACTTTGTGTAAATTATGTTACCACCACTTTTCAAAAAATTGAAGCCATCGCCAGGGCATATCTTATTAATGATAATTCGAAGACATTTGTGACATCCTTTCTACCCCACTGGGCCGGCCGACTTCTAAAAAAGGAGGAGGTTATGTATTGTGTATTCCAACCTCCCAGATTTTGATCCTTATTTTCGACACTATCGAATGGTGTATACAGTATATATGTGTACAGTGTGTATGGTGTATGTGTACCTACAGTGTGTGTGTTTTTTTTTTCAAATGCATCAGTTCGATTCCTAAGGGCGTGTTCGACGAATGCCGAGGAGGACCCCTGTCCCAAAAATGGGAACATTATACCTAAGCTAGTATTATGCCTGAATTTATAAGAAAAATGAACATTGGGTTTTTCAATCACGAATTTCTCATTAGTAGCCACGGAGTATAGAAGTGGTACGAGTTGCCCACTAACCCAGATTTGTTCCCGGTTGCTGGCAAAAGGCTCGCCCTCTATTACATGGGACTTGAACATGAATAGTGAAATAAATAAAATAAATAGTAGTAGTAATAATAGTAGTAGTAGTAGTATCTATGTAGTATATCAACTATCTGGTGTCCACGACACAAGCCGCGTTGCTTAGTGTGGCACTAGATGGCGCTGTGTGTAATGTCCAGCGATATTTATTTAAATAAATAAATATTGTTGGACATTACACACTAAGCAATGAGACTTGTCGTGGACACCAGATAGTGTATATAATACATAATGGTGTCGATTCTGGTGTGCACAAACTAAACTTAATTTAGGCTATTTCTATCTTTTTTTCTTTAGTAAAACGAGAAAGCTTGACTTAATGTCCTATGTCCCCTAGATGGGGCAGAGGGCGTCCACAGATGTCCTCCATCGCGATCGGTCTTGAGCTTCACGCTTCACCTCGCTCCACGTCATTCCGATGCTCGCCGCTTCTGCCAACACGGTGCGACGCCAGGTTTGACGGGGACGGCCACGCTTTCTTTTTCCTTGGGGATTCCAGTCCAAAGCTTGTTTGGGTATTTGGTCAGGGTCCCTTCGGAGCGTGTGGCCAATCCATCTCTACTTGCGACGCTTGATCTGGCGGTCGATCGGGCTCTCGTGGCATTCCTCTAACAGCTCTACGTTGGAGATGGTCTCGGGCCAGTAAATTCCGAGAATGCGACGAAGACAGCGGTTGACGAAAACTTGGATTTGGCGTGAGATGTCCTTTGTGACCTTCCACGTTTCACACCCGTAAAGCAGCACGGATTTCACATTGGACCCGAATATCTTGAGTTTAATCCTTCGGGTCAGTTTCCGTGACTGCCAAACAGGTCTCAGCTGTGCGAAAGTTGCTCGGGCTTTGGCGATCCGTGAAGCGATGTCCTCTTCACTGCCCCCAGTCTCTGCCACGACGCTCCTAAGGTAAGTGAATTTGTGGACGCGTGCCACTGCCTCTGTGCCAATCAGCAACGGTGGGTGATTCTTCACACCAGTTCTCATCTCCTGGGTCTTCCTGATATTTATTTTAAGCCCGGTTTCTGCCGCCTCCTGCTGTAGATCGTTCAATTTTGCTTGCATATCGGCGCGGGTATGACTCAGCAGGCATAGGTCATCGGCGTAGTCCAAGTCTTCCAAGACGTTGGATAGTCCCCACTCTATGCCGCGGCGCTTGTTTTCAGAGATGCGAAGCATAATTCCGTCAAGAACAACTAGGAAGAGAAGCGGTGACAGGAGGCAGCCTTGGCGGTCACCCAAGGCCGCCGACGCCATCCGAGATGAGGCCGTCATGGGTTACCTTACAAGAATACTTCTTGTAGATACTCTCCAACAAACGGACGATTTTCGGCGGCACTCCAATTTCCAGTAAACGGGACCAGATGCTAGACCACTTCAGCGTATCAAAGGCTTTTTCGAAGTCTACAAAGGTTAGATAAATCTCCCTCTGCCATTCTGATGCCTGTTCCAGTATGATACGAAGGGTGTTGATCTGGTCCGTACATGAGCGGTTCGAGCGGAAACCAGCCTGTTCCCTACGTAGAAGAGGATCCACGGCCTTCAAAACGAGAAAGAGACGGACTTAATTTAGAGCTGTCATATTTAGTTGGAACTAATATTTCTGTACAAATGAAGGGTGTACTTAAAAACGTGTCGAATAAAAACACGGTGAAACGCAAGGCATAAACTAGTTTGACATCTCTAACTTAGTTCATAGCTATAGCCGTCCTTTTCTCGCACTGCCTTGTTGTAAAAGATAGCAATAGCCTAGATTAAATTTAGTTTGTGGACAACAGAATCGACACCAATAGACTTTTTTCTTGTAAATACACACTAATTATACACATAAACATCAAATTAAGTGTAGGTGGGTACTATAAGGTATACCTCTGCCTCATCTCACCCTTCGGGAATTTCTAATTGTTGGTCAAAGGGAAAATGGAAAACAAACTGTTCCGTAAGTACGTTTTGTCTAGTCTAGTTATAGGAACACAACGTATAACCGCTTTATGGTGTTGATCGAATGGTAGTCAAGGTTAAGCCATAACCAAGGACGACCAAAAGCCCGTTGGGCCGGCGAATTCATCAAAGTCGGATCAGCCACAGCTTACTCCACAAAAGGACAGGATTATCCAAAATAGTTTACCTTCCAATACTTAAAAAAAAACTTCATATCATTTTTTCGCTAACCCTACCTAAATTAGGTCTCGCAGCTCGCTAGTCGGGTCCTGGATTGCTACTTATCGTCGACGACTCACAGCACTGGCACAGGCGGGTTATGCGACACCAGCGACACGAACAAATTAAAACTGTCGAGTTTTTTTTCCATACATGCCGCCGGGTGCTTGGCAGCGTTAAGCGTTATTTTATTTACTTCTTTGTTTTGCTCTATGGTCCGGGGATTTTTTCACAGAGTGCGACACAGATCTAAATGAACGTGGCAAAATAGGAAACTAAAGGCTGCTTTACACCGGGGCAACACTGTGCGGCATTGCAGCATGCAACAAGGCCGCATGCTACAATAATTTTAAATGTTGCACATTCTGGCTAGAATCGTGCGGCATGGCAACAAATTGCGTCATGTGGCAGACTGTCGCAGCCAGTCGCAGCTTCTATCCAAACACAATGGATTCCAGGCCACATTTTTGGTGCGTCATACAGTTAATAGGTTAAGTTTTACGATGCTTTGAAAATTAGCTAGGCACAATGTTGCCTCGCCTCGGCATAAAATAGGCTGCCGCATACCGCAGTTCTCGCATATGTTGGTTATTTGTAGCATACCACAAGAGGAAACACGCCACACATGCTGCAATGCCGCACAGTGTTGCCCCAGTATAAAGCAGCCTTATTATAACATTAATGTGTACTAGTCTTGTCATCATCATTCCTTACAAGCAGCACCGCACTAGTTATGTCAGCCAACAGGCAGTCGCTTATAGTTAATGCTCCAACCAGCCCACGAAATTCAAATTTTCTTACGTTTTATGCAATTTGCAGGCCAGTGCTATGTTGTATGAGATTAAAATATTATTCGCGGCTGTAGGACGTAGGTATGTAGTTACAGAATTACAGGTCGCGGCACGTAAGTCTAGCGCTGAACGAAACGAGGAGGCGATATCTGCGCATGTTATACGACTGGAGATCGGCGCAACGCATGCCCCAAGACATTCTTATTTTTTACTTCTGCGCAATAACGGTCACTGCTAGACTTTCGTGCCGCGACCTGTATAATCATCAAAATCATCAATACAACCCTCCAAGTAACCAAAAAAAACAGAAGCAGTAGTTTCTATACCTCTGCACTAAAACCTAGCTACTAGCTAAATTAAATATTTGGGAACTAAAATTTTTCATTTTCTGGCAACGTCTAAAATGAGTACTTGAGCTGTCAATTGTTCTCAATCGGTTTCGTTTTTCAATAGAATTTTGGTTTTTGTGTGTTATTTCTGAGTGTGGACAGGAAAACAGTGACATATCATGAATAAGGTAATTCGTGGAGGTGCCCGTGAAATAATTTATCAAGTTTTCATACGGTGTTTGACCGAATTACACAAGCTGGGAAGCTACTATCCTACTTCGATGATGTTTGCCATCGTACAGCAGATTTTACTTTTAAGTGTAACTATTGAAAGTTGCAGTAAACGTTAATGACAAACGATTAATACATTCAGGGAACAAAATTTTCGATCATAATAGTATTTACAAATTAGTTGTCTACGATTTTTGAGGCTAAGCTAAGATAAACAAATACCATTGTGGTTATAGCGCGACTTAACAACATTGATAGTAAGGCAACAACATTTAATGTAATTAATTGCGTATTACCAAATACGTTTTTTGCTATACTATATTTGTTGAAGCAACCGACTGGAAAGAAACAATTTTAAAATATTTTCACGTTATGAACATATTTGCGCGGGACTTTTTTCGTCGGACTGACAGCAGTTATATTATATAAGAAGATAGAGCACTAATTTAAAGTTGTATCTTTAGATATGTTAATAACATGCTTTGTTTGTTGTAAGTGTTTCTGTAAGCACAGTGCGCAGAATTGTGCAAAACGGCGGGAAATTCTCGACTCCAGCTATACAGAGAAAGGTTGTCCCTCATAATATATAATATATTTGGGTGAACTTGTAGTTTTATTACTATTACGTACCAAATCTGTTTATTATCTACGAGGAACATAGTGAAAGCAATGAATTAATAAACATACTTATTTAAAATAATTATTTTCTCATTATCTATAGCTATTAGACCAATAATACTATTCAAGTATCAAGATAGCTAGGTCGTACTAACTGGGTTGCCACCTGAGCGATCGCAGCGCCCTCATTTATTTTCTACTCTTTTGTGTCGCACTGTAGTAAGTTATTGAAAATGGCCGTAACACAGAGTCCGACTTCCGACCTAACCCTAATATTCTTACTACTGACTATCTCATCGAACACTCATAGAACCTCTCGAACAGTCATAGACCCAGTTAATAATAATTAATAATGTACTCTGTGCCACCGACTGAACTGAACTGACTTTTGTTTGACATTCGCATGTTCGTGAGACTGGTCATAATCGGTAGTAACGCTGCTATTTTGTTTTTCTCAGACTATTTTCATTGATTTTTATACTATGTATTTTCAACCATGACGTCAACAGATTTTAAGAACTTTTTTTAGGCCAGCAAAGCAACACCCGCCTGAAAATGTCATTCAAGTTCCAAAAGACCCTTAAAGCACTACAATCTTAACTTCTGATTCTGCATCACAGTGACAATAGGAGCTCAGAATATAGTAGAGTCCGTTTTCTAGTGTAGGTCCCGCAGGAATCATCGGAACTACGTGTAACTACGTACGAATACGTGGAAAGTCGTATGACAGTAGCGCCGCGCCTGCGAGAATGCTGGAATACGTAAACGTAATGGATAAAAAGTCGGTAAGCTCTATTTCATAAAAACATCGTTTCGACCATAGTAGAAAAAGATAGTTGTATTATTTACTAATAAATTCACGATTTCAATGATTTTTGGATTAACACACAACCTGCTACTGAGCTCAAGTGTCAAATGTTATTAAACCGTTTTTCCACAAGGGTGGAAAGTAGGTTATTGCAAACAAGGTGTCAATAACAAGCCCGAAACGAAGGCGAGGGTTTTTAATGACATGACTTTGCAATAACCTACACACCCGTGTATGACACGACGTTTTTCAATACAGTTGTGGGAAAAAGTAAAAAAAAATTAAGTGTGCTATAAACCACACGAAAGTAAAACTTGACGTACTAGTCGATGGTATTCTAATAAACAGCTGTTATACACCTACAAAACCACAGAAAAAACGGTGCCGCGGGGGAGAGCCAGCTCACATACATGCAGTGACGCAGAATAAAGGAAAAACAGGACAATTGGCCTGTTTTCGAGTCTTCGCGATTGCGCGCTCGCAACATATCTGTGTAATAGAATATCATTGGTACTAGTACATTTTGATACAAGTGGAGAAAGTTTGTTATTGTATTCGAGGCGGAATTAACACCCGAGCCGTGAGCGAAGGTGTTTTTGAGCCGAGATCTGCAATAACAAAATGTCCACGTGTATCAAACGACGTTTTTCAATACACTTTGAAGAAATAAAATAAAATAACGAAAAATATTTTTGTCATGAATTAGTAAGAAACTATGGTTTTAATTTTATTTTTTTCTGCGCTTTCCTTTCGCCAGGTTGAAGAAGAGGCAAAGGTATAAAGCCGTTAAACAGCCTAATATAAAAATTGTTTTATTTTTAATATTTTTGAATTCAGAACACAATTAAATGTTTATTTGTTAAAAAAAGTAAATATTAGTTGTTATAAATAATCATGTTTCTAATATAAAAATTGTTTTATTTTTAATATTTTTGAATTCAGAACACAATTAAATGTTTATTTGTTAAAAAAAGTAAATATTAGTTGTTATAAATAATCATGTTTATCTATGATATTCTATTAAATAGAATATCTTAATTAAACTATAAACACAATTTGACTAAAGACGCTTTGCTTTGTCGAAATAAAAAAAAACATTCACCTCCGACTATAGACATTGAACCGATTTGAACTTCGTTTAAGTATAGTTGTCTGTGGAATGTTTTTTCTCGCACACGTGCGGGAAAGTGAAAAAAAACACACGTGTGTGAATATACATTGCATGTTGAGCCTAATCGTAGTGCGATAAGAACCCGTTTTCGAGGAAGTGTATTGAAAACGTTAATTTCTTCGATAAGTCCGCGTTTACAAGCGGCATCGTGAATCGGTCGAACACCAGCCCATAGCACACGTAGACGGGGGACAGCCAACTCGCCAGCCCCCCACCGCGCCGCAGGCCAAAAGACAAAATATGACAATCGTCAACTACACGTCAACTGAACTGATGAATTGAACTGATCTAACCTACTCAAGAAAAATGCTAACTGATGACTAGGCAGCATGGTCTCAGACCTTAGCCTGTTCCGTTAGGAACTAACAAAAAAAAAAGCCAATGATCGAGCTCGTAAAAAAAGTCACGACCGCGTAACAGAAAGATTCTACATCTACAAAAGATTTAATTTTCGAATCATAATTTATAGCCTCTGAAAGTACGCCATGTTTATCAACTGTATTGAACAAATATTTTGAATTCCGCGGGTTACATCAGCGCATTCGCCTTTACTAAACCATAAAGTCATATCTGTTCTAAATAAAAAAATATGAAATTGTCTATTTATAAGATGGCGGGTGATGAAAGTGACAGGTTAGTAAATAATAAATGAAACTGCAAAACTTAAGCTTTATTTGCTAAATTACCGAGCCACACATTAATTGTAAACCTTTGCATAAGAAACTCCTAATGTGATTTATTACATGTATCCTAGTTACATAACTATGCTTTGTTTACAGTGATCTAAAGCCATCCAGTGTCGCGATCATCAGAGAAGTTTATGATAGTGAAAATGCTCACATCAAATTTGAAATGGAACTGGAAAGAGCACTGGAGGCTGGCGTTAGCGTTATTGTAATAGAACCAGAGCCTTTGGGTGAAGAAACAGCACGTTGGATTTATGTAGGAAACCTCTTGCATAAGGTTTCTGTTTACAGTGGACTCTGTAGCATTGCATCAGGTGTGTATGTTTTGTAAATAGTACCGCGTAAAATTTGTAATTCTTTAAAATAATACTCCGACAATACTGATATATATCCTGGTCATGATAACACTACTAAAAACTGTTTTAAAAACAATAGTCTGCTTTACTGCATCACCTATTATATCCTGTAAAAGTTTGTTTACATTTCTATGACAATGAAGTTCAGGGTTTATGGTACTTAGACACACTTCACATGTATTTTACACTTTCACCTAAAACTTGTTTTATTGAGGTCCAATAATAAATATTTTTTATATTAATCATTTCAGGTGTTGCTTGGAGTTCACTAGCCTGTGCTCCCTTTGGCATTGTGTCAGTGCTCTGTGCAGGTTGCTACACACTGTCATGGCAGTGGGATCCTTGTTGCAAGTACCAAGAAGAAAAGAATCGCAGACGTTTAGCTACATTACCTATGTTGAGTGATCTTACATCTGCATCACCTGTTGTACTGGTACACACAGACAATAAAAGGAAAATTTTGTTACATACAACAGTGTCGATGACAGCAACGGCTATATGCTTATGGAGACTATACAACATCTTTAAGTGAAGATTTAGTCTGCACTAGCATAATAATGGCATTGAGCTTAAATTAGGAAGTCACATAATGCTCCATCAAAAAGCATAAAAATATATTAGTGCTTTCTAATATTTGTTTTTATGTTGGAAGTCTAATAATGTAATTATATAATTTGTTGTAGGGTGCAGTGTAAAAATGTTATAAAGTTATTAATAGTAGAATTAGTTAAAGCCTGTACAAAAGATATTTTTCTTGTAATATAAGGATGCTTTTTAGTTAATCAAATGTGATAGTGGTTTATGAAGGATTCTGTTACAAAGCTAAGTTAGCAGTGATCTCCGAGATATAATATCCTCACTGTTATCATGTAATAAAACAATGATGCAATTTCAATATGAATTTTATTCATTTTGGTAGGTTAGTGAGTATTTATTTTATTTAAACTTAAATTATTTATTGTGCCCATATTGTATAAAATGCATTTCACCTTTAAAATGGAACTGATATAATTAATTATAAAATCTATTCAAATAAAATCTATTATAAAATCCCCAAAATTATTCTGTCACCTATAAACATACACCTACACCAATATAAGAATATGCCTTCAAGCTCATTTAATAGAAAAAGAATTGCACAACCTAAACCCAACAACTAAACTCTAATAAAACAGTCAATGTGAAAATAAATCAGCACTAGCCATGAGCAGGTCTGGGGGTATAAAATGGCCGCTTAAGCAGAATCGTAATATAAATCACGTTAAAAAATGGACTTTATGCTCATAATCATGAAGTCCATTTTAAGAATTTAATTTTTTTAACGTGATTCATACTAAGATTCTGCGTGGATTTTGCTAAAGCGGCCATTTTAGGCCTGCTGGTTCAACAGCCATTTTCACAGCCTTGTCTACATTACAAAAACCTTTTTCATAATAGGTAAATAGAATCAAATACACTAACTTATAAGAATAATGTCATGCTTACATAGTAGGAAAATTTTCTTTCTAAGCCCCAATAATTAAATGGTCTCTGATGAAACTCCTTACTTAAGAAGAAGTCTTAATTGCCCTTCTGGCCATAACCCAATGGTATAAAGATGGTGCAGAATGTCTCAAAGTTATTGCTAAGTTAGGCACAAACTGGCTTATAACCAGATCTTTTTCATTATTGACTATTCCATCAAGTATCTTCTTTGCAGTATATTCTGGTGTAAAACCGGCAGCTGTACTGGTATCCATTACTGAAACAATATCATTTTTGTAGCATTACAAGAACATTAATTGATGATTTGTTGTCACATCAATTTCTAAAAATTCCCTCACCTCCATGTGGTTCCCCAGAACCAGTAAAAGCATTCATAGATATAGCAGTCTTTATATACCCAGGGCTGACAACAGTTACTTTGACATTATGCTGATGCATTTCAGCACGTAGTGAATCACCAAATGCTTGCATTGCATGTTTAGCTGCTGCATAAGCTGATCTATCTGGTATTGCGATGAGTCCTTGTACTGAACTCACAAACACAATGTGACCAACTTTTCGCTCAACCATTTTTGGTAAACATTCTGGAAATAAATACAAATAAATAATAACAACAACAAAAATTTACCAGTTGCTCATCTACACTAATATTATAAAGAGGAAAGATTTGTATTTTTGTGTGCATGTTTGTAATGAATAAACTCAAAAACTACTGCGCCAATTTCAAAAATTCTTTCACCATTAGAAAGCTACATTCACTCTGAGTAACATAGGCTATATTTATCCCTGAACTCCCACGGGAACGGGAACTACGCGGGTGAAACCGCGTGACGTCCGCTAGTAAAATATATTTAAAGGTCATGCTCTGCTACATTTGTTTCATAAGATGGCACATGGCTATGCAACCATTATAGCATATGGCAAGCCTTACATGAAACATTTATGTCTGTTCTGCTATTTTTCTTGCTGAATAAAACCTATGACAAAATTGAGTTGAAATATTCCATATTATTTTATAATTTATACTAATATTATAAAGAGGAAAACTTTGTTTGTTTGTTTGTAATGAATAGGCTCAAAAACTACTGGATTGATTTAAAAAATTCTTTCACCATTCGAAAGCTACATTATCCACGAGTAACATAGGCTATATTTTATCCCCATACTCCCACGGGAACGGGAACTACGCGGGTGGAACCGCGGGACGTCAGCTAGTAAAGTATATTTGAACTGCTGAGGAAAAAACATTAGTTATAATACCTTTGGTTAAAGCAACAGACCCAAAATAGTTAGTGGCCATAATATTTTTGAATACATCTATCTTTGTATTTAATATAGATCCTCTATGGGAGATGCCACCATTGTTTATCAAAAGATCTATATGACCACAAGCATCATAAACATTTTGAACAAATGAATTCAATTCTTCGAATTTAGCAAGGTCAAGCTCCAATACAACTGGTTCCAGAGTAGCAGTTGGCTGAAACATAAATGATTAAGAATATTATGACCAATTGTCAGAATCAGAATGTTTATTTGTAAACATAGGTAGTTACAGTGTGTGAGGTTTTACATTTTCTTAAGTGCTCTATGTTTTGGCATTTGGCGTACAAATATTATTTAATTACTTGCAACAAATACCTACGTGTTGTGTGACTGCTATTAAAAGTACAGGAAGAAAACAAAAATTTACTTTACTCTCTTTAAAACAGTAGTAGATGGTCAGTTGGCAGTTTGAAACACTGAGAAAAAAAATTGCTATGGTATGGGACAGTCACATCTCTTTCCTTTGGCTACTTTTTTATATTATTTTATTTGCCATTTTCTACACAATCACTTAAGTTTTTCTTGATGCCAAAAATATGTTTTCTTATAAATCCTAACTGCAGAACTAATTTAGAGAGTGATTGCTTGTGGCAAAATGATTTAAATTTATTTAACAAACTGCATCTACTGTCTGACAACATTTCAAAATACTAAAGCAAATGTATGCATACCAGATTCTTTGACATAAGGTCATTTTTCACCCTCTCCAACTCAGATTTTCTACGGGAAGCTAGAATCACTTTGCTTCCTTGTTCATAGAATGCATGTGCCAAAGCTTCTCCTATTCCTGAACTTGCACCAGTTATAACTACAACCTGAAAAATAAACGTCATTCCAATGTATTACTTACTTAAGTATATAAAACAAAAATACTTGAAAGTGTAAACCAGAATAAAGGTCATCAGTATGCACAGGGCAGCCTGCTTGGCATAATAAAGTATGGCGTTTCACTTACTTCACTTCTAAATAAAAACACAAATCGCATGAAATAGGTACTATCAGCAACGCTAAAATCAAAATTCAATAGTACAATACCTTTCCTTGTAGTGCAGCCCTTCGTCTTTTAATAGTAATACAATTGAATAATTTGCACATTGTTACGCCAATTGCCAATGGTGCACCGATGTACTTAAGGTACCAAGTAAGTGAGTGAACTGCAAGTGCATCGCTGCTATGCATTTGTAAGTACTTCATTTTGTATTATTTGGTCTGACACTAGTTGCTCGAACACAAATTGGGTTAATATAGCGACGAACTGTTATATTTTGGTGATCCTTCACGAACCACTTTACCCTTGACTTATTAAATTATTGTAATTAAGAACCCAAGAGTATGATATTCAGGACATGGGCGAAATTTTTATTTAGGACCCTTATAATGCTGACATTTACAAGTAAAAACAAACAAGACGGTGTGTGTGATATCGAATTATCGACAATTTGACATAAGATGACGCTGTTGCCAGATACGATTTTTAAAATCCGAATGACGCCTCTGTAAAATTCGTAGAAAAACAAAATTAGAGAACAAACAGTTTAAAAAAAAAAAACTATGTAACAACCTCGTTGGTCTAGTAGTCGCAAGTATGTGTGTTGAGAAAGAAAATCAAAACGAAATTAAATCCAGAGGCAACATGTCTAAGATGGGAAAATAATAGCTACAATTAATTGGAAATTAATTTTAATATAACAGCTGCTACTGGAGGTGGTATTGGAATTGAACCACGGAATTCAATCGTGGTAGTGATTATTTCACACAGTTTTATTAGATAAATTTATTTATGTGTAATGTGCGTTCACATCGGCGATAAATTCGTATAAAACAGAGAAAACGATTTAAACTAAGAGACGAAAGATTTTTTGCAGTACTGCGCTGGTACGAATCATTTTACTCCAAATTTTATAAAATGAACACAATTCCATCACTTACCACACAGCCTCAGTACGACCACAAAAATCCGTATAACTACAAATAAACTCGTAGGTCTGGCAATACTGCATGACAGTTCTTGGTTTTGAGTTTGTAGCGTACCCGGTAGACCGCGCGACCGGTAGTACAACTCAGCGGTGGACTCTGACCTTCTGACGGGATAGACTTTAGACTGCTTGTATTTCTTATGTGCATGCTTCAAGATATACAGCATGTAGATTTCACATGGATAAAGCCGGAAACACACTTACGGGTTGTGTTGTGGGCGTGGCGCGCTCTGTCTGGGAACCTTTGCAGCGTTCAAACGTGCATAATGTTTTCTTCGTATTCGAATAGTGATTTTGATGAAGACCTTCAATTTCTCATAACAATGAAACTTCTTGAGGTCAAAAATAAAATAAAAGTAGGTACCGAGTTCACCTTAGAAACAGAGGGAGACAACAAAGGGGAATTTCGCCTTCTCGTTATAGAACTAGACTCTACGTAGTTAACAAGTTTACAAGACGTTCGTTGAAATTACTAGTACCTACTCTCTAGTTACTAGAGAGTGACGAAAAGAATTTTCATCAGTACTTTATAATGAATGAAAGTACAATATGAGGAAATCCATTCACTGATTGGCGGAGACATAAAAACATATGTACTATTTTTAGGGGTCCGTACCCATAGGGTAAAAACAGAACCCTATTACTAAGACTTCGCTGTCTGTTCGTCTGTCCGTCTGTCCGTCTGTCTGTCACCAGGCTGTATCTCATGAACCGTGACAGCTAGACAGTTGAAATTTTCACAGATGATGTATTTCTGTTGCCGCTAAACAACAAATACTAAAAACAGAATAAAAATTAATATTTAAGGGGGCTCCCATACAACAAACGTGATTTTTTTGCCGTTTTGTCTAATGTATAGATAATGGTACGGAACCCTTCGTGCGCGAGTCCGACTCGCACTTGACCGGTTTTTTTTTTACTATTACTCTTTGTATCATATAAAACTTTTCGTTGACGTAGGTAGAAGTTCAATAAGCTCGTCAGCCATTTTTCACACGCGCAAACTTAGTGCAAACAACTGTCCACGCGGTGTTGAAACAAATTTACAGGACAGTGCTAGGTTGTATGTTGATTAAAATATTGTTCGCGACTGTAAGACTTTTACAGAATCCTAGCCATCAAAATCATCAATACAACCCTCCAAGTTCATAAAGGTGTAAGAACAAAAAAAAACAGAAAAAGTAATTTCTACACCTTTATGAACTTTGAGGGTTGTATTGATGATTTTAATGAATTTAATTCTGTAACTATATACAGACGTCTTATAGTCGCGAACAATATTTTAATCAACATACAACCTTGCACTGGCCTGCAAATAGCAAAAAATGTGAGAAAATTTGAATTTCGCGGGCTATCCTTGAGCATCAGCCTTAAGGCTGATGCTCCAGGGTAGCCCGCGAAATTCAAATTTTCTTACGTTTTTGGCAAATTGCAGGCCAGTGCTAGGTTGTATGTTGATTAAAATATTGGACGCGATTGTAAGACGTATGTATTTACAGAATTATAATTATCAAAACCATCAATACAACCCTCCAAGTTCATAAAGGTCGAAACGATTTTTTCAAGGTCAAAGTCATTGCTAGACCTTTATGAACTTGGAGGGTTGTATTGATGGTTTTGATGATTATAATTCTGTAACTACATACGTCTTACAATCGCGTCCAATATTTTAATCAACATACAACCTTGCACTGGCTTGCAATTTGCAAAAAACGTAAAAAAAATTGAATTTCGCGGGCTGGTCGAAGCATTCACCTTAACTGTTAGCTGGAATGAATAGGTAATGAGCAATGATATTCTAACAAACAGATATGTTATACACCTACAAAACCACCGAAAAAAGTGTGCCGCGGGGGAGAGCCAGCTCACATACACGCAGTGACGCAGAATAAAGGAAAAACAGGCCAATTGACACGTTTTCGAGTCATCACGATTGCGCGCTCATAACATATCTGTTTAATTAAATATCATTGGTAATGAGTCATAGATTAAGTTCCTAACATAGCTGTATCCATCACGTTCACTTTTCGAGGTTTCGAGAGTACATGTCAATTATTATTTCTAAGTTACTAGTTACACTACTAACCCAGGGTCGGAATGGCCATAAGTCAGCGTGGCATTTGCCAGCCGGGCCCCAGCCTGCGCGGGCCCCCCAAGGGCTTGGCTTGCAGGGCTTGCCGGATGCCAGGCAGTAAGTCGCATAAGAGGCCCGAGTCTCAGGATTTTTAAAAGTTTTTAAATCGTATTCTGCCTGATCCACAGAATTAGTAAGAACGTAATGAGAGGTTTTCCTTTTGAGGTTTTAAAAAAAACTTAGTTTCCAAGAACTCCATAGATGGCGTTGAACTTACTATGCCAAAGCCAAAACGCTTGAAAAAAAAAACATTGTGTCACGTCACATACTCTCGTTGACTGACACTTTCATTTGCCTAACCTTCCGAATATAACCAACATTTCTCGCGCTTTGTTAAAATCAGTTTTTTTAGGTTCCGTTCCTTGTATTATCATACTTACTCCTAGCGCCATCTATCCAGCGACTAGGGAAGATCTAAAAAGAAAATCCCTCATTAATTGCAGCTTACTTTGTATATAATGCAGTTATACCATTAAGTTATACCTTTTATTTCAAATTCATTTCTAATTATTTATTTATGATTTATTTCAAAATATCCATTTTTTAACAAAAGATCTGGCTGGGGTAACGTTACTCCAGCCGGAAGTGTTTTTATCAAATAATTACAAAACTATCAGCTTATCAAATTTAAAAATGTGCTTAGCATTTACAGAAGCAGTATTTCTAATTATTTAGTGCACTTACAAGACGATTTTCGACAATATCTGGCTGGGGTAACGTTACTCCAGCCGGAAGTGTTTTTATCAAATAATTACAAAACTATCAGCTTACCAAATTTAAAATGTGCTTAGCATTTACAGAAGCAGTATTTCTAATTATTTAGTGCACTTACAAGACGATTTTCGACAATATCTGGCTGGGGGTGGTCAACGCACACTGGAGGTGGCCCCTTATAAAGGCTGCTTTACGCCGGAGCAACACTGTGCGGCATTGCTACATGCTACATATTGTGGCGTGCGTCATCTTGTGGTATGCTTCAAATAACCAACTGCGGCTTTACGCCGAGACAACATCGTGCCTAGATCATTTTCAAAACATCGTGCTGTAAATTTTTATTGGAATGTTTTGGTCTACCAACTTGATTGATCGAGGGGGACAAGACACCGTAGAATATGACTGATGAAATAACTTTAGCAGCATGACGCAAGTTGTTGCCATGCCGCACGATTCTTGCCACAAATGGGAAAGGCTGGTCAAAGCTGATTGTAGATGGCGTGTCCATCGCTTAGACCCAATCTGACCAATGGGATCAAACTATTTTGAAATATAAAATGACATTGACAGATTTTCAACCAATGACTATGTTAAGTTCATGCGGTGCTAGCGCCATTAGTTCCACAAGTTGCCCACCCCATTACAACATTTTAAATTATTGTAGCATGCGTCCTTGTGGCAATCGCAATGCCGCACAGTGTTGCCCCGGCATCAAGCAGCCTTTAGAGGTCTAGTAATGACTTTGACCTTAAAAAAGTCGTTCCATGACCTTTATGAACTTGGAAGATTGTATTGATGATTTTAGTTCTGTAACTGCATACGTCTTTCAGTCGCGAACTATATTTTAATCAACATACAAAAAAAAAATGATGAAAATTGCGAATTGCGAAAATTTGATTTTTGCGGGCTACCCTGGAGCATCAGCCTTATGGCTGATGCTCCAGGGTAGCTTGGATTTAAAAATATCCCAATTATAGTCATCAAAATTATCAATACAATCCTCCAAGTTCATAAAGGTGAAGGACCCAAAAAAATACCGGCCAAGTGCGAGTCGGACTCGCACACGAAGGGTTCCGTACCATTGACTATATTTAGTATTTGTTGTTATAGCGGCAACAGAAATACATCATCTGTGAAAATTTCAACTGTATATCTGTCACGGTTCATGAGATACAGCCTGGTGACAGACAGACGGACAGACGGACAGACGGACGGACAGACGGACAGACAGCGAAGTCTTAGTAATAGGGTTCCGTTTTTACCCTTTGGGTACGGAACCCTAAAAAGCAGATAAAGTCATTTCTACACCTTTGAGAACGTGGAGGGTTGTATTGATGATTATAATTCTGTAACTACATACGTCCTACCTAGCACTGGTCGGCAAATTGCAATAAACGTAAGAAAATTTGAATTTCGCGGGCTACCCTGGAGCATTCACCTTAATTAAGGTAAAAGCGTCAGGGTAGCCCGCGAAATTCAAATTTTCTTACGTTTATTGCAATTTGCCGACCAGTGCTAGGTTGTATGTTGATTAAAATATTGTTCGCGGTTGTAAGACGTATGTAGTTACAGAATTATAATCATCAAAATCATCAATACAACCCTCCAAGTTCATAAAGGTCTAGCAATTACTTTGACCTTGAAAAAATCGTTCCTCGACTTACATGAACTTAGAGGGTTGTTTTGATGATTTTGATGATTATAATTCTGTAACTACATACGTCTTACAACCGCGAACAATATTTTAATCAACATACAACTTAGCACTGGCCTGAAAATTGCAAAAAACGTAAGAAAATTTGAATTTCGCGGACTGGTTGGAGCATTCACCTTAAGGTGAACGCAGACCTGTAGGGCTATTACGTATCCTTTTGATCTCCAGTAACTATCAAGCTTCGGTTGTACCCCGAACTTTGATGACAACCAAGAATGTCAAAATATTGGTATTACGTTGGTATCACGTATTACACAGAGTGGATGTCAATTGTCACTTGAGGGTGACTAACAGCCCGGTTATTATGGTGTAACGTCTTTCACGAAAGCCACTTCAAACTCAGTTGTCATCAATTTGATGTCTACAATGCATAAACTTAATCGCAATATTGGAAAGAATCGATACGAAAGCGTCTGTCAAAATGACTTACGGTGAGCCACGATGGGCACCGATGACGTCATATTTGATCGCGACACATACCTAATACGAAACTAACCTTTTTTGACAGTTATTTGATGGACACTCAGAGAAACTTAGTAGCCCAATGCATCCTAATCTTGGGTCGTGGCAGCTGAAAAATCGTTTTGTCTATGACCAAGGAAAATGTTTTTAGCGTGGTGAAACTTTTATGTAATTGGCAACACCAATTCATAATTTCTTGATTATCTAAATGTTGGGATTATGTTTGATTTGTCCTGGATAAATAAATTAGACATAGTTAACATAATGTTTCAGTGAGTATTTGCTACATATTCAATAAAAATATGGTTTAGTGTCAGTTATCTACTTTCCTCAGTTTCTCATGGGAGTGTCGTACAGATGCGCTGACCTTCGTTTTGATGCACAACGCACAACAAAGCATCAAATTGACGGCTGCCCCATTTTCACAACAATCTTTGGATTCGATGTAACTTTAATTACTAGTGAAACAATAAGTTTTAGCAAATAGTCAATCAGCTATGTTAAACCTTTCTTGTGTAAAGTGTTACGTGAGTGGAAAGTAAAATGTTAATGGAAACTACGACTACGCAAACAATTTTGTCTGGTGTGATAAAAAGTACCACAGCAAAAGCTTTCTTTTTAACTTCTAGGAAAATAATATTGAACCTGAGAAAATAACTTGTGTAAATCAAGATGAATGAAAGGGATATCCCAAGTGTCCCTATTACAACATTAGCAGGAGTAGCCAGCTTGACAGACTGTAAGTATGTGAGCTACATCAGCTATGAGAGCATTGACAACTAACATTTACATAAAATAAAACAGTTACTTAATCTTTTTGTATGTATATCAGTTTATTGATAGTTTGTGGTGCTTCTTCAGTGTTTATTTACCTTGATCTCAGTAATTTAGATAGTAATGTTTTATTGCATCTATAATATTTGTTTCTGAATTGATTTGAGAGTCAACGAAAGAAGATTTGTTTTTGCATATTTGTATTTCCAATATTATATGCTGGTGAGTGGTTAATATTTTACAGAATTGCTTGAATAAAACTAAATGAATACTAGGGTAACATTCTGTAGATTTTTTAAATTACTTTTTTTAGTCACTAGCTGACGTCCCGTGGTTTCACCCGCGTAGTTCTCGTTCCCGTGGGAGTACGGGAATAAAATATAGCCTATAGCACTCACGAATAATGTAGCTTTCTACCAGTGAAACAATTTTTAAAATTGGTGTATTACTTCCGGAGATTACCCCCTACATACAAACTTACAAACAAATGTTACCTCTTTATAATATTAGTATAGATTTATGCCATCAATACAACAATATTGTTTTCCTTAATAAAAATGAAGCGCCAAAGTAACTTTAAGTACTTCTCTGATTGTTTACACACAAAGTGAATTGTATCAAGTAACCATTTTCACCTTTACCTTATTTTACATTCTGCATTACCTAAATTATATTAGTGATCCTTACAAATTTTATTTCGACTGAATTTGCTTTTGAATACCCAGTACTATACTTGCAATACTTATTATATGTATTTTAACAGGAGGCATTTGTATCCCCACTACCACTTGATTCTGAATGATTTTTTCTGCATATGTTGTAAGGAAAGCTTTGAGTAAAAATGTGGACAGGTATAAGAGTAGAGGAGATCAAAGAAAATGAAGGATGAACTGCTACGATCCCAAATAAATTGGGTTAATGGCAGGAAAACAATGATGATGAGGATCAAATGTGTCAAATATAATACATAACACCTGTTTGTTATATAAGGTCTACCTATTCATACAAGAAATCAGCTGTTCCCTACAATATGTTTGCATAACTCGTCAAAATGTATAGAACAGCTGATGTTTTTTACTTTCCTTCCTTTTTTTCATAATGATGAGTACAATGACCCCCTACGAGGTTTCGTCTATGAATAGGTAGACCTTTTATAAAAAAGAAAATGTTTACTACATATAAACACAGCACCTCACCAGCCTGAGTTAATCCCACATTTCGCCAGTTATGTTTAAGTCCCATGTAATACTTTGTCAATTTGCATCATTAGATAATACACTATTTGAACAAGTAATTATAATGGTGTGTGTGTATTGGCTTGAGATTGGATTATGTGCATTTGCACATTCATATTATGGCAATTTTTTAAAGTTATTGCATATTTTAGCCAAAAAATTAGGCTGATTGTGCATGATTTAGGCATCTCCTCTAATCGTAGTTTAAACTTGACACGTTAGAACATTTTTATCGGATTCATTTGTATCGGACTATACTTGTTTGTATTGATGCCAGTTATCGATTGAAACACGTTTTATGCGTGTCTGATCAAATTAAAGTTTTGCTGAAGATGCCATCAGTAAATGGACTTAAACTTTGATAGCTCATATCTCGGAAATGTGACACTATAGTTGGTGCCAGTTAAGATGAGAATAGCGGTCATTGCCCTTTCCTTAATATCTCTTTGTACGAACTAAAACAAATAAACCATGTATCGTTTTTCATTACAAAAAATGTTGAAGATCACGATAGATGACGATTCCAGACTTGAACAGGCTTATTTTTGGATTTCAAAGTTAAGAACCTTTATAAATGTAGGTGGGTCATGACCTCTTTTGCGATCTTAACTGGCACCAACTATAGAACATTTTGCCTCATACAAAACTTGTTTGTATTGATACCAGCTATCGATTAATATAAGTCTTATGAGTGGCGGTCGCTACTTTGAAAAAAAAAAACAAAATGGCGGAATTTAATCTGGCCAAGTTTCATACAAAAATCTTCCAAGCTCTTTATTTTTTTAGAATGTGATGGGAAAGTTTTTTTTTTTTTCAGTATTACCAGTGTTACCACTTCCGGCACCATTGCCTGCAACACTCAACAACAAGTCACAGTTGTTTCATCCGCGTGTTGCTGAAGAGGCGGCCATTCTGCTCGCAACGCGCGATGAAAACTTAGTGTCGCTACTACTACAATCTCTTATGCAGACATCAGTATCTCACATGTAATGACTTCATTTTCTTCACATATTTTAATTTTCTAGCGATAGAGCAAGCTATACAAGTGAATTCTGTAGAATATTTCTTAATAATAATCCTATTTTTTAATTTTCAGAGATCTAAAAGATGACACCATGGCCAATTCATCAAATCCTCCAACACCACAGCCTCTGCCTGAACTTTTGAGGGCAATATTAAATGTTAATCCTAACGTATTTGAGCAGCAACCAAGAACAAATTGGGGTGCCAATTGCCACTCACACAATAAGTTTAATGGGATTTCCCCCAATACTGTACCTTCAAGCCCATCATCGCATGGTACAGCAACCATTCCGAACCAGCAGTTGCTAGCTACCCCGTCTCAATCCTCTCCCCATGTGAACATGGGCTCTCCGCCTTCACAAGCCAGACCAGGGAACCAAGTAAATAATACGGCTCAGAATGTGTCCCCCATTTGGACCAGTGGGAACTCTTCTTCCAACATGTTTCCAAGCCCACTGCAACTGTCATCATCCAATTCCAATCCACAAAACGGTGGTTACTATAATAGTTTAGTACAAGACAGTAGAAGTTATAGTACTAATTTAAGTGATGATAAAGACCCACTCTCCATGTCACCAAGCAACCAGCCTGATCAACCGAGATTACTTATGCAATTGCAAGATAAGGCATTTGAGCAAGGTATTATTTTGTTGTACTATTTGTTGTTTAAGCACTATACTGAAAAGGTAGTTTATAATTGTTTGGTTGTGTTTGTAGATGGTAATGTGAGGACAGGCCAGTCTCCAGCACAAGCCAGCGTGGCTCCGTCGCCGCTACGTTTAGAACCGCAAGTGCCTCAGCCTTCAATGGGCGCGCCGTACACGCCTCAACAACAAGCTCAAAATAGTAACCAAGATAAGCAAGACCCAAGCAAAAGTACAGGCGTTATTAATAACAGATACCCTGTTGTGAAACTTGGACGTTTATCAGTAAGTTCTTACAAATTAGGCGAAAATTCGAATTACTCATACATAATCATCTGTACTCTGTCAGTCTGTAATACTGTAAGTAGAATTGAATTAAATGAAACAAGTCATATGAGTTGCATCACAGATATCTTATCCGATTTGAATCCACAGAGTCAAAGTTTCTAAATAATCCTTAATCGGCTACAGGGGGTCTAAAACGGCCGCTTTAGCAGAATCGTAAAATTAAAAATTCTTAAAATGGACTTTATGCTCATAACTATAAAGTCCATTTTAGAATTGAAAATTTTTAACGTGGTCATACTAAGATTCTGCGGGGATTCTGCTAAAGCGGCCATTTTAGACCCGCAGCTCAAATCCTCATCTTAACAGTTCAGTTCGCTTGTGTATTAATATCATTTTATTATAGGAGGGGTTATTAAAGAAGCACGATTTCACAACCGAAGAAAGATCTAGGAAAAATAGTGCACTTGAATCTGATTCTGATGATAATGTACCATTAAAGACGAAATCGAGTAGCGGTACGCCAACTGTAGATAAAGAAAGAGAAGCAATAGATATAGCTAGAGAGAAAAATTGGGAAGCCGTGAAGAGGAAACATGAAGAAGCCAGCAAAAGGGAAGAAGCTGAGGCCGCAATAGGTACATGCAAGCAGTTGCACGTTTGTATTTAATAGGTCTACCCTTGTACAGGTATATAGACATGAGATGCAAGATTCATTTAAGGAATCGGCTTCAATTGCGGCTTATAAAATATTCTTGAAATACAATGGTTTTACTTAGATGATAATGGTTTTGACTCCAATATTAATGAACTGTATATTTTTCAGTGCGGCCGAAGTTACGAAAGGTAGAACGGAGATTAGTACCTGTGCTAGAAATGTTATCTGTAGATGAATTAATGGAGACAAATACGTATCAGCGTTTTAACAAATTGATCGAATCGGTATTCGAATCTATTGACGATGACATATTAATAACTGACGAAATGGGTAAGAAGTATGAACTTCACAACTTCGAGGAATAAGCCAACTCACTAATACACCCTTGTGTTGTTTGCAAGTTTAAGTAAAAATATTTTTGAGTGATGTGATGTGAGTTGGACATATTCCATGTTCTTTGGAGTGTGAGATCTCTTTGCTACTATAAAATGGACCTTAACTTACGCCATCAATTTGGTATATTGCAGAAGGCACAGATATACCCGAAGAATTATTATTACCGCGTTATCAGCTTCAAGAGTTATGCTCAGAAGCAGCTAAATTAAAGAATCTTGGTGCTATGGAAGCTATACCAGCAGACAGATTAGTTCGATTGTTAAACATATTGGAGAAAAATATCAGGGCGGCAGAGAAGATGTCATTAGTGAGCGACCCTGTAAGTACCTTCGCCTGACTTGTGAACTAAACACCTGTCTAACATTTTGATATTCAAACTGAATTTTGACGTTTCAGGAGGACAGTGAAGAGATGCGACAAATATGGTTGGAGTCGGCATTAGAAAGGGTCATGTGTGCGTCGGACGCTAGTCTAACGTCTCTGTACGTAATGACTTCACCGAACATGCCGAAGCGCATATTTCTAGAAGACGTTATAGATAGAATTATTATGTTCATAAAATTCCAGTTGAACAATACAATTTATTGTGTCTACGATCCTGTATATAGCATTCAAAGTACTTCTAAGAAGAAAGGTAACAAAATTGGCGATTGCCCCAGATGTTTAATAATCATTTAAGATTAAACACTGAGACCTACTTGCACTACAAATCACTTAATACGTTTAGCGCTAAAAATTGTTTAAACATTGTTTTGTTTCTGTCAATCGTTTGAAGATGACAGAGACACAAGATTAAGATATGTTTAGCGGTAAACGCATTTAGTTTATTGTGGTGCAAGCAGGCCTTAACTCTAAATATAAATTAGATTCTGTTGTTAATGTTGTTGTGGAAGAATAGCCCGCTAAAACAGCTGTAACGTTTCGCGCAGTGGACGGTCGCAAGCGGCGCGGCGCCAGCAACTCGACGCGGCGCAGCGGCGGCGGCGCGGGCGGCGCCAGCGGCGGGTCTGCGCGCGCGGCGCGGGAGCTGTACACGCACGCGCACGAGTCCGTGACGCTACTGGCCGAGCTGTTCGCGGCGCACCACCTCACCGACACCACGGTGCTGCACGCCTCCACGGTCGGCGTGTCGCCCTTCTTCGTCGAGAACGTCAGCGAGTTGCAGCTCAGCGCGCTCAAACTCGTCACTACGGTCAGTGCCTTTTCTAACGTCCCATCTTACCACGACCTCTTCATTGTAGTCAGTTCCACTTTCAAACCGGATTTATCCAACTTGGGAGTGGACCGTGTGTGGCTTCTGATCTAGTCTGGTTGGTTTTGCGTGCAACGATCAGAATTATTACTGTTAGGCGTGATGATACTCACATGTTCGGGTCGGCTTGATTTGGTACAGGCTAGGTGGCAAAATAAATACATTCTGTAATGTATTAGCACCTCTTAGGGGCCGCCTCCATGAGCGAGCGAATCGCGGCGATTCAACGTATTTCTATACGAAAATATCGCCGCGATTCTCTCGCTCGTGGAGACGGCCCAAAAGAGAGAGTATAGATAAAACGTGGCATGGACGATAATATCACTGCGATTCTCTCGCTCGTGGAGGCGGCCCCGTAGGTTGCTACCTCTAACGTAGGCCACGTTAGAGGTAGAAACCTTTACTAAAGAATATGACTAACACTTTTTGATTGCTTCCAGATTTTCACAAAATACGAACAGCACCGGAGACTGTTGCTAGAAGACATACTAGCGTCGATAGCGCGCATTCCCAGTTCCAAGCATAACTTGCGATCGTTCCAACTGAGCTCCGACCAGCAGATACAGATGCTGACGGCGCTAGTCCTGCAGCTGGTGCAGTGCGTGGTCACTCTGCCGGAGGCACTGTGCAAGTCGCAGGATAAGGATAAAGATCCTGACTCATCTGACAGTAAAAAAGTAAGCTATTCTCATACTATCCATAAAATATAAAAGGTTAGTAGTTCTAGTCTAAGACTGTTAAAATAAATCGACCTCCTGAATTTGTTTAAAACATAATAATTTTAAAATTTTGTTTGTATTTAAAATGTCACTTACGGGATATCTTGCGTGATTATTGGTTATTTTTGAGCTCCCGATATTTCGACGCTGTTGCAAGCGCCATAACCGCGGGTTAACTCAAAAATAACCAATAATCATGGAAGATATCCCGTAAGTGACATTTTAAGTATAGTTATGAACCGTGAAAGCTTAAAACAGTGTTTAATAATGTATTTGTATTAATTTACAGAATGCGGTAGATAAAGATCTCATGATAATTTCTAAGTACGAAGCAGCGATCAGTGTGGGCGGTACATTCCTGACGTCATTCCTGAACAAATGCCGAAGTCGCAACGAGGAGGTCGACTTCAGGCCTCTGTTCGAAAATTTCGTGCACGACTTGCTTACCACTGTCAACAAACCAGAGTGGCCTGCGACTGAGCTGCTGCTTAGCCTACTTGGAACTATGCTAGTAAGTTGACACTATTATAATCTTTTTATTTTTACCAAAAAATGTCGGGCTTTTTTTCAACATCGTAAGTTTTTCTATATGTACACAGAAGAGTACATCGCATACAATAGGCTTGTGTACTGAAGAAATCTAATTAGTCCGTCATTTAGATTATCAAAAAATATTTGACCAAAATTGTCGAAGATACGACGCTTTTAAAATTCTCAATACGTCATGCCGTGGTATAATTTATAGAGCGTTGTGACGTCACGAGCCCCCACTCCCGAGTTTAGATGCGATTTATCTTTGTCAATATTCATTGATTCACAAAAACAAAAAATACGTGTCCATTATTTTCCTATGCTCTAACTCAGCGGTCGGCAACCTTTTGGCAGGCAAGGGCCACAAGGTGGCAAAATAAACTGAAGGCGGGCCGCACTTGTGATATTAACCCTAGAAGCCCAATATACCTAAGTATTTATTGGTCATATCCCATTGAAAAAATGAGAAGCGCGTTCCACACTATACGGTCGATTGCGGCTCGTTCATGCATTTATTTTGATAATTATAACTTATTTATTGTATGGGCATGTGATGCGGAGGGATGAGGAAAATGTCGTGAGGAAAGTTTTGAGTATGAATGTGGATGGGTATATGAGTAGAGGAAGACCAAAGAAACGATAGATGGACTGTGTAAAGAATGATATGGCAAGAAAAGAAGTGTCTGATGAGATGACGAAAAATAGAGAAGTATGGAAGAAGGAGACATGCTGCGCCGACCACAAACTAATTGGGATAAGGGCAAGAGAATGATGAATGATGATATAACTTATTTAAAAAACATTCACGGGCCGCAAATAAGACGTCCGCGGGCCGCGGGTTGCCGACCACTGCCTAACTGACGGACTAATTAGATTTGCAATTTATTGTTGGTGGAAACTAGCCTATTACTGTCCCTACAATCGCGTTGCGAAAATCGTATTACGTTTTCTCGGTCTTTATTCTTTGTGTGAGAAAACAAAAGTAGCCTATGTGTTTCAGATTCAGATTATTATCTATCTCTGTGCCAAATTCCATCCAGATCTGTTCAGTCGTTCTGGCCTGATTAAATAACAAACATCCATCCCAACTTTCGCATTTATAATATTATACGACGTGTTTTCGGACGATATCGATAAACTTCGATCGGTCATTGTACTCATCATTATGAACAACTTTTACTATGGGACCAAACCCAAAATCGCCAAAAAAAAAATCAGCTGTTCCCTACAATTATGTTCGCATAACTCGTCAAATTGTAGGGAACAGCTGATTTTTTTTTCGCGATTCAGGGTTGAAAGTTGTTCATAACGATGCATGATTACAAAATATATTACAATGACAGGTCGATGTTTATCGATTTCGTCCGGAAACACGGTGTACTATCGAGGACACTCCCGCCTGACCACCACTAAGCTAGTTTTTGCTTGCACTCGCAACATAGAAACGCTCTCTAGCCCCGCCCCGTTGACTTTATATAGAAATGAATGAATGAAAAGATACCGAATCGGCCGAGCGCACTGACGACGCACGCCAAACGATAGTTATTGTTATTTTGCGCGCCAAAGTTGACGCTTTCCTAATAGGCCCAAACTTTAAAGGGGCGTGGCTCGGCGCCTCCGCATGATTTAAGCGAAAAAAAATTAAACTGGTCAGGCGGAAAAGACCACCATAGTACCTATATACGTTCAACACTAACGTGAAACGCGTTTCAGGTAAAGTACATGTCGGACAAGTCGATGGAGATGTCGGTCCGCGTGGCGTCGCTGGAGTACCTGGGGCTGGTGGCGGCGCGACTGCGGCGCGACAGCGTGCAGTCGCGCGCCAAGCTCTCCACCATGGACGCCGTCGTGCGAGACATCCGCGCCGAGGAGGAGAAGGACGGCAACCAGGGACAGGTGCGACTTCTCTTCTGATGACACCTGGGGCCCTACTCCCTAACGCTTCGTCTGTATATTCGGATCTATCCGTCTCGCGCAGATGAGTGCGAGTGAGAGAGATATATATATTTATAGATAAATCGGAATATACGGACAAAGCGTTAGGGAGTAGGGGCCTCTGTTTTGTTCGTGATCAGTAAATCTCTACGCAAATAACATGTTGTTTGTACGTCTAATGTCGCAACTTAAATATTTAGTAGAATTAAAAATATGCATTTTTATCTTTATAGAGTGCGACTTCGGGCTTAGACGAAGACGAAGAAAGAACGGAATTCTTGCAGCGGGTACTACTTGATTATCTTGCCATTAACGGGCAAAAAGATCAAGCTTGGAACTGCGCTCGCCATTTCTATATCACACAGTGGTACAGAGACATGGTAGTGCAACCGAAGAGTACGTCGCCGACTAAGAAACCGAAGAATAAAACGAAGAAACGTTACATAAAGGACGATACGAGTGAGGAAGACTCCGATGCAGACGACGATAGTGACGATGAAGGACGTCGCCTTAAGGAGTTGAAAGCTGAAAAGAAGCTCGCCTCCAGTGCGCTCATATCAGCGGAGAAATTTAAAACAATGGAGAGACGGAAGCATTTCTTTCTCGAGAAAATCCGACCGTTTAGGTATCAAGGTGGCACTCAGGTGCAAGTGATGCAATCATACATTGACTACAGTGGAGCAGAACTTATCTCTCAGTACTTAGCTTCGAAAAGGTCATTCTCTCAGAGTTTTGATAGATATCTGAGGAAAATCCTTGTAATTTTGTGCGAAAACACAATAGCGATCCGTACGAAGGCAATGAAGTGCCTTGCGATGATCGTGGAGGCGGACCCGGCGGTGCTGGCGCGGCCAGACATGCAGATCGGCGTCAACCGCTCCTTCCTGGACCAGTCCACCGCCGTGCGCGAGGCCGCCGTGGACCTGGTGGGCAAGTTCGTGCTCAGTCGGCCCGACCTTATTGATAAGTATTATGGAATGCTCTCAAATAGAATATTGGTGAGTGCTATTATACCGTTTATAAAGCCTTGTATTACATGTGAATAACGTGTTGGTGATCAAATAAAAAATAATGTTACATCTTTTAGGACACTGGTGTATCGGTGCGTAAACGTGTGATAAAAATTCTAAAAGACATCTGTATAGAGTGCCCAGAATTCCCTAAAATACCTGAGATTTGCGTAAAGATGATTAGGAGAGTGAATGACGAGGAAGGTATCAGGAAGTTAGTGATGGAAGTGTTTCAAAACATGTGGTTCAGTCCGTGCGCCAACACGACGCGGCTGGGCGGGCTCGACATGACGGCCGCGGCAGCAGACCCGCTCACGCGCAAGGTTCTCAACATCACTGATGTTGTCATATCGTCCAGAGACATAGGTCTCGAGTGGTTTCAGCAGCTCCTAACTAGTGTAAGTTAACAAATATAATTATATCTTAATAACTATTGAAAATTTGGCCATCTGAAATGTAATACATCATTCTGTAATATTTTTGCAGTTGTTCAAACCCAAGGAAGATAAAGATGATTCCACGAAAATTATTTATCAACCACCTAAGTCGCTTTTACTTGCTTGTCAGCAAATAGTAGACTGTCTTATTGAAAGTTTACTTCAGCTAGAAGAGACGAGCGCTGATGGTAAACAAATTATAAAATTACATATTATTATGTTTCTTTTAGGCAGTTTGTAAATGATAATGTTGAATGATTGCAGGGACTGGTTCGTCGCAGCGCATTCTAGCTTGTCTCTCCACGTTGCATTTGTTTGCGAGAATTAGGCCACAATTGTTAGTGAATCATGCATTAACTCTGCAGCCGTACCTGAGCTTAAAGTGTCAGGTATGTACTTTTGTATTCAATTACATTTATTGCAATAGGTCAAATACAATACGTACAAACCAAGTACTGACATAATGTTGGCTGTTTGACAGAATCAGTACGAGCAGCAGATAATGTCGACGGTGGCGTCGACGCTGGAGCTGGTGGTACCTCTGATGGAGCACCCCAGCGAGGTGTTCCTGGCGCAGCTGGAGGAGGACGCCGTGAAGCTCATCCTGCAGCGCGGACAGCTCGTCATCGCCTCCTGCATCGCCTGCCTCGCCGCCATCGTCAATAACCTCACGCACAACTACAAACTTATTAGGGACGTGTTCAATAAGTACCACGGTGAGGTTATTTTTTATTCCACTACGGCATAATGGAAAAGTCATCGTTCCACTAGACTTTTTAGCGGGCAGTAATGAGATTTGAATTTGGAACATGAATCGTTCATTGAAATCGAACGCAAATAATATAAATTACTGGCTGTACGGTGTGTGGAGGCGCGGTAATAAAAAAAAAAGCGCGATTTACTTCCCTGTTCTTGTAATCGGTTCGGACTTTATTGTAGGCCTATGATGTATACTCAATGCTTAAATCTACAATTTATATCAATAAAGATATTAAAATTGACAGCTACTCAAAATTGGTAGCTTATCTGAAGGACACAAACCAAAGAAATCGAAAGTATTTTTCAGCCAAAATGTTGAAACTTTCTTGAATGACGCACCTGATAAGGACTTATTCATTAATTACTTAAAAGTGCCTCTTGTTTATTTTCTCATAGAAGGAAAAGTAGAGTAAAAATATACTCGAGAGCAAAAATATTTTTCCCTCAGGCGATGTACTTTGAATCAAAATAGTAAAAATACGTAAAAATATTATTTTGTTCCCTTGTCATACAATCTACTGCTGATATTCTTTCATGGGAGTTGAGGGAAATTTTCAAGTCTGTTAATAAATAAAATTTGGACCATATTTTTAGCTTTTTCTCTTTACACATTAGTTCAAAAACTTATCTAAAAAAGGTATTTCGTGCACGAGCTCTTTATTTAAACTGAACTCTACATCTACGTTTATTTACAGGAGTACTTCTTCAATGGAAGCATTGCTGGCAACGAAACCCTGAAATGACGAGAGGGTTGCATTCAAGGCCTTATTTTAGACGCGCCTTATTTATCGTTGGACTGCTGTTGCGGTATTTTGATTTTACGGAAACTAGAGTGATAGATGGACTTCCAGTAAGTGATACTGCAAAAAGTTTAAAACCTATATTTGTGGTTAATTAAAATGATTATTATCATATTTAAAATTACATCTTTTTTTTCATAGGCGGACATAAAAGAACAGATATTCTCAACGTTAATGTTTTTCGTCGGCCTCGAAGACGAAGATTTTGTGTCGCACACTCTCAAGGCGCTGGGTTCAGTCTGTGTGAGGCATTATGAGTTCATGTTGCGACCTGAACTAAAGGAGTTTTATCATCAACTACTCACGTCAGACTTAGCTCCAATAGAGATGAAAGCGGACGTGCTGAGGAACATTGAAATGTACTTACAAGAAGAAGAGCAGAGGATGATAAGGCAGGATAAAGAATGTGAGCATTATTCAACTAAACGATTTTTCGTTACTTTTTACAATGGTGCCGATTCCCTTGTTTACAAACTAAACCAAATTTAAGTTCAGTGCATCTTTTTCTTTCTATTTCATTAAGAAAAGGACAGAAGATAAATTTTAGTTATGTTCTGTCAAATTAATCAGCGCCATACAAGTTTTAGACGCGATTAAAAAGTTGACTACTAAAATTACATCAAATTACGTCAGGTGCTGACTAATTTGACAGGATTAAACTAATATTTATCTTCTGTCTTTTTCATAATGAAATAGAAAGAAAAAGATGCATTCAACTTAAATTTAGTTTAGTTTGTGAACAAGGGAATCGGCACCAATGTGTCCGATATCTTCTTGGGCTTATACAGGGTGTAAACAACCTCATCACGAAGACGTCAACCAAGTATTTGTACACCAAACTATGTAACTTTACGCAAAAAATATTGCTGGGAAAGGACTTTTTTTTTAGGGTGAAAAATCAAGTTTTGTGGTAGCACTCAATGTCAAACGCACTCGAAAACATTGAGCTGATGGATGGATTGAATAGTACGGGGGTCGTGGAGGTGTTTAAAGTAAAAATCTTTCATTAAAAACAAAGAAATGATCGCAATGACGAGGAGAACAAGTGCGTTTCGGCTTCGTTAAGAGGTTTTTTACACCCTTTATGTACAACGTTAATTAAGAATGTGTGCTCTCAGGGTCAACGCGATCAAAACACGAGAATCTCAAAGAGATGGGCGACGTGTCGTCGGGCATGGCGTCGACGGTGATCCAGTTGTACCTGAAGGAGATTCTGGGCTCGTTCCTGCACCCCAGCACCATGGTGCGCTCCAGCGCCATGAAAGTGGTGCAGCTCGTGCTGGCGCAAGGTCTCGTGCATCCTGTGCAGGTATGGACGGACGCGAGTAATTGTGTCTTTGTTTCATTTGGTGCGTTAGTGAGGAGATCTTCATAGCAGCAAAAATCTATCGATGTATTAGATGTTACCAATATGGTGTTGCTGTAGTACATATCTTCTGTTTAAAGTCAAGCCGGATACACATGCTCACACTCGCATTGGCCATCGCAAGCTGCACGCGAGTGGCAACGTTCAAAACCTATGGCGTAGTACCGTACTCTGCATTTGAGTTCACGTGTAAACACGCAGGCACGCGCGTAGACTTGCTTGTCGTGCGAGTGGCCGCAATAGGTAACTGAGACGTGTTTTTTCGAATGGTAGCGGCGGGGCCGGTTTGAAGTTTACGGTGTTTGAAGTATACATACAGTGGTATTAGTCGATGTAAACCACAGAACAGATAAAAGAGGTTAAAAGGGCTTTGTGGGCGGGGCAGGCGCGCCGCTCATATAAATGAACGCTCATATGTCAATCGACTAACAGTCGCGCTCTTACTGTGACAACGTACAAAGCGTGAGTGCACGTCAAGCATAGTTTTTGCGTTAGTGTGACAATCAATAGCAAGCTCGCGAACTAAGTGTGAATAGTTTATTTCTGTGCGTAATGCACGTACGTATGGGTTTCTTGCTTGAAGTGGAGTTAAAGAGTGGGAGACACGCGTTCTAATACAAATCAGGAACTATTTCCTTTCTAAAACCAAAAAAGCTGGATGGCGACAATCATGTTTCGTTAATATCGACTAATGCGATTGATATACGACACATCAGCGCAGTATCGTGCACGAATGCGAGTGTGGGTATGTGAAGCGGGTGTTGGAAGGGCTTTTTAGTTTTTACTATCCTTGGTTGATCAAAAAATGGACTATAGTCGATGCGGCCGTACCGCCGCCTCGTAGCCGTATGCTAATTAAAGGAGACGCTTTAAACGCCGTAACCAGTCCTGCACCTATAGTATCTCCTATTGATAATTCCAAGTTAGTAGTTTTCCATTGATAGTAGTGTTGTCATGAGTCATATAAATGTAAACTTTCTATTTCTGTTCTAGATTGTTCCATATTTAATTTGCATGAGTACAGACCTGGAAGTGACTGTATCACACACAGCTGACAAGCATCTCCAAGAGATTGACAAGAAGTACCCCGGCTTTATTCATATGAAAGCACAACTTGGCATCAAACTCTCTTATCAGTTACAGAAAATATTACAAGTGAACGCAAACAAAGGGGTTATAAGAGGGTTTAGGTAAATATTTTAACTTTATTAAATCTCGGAATACTGAAGTCGTCAGTATAATTAACACTTTAATGGTTGGTGCTGTTTTCAGGAAAAAGGATCAAGATGAGTTACCAACTGCTCTCAACGGGTTTTTGTATTCTTTGCTTCGTAATACGCGGCCACAACGACGTGCGTTGGTTTTGTCGCTACTCAAACAATTTGATGACGTTTCTGTAAGTATTTGCTTCCAATCAAATCTCTACTAACTTTGTTATTTCTTGTATTAAAAACGATTATCATTTCATTTCAGACTGCTCCATTGGACCAGATGCTGTACCTAGCTGATAATTTGAGTTACTTTCCATTTCAAGTTCAAGATGAACCATTATTTATTATACATCACATTGACATCATTATATCCACATCAGGATCAAATCTTTTGCAGCTTTTTCGTGAGGTAAGAGTTCCGTTCGTTAAATGTTCATCCTATTTAGCACCTTGACAGCTACGACGGATAATAGTAGATTATATAACAAGTGAAAATAAAGGGAATTTAATTCAAGGGACTAAGTTGGATCCCGAGAGCAGCGAAGAATTCTAGAATAATATCCCGAGCGTAGCAAGGGATTCTACTCTAGAATCCTGAGCGGAGCGAGGGATACAAGAACCGAGATGATTTTTTTTTTCACGAGTTGTGTACTATACTTTTTACCATTGACTGCGAGAAAATAAATAGGAGTATAGTATAGAAATATAAATATATTTCTTGTGGGTTAATAATAACAGCCAATCGGGTCGATCTCCAAGGTTAAACCACGCTTACCAAGGTCGGTCTGTGGATGGGTGACCACTAATTCATTATATACCGAGTTTCCTCCGTGCGTCGGAAAGTACGTAAAGCCCTTGGGTCCCGGCTGTCATTTGTAGTGCTTGACAGTCGTAAAAGGAAGCCAGTGGCCCGAAAGTCTGACAAGCTGTCTTACCTAGGGGAACTGTATTACGCACCTAGTACTAACTGGGCTGTGAAGGTCAGATAGGCAGTCGCTCCATGTAAAATACTGATTGAAATTAAAACAATATTCGAAATTCGGTGTCATAATTTTATTCTTGTCGGCACGTTTTATTTGTTCATAATTAGTCCTTGTTCCAAATTCAAAATGTCTGTATTCACTCAGTGAGTAAAAGAGCGTTTTATTCACTGTTATCGATGAATAAAATGCCCTTTTCCGAGTGGCAATGGTAAAATAGTAGATTTTACAACAAGTGCACAAAATGAACCATTTTTATATGATACTTTTAGCAGCCCGAGCCGAAGGCGAGGGCTGATAGTAATGTCGAGGATAAAAAATGGTTTTGTGGACGAGTTATAAACTCTGCTTTTCACTTCGATTGCGAGGAAATAAAACAGTAGTATAAATTGAAGAAATTAATAAACGCACGAAAAAACAAGAGCTGTTTTCCGCCGCTTTATTTTTTGAAAACTTATTGATATTAGGCTTGGGCTGCATACCTATACAGCCTACTATTAAACTAATTTTGTAATAATAATTTCCTCAAATTAATTAAATAACCTACCGTAGGTACTTCAATTTAAAATTTTATATCTTATACGTCTTAAAAAACACATAGGCAAATAAATTAAAGTAAATATTTTAAAATAACAAATTCTATCTATGAACTTCTTATTGCGTTTGGCTGTATGGCTCGTTTTCTTTGCCTTAATATAGATACATTTATGAGTAGATACGTTAATGCCCTTGTGCACAAAATTCGATTTTGTGCAGCCTATATCCTGCACAAACAAGCACTTTCAGAGCATGAGAAGTGAAAATGAATTTAGAACGCAGACGCCAAATGAACGCTAATGAGGAAAAAAAAACTCATAATTAATTGTATACAGGGACTAAACAAACCAGCTACAGAGGAAAAGAGCGAGGAGCCACTAGACGAGGAGGAGGACGACGAGGAAGCGGAGAGTCTCGTCGCGCAGATGCCGGAGTGCACGCGGCCGCTGCAGGACGCCATGCGCCAGGCGCGCGGCTGTCTGCTGCTGCTCGTGCTCAAGCAGCACCTCAAGCAACTCTACGGCTTCACGGATGCGTGAGTTGTATTCCTTATCCCTTACCAATGGCATTGTTTCAAATCTTACTCTCTCAGTTTGCGTGTTCAGGTTCACGTTTATAATTTAATTGCATAGGCAATTAAATTATAAACGTGAACCTGAACATTTACCCTTATTATTTAAGTAAATACAGGATTATTTGTAAAACACCGACAACCTCTCAGTACAATTTTACTAACATCATAATCAACAACTTTTATCTATGACTTTTAAAAATTCATCATATTTTAGTTCATCAGATTTTCATACAAAAATAAAAATATTTAAATTGAACGCCCTAAATGTTACGAAGTCTATGCGAAATTGCGAAGCAAAAGAAAGCGATAGTACAATATCGAGGGGAGCGGGGTTAGGGCGACGGGGGCGCTTGAACTTGACCTATTTACGTGCGGCCCTCAGTCGGTCGTTCGCCTTGATGCGTTTGTTTTTGGTAAATGTATTATGTTTTGTAAAAAAATATAGAACAAAAGTTGTTGTTTATGATGACAGTATTACAGTCCAGCAAGGTTGTCGGTGTTTTAGAAATAACCCTGTAGGTATAAAATCTTTTTTTATTTTTTCAGCAAAATCAACCAGTACTCACCGTCCGAGAACGTGAAAGTTTATGAAAAGGCAGTATCAAGGCGGCACGCGCCCATCTTCGAACCCAAGGCGACCATCGCACAACTGCAGGACGCCGAGCGCGCCGCTGAGGAGCTGGACGAGCGCGGCCGCCGCAGACTCGTCGAAGACTACCTCGAGGTGAGCCCCGTGCTCCTTCACTACCAGTTCACCAGTACGACCCGCTGTGAATTTGGCTTTTACTCACTGGCTCTGCTCTTTTACAGTTCAAACAGTTAATGCTAAAGTTCGACCCCGAGGAAGAGGAGGATGAAGAACAGACTGCGCAAGCACCAGGGGGCGCGCCGGGCGAGACGGCCCCCGCCGCGCCTCCCGCGCCCCCGCCTGGCCCCTAGCGCCCGCCCCCGCCCGCCCGCGTGACGTCAGCGGAGCCGGGCGCCGCCTGACGTTGGCCGGCCCGAGGGGTCCGCACACCCTACTTGAAGTTCTTTATATAAGTTGTATCTTGTTTTTATATTAAAGTCTTGTGTGTAGATAATTTTTATGAGAATATAAAATGTACCTACTTCGCCTCGAGTCTTTGCAAGTTCGCCCCGCCCCGCGACCCGGCACGACTCGGAGAGTCACCACGGTGTCCATTCGAGTGATTTGTTATATTTGTACATATTTCATTGTTGAGGGTATTAAAGTGATTGATTACGCATCGTTTAAAAAATATAATTTTATATTTACATTTTAAAGAGTACAAAACAAAATTTATAAAGTAATACTTGTAGTTTTTGGCGTAAACCTGTCATTAGAGGACGACCTTCTTCTGTCGCTCATCGGAAACGGCGAATTTATTACAAAGGAAAAAAATTAATGTCTCTGGTGTAGGCTTCACTTTCCCATCGGCGATGAGTTTGCGCAAGTTACGTATACGTTGCTTATGTGGATATTCTCCTCGAGACTGTGGTCGTGGCTGAAATTGTAAAAATATGATTAAATGGAGACTGCAACATACCCAGTTACAACCATGCTATAATAGTACACAATGTTTTGTTATGATTATAATATTTAACGCAACGTATGTGATTTTATGTATGTACATATTATACAATATAATATAATTATAGAAAAAAAACATTAAAGCAATTTCAACTCTGATGTGCAGTTCCTTTTATTTTATTCGTAATTTATTCCACTAAATACATACGCTCCAAAAATATTGTGTGCTATCGTAGCATTTAAGTATTTGCCGTATGTTTTTAATTCCTTATACATAACAAATTCAGGGTGTAAACAGACTTATCACGAAGCCGGCAACCAAGTATTCTGTACAACATAAGTCGTTTCCCACCAACATGAGTCTTAAAAAGTCGTTTCGTTAAGGTGCCTAAGTATAACTTTACGCAAAAAATATTTCTGGAAAACGGACTTTTTTTTGGGGTGAAAAACCACGTTTTACGGTAAAACTCAATTAACCGCTCTCAAAACATTGTGCTGGTGGATAGGTTAATAGTACGGGGGTCGTGGAGGTGTTTAAACTATAACTCTTACATTAAAAAAAATGTGGAAAAGTTGGAATTTTGACCCCCAATATCTCCGTAACTAGAAGGTTCCCAGGTATGGTCTAGAATACTCTAGAACAAAAAAAAAAATCAAAGACGGGGAGAACAATTAGGTGCCTTTCGGCTTCGTTAAGTCTTTTTACACCGTTTTAACACATGCAACGAACGACAGTACGAAAAACCATTGATATTACATCCGCAACTGGTGTTTCATACTCCAGTTGCGGATGTAATAGCAATAGTTTTTCGCACTATCTGACATATTAACTACATTGGGTTTGATAACTTTGATATTAATTTCTGATGATGGGTTTAGTTTGATATACTTAATTGAAAATACCATCCACTCGGCTCCGAAAATACTTTTAATAGTATTATAATGTACATATTCCCATCACATCACGTCATGGTTAGAACCATGAACGTCAATACACCAAGGTCTTTCCTGTTTACGACTACAGTTGTGCCGTAAAAAAGTAATATAATTAAACTTTTAATCCTTTTGCATAAATTAAAGCGTGTATCAGAAAAGATTGATACACCATCTTACTGAACAACTTTCCTTAGGGAACCAACATAATCGCGAAAAACTAAACAGTTTTCCCGTTTAGGAGGGCTTTGAATTATTTGGCCTGCCCAATCTTTGTATTTCATTTTATCATCAATTCATCGAAATACCGTCCACACATTAAACCGGTGTGACGCTTTCCAAGATGTTGTCTCATACAATACTTGTATGTATTGATGCCAGCTATTGATTAATATAGATTTTATGTGTGGCTGCAGTTTTGAAAATTAAATAAAATTGCGAAACTTAGGCAGGCCATGCTTCATACAAGAATCTTCCAACCGTTTTCAATACTTATTTGATTCAAATGTCCCACCCGATTACCAGAAAGTCAATGTCATATTTGAGTGACAATGGTGTCGATTCTGCACTGCAAGTACGTAGCAATCGATAACGATCGAATCGATACGATTCGATAAATCCGACTTTTCGATTGGTTAAAAACTCATTTTATCGAGAATAACTGTCAAATTTATCGAATCGTATCGAATCGAGTGCTACGTACTTGCACTGCTGATGTGCAATCTTGTGCTAAAAGGCAGTGCGAGAAAAGGACGGCTATAGCTATGAAACTAAGTTAGAGATGTCAATCGTTTATGCCTTGCGCTTCACCGTGTTTTTAGTCGACATGTTTTTACGTGCACCTTCATTTGTATGGAAAGATTAGTTCCAATTAAATTTGACAGCTCTAAATTACGTCCGTCTCTTTCTCGTTTTATTTAAGAGAAAAAGATAGCAATAGCCCAAATTAAGTTTACTTTGTGCACAACAGAATCGACACCAATGACTTTCTGATACATTCTGTAAATCTGGAGCAAAGTGCAATGACACCAAAAGCTACGCTAGCTACGTTGCCGAGAGCATTCGCTCTGGAACAGACCCTCTTGTGATACTGATACCTGACCCAAATTTTTCAGCTGGGGATGTAGGTATCGTATCGCATATATTGGCAATGAGTAACGATTTCAAATAAGCAGCTGTTATTTGACGAGGTAGAATTTAAAAATGTTGATGTATGAGAGGTGTTTCGATCACGGCTTGTAGTCATGAACTCATGATATGGAAGTAGATAACGTTTCCGCATACCAGAAAATTACAGTTATCATCAATCGGGTTGACCGGTTGTCGCCGGACCTCCAGCTATTAATATCCGTAACCATATCTCCAACATGATGTAAATAACAAAGCAGTATTAATTGTAGTAAACGTTTGGCACGGCTACGTTTGTAAATCACCCATAACATGACGGGTGACATGCCTGTCGCCAGAAAAGGCCAGAACGTTGAAATAATTCGTATAATCTTTTTTTCCTTTACTGTTCCAACCTCATGATGTATATTGTTTTAATATATTCGAAAAATGCATTGGCACACACCCAGAATTAAATACTCAACATAATGATTATCATGTTCTGTCCAACGCCCAACTCGGCCAGTCTTTCATCGCTCTAACGAATGGCTTTGCCTATAAATTCTTAAGTGGCACTGCGGTGTCTGATAATAATAATTATAGTAATTCGTTGATCTCTTATTATTATGTATCAGCCTTATGTCACCCGTAATAACGTAAAGTTAACAAACAGAAGGGTTTCGACGGTAAATAGCTTGTACATGTACAGCCGTTGCTTAGAACTGTCATTTTCTAGAGCGAGTAACAGAGCGGGAGTGCTAGGCACGCGGCAGCATCGAAGATAGCATGGGAAAATGCAATTCCGTGCTGATATAGATGTGGGTCAAGTCAACCCTAATACTGCGTAGAACATGGCGCCATTCGACACGTTGATGTCATGAACTGTAGTAATATGCTCAAGACATGACATGATTATGGCATGTGCATGTAAGATTGTGAGTATGTAGTTACTCAGCGATTCTAGAATTCCGTTTGATAAAGATCTGTGATGAGATCGAAATGTGGTGAATTCACCGACATGGCTTTACGAAGTATTGGGCTGACCATTTCTCTCTCGAGGTCTGTTGGATTGTGCGAGTTCTTGATTCGAGCCTGCTCAGCATCAGCAAAGGTAATGTACGGCGCCCCCCAGCGCGGACGACGGTCGACCTGAACAAAATGGCTGAGGTAGACCAAAGCACTATTATAAACATGTAGGTACATGTAACATGTACTCATGCTAAGACAGCCGTGCTGTGAGGCACTGGGTCTTCTGCACTGATGGATTCAATCTACTGAAGAAAACGATGGGTATTAGTTATTTTTAATTAAATAATCAATTAATTTAAAACATTTTGTTTGTATTTTTTTTTTACTTTAGTTATACTCAAGGCGATGCACCGCCGGCGCCGCGCGCAACCCGTGCGCGGCCGACGGCGCTGTGCCTGATCCACGAGCCTGACACGCTCGACTAAAACAAAAAACGCTGGCACTTATCGTGGCGAACGTACCGATTGTCTAAATATTCGAGTTGATTAGGTAAAACAAAATACATTTACCTATAGGTAAGTACCCTATTTTCTCTACAATAAAAAAAATAAACCAAGCAAGTATGCCATTGCCCATGCATGCATTATGATGACAGGGTTGACGTAGTGACTGGTCACAGTGATCCCTGAAGGTTTGGCTTGAGCGTAGGTAACGGTTGCGGCCTAATTTACGCACAACACAAATATTTTATTGCTTTAAGTAGGCACTGTACCTACAGAGATCTTAAAACACGCATCTTCATGTTCAAGAACATGAAGATGCGTGTGCATGTTTATAATGCATTTATGATACCTAATTATGTTTCTAAAACCGTGCAGTAAACTATTTAACACTGATACCACCTTTTTGTCTAAGCCAGACTAAGCAGATCCCTAGGTGTTTTAGTACTTAGTCCAAGTGTTACCACTGACGTGCAGTTGGCTGTATGTGAACATTTAATAAAGGACAACTTTTTCCCCTGATTGCACTAAAAGGAGGGTAGTTAATGTTTCTCGGCTTGTGAAGGTGTCTCTAATACCTTTACCGCATACACAGATTATTAGATTATAATAAATGCAGTTAAGACTTGGCTTAGTTGTAGCAGTTATTACAAGTAGGGCCAATTTAATAATCACATTTGACACTTTATCAAAATACAACAAAACGTAACCTTTTAACGGCTGGCATAAAATATTATTTATTTTTTCGAAGTTAGAACTGTTTTAATTACGTTTACATATCTAATGTACTAATGACAAAAGAAAGAAACCTTTACTTTGAACTGAAAGATGTCAAATTTGTGATCTATTAAATTGGCCCTACTTAAGTTGTGAAATCTATGGGTTAGTGACGTCAAAGAAAACAATATGGCGGACACGCCAACGACAATGCAAAGCAAATACTATAAAGAAATCTCATATGTTTTGCGGGTAGGGCAGGGTTTTTTTTATTAGGTATGAACACCTCAAATACCTCGTTGGTCGCAATCGCTTCTGCTGAGCATGGGTTGATTTTTCCACAATGAATTTCTCAGTGGCAGCCCGGAGCATGGATTTGTGCCCCATTTATGGTACAAGGGGAGTTCATGAGATTAACATAACCGGCTATAAGGTAGGTAAACCTCTGCCTAACCGATCGGGGAATCCATGATCGTGATGTTATGGTCGGTACTCGATGTTAATTAATTGGCAAACTAGTTGAATACCTCATCATCTGCCTCGCTGTGGTCGGGCTGAGGGATGCCAACGAGCGAGTCGTCCCACATGACAGGGTGCCAGGGCCGGCGCACTGCCTTCTCCGGCGGTATCATCGGCTGCGGCGGCCTTAGCGGCAGCGAGTTTACGTCCACATACACATCCTCTTCAAAATCCTCGTTCTGCATCGTTTCTTGTAGACTTTACTAAAAAAATGGTTATACCTTCTAACATCATATTGCAAATCAAAATTATTTTAGTTGGTTTGTGATTTATTCAATAAAGTCCAGTTTGATATTTTTTCATTACCCGACTATGGCGAAGAAAAAAGGAGGGTTAATCATAACGATAAATGACAGGTAGGTACTTACAGGGGTACAGTCTGTCGCACGTGAGAGGAATGTACACTTTGACCTTGAGCTGGTAAGAAGTTTCAATACAATCAGGGGTCTAATAGGAATAGGATACGAGCCTTTCGAAGTTATGTTACGGACCCAAGCTTAGCTTTATATATTGGATTGTTGTTGTCGACTGTACATCAGGTGCAGATGCTTTGACTTACAGACCAATCGATACCTTGTAAAGAACTACGTCTACCGAATTGTTCTTCTACCAAATGAAATATGTACCTTCATTCAAGTTCCAATGCCGGTTAGTTCTAGTGACGGCTATTAAACCAAACATCAATAAAATTGAAATGCATCGATATTAATAGAATGTACGCAATAAACCTTTGTATACCCGTGTGACGTGGGTTTAAATACGATAAAAATAAAGTCTCGCAGCCACTTCGAGCCTCTGAAGAAAATCGCTGCGCAATAATATAACCCCGTTTTTTATTCAATTGGCTTCTTGGCACAGCAACAATAATTTTTTTCGACATCGGTAGCCGGCTGCGGCATTCTTTGTATCGGTAAAGTTCCTAACTATTGTTTATCAAACCATAAAATTTAGACTAAGGGAAACTTTCCTAGTATATACCCTTCATACAAGCAAAAATAAAGTAGGTGTCACAGAAATTTAATTTATGATAAATAGTATTAGTGGATATTTACTTTTGTTTACTTTTTGGGGTTGGATGTTTTAAGGGGTTTTCAAATATTAAAGTATAAATTGCTTGAGTAGCCTAAGGATATTGTTTGAGAAATATAGGAATTCAGGCACAAATAACTACTTACACAAACTTCAACAACACAAACTGAACAGTAACTGGCGTGCAATCGACTAGTGCGGTCACTACACAAAACAAACGAGATCTATCTTTATTTTATTATTGGCTTCCGATCTCACACAGCTTTATTTATATAAAGAACAGACACAGAACACTGTACTGTTGTATGATCAGCTTACGACTGAAATTAATTACTTTCTTCCGAAGTCTGGTAGCCTGGTTGTGCGTATGCGAATCTGTTCCTTAATGACGTTCGTATCTTGGACAATTACCACTAAAAATAGAAACATTAAAAACAGTATTGACATCTAGGACACTGACCGAATATCATGCCAACAATTGTGACCTGACGATACAGTTTCAATATATTATTGGTACCTACATTATGATATGCCAAAAAACCATATCGGTTGGTTTAATGAACACGTAGTACCTATAGGACCACGTCTTTACAAATGCTAAAAATAAACCAATAGCAGTCACTTTTATGTTCAATTCTAATGAATGTTAAGTTCATGAATGTTATGTTCAATTCTAATGATCATAATATGATAAAGGGTAAGCAGACTGGAAAGTCAGTAGGTACCTACTGACCACCTAATGGACACAGTTTCCACGCTTGGCTGCATCATTGGTCTAATCGTCGCAAGCTGAACATGAGGTTCTGTGTTCGATTCCCAGGCCGGGCAAAGTAATTTTGGGTTCTTCTACAGGGCTTTCCCGACAGTAAGACTTATGCCCAGTTGATGGCAATAAGCTCGCCCACTGTTACATGTGACTTGAATATAACTACCAAAAATCTGCATAACCTTACGGGTAAAATAGGGGTACCTGTGTTATAATTATTATGTTGGCCGCGGGCCGAAGTGTCCTTGAGTAAAAGTTTTACGGCTCTGCCTCATTGTTATAGTGGACACAACCACAAATTTTGATAGTAAAACTGGGATTCAATGGCCCGGTCGAGATTGGACGTTTACTGTCCTGCCGTGAGTTCAAAGTTGGCCACCATCACCAAGTGAGTCGGCGTGAGTCAGAATTTTACAAGAAAAGTACCTATTTTGGTCAGTTTTTTTTTTCTTTTCTCTCTATGACAATGATAAATTGGATACTAAAGGTAAAATTAAAAGGCCAATATAATAACAATAGCGTCAAATTTAATAATTTCATAACATCTATAACTAGTTAACAACGTAACATAAGTACTTCAAATAAAATGGACAGTCATTGTATAGTTCGTCAATACTATAATCCTAATCATATTTTTGTATTTACGCCTTACTGCACATTTCCACTATATTGATAATTATATAATAATAGCCAACAAAAACACTACCAATATTTGATTTGTTTGCTCGGTGAACATATTTTGTTTTTCATATCTGACTTGCAGCACGTCAGTCTGTGAAATCTTATTTTGCTATTACGCAACAAATACCCGTTACCTTTAGTTCAGGTTTTATCTAAAGCGTTGTACAACCGACACGCTCTACTAATACTGAGTTTGTTGGCTAACAAATCAAGCCGTAGATATCTTTTACGCGCTCGCGACGGTTTCATCAAACGAAAGTTCGTGCTCCGACCTTGACAACATGTATTCAGGCAGTGTAACGCCTAGAGACCCGCTGTATCTTGGCATCGTATCTGCCCAGAAAGCTCCCCTGGAATCACTACCAGCGAATTCTTCAGGCTGGGCTATATTAGATTCATCAATAATCTGAGCATTCTTTTCGGCATCAGCCTCTGCACTTCTCTTGATTTTACGCGTATTAGCAGCTACAATTCCAGGTTTTACCGCGCTGGCGATAGGATTGGTAGCAGCTGCAGCGATCGAATGCGGCGCCTTCTTACGCTTTAACTTTTTTCCGTAATTGCTGTTGTCCACGACATATGCAGCAGATTTCTGAGCTGGAGGAGCACTTGTAGTCACTGTTTTGCTTTCAGCACCCTCATTTCCCTGGTCAATAGTTGCTGGCTTAGATGTAAATTCTTTGAGTTCTTGATATGCTAAATGACTTCGTTTAGGCGCAGATTCTGACACGAACATACACTCTTCATTTTTCAAGCCGTTTTTGTCGACACATTGAAAACAGGTCATTCCATTTTTCTGTACCTTTTTACACGAAGACCTATCTTTTTTCTTGAATTCCGCTAAAACGTGTTCTACGTCTTTTTTGGGTTCATTGTCAGTATAAAAACCAGGCAAAGATTTTTTATAGTCGTAAGACTTGCCTGAAGACCTGTCTCCTTCCTCTTCGGAACTTTGTTTGTCATCTGCCGCTCGCAAGGCTTCGCTTGGAGTGGGTTTTGATGTATGTTTGTAGTAGGACTTATACTTTTCACCAGAATCGTCTTCTTGGCTAGATTTCGGGGCTGCAGATAACTTAGCGTACTTATGTTCGCTGCTGTCATCGGCCTGGGAATATTTTTCTGATTTCTGTGCTGGTTCTGCTTGTTGGGGTGCATCGGCTTCATCGGGTTCGTCGTTGCTATCAAACTTCCTTTCCTTTGAATATGCATATTTGTTGTTTTTAGGCTCTGCGACATATGCACAAGACTCAAAGTTACCACCTGTCTTCGGATCCTTGCAGGTCGTGCACGTCATACCGTCCTTTTTAACTTCTTTGCAGTTTTCAGGGTTTTGTTTTATATCAGCAGCCTGTTTTTCTGACAGTTCCTTAATTCTGTCGTACTCTTTATGGTCATAGCCTGAATCATAGCTGTAAGGATATTCATAATCTTTGTTAGGGTCTTTTTGTTCTTTGTAGGCGCTGCTATACAGCGAGGAATCGAATGCTTTGGGTTTAGAAATATATTCGGCGTTGTAGTTATAGGGATCATCTTCGTCATCGCTGCTCTTCTTCAGGTTTTCCCTTTGTCTTCCGCTAGTGTATCGTCGGATACGTGCTGGTCCTGGAATATAAGCATTTGGCTTGTAGTTCTGTTCAATTTCGGAATTTTCGTTTAGTTCTTCCTTACGGTAGTTGATTGGATGGGCTACTTCAACATTGGTTTGTGCTGGTTTAAAATAAGCGGCCACACTAGGATTTTTTCGCAAAGCAGCTAAAATCTCTTCCCCCTGTTCTTCCTCAGGTTTGTACACTTTATAGTCAGCGTCGTGTACGGTGCGGATATCATATCTTAAGGGAGAAAGCTGTTGCCCAATAGGTATCGCTTGAAGCTGACTATGCTGATGTTGTGGTTGCGGTTGCGCAACTAATTTGGCAGATCTCCCTGGTGGCGGAAGAAAGCCTTGGCTCGCAATTGGGTTAAAACCAAAATTGTCGGCAGAAAAAGCTCTTTCTATTGGCGCTACTCTTCGCAAATTATCGATGGAACTACTAACAATAGTATCAAACAGTTGGGGATATTGGTTTTTATCTACTTTTAATACTGCTGCCGCAATAGGTTCTGAAGCCAGTGAAGAAACGCCTGAAAAGACGATAACTGTGATATGAAATACATAAATAAAATAAATATTAGCGTGCTTGCAAGCGATTTGTGATATTGTTTACTAAGTTCTAAATAATAATGTAAAATTTAGCCGAAACCAAAATTACCTGAATCGAATAATGGCCCAAAGTCTAATGGCTGCACGAATCCATCTTGTTCCTCACCGGTAACCACTCCTTCACACACCGCCCAGACTAACAACTGCAAAAAGGATTTAGGTATGAATAAAACTCACGAATTCCGTTGCACATTAAATAAAAATAAAATCAACAATAACGTACCAAACATCCGAGCTTGGACATTTTGAATATGGGTATACACCCAAATAAGATTTTTTAACGAAAATTACTTTTCAGCCGGTCGAGTTGTATTCTTCGTTTGTGTTGGAATGAAAGTAACTTCACATTATTGAAATGACAAGGTTTTATAGGCGTCAATATTGCGAAGGTGAAAGATCGGCGCAACAGAGCGCGCACCACTCAAGCGTGTCTTGCCGGACAATGTCCGCTTACTCCATCCGGCGAACAACTGTTGGCGTCACTCGCGGCGGCCGCTACCGACCATCTGCTGCCTGCGACAGCTCATCTCATCTGCGTTGGTTTTTAAAGTAAGAAGCATTCACTTATTCACAAGACATCACCGCCACGCTTACGTCCGCAAAAGTTGGACGATGAATGCACGTATGATTGGATAAACACGTTGCACCTTCTAAGAAAAGTGTTGCAAGAATTAACTAAGATCTTAACAAGCATAAAACACCTTTAGTAGGTAGCATATTTTAACTTTTCCCCAATGAGGTAAAATTATGAAAGGTAAGTTCAATCAATCTTATTCCATCGATAACTGCACTTAGGTAGGTACCTGTTACGCTCAGTCAACTATTCAACCCATTACCGACGGGTTTTTAAATTTCTTTTAAACTATTTGTTAACGAAACAAGTTGTTTAAGTAAACAGTTTAACGAAAAACATTGGCAAACTTTGATCTCAAAAACGCCAAAATTACAGGAATCTAAGGAGAATTAAACACACGCAGAAATATGAATCTATCAAATTACATTTATTGGCAGTGACCATTAATACATGATGCACCTATTATATACTTAATTAATATAAAGTAATCGTAACTATAAATTTAATCAATGGAATGATAAAAATAAACCGCAAGTCTCACAAAAACAACAACAACAACATAAATTATTGGACCGAGATTTTCTAATTGTTATGAAATTAACGACAATTAAAGTAATTACAACACTTCCATTAAATATTGGTCGATACTACTGTGGCGCCACATTTATAGAAAATAGATACTTAGTGCGAATCTTTCGAAATTGGCATGTAGTTGGCAAACTAATTTCTCTTTAGATCGACTAGAGCAAAAACACCTTAGCTTTGTATCGAGAAAATGTTAGAAGAAACATAATCAAGTTACCTTTTTGTGACTATAAATCTTACAATAGCACTCACAGAGGGGTTTCATAGTCTTATAAAGTTTACACAATACGTTCAACAGATCTTGATAATTTTACGAATTTTTTACGCCTTCTTCCAGTTTTTGTAGCAAGCTACGAATATTCGGGTTGGTTTCTTTTTGTAATGCCGTTAAAATTGCTTTCTGTAACAAAAGATGCGCTCAATTTAATTTTGTACACCGATTAATGACTAAGCAATACCGCGATTTACTATTCTCATTTGTTTATTTTTTATTTGTTTTAGAAACATCATAAAAAAGGTTTCTTACACCAAGTTTATTGTTGGAGTCTTGTGTTTTCTGCGACAACATCCAAAGATTCCCCGCGAGGCTCATCATGGGGCGCTCCGTGAGCTCCCCGCGCTGCACCACCCGCCAGAACAGCTCCAAGGACAAGTGGTACTGCTTCTTAGTCTCCCGGTTGTCGCCGAGCATCTTCAGCACAACTAGAAGCTCTTGGCAAATGTTCGTTGCGTATCTGTTTAACACCTCTATGAATTCGGAATCGCATCCGTATAGTTCGTCGTTTGAGAGCACTGGAAACAAGTAAATAAAATAAAATAATGAAGAGGAATAATACCTTGGCCACAATGAGGCGAACCGCTAACCGCGCGTTTTCAGAGATTAAGCTCTGAAAACGCGCGATGTTCGGATCCATACTGCTGATGATTACATTGTGATCTCTGATCCTGACTGATCAAGCAGATACTTTACTTTTTTGTATTTTTTTTAATCGTACCCTTAACGAAGCCGAAAGACACTTGTTCTCGACCAGTAGAAGGTATGTGGTAGTCGTATGGTCGCAATGACGGAGAGAACAATGGACAGGTAAGCCTGGGAACCCAAGTTAAGGAGATATTGGAGGTCAAAGTTCCAACTTTACTTTAAATACCTCCATGACCCGTTTACTATTTAATGGAATCAGCACAATGGTTTGAGTGCGTTACACTGAGTTTTACCACAAAATGAGATTATTCACCCCAAAAAAAAGTCGTTTCCCAGCAATAATTTTTGCGTAGGGTTACTTAGCTCGATGAACAGAATGCTTGGTTGACGGCTTAGTAAAGGGTTTACACCTCGTATACCATTGGTTGAGTAACAGAACACAATAATTGGAGTAGTATCTCATTTTTTAAGTCTGTTAAAAGTTACGTAAAAGTCGCGAACCTGATTCTAAATGGTGCATGTAGTTATCCTGCGTCATTTCGCAGAGCAGGTCTAAGGTCCGAAGCAGAGTGTTATAGTACAGAGGCTCCGTTTTCTTCCAATGTATCCTTTCCATGGTCTTTATGAAGCCACTGAGTATGTACGCTTTACAGTTGCTGTCCACGTTGTCCTACAACACCAAGTTTTATGGTTTACTATTCTAGGGGCCCACCAAGACCAGAATATGCTACGAAAAGGGCTACAAGTACTACCCTGATTTTCGTGCTTTATAAGATTATTTTTGTTTTTTTTTTTAATGATGGATCATAGATTTTATTGAGACACCTTCAATCTAGTGATTTTTAACCCGTATGCTCCCGGCCGTGCCTCCAGAGGCACGGTGCATTGTTATTTTAATTGTGTCTGTAATTGCGGGTATTGAAGTGCTACAGCTAGACTACTCACAGGTAATAATAATAACGTCGATATGAAATCACTTAATATCCCTCCAACTTTGACATGTGTGGGCTTCTTCTGTCCGTCTTCTAATATGTAATCCGGTATGTCCGGTATCAAACCAATGAGCGCTTTGAAGTTGGCTTCCGCTACAAACAGAATTTATTTACATAATAGAGTTACCATTTTGAAATCTGAAAAGTCCTGACAAAAATCCCTGACAATTTAGAGTCGAAAAGTCCGGATAAATGACAAGGCCGGACAAAGTCTTGACGTGGGCCGTCATTCAGCCTCGACGTACTATCAGTTCATCAGTACCTTGTCCAATACAATTGTTGAGCAGCGCGACCTGTCCCGACAGCAGGTAGAGTTGCGTCTTGGTGAGCGTGCAGTGCAGCGAGGGTACGGTCACGAAGCAGTACGCGGCGCACGCGCGCTGCAGCCATTTGCCTCGCGCCGGACTAGCGCGAGCCGCTAGTGTGTTTACAGCCTAAACAATACAGCAATGCTTGTACTGACTAACACTAAGAGACACCTAAATGAATTCTAAATATTCACAGTGTGAATTTAAAAACTGAACAGCACTTTTATTTTGGCTTTAAGGGATGCCTAGTTTTAGTGAAACAGGCATTAGATTTACGTATGCTACAACTCACTCAATAAAAAAATAAAAAAATCTGTTTAGTTCGTCAGTTAGATTATCGAAAAATATTGGATGTGTTTTTGTTTTATAAAATTAATAAAAATTGACGAAGATAAAACGTGTCAAAGATCATGAGTCACATTCTTTCATTCAGTCTTGTGACGTCACATTTGAGTAAAACATGTACTCAAATGTGACGTCACACGAGTTTTCGACGCACTGTAACGTCTTCTTTTTTAAAAGAAAAAAATACGAGTCCAATATTTTTTGGAAATCTATCTGACAGATTAAATAGATTTTTTTGTCACCTACTCTATTTCCAGTACTTTATACTGCCGGTGTCCACATTAAATTGTGCCAAATGCAACAAAAATTATGGTATAGCATATAGGTCAGCGGATCTGATACTAGCACTCTGATACTGGCATTTTGCTGTGGGGACGGGCTGCAGATATTGAGTCTATATTTATTCTGCAGAAAAGAGCCATCAGAGCCGTATATAATCTTCGTAGGCGCGATTCTCTAAGGGAACTGTTTAAGGGGGTCCATATTGGCTCACCTAAAGTTCTTTACCCGAAATTGTTCTTCCTAATGATTTGTAATCCGAATGATCACTCTTCCTAAAATTTTTCATCCTAAAGTTTTCATTCATACTATTTGTAGTGCTACCGGCGGTGTTCATAACACTCATGTTTCCGAAAGTTGTAATTAATAATTTCATTAATGTGAATATATTTCAACTCCTACTGTTTTTGTCATAACGCTTTTATCCCTAAACATAATTACCATAATATTTTCACTCATACTCAGGAAGAAACATTTACCAAGTGATGTGGATAGTAGATGATATTTATAGTTTTAATTTGAGGGTATGATTATTATATTTTGGGGGTATGCTTTACATAACGTACTTATTACTATAACTATACTTGAGATAATTATGTATATGTGTAATGAATGTAATGTATAACCAACTGTTTAGAATGATTAAAGGTCGTTTCACTGATTTTTGTCTTAAATGAATGAAATTCAGGTCAGAGTGTCGTCATGGGGCACTATGAAAAAAAAAAACTTAAGTATAAAAGTTTCGCGACCAATTTCGAGGTAGCGCTCGCCGGCCGCTGCCGCGGCACCGCTCGCTACGCTCGCTCGGCTCGCGCGTATAACCTATACACCGCTATAAATATATATGAAAACATGTATTTAACTACTTGTACCGTACTATTACTTGGCATACAAATAAAGGACCACCAGATTTAACAAAATGTAACGGCAAAAAATACACTTTTGGTTGCCAAAATCAGTAAATGATCACCAAAATTAATCCCTCATTTATCGTGAAATTAGAACCAAATATTTATTTTTGACCACCAGAAATTGAACTGTTATTTGAACTGTTATTTTTGACCACCAGAAATTGAACTGAGTGAACATACCCTTCTAACCTAATCTATCCGTGTCGGGGTGCCCCAAGGCGGCCTAGGCAAAACTAGTTTATCATCAACCACCTCATTAAAATTTGGTGCTCAATTTACTAAATTTGGTGATCAATTGATATTTTAGGTGATAGATGTTAGTGGTCACAAAGTTAATTTTGGTGGTCATTAATTTTTTTTTATTATTTTGTATGGTACTATTATTCTTATATGTTATACATGTTATGTGAAAATAAAGTTACGCAAAATTAATGTAGGTATATAATACTGATTATTATGAATAAAAATAAATCTAAACAAAAAAGATATGACTTTGAATAATAGTGTAAAAGATGGTTATGTTGAGAAAATATAGGAAAACAAATAAAAGTATAATAGATGTTTATTGCTACTGACATTATGAAGTTGAATGCTTCGGAATAATGAACATTAGAGACAGAGTAGTTAGGAATTGTGATTGTTAGGATGAAAAATGTTAGGAAGAACATTTTCGGATTTCCGATTATCGGAGTTGAAAATTTAGGTGAACTTTGGCGCACCCCTGTTTAAGGATATTGGCATCATGACGGTACATTGTCAATACATTCGTTCTATTCAGACTAATTTGACTTGTTTTATCTCTGATCTAACAATTGACATTGATGGAGGACACCAGGTTGATGCGATATACACGGACTTTTCTAGTGCCTTTGATAAAGTAAACCATAAACTTTTATTACAGAAACTCGAATCTTATGGTATACATGGTTCCCTTCTTGCCTGGTTTAAATCATATTTGAGCGGAAGGAAACAAGTAGTTTCAGTGGGAGGTCACGAGTCTAGGTTGTATTATGCCAAGTCTGGTGTACCACAAGGTTCGCACGTGGGTCCTCTTCTTTTCATTATATTTATCAACGATCTTGCTTCTCGAATAAGCTGCGATTTTTCCTTTTATGCTGATGATCTCAAAATTTATAAAAGAATTGAGTCACCGGCAGATGCCAGTCTACTCCAACTCGATCTTGATCAAATCAGTCTCTGGTGTGAATCTAACGGGATGACCTTGAATGCAGAGAAATGTTTTTGTATACGTTACAGTCGAAAATTAGAGCCAATAATTTCCCCCTACAAAATAAACAACATTATCTTGCAAGAGGTTTCAGAAATCCGTGACCTGGTAGTAACTCTGGACCAAAAACTAAAGTTCACTTCTCATATCTCTAATACTGTGAAGAAAGCAGCTCAAATGTTGGGTTTTATCAAAAGAAACGCAAAAACATTTGGGGTAAAAACTAAAATCATCCTTTTCAAAGCGTTGGTACGTTGTCAACTAGAGTATGCGAGTATAGCATGGAATCCTATGTATGCTGTACATTCGCAACGTCTCGAGAACATCCAGCGAGCATTTACAAGACATATTGCTTACATGTCCACAGGAATATCACACAGGTGTCCATACGAACAACGTTTGGCTTTCTTTCAAATTGAGTCACTTCGAAACCGCCGCACTGTCCATGACTTAGTTTTTCTACATAAGGTTGTGAATAGTCAAATTGAATGCGAACAGTTGCTAGAACGTGTCATGTTGTCAGTCCCATATAACCGTCCTAGACAGCCAATTTCTAGACTGTTTCAACCACCAGCCAGTCGAAGTAACATCGGGAGACACTCACCAGTATCAAGAATGTGCATACAATACAACGAACTAAATTCAAAATTGCCTGACTTGGATGTGTTCTTTGGTTCCCTACCCAAGTTCAAAACCCTGTTGCGCTCCCATTTGAACCGACATTTCAACAGTCCTAAGTAATATTTCTTTGTTTAGTTTTTATATTTATATTTTGTTATGTTATTTTGTCTATTCCACATTATTATTGTAAGTCTGTTATTGTATTATAAGTCTGTTATCTGATCTCTTTTTAGCAAAGTAGCTTTAATATATTAAAAATGTTGTGTACACCTATAATTGGTACGTACATTAGAACCATAGCAAGTGTACTTTTATCAATAATGTTATATGTATGTACTGTTGGTGCACCTATTTTAAATAAATAAATAAAATACATCTACGAAAACATAATGTACGTCAGAAAAAATCTGCACCTTTTTGGTAAAAGGGGTGACAGACATAATTACAGTACCAGAAATAGGGACCAACTAGTTCAGGTTTCAGACTCGCTAAAGTAGACTCATCTTTCATGGGGTACTGTTTGAGATGCTATAATAAAATTCCACAAAGTATTCTTGAACTGAATGAGACGAAATTTAAAACATGCATTAAACGCACACTATGTAAGCAAGCATATTACAAGTTGAGCGATTATATCGCTGATAAAAATGCTTGGCTCAATGCTGGTCCTGCTCCACATGGACAGGGGCGCATAAATTGATAGCATTAAATTGTATTGTTGGAGCTGCTGAAGATTGTACAACTATCTTTGCATTGTATAGAATCAATCTCTTTAGTATTATATAAATGCATAGCCCATATTGTGTGAGTACTATGTACTAGAAAGCTATCATTCACTGGAAACCTACGTCTTTTCTTGACTTGAATGTGCCCTGGCGGTTTGGAGTATGTCATGCTCACTCAATTGTCTCGCTGATGGTGGCGCATGTGTCGGATCATTTAGTTCCCTTCAAAATGGTTGAGTTGAATGGTGCTGATCCATGCGTCATGTCCGTGAACGGGCGCTGTCAGTTGTGACTGGTCATCTCTTGGTTGCCATGGCTTATTTGAATGAATTATTTTGAATTGTATTTTTTTTTGTTTGTGTGTTTTTGCTGTGGACACTTTTACCGTGCACATCTTGCTACATTGTTCTCACATAATATACCATCTCAACGTGAATGATGTAACCAAGATTTTGTAACAATATTCTGATTTAAAAGAGTGTCCATGGAGTTTCTTGCCTGTTTCATCCACCAAGTTCTGAACGCACCTTTTTTGACGTTTGACAGATTACGTTTCGTTGTCTGTGGTGCGATGACGTTGTCTTGTCAGTGCAATTTTGGTTGAATAATGGTCGCTCCGTGCTTGTAATTTTTGGTACACGCTGTTCCGTGTAATTATTGGTTGAAAACTTTGAGTTATTGTTAATCCGATACCATCTTGATCGGTGTTTGATATTTTGTTGATAATTGAGTGAAAATTGAGAAATCTCGCCATTTTGGGTCTTGACCGCGAGTGATTTTTTGGTTATGTCCGGCCTGTTTGTGTCATTTGAACGCCGGTAATTTCCTAAATTCAGTGTTGGACTATTACATCCCCGATTGGGTTATCAAACCGGGATAAAATTCAGTTGGACATTCGTGAGAGGTGCCACGTGTGGGATCTGAAGGTTTGATCCTGGAGTCGACGGTGCGAGCCGCGCGCGTCCTTTGGTTACCGTCGAATCTTACCTAACTATACATACACCACACACACCACAGATATACTTACACTCCACCCAGATGAGACGTGACCAGGACTACGTCACATCACCGGTGCCAGCGTGATGGTAAGTGTATTGAATAGTTGTTTTTCCTTTGTCAATTTGGACAAATATATTTTGATTAGGGCTCCGCGTAATCGCGGACATCGTGAGTCTGCTGGTGCAGTCTCACACAACTGGTAGCAGAGCGTGGTTGAATTGTTAAATTCACCACTTATATTGAATTATGAGTTAAAAGTATTGAGAAGTCTGATTTGTTGCCGTCGGCCTGACTCAAATTAAACATAGATTGTTTGACATAATATATTATGATATGTAGTGTTCCTTGTGGTTTGTACTTTAATTTGCTATTGTATAAACAAGGTATTGCTTGTACAGGGTCGGATTTGAACTTGTAATAATTCAAACTAAGTTTTATTATTTGGTTTAAATTGTAGTTGGGTCCGGGAAAATTATTCCTGTTGTTTATTTAATTGAATTTAATTTGTTTATTTAATATTTGTCCCAATGGCTTCATTGAAAGCTGTAAACCAAGCCATTGGTGGATTGACCTCACAGCTAAGATGGTTTGCCTCAGCTGCTGCGACCGCTGAGCGTCGAGACCTGGAAGAGGCCACGCTTGCCCGGTATGAGCAGTTGAATGCGAGATTGAGTGCGGTTGACACTTTGTTTGCTCGCTTCAATGAAGTGATTTTGGACTTGGACCTGGAAACATTGGGTCAAGCAGCCCGTGATAAGGTTGTTGCGGATTATGACCAGATGATGAACCTGGGTGACATAATAAGTATGCGCGCCAGGGAAATTTTGAAGAGTCGGGACCCTGCCCAGGTCAAAACAGAGACCTCTGTTGTTGCAGGCCCTGGACTTTTGGGTAGACTGCCTACCCTGGAGCTGCCACATTTTGACGGTCACTTGGACCATTGGTTAAGCTTCAGGAACCTATTTGACAATTTGGTTGATTCGCGCTCTGACCTCCGACCGGCCCAGAAGTTGGCTTATTTGTTGTCAGCCCTAGGAGGTGAGGCTCGAGCCTTGGTGCAGCACTTGCCGGTGACCGACTCGGCCTATCCCACTGCTCTGGAACTTTTATCCCGACGGTACCAGAACAAACGTTGCCTGGCTGATGTCCATATTGACCAGATCTTGGGGTTGCCGGCCATCACCAGAATGTCAGCGTTGCGTGCTGACCTTTTGAATCCGTTGCTTGCAGCAACCAACGCCTTGAAGCGATTGGAGTTGCCGGTAGACTATTGGTCCTATTTCTTGGTACACTTAGTGTTGCAGCGGCTTCCGTCAGACTTGAGGTCCCGTTTTGAGCAGAAGTATGGTGGGGTTAGTGCCACCCATCTTCCCCCCTTTGAGGACCTCGTCAAATTTTTGGAGGATGAGTGTCGTTTCCTCGACAACGCCCGTGGTGCCACGGGGTCAAGCCAACCGCCCTCTCGGCCGAGGGCCCAGGGACGGACTAGGACTGTCGGGCCTGGTGATAGCCGCCCTGCCCCCCGTTTTGGTGGCACCCAGAGTAATCTTGTTTGCGGCTATTGTAAGGCCACGGGACATGGCGTACCAACTTGCGCGGCCTTCTTGGAGTTGCACGTGAGTGCCCGCCGCCGAGTTGCCAATGCACGCCGTCTGTGCTTTTCGTGTTTGGGGAATCATTTTCATCGGGATTGCCCCAACCCCCGCCCTTGTTCAATTTGTAGGGGCTCACATCTGGAAGTTTTGTGCGCCAACGCGAACCGCTCTGTCAGACCAGCCTCTGATGGGGGTTCGCGCAGGGGGGGGTATGATGGAGATGAGCACCGGGCTTCTCGCTCGCCGGATCAGAGTCGAGGAGGGGCCTGCAACTTTGACCGCCGCACTTCACCCCCCGCGCCAGTTGATCGGGAGCCGCGCGACCGCCGATTGACCTCCCCTCGTGAAGGCGACTATGCAGCTGCAGGTAGGCGACGTTGGCCAGACCAGCACCGCCTTCCCTCCCCTCCGTTGGCGGAACGTCCCCGTTTGGAGACGCGCCCCCCGCCACTCAGGCGTCAAGTGAGATATGCCCCTCCAGCGATGGCGCGCGGCTCGGGACATCGCGCGGATGAGGAGTTTGACTACTATCCTCATCGGGATAGACCCCAGCCTGGATGCGGCGATCGGTCGCCGCCCAGGCATTACTAGGAAATTGGCGCCTGTCCCGCTAACGCACCTCCCCAGATCGACACGGTTTTGTTGCCAACGGCATCGGTCAGGGTCTGGGGACCCACGGGGGACTCTGTTGTGGTCCGTGCCATTTTGGACACGGGAGCCCAGGGTTGCCTTTTGTCGTCTTGGTTAGCGGGTCGGGTGAGCCTGGATGTCCGTGCCTTTTCAGGCACGATTAATGGAATAGGCGAAACACCTATCCCGACTGTTGAGGGACAAACCTTATTTGGGCTCACTCCTGTGAGTTGTTTGGACCCTAAGTTTTTTCCTTCGGCCATTGTTCTGACGAGTATTTTGGGCTGTCATCCCCAACGTCAGCTGTCGCCTGATATTGTCCGGTTGACGTCAGGCCTGGATTTGGCTGACCGCGCGCCGGTTTGATTCCCCTAATACAGCTCATTTGATATTGGGTTCCGATGTACTAGGGAGAATATTGTTGGGTAATGTGAAAGTCTTGCAGCCGAACGGTTTGGTGGCTGTCTCGACCATCTTTGGCTTTGCGGTGATGGGCCCAGTGTTGAAGGCTGCCCCTCCACCTGAGCCTGATTGTGCACCCCCTTTGGTGGGGACCGGATTGGCTGACTCGCCCCGAGGATGATTGGCCTCGAACGCCAATTTTGATGTCGGTTCCTTTGCCCGGGCTTAAGGTGCTCGCTGTTGGGACGAAGGACCCTCCGTTTGATCCGGATATTTTGTTGAATCGATACAGCTCCCTCGACAAATTGTTGAACGTTACCTCGTGGATCAGGCGTTTTGGTCACAATGCTAGGAATCCAGGGGACAAGCGCCTGTCACCGGTTCTCTCTCCTCAAGAGCGACAGGAGTCACTCCTCCTGTGGGTTCGCTCTGTGCAGGCCGTACACTTTGAGAAGGAGATCGAGACCTTGAAGTCCGGTAGAGTTAAGTTGTCGGGAGCCGTTAGTAAGTTGAACCCCTTTTTGGATGAAACGGGTCTTTTGCGTGTTGGAGGACGGTTGAGGCACTCTAGCCTTCCTTATGGGGTCCGTCACCCCCTTTTGTTGCCCAAGGCGGGCCATTTGATTAAATTGTTGGTGACTGATCGTCACATTAAGAACTCGCACGCCGGTTGCAATGCGCTGTTGGCCATTCTGCAGCGAGAGTTTTGGATTTTGTCGGCTCGTCGTACCATTCGTAGCATCGTCTTCCGTTGCATACCGTGCTATCGGACTAAGGCCCCAACGATGCAGCCCCAGATGGGAGACTTGCCTGCTGATCGCGTCAATGAGGCGAGGCCCTTTGCAGGCGTAGGAACGGACTTTGCTGGTCCCTTTTCGATAAAGACGTCTACCCTTCGCAATAGTAAAATTGTCAAGGCTTATTTGTGCGTATTTGTCTGCCTGTCAACTAAGGCAGTGCACTTGGAGCTGGTATCCTCCCTCTCGACGGAGGCCTTTGTGGCAACTTTGGATAGATTTACGTCTCGCCGTGGGTTACCTTCTCTGATCAGGTCTGATTGCGGTACCAACTACAAGGGTACAAGTAACTATTTGAAGGAAGTGTATGACTTTCTTAATGAGAGCCAGGTTGACATTGGTAACAAATTGGCCCGTCGAGGGGTCACTTGGTTGTTTGACCCGCCAGCCTGCCCCCATTGGGGGGGGTATTTTTGAGGCCGCGGTGAAAGCGGCTAAGGGACTCTGGCGGAGATTGTTGGGAGACACCGTTCTCACCTTTGAGGAATTAGCTACGGTATTTTGTCGCATTGAAGCGGTACTAAATTCGCGTCCATTGTGCCCGCTCTCTTCGGACCCTAACGATTTGGAGGCCCTAACCCCGGGCCATTTCTTGATTGGACAGCCACTTGTCGCTCTGCCTGAGTACCCTTTTGTTGATGTGAGCCAAAATCGGCTATCGCGGTTTCAGTTGGTGCAACAGCTCACTCAGAGCTTTTGGAAGCGTTGGAGCTTAGAGTATCTGCACATCCTCCAGCAGCGCGTCAAGTGGACTGATAAAACTCATCCGCCCAAGATAGGAGACCTCGTCCTTATTAAGGATGCCAACCTTAAGCCTCTGTATTGGCGCCGGGGGCGCATTCTCAATTTGGTGGCTGGCACCGACGGGGTACCTCGTTTTGCTGAGGTTTTAGTGGATGGATCGGTTATGAAGAGAGCGGTCGCCACCTTGTCAAGACTGCCAATTGATTAGCGGACGGGACGGCCCGTCCGGGGGGGGTAGATGTTTCATCCACCAAGTTCTGAACGCACCTTTTTTGACGTTTGACAGATTACGTTTCGTTGTCTGTGGTGCGATGACGTTGTCTTGTCAGTGCAATTTTGGTTGAATAATGGTCGCTCCGTGCTTGTAATTTTTGGTACACGCTGTTCCGTGTAATTATTGGTTGAAAACTTTGAGTTATTGTTAATCCGATACCATCTTGATCGGTGTTTGATATTTTGTTGATAATTGAGTGAAAATTGAGAAATCTCGCCATTTTGGGTCTTGACCGCGAGTGATTTTTTGGTTATGTCCGGCCTGTTTGTGTCATTTGAACGCCGGTAATTTCCTAAATTCAGTGTTGGACTATTACATCCCCGATTGGGTTATCAAACCGGGATAAAATTCAGTTGGACATTCGTGAGAGGTGCCACGTGTGGGATCTGAAGGTTTGATCCTGGAGTCGACGGTGCGAGCCGCGCCTTCTTCCGCGTCCTTTGGTTACCGTCGAATCTTACCTAACTATACATACACCACACACACCACAGATATACTTACACCCCACCCAGATGAGACGTGACCAGGACTACGTCACATCACCGGTGCCAGCGTGATGGTAAGTGTATTGAATAGTTGTTTTTCCTTTGTCAATTTGGACAAATATATTTTGATTAGGGCTCCGCGTAATCGCGGACATCGTGAGTCTGCTGGTGCAGTCTCACACATTGCCCGTTCTTCTCCATAGAGATCTACGCTAGGGAATGGGCAACTACAGTACTTTCACAGTTTTTATGTCTTGTGACTGGGACTGTAGCTACATTTAATTTTCATCTTTGTTTCGACAATTCAAAAGTGCCTGTAACTGGCTTACTTGAAATAAATGCTTTGATTTGATTTGATTTGAGCATGTGAGCTACATAGACGTAGTAGAGACGTAGAGTCAAATAAATTGGTCTAAGGAAGAGGTCGCATTGTGGCAAGCTCTGCAGTCACTTGCACCGTTCACCAGTCGGTTTTAAGTCAGTCTCATAATAGTTATTTATGCAACTGTTGTATAATGAGGGGTATTAAAACACGAATGTGGGTTTATCACACGAGGCGAAGCCGAGTGTGATAATAGTATCACATGAGTGTTTTAATACCTAATTATGTACAGTTGCATACAAGACTTTATCTACATCCATGATATGAATCCTCCATAAAAGGTTCTGAAACCATAGGGTGTTGCAGTGTTGTAAGAAGTCTATGTAAATTCATGGAAAGTTTAATTGCTGAATATTTAATACAAACAAACCATGTATAGGTAATAATATAATTATTTACATTTTGGATTGTACAATTATTAAAATTCATATAGCTTGTATCACTCATTTTTGTAAACAACAAAGTACATAATGCAATACTAATATCCAAATATCGAACAAAAATGGCGGGATACGACGTGAATTCGAATTAACCTATAAGATTTTTTTTTAATTACGGCGCTGTGGTAGTGAATCGCACGTGCTAGACAATGTTCTTTTTTTAAAACGAGTTGCATACCTAATGAAATTCAGTACAACATTATAACACCCGTTTGGGTGTTATAATGGTTATTATGACACTGGCTGGTTTAATGTTGGCAGTAAGCTAACTGTTTCAGATACTTTTATAGAGGATTTATAGCATGGGTGTAGATAAAACAACCTAAATAATAGATATACATCCATCCAATCGAATATCGAATCCTTTCTAAAGGCGGAAGTTGCTTAGGTACTTACAGTAAAAATAAAAACAGACGTACTTTTTGGCACAAAATATATCAACATTTGTGAAGAATGTTGCTTTAACCCAGACTAAATTTATAGCGAGCATTGACGTAGCAATGTGGCTCAACCATTTATCGTCGGAATTACACTAGCTTCCGGTCTTATAGATTAGTTTTCAGCTTTTGTTTAGCTTTACATTTCAGTCTCTGACAGCATGAATTCTTGTAAGCTTTTTTGGGCCACTTCCTTTTCCTACCCAGATGAAACTTTAAACAGCAAGTAGGTTTTTCAAAAGATTTTTTTTTTCTTCTATTTATCATCTTGCGATCGGCTTTACAAGCCCTTAGCAGATTTGTTGTAGGAGTTATTGTCAGGTAAGAACTGTTCCTCCTGTGAGGAAGCTGTCTTCTATTTTCATTCCGGCTTTGTTTTGGAACAAAGTACCATATATTATGTGTTGCCTTTTGAGTCTTCTGTCACATAGTGGTTCACCTAGTGTCGTTGCCAGGGTATTTGTGTGTGTTTTTATTCGGTTTTGGTATGCTATTGCTCTTTGTTCCACTTCTTCTTTCACTGTTTTCATTTCTGTGCACTCATGTAATTCACTGATTCTGATAAACAGATGTGCGTTGGTTATCATTTTGAGGGCTTTATTCTGGAACCGTTGTAAGATTTCCACAATTCCATAAGTCCAGATGGGTTTAATTATGGTTTTATAGATGAGTATCTTATTTTCCATGGTGACGTTTGATCTTCTGCCTATGAGCCAGTTGAGGTTTCTCAGCCTTATATTTAGCTCGTCACATTTTTTTTTGGATACGGGTTTTCCATGTTTGTTTCCTATCAAGATGCATGCCTATAGTATATTTCATTACAAATGCGTAAAGGCTGTCATTGCAAAAAGTTCCGACAAATGTCTACCCGAGCCGAGGCGCAGCCGAAGGCGAGGGTTGACAGTCGGAACAAGTTGCAATGACGGTTCCGCAGGTGTAGGTACTGAACGACTATTTTTAATACAGTTGCGAAAAAATGAAGCAATCTAGTAAAATAATAAAAACCTCGACCATAACGTAGACGGTTTTAATTTTGCTGAGAGTTCGGAGAAGTATGCCAACATAACATTTTCTGAAAAACTATTTGCTTTTTTCTCTTCTCTCCACGCAATGTTCTCCGAAGCATTTTGTGCAATTATACTGAGTTCCGGTGGTGTTAATTTAAAAAAATAGGGTCTAAATTACTCATTTTGTGCAACAAACAACTAAACTCTCAAAGAAAATTTCTGGAAAATGGCGCCAACCGTAGAATATAAGCAGTTTTTTTTTTCTTCACCCATTTTGGTAGGCAAAGGGAACTATCCATACAGCTTAGTCTTCAGTAGATTTTTTTTATTGATATGAAATGAAAATGAAATTTAATGAGATGAAATGAAATGAAACCTAACCTAACTCATTCAATTAAATCATTAAATCTGATATTGAAATAAATTAGTAGCTTCTTTTTAGAAATATACGTATTTGTATGAATCACAAAAACTCTTTAGTGAAAACTTCATGGTTGGTTTTTCTTTTTAATAGACATTATTTTGACAGTTGGGAAAGAGAACGCACGAGTTCGGGAAAGGTAAAAAAAAAGCACTAGTATGTAATAGCCCACATCCCGAACGCTATACGTCCCTGCAATACACCACTTTTTGAGCAACTGTTTTAAAAAGTATTTTGCTGATTCTTGGTGGGGAAGAACGTCGTTTTCTAGTTTGATTGGGGGGCAGTTGTCTTTTCTTAAGGTAAAAGTGACATGCACTGACTTGCTTGAGCTGGCCTTGATCCGCCACTTTTCCATCCATTTGCTGATTTTGTTGAGGTGACTTTGTAGAGTTAAAGACGCTATATTGGGATTTTCATGGTTGCTAAGTGCAGCGGTATCATCTGCGAAAGTGGCAGATAGAACATTACCCGTTGTAGCTATATATCTGCATTGTACACAAGATACAGAATAGGGCCCAAAATAGAACCTTGTGGCACACCGACTTTTATGTCTTGAAAGGCAGAGTAGACGTCATTGATTTTAACTCTAAATATTCGATCTTCCAAGTACGACTTAAGGAGCAGGTAGAAGTTGTATGGGAGTTGGTTCTTTATTTTGAAAAGCAATCCCTGGTGCCAACTTTATCGAATGCTTGTTGTACGTCGATAAAAACAGCAGAGCAGTACTGCTTTTTCTCGAGAGCTCCTCTTATTTTATTAGCGACACGGTGAACTTGTTCTATAGTGGAATGACCAATTCTGAAACCAAAACAATGTTGAGGGATGAGAGCATTTTCGGTAAGTATTCGTGTTAGCCTTCGTAGGATGATCTTCTCAAATAGTTTCGATATGGTTGGTAGTAAACTAATTGGCCTGTAGGACGTTACGACATGTGGGGGTTTACCAGGCTTTGGAATCATGATGATCTCTGATATTTTCCATATCAATCTTTTCCATATCAATGGAACATATCCAGTCCTAATTATGCTATTTAAAAAAATGTGTTATACCGATTAATGCTTTTCTAGGTAGTTCTCGCGGAATTTCGGCTGTTATCAGGCAGAAACCAGGAGCCTTGTTTAACTCTAGGCCTTTTATTTCTCTTTGGATTTCTCTAGGTGAGCAGCTTTGCATTGGGAGGTACAGTTGTAGATCGATTTTCAAGTATTCTTGTATATCTTTTTCGGTTTCTGCATCACCGCCATTTGGAGTAAAGGCTTCATACAGGAACTGTTCAAACGCCTCAGCCCGTTCATTGTCCGTTCTAGCCCAAGTGTTTTCGTTCATTTTGATAGGATGTTGTGCTACCTGAGGAGCCGCCCTACTACTTTTTACCGTGTTCCAGAGTGAGTACTCGTTTTTAGCTTGCGGGTTCAGGTTAGCTAATTTGTTTTGCAGAGTTTCCTCTTCACTATCTTTAAGGTACTGTTTGAGGTCAGCGGCTGCTTTATTAAATGCTCTTTTATCTTCGGAGTGTCGACTGTTATGCCACACTCTTCTTAGTCGTCTTTTTTCCAGAATCTTTGTTTTTATATCCTTGGGTACGTTCTTACTACCTCGTTCTTGTGTGGTAACCGGTGTACATTTCCACGCAGCTGTTTGTATAAGGTTTGTTAAACGTACAGCATGTTTTTCGATGTCATCTTTTGTTTTAAGTCACACTTTAAGGTTCAGATTTTCATCTACGTATTCTCTGAATGTATCCCAATCCGTTTTATTATTATTATTATTTGGGTCTATAGGCCAATATGAAGGTTCGCCTGTACTCATTACATATAATTTATTTTTATCTACAATTTTTCATTTCTCGGCCTCTAGGTAGAGTTAATCGAGATCCCCAGCAAACGTTTTTGGCGTTCCAGTCGCCTCCACATATAATTATTCTTCCCTAATGGTGTGCCTTGAGGGGCAATATACATTTTCAAAAGATGTAGTGTGTAAAGATGACTGAATACTATCGGGACGTCTTCACACTTGATGCGAACTATTTAACAGAGACTCTTTGGTAATAGTATTATATGACAAGACGTAATGATCTTGAAAATAAAATTAAGGTAATTTCAAAGAGCTGCAGAAAGAAGCATACTTGGACTAAAAATAAGCGACTGCATAAAGAGCAGCGACATTAGAGCGAAGACCAAAGTCACTAATGATTTGTGTACGGCCGAGAAACTGAAGTGGAATTGGGCAGGCCACATCGCGAGGACCACAGATCCAGACAACAGGTGGAACGAGCGCGTCCTGCACTGGTATCCACGAAACGGAAACAGGCGCCGCGGCAGACCATTGCAACGATGGGGAGATGATATCGTCGCACTGGCAGGGAAAGAGTGGACCAGAACGGCCCAAGATAGATAAGGATCTAAACAGATGGGGGAGGCCTTCATCCAGAGATGAATGACCCCTTAATAGGTTAACTTATTTTAAGAAAATAGAATTGTAAACTATAGGGAATAAAGGCTATTTTCATTGTATTGATTATTTTTAATTGATCATGATGCTGATGTTCTAAATCTTGTTTAAAAAAAGCTTTTTTCATGGCTTTATACTGTGTACATGTACATGTACCGACATGTAGCCGACCCCACCATATTTGGGAAAAGAGTAGAGAGTTGATGAAGTTACTTACATGCACCAAAGTGATGAGTACAGCGTCCAGCTTTATGAACGAAGAGCGACACTCCACGTAGAAGTTGAGCTGCCTTTCGAGATCATCTTGGTAGGTGACAGCTTGTATAAACTTGTTGATCAGCTCGCCGCAGATTTTACTCTCGTCTTCGACTGTTACCGCACTGAAACATACAGTAACAGTATAGCATCACGCATGCTATAAAAATGTATTGCGCCGAACCCAAAGTAACATAGAACAACGATAGGACCTGCAGTTCGTCTGTATTCGGGAATTGGGATCTAAGGAAAATCTTATTGCTGTTTTCCAGATTTGGGCTGGTTTTGTATTTTTTTCTCAGTATAATACAACATCACTTTTCTTAGTCTGTGAACCCAAAACCGCCCTCAGTAGCTTACAGCATCGTCAATTATTTTTGTCAGAAAAAAAAATTAGCAAAGTAAATCTTTTCCATTTTGTATCAGAAACAATACTACAAATAGTTTTTATGACTGCCAACTATTTCAAAACTTCCTAAAAAAAAATCTTGTTACAAAACATCGAAAAAGCACGGTCAAAATAGAAAATTAAAATAATAGTTAGTCTCCTAATAATTCATGACAAAAATATTTTTCATTATTTTACTTTATTTCTTCAAAAGTGTATTGAAAACCGTCGTTTGATACATGTGGACATTTTTATTGCAGTTCTCGGCTCAATAACACCCTCGCCTACGGCTCGTGTGTAGACTTTCTGCACTTGTATCAAAATTCTCAACCTGATCAGATTATTGCCACTAAGCTTATCAAGCTTATGAAAACCTTAAATTCTTTTTACGGTTCCGTTACCAAATTGCACAAAAGGAAACCCTTTTAGATTCGTCCTGTCATAATGTAATATATGTATGTAATAATATGTAGTGGCAAAACGAACAGTACTTGATGGAATCGTGTAAGATGCAGCAGAGCCTCATCAAACTGGAGATAACGATGTGGTCCTCTATGTGCACGGAGTTGTATCGCGAGAAGAATATGGACAGCACTGTCTTAGCCATCATCGTGCGCGCGCTCGATGTTTGTACCAGCTCCACCAGAGGCATGAATGCGTCCTGTAACAAAAAGATCATTAAGTACAATCGTGCACGAAACATGTTCAGAAAGGTCGCTAAAAATATACAAAGCACAACAGCGAAGCGTAGATCATTCTGCAAAATTGACTTAAACTAAATAGGGAATATGCATAAATTTTCTTTTTTTTATTTCGATACGGAATGTTTAAGTACTATAAAAATAATGACAAAAAGCGAAAACAAGACATAAATCGGCCAAACAACACAAAAGTTATAACCATTTAGAATTTTGTTTCTATCTCTTTCTAGATGAACGGAATTTAGTATGGATTTTGTACGTCGATGCAGCGAATGATGTCATTCGCTGTATCGGATCTTTCTGTCTAATCAGCAGTTTCAAATGCTTATTATTTTTACTTAACTTAGTATTTTTTATAGATATTAAAAAAAATATTTCACTTTGCTATTTCTGATGTTTGTTTAGAGTGATAAAAAAAATCATGTATATACCCTATCGTTGCACTCAAAGTGGTGAAATAGTAGGTAACTGGAGCAACAAATTCTCGAAATAATTCACACTACCAATAGCTAGCATAATCATAACATAGAATAAACACCCTACAATGGTTGGGACCATGGAAACTCCTCTCAATGAGATGGATTGGGCTATTATAATCCACCACGCAAGCCCAGTGCTGATTGGTAGATATAATATAGCCTTCGAATATTTAGTTCTACGACATGCCGATTTCCTCACGGTGTTTTCCTGTCGTTATTGAAATAAATTACATAAAGTAATGCGCCTGCCTGGGTTTGAACCCACGACCTACAACTCTGAAGCTGTTACCACTGCTCTGTCTCACTGGGTTACCAGTCAACCACTGCTCTCTTGAAATATGGATAACGCACAGTTTGAGAAGGAATAAAATCGGGGTGGGGTGTCTGTAGCGGTTGCGGGAACGGTAACTGTAGGTACTATGCAACACTGACCCGTTTATTCATTCTTTAATTTTAGTTTAATGGCAAACATATTAGCATAGCTATAAGATGCATCCTTACCATCAGGAACAGCTCTTCGACATCAGGAATGGACTTGAGCATCCTTTTGATAACGAACTGGAAGTTCCCGCAGAACTCGTCGGCAGGCTTGCCGCACTTGATCATGTAACGGATCGTGCCGCGCAGGATAACGTTCACGTGTTGAGTCTAGATACAAGACATTTACTTTTAGAAACATGAGTTTTATCATACAAAACATGTTGGTTGTTCTATCACATAAAAAGACCTTATCATGTTTGGCCTCCATACAAATCTTCTTACAATTGTATCCAATACTAGCGGACGTCACGCGGTTTCACCCGCGTAGTTCCCGTTCCCGTGGGAGTACGGGGATAAAATATAGCCTATGTTACTCAGGGTGAATGTAGCTTTCTAATGGTGAAAGAATTTTTTAAATCGGCGCAGTAGTTTTTAAGTTCATTCATTACAAACATACACACACACACAAAAATACAAATCTTTCCTCTCTAAAATATTAGTGTAGATTATATCCAATATAATAGCCTGAAAGGCAAGTTATTTATGTTATTAAAAAGCCATCCTATGCAACATGACAATGCCTCAAATAAAATAGTTTATTTCGTTATGAACACGAGTAGGTAGGTCCGTTCGTACGTAGATATTATTGATTGAGGTAGTTGAAAGGGAGTGAAGACGACTAATCGTGATAGATGTATAAAAGAATGATAGCCTTCTTTGTCTTTTTGTTTCTATTATGTCCTGTGTGATTTTAATAAATACTTTGTCTTTCTTTCTTTCCTTCTGTTTGCAAAGAAATTGGCACAGGGGCAGGATGGTGTAACTGAACAGCTATGCAATGTAGGCGGATGATACTGCTAACTCTATACGGGCCTTGATCTCTCAGCCGCTTTGTGTTTGTATGGCTAGTTTTTTTTTTTTTACATTTGAGCACAAATATGTCATTTTTTTAATAGCCTTGTATATCCTTCCAGTTACACTTCTCCTGCGCCACCTCGAACCAGCCTTCATATACAGGGTGGAATTTTTCAATGCCACCTGGAGGGAAAGTACTCTAAATACTGGATATAGCAAATTTTACTCAAAGGGAACATTCCTTTATTTTTTAAAAGAAACAAATCTGCATTCACAGATTTTCTAAAATTTTCTTGCCACATTCGGGCATCGAACCCGGGATGGATAGACTAAAGTTCAAAAAAATAACATTCTGTACCTTTTTGATATCAATCGATATGTGAATTAAAGTGCTTTATCTTATTGCATTTATCCCATTGAATTTATAACTGTTCTTTAGATTTAATGGTTTTCCCTTCATTTATTTATCATGTTTGTTACAGAGATTTGATCCATATGATTGCCCCTATCGATTGATGTAAAAAAGTACAGGATGTTATTTTTTTGAACTTTAGTCGGTTATATTCCCGAGTATGGCAAGCGACTTTTCGAAAATCTGCGAATTGAATGCAGATTATGCAGATTTGTTTCTTTTTCAAAATTAAGGAATGTTTCCTTTGAGTAAAATTTGCTTGAATGCAGATTATGCAGATTTGTTTCTTTTTCAAAATTAAGGAATGTTTCCTTTGAGTAAAATTTGCTATCTCCAGTATTTAGATTACTTTCTCTCCAGGTGGCATTGAAAAATTCCACCCTGTATACTTACATTAATTTACTCAAAATAACGCATTCATTAACAATTACCGATAAATGTGTACAAGCGAACTGCAGCCACGGTTCTAAAACCTGCAGGAAGTGGTTGGTGCATTTCATGCTGCTTGCTATTTTCCACCACGTCTGAATTAACGACTCAGACGCCAACTGGCGATGGATATCAGCTTTGCACAAATGTTCGCCCAGGGAAGCCAAGACTTCGTTCATCATTACTGAAACAAAATAAATGAAACAATCAAAAATAATAGGCTAGTCCGTCAGTTATAGCATTGGAAAATAATGGACATGTATTTTTTGTTTTTGTAAATCAATGAATATTGACGAAGATAAAACGCATCAAAACTCGGGAGTGGGGGCTCGTGACGTCATAACGCACTAAAAATTATACGGCGTGAAGTATTGAGAATTTAAAAAGCGTCGTATCTTCGTAATATTTGGTTTACGTAACAAAAGAAAAAAAAACAGCTGAAACACACACACACTGAAACATACACATGTACATGCGTGTAGTCAGTGTTTCGATTTTGATTTGTTAACTTCGATCTACAAACAAGCACTGAAAATTAAAATCGCCTTTAGGTAAATAATTACTTGTACAGCGCATGACACTTATATAACATAACTTCACGCTTGTAATGTAATCACTGAAGGGTTAGGCAGACGTGTGCTTATTAGTACACCCACATTTGGTCAGTTATGTTTTAAGTTCCATGTAATTAGGGGCGAGCCTATTGCCATTAGCCGGGCACAAATCCAGACTGCGTAGCGGCTATTGAGATTCCTGAAGGAAAAATCCGCCTGACCCGGGAATCGAACCCAGGACCTCACGCTCACTTGCTCAGCAGTTGCGTTTGCGACCACTCGACCAACGAAGCAGTCGAAAAGTAGCATGAGACTTGTTTTACGTTTTTAACTGTGCACTGAACATGTGAGTAAGGAGGAGCTCGTGGCTAAGTCATAACAGCCGCTCGGGTCGATCTTAAGGTTAAGCCGTGCTTGCCTAGGTTGGTCTGTGGATGCCTATTACATACCGAGTTTCCTCCTTGCCTAGGAAAGCACGCTAAGCCGTTGGTCCTGGATGTCATTTATAGATCTTTGACAGTCTTACAAGTAGTCAGTGGCCCAAAAAGTCTGACAACCATTCTTAAAAAGGGGTATCGTATTACCCGGTACTAACTGGATTGTGGAGGTCAGATAGGCAGTCGCTCCATGTAAAAATACTGGTATTCAGCTGCATCCAGTAAGAATGGAAGCCGACCCCAACGTAGTTGGGAAAAGGCTAGGCAGATGATGACTGAACATGTGAGTAAATTTTAAATACAAATTACAGTTCGGAGCGATGTCATGGGGCCGCTATACAAAATATAATATATTTTGTATAGCGGCCCCATGACATCGCAATCGCATCGCTTGCAATTTTTTGGTAAATTCAATGCGTATTGTAAGCTTTTTTAAAACATATAACATTATGTTTGACCAAAAATAGAAATTTAGTTACGTCGGATCTTGTTATATATCTATTTAAGAGGCATTTAAATTTCCGATCGAGAGCTCAAAACAATTACCAATCACGGAAGATATCCCGTAAGTGACAATATAAGTTTAAATTTCCTTTATTCATTTCTTTACATATAATTTACATTTTTAAATATTATTTTACTAAAAAAAATATTTAAATAAAAACATTTAAAAATATAAAATAGTAGCCCACCAGCACTGGGTACAGGGTCCGAGCTGCCGGTGGTCAGGGCTCTTGAGAGAGGAACCTTCTAACAATACGTGCCGTGCCTTGAAGTACTGCTTTCTGAATCAAGCCCTTGATCCAGCTGCCAAGCGAGAGCCTCCTGAGACGTTGGTCGAGGCTCTTGGCTATTAAGCCATTGGCCGTCACGACAATCGGCACAATGAATGCTGTATTCATGTTCCACATTAACGCGACAACCTCGCGAGCCAGATCTAGATATTTGAATTGTTTATCTTTCTCTGCTTTCACGAGGTTCACGTCATGGGGGACCGTTATATTCATCATTCACACACCGTTATATCAATCATTGTGCGACGCTCCATTCGATCTATCACCACAATGTCAGGCCTATTGGCAACAACAGTCCAGTCAGTGGTGATAGGTCGATCCTAATACGACGTGATACTACCATTATCGAGAACTGTGTCGGGCGCATACTTATAGTATGGCACTTCTGATTCCACAAGGTTGTACTTGAAAGCAAGTTGCTGGTGAATAATCCTGGCAACAAGGTTGTGTCTATCCAAGTACTCTCCGTTAGCCAGACTAGATCACCCAGAAATATTGTGTCAGACTGATGATTCTCCCGGACGGTGCCATCCCCGACATATCATTATGTCAAACGTGCCATCCTACACAATGTTTTTCGTCATCATAACTTCGCATTATTGCACAGATAAAACTTTCGGTTTCCCCGAAGAGTTCATCAAAGCGCAGCCAGGATAAGGACGCTAAGAAGACTACATCGGGGCAATGTAGGGCCCGGTAAAAGCATCCGTGAAGCTCTTTACCCTGCCATTCCTCCATGCGGTCATTAGTGTCTAATACTTTAGGTTTGCGCCAGTTCGCGTTAGCTAGGGATACCTTGTCCACTGAAATCACATCTCGGTGCATCCCCAGGTCGGCTTCTAGGAAACATTCCCTGAGACTGCATACCTCACGGTTGTGCAGGTTCTTAGCATTTAAGAAGCTTCTGCCTCCGCACCTCCGCGGGATATGCAGTATCGTCATCGACGACCGTGGGTGCATTCGATTTGCGGTCAGCAATGTGCGTACTCTCCTATCCTAGGCATCGAGTTCCGTCTGAGTCCATTTGAGTATTGGAAAGAGTACAATAAAACCAGCATGAACCAACCATTAAAGGCGCGCACCTTGTTACCAACTGATAGAAGGCTATTTAATACCTTCTTCAGGCTACCTAAGAAGCGCTCCCTCAACGATTGCTTCATGTCAGTTACGTTAATGCCTAACGCTTCCGACATACCCAAATACTTGTAGGTTATAATCTCCTCTCGCTTCACATGCATGACTGCACATTTGTCCACACCAAATTCCATCCTGATGGCGGTACTGAAAGTTTCTGTTACCTTCAGTAGCTTCATCAGTTGCAAATTGTTGGGGGCAAAGAATTTCAAATCATCCATGTAAAGAAGGTGAGATATGACCTGACCATCTTCCCTCAACAAATAGCCTAGACCTGAACCCTCCAGCAGTGTGTTGAGAGGGTTCAAGGCTAGACAAAATCACAATGGATTCAGACTATCACCCTGGAATATACCGCGCTCGATCCTTATCGGTTCCCTAGGATCTGTCGACATTCTGGATAGCGAAGAACCGTTCTTCAGTGCCTCATACATGACATCGGGAAGGTACGTAGAGTTGCATCTACTTTATACAACTCCAACACCCTCATGAGCCATGTATGAGGCATAGAATCATAGGCCTTCTTAATCTGTCCAACATGTAGACATTCTTTCGGGAGCAGCGAACCTGTTGGCTAATGAAGAGCAGCTCCTTAGTACCGCGGGACCCGTTCCTACATCCATTCTGAGAGTCAGACATGATAGAATTACTCTCAATATGTTGGTTGATTTAGAAGTAATTAAATTCACTAATAATTCGGCACGAATAACGACTCGATCGCGAATAACTTGTAAACAAAACTAGATAGGTCAAGCCACCGTGGCGCTGAAAACGGCTGAGTGACGGGCGATAATGTCCGATGTCATTCTATCGCGTCGATGTGCGGTCACGAAGTTAATGGAATAATGTTTCTTCTTCGCATAGGCATTTCTGTACAACGTTTAAGTAGCACTTTTTAAAGGCATAAGGGCTGATTATGCGTGTAGACCTTAACAAAACAAATAAAATTTTCGAGGCATAACACTATATCTCAAGGTACGACATCTGATTATTTAATTTCAAGAGGCATAAAGTTCTACTAGAAAATACATATTATTTTTAACAACAATCCTTGTAGGATAAAGTCGAATGACAAAACAGTCCCTTCTTTACGCGTAAAATAATTTAAAAGCATAAAAGCTGAAGTCAATGTTCGACCTTCTATTAAACCAAAATTTTAAGCATAAATACTGTAGTTGCTATCAAGCCTTATTCCACGATATAAATTTAAAAATTCGACAGATTCGACCTTATGCATTTGTATATTATCAGAACAAAAAGAGATAGAATTATGATTCTATATGCTTAGAAAGAGCGCGAGATACTGGTTTCAGCTGACTATTGAAGTTATTTTACTCTGATCTCGAAATTCGACCTTATGCGTCTCAGGTCGAGATATTTACCCATTTTATCAGCATAAGTGTGAACCATCTCCAGAATTTTTGGTGCCTTTTTAACTATAGTCGTAGAATCGAAGGCAGATACAATGCAACATAGAAATAATTCACTGAAAAAGAAAAACATCATATTAAAAAAAGAAAAACATCAGTAGTTAAACAATGTGCTCTTTTAAAAAAATACTACATACTTGTTTTCTATTTGTTCGCATTTTAGTAGAAACTCTTCCAAAAGATCAGTTTTACATTTATTTGAATTAAGTGTGCCAAACAACAACCAATCCAAGGCCGGTACGAAAAGATTTAAATACTTGTCTTGTGTTAGAAGTTGTGTTTCATATTTTTTCTTCATGGCTGTTAAGAAAATCTGTAATCAATTTTTTTTATCAGTAGCAAAGAGATAAAAATTAAGTGCACAGTCAAGGAATGAAATAGTTTGGACAACGAGTTTGGTCCCTGGCTAGGAATATTGATTTTAAAAAATCCAGTAATACAGTTTTAGTTTTCATCAAATCAGGCCTGAGATTCCTTTAGGTATTTTTCGCTATTCCTCATAATTTCAGAGTACACGCACACTTAAAAAAATCACACGCTTTAGCTTAGAGCCACAATATTTTAAACACAAACAACAACCATAATTACCTGCTGATATTGATCCAGAAATTCTTTGAAATTAACATAAAAATATTCCTCACTCTCTTTACCAAGCAGTTTGGAGGCATTATGACATAAATATACTCGTAAGTATGCAGCTACCAAAGGATTCCCTATCCCTCTTATCATAGTGGAAATTCTCGCTATGGCTGGCTTTATTTCATCTTTAGATATAAACACATAGCATTTCAGCAAAGCCATCTCCATGTACAGGCGTGGTATTAATTCTCTGATCGATGCCATCTTGTACATCCAGTTTTGGCATGTCTCTTTAGCTGACTCTGGAACTGTCCTTGGATCAATGTTGTGAATATTTATGAGATTATTGTTTCTGTAAAAGATATATCAACAAACGAGCTTTATATAGTAGGTATACTATTTTAGAGTTGTCTTATGGCGTCTACAGCAGCTAAACGCGAGTTTTATAATGCAAAAAAGCATATGAATCACTGCAATAAACAAAACCAGAAAAATATGTGATATTCTTCAGGATATAATGATAGTATGATAGTGTTTTGAAAACATAATACAACTAATTTTACTTGATAAAACAAAATCACGCTTATCTCTAACAATTTCTTTTAACAAGTAAAAACCATACTAAAATACATGCGATCTTTCTGATTTTTTGGCAAATAATTCTACAAGCAACATATTAGCATGATAGTGTTTTATTTTTTTTAGTTCAATCAATTGATTTTTTGTAAATCGCAAAAAACCACTAAATTCGTACTATCCGGCCCGCAGTGACTGACGTAACAACCACTTTGTAGTCCACTGATTAGAACTTTATTCTAACAGGATTTCAAACAAAGTTTGAACCATCACAAATAGAGTCGCTAATTTAGCTCCTGTAGTCGCCTTAATTAAGTTTAGGTTACAAGAGCAAAAGGGGAGGGAGATAAAGAGGTACTCACCCAAAACTCTTTTCTTTAAGACGGTTGAACACCAAGTTACCAAATGTGTCCAGTGTATCAGTGATCAATATAAACTTGCTTGGGTAAAACTGCATTACACTAATATCAGACAGTAGTTTTGAGCACTGGATTCCTATTTTAAATGCTTTCACTCTTTGTTCTGATTCCCAAGCCTGTAAAGAGAAAATCAATGTATGCATGAACACAGTGTCGGATGCTGTTCACCTTACTTGTTGAATAATTATTTTAAAGAGCCACTCATCAGCATTATACTTAAAATTGAGTATTACCAAAACAAACCAATTGTTAAGAAAACATTAAGATAAATAATACTATAAAAATTACCTTTTTAATTTCATCATTGAGTAAGTTAATTTTTGTGACAAATTCTTGTTGACTTAAACCCATTGTTTTTCTGACTGAGCCTTCATCAAAATCATCCAACTGCTCTAGCCTGTGTTTAACCTTCTCATTGAGATTGGATACCTGTCTAATAAGAGCTGAAAAGGAACTAACTTAAAATAAAACAAAAAGGAAAAAAAAGAAATAAAATTAGTTTCATATTAAAATACATTTATCAAATTTAATGAAAATTCTGGTTGATACATACTTTTTTCTCCACCAGGTAAGTAGCTGCTAACTATTGTAAGTTTTTCACCAGTTGTGTATTTACTGAGAATACCACTTCGTCTAGTACTCCAAGCTTTAGAATAGTTTACACCTTCAACCATTTCTACCTCCGATGGAATAATATCCTAAAAAATCATAACAATAGTTATAGTTAAATAGAATTCTGACAAAAATCTTAGAAACTAGTTAGGTACTTACTTCCTCTAGATTCATTTGTTCAAATCTCAACAATGGGTCCACTTCTTCAAAGCCTGAACTCCATTTATTAATGTGGTCAATGATATTGGAGCTACACGACTCCTTCTGCAACATACAATAGATAAATTAAGCTGTCAGAAGAAGCATTAGGAAATAATATTGTAAAAACAGTTGGCTGATTTAGATTATACAAACACAACATACTGGAAAATTCTTATTCCAAATAGGTCTAGATCAGTGGTTCTTAACCGGTGGTCCACGGACCACTGGTGGTCCCTGGAAACATCCCAGTGGTCCGCGGAGCCATGCTAATAAATAAGATAGGTCACAACGAGTCCTCACAACGCGACCCTCGCCTCGCGCTCTCATAAAAATCTGAACCGTAATGTGAATTTATAGTTTTAAAAAAATCTGTGGGCTATAATTTTATGCGTGTTTTATATACATAGGAGGAGCAGTGGTGGCCCAGTGGTGGCGACCCCGACTTACGTACAATAAGTCGTGGGTTCGAATCCAGGCAGGCGCAAATACTTTTGTAATTTATTTCATCATCACTGCTCTCAAAACGGTGAAGGAAAACATCGTGAGGAAACCGGCATGGCCTAGAACCAAAAAATTCGAAGACATGTGACATCTACCAATCCGCACTGGGCCCGCGTGGTGGATAATAGCCCATTCCCTCTCATAGAGAGGAGGCCTGTGTCCCAGCAGTGGGAACATTAATAGGCTGATGATGATGATGATATACATATAGATAGATAGAACAACCCTTTATTTATTTATCCTTTGTGCTGTATCCAAACCAATAAACCAACTGGGTGGTCCATTGAAAGACAAAAATTTTGTCAAATGGTCCCCCATGACTAAAAGGTTAAGAACCACTGGTCTAGATGGTAGTCCCATCAAGGTGCGACACCCTGGTTACAGGCCCTTTTTTTTCGGATGGGAAATCATCAAATGACTCCTCCCGCTCTGGGCGGAGCAGGAGGGAGTGTCAGACTTTTACTGACTAAAACCCATCCATGTTCCTTCATCGCCCTTTGTGTTCCGGGGCCACGGCATCTCTTTCGAACAGTCCCGCAACCCCGGCAGGTAGTTACAGGCCCTAAAATAACATTAAATATTAACTACTTACTATTGTTATAACATTTGTCTTTAGAGGATAGCTTGTCACTTCAAATCTGGGAGAATCATGTTTAATTCGATTAGATTTCTTTGAGGATGTCCTGAAATAGAAGATTTTATGAATTATAGAAATATTCGTGAATACATTTCGAATTTTACCATCGTAAAGACTAAAATGTAATAATAACCATTCGTAATATACAGGCATAGTTAAAATATTGTAGAATTACTGTAACTACACCGTAAATCTTGTAATTATTTCAAGATCTGTAATGGTAAACAGTTTAATGATTTGTAGGAGGATGATCTTGTCATGTTTTTGTGTTTTTGTGCCAAATCTGTCAATGTCAGTTTCTGACAGAATATAAATACAAACACATCATCATCTCTGCCTCGCCTTTTCCTCTATGATTTTGAAAGTGATGCAAATTCAACTTTATATAACTGCAGGATAAAGCTTGGCTTACACATGCTGCCAACATTTTAGCAATAGCACAGATAATATAATACTGCAATAGTAAATGGTCAGCTGAACTCAGCTGGGCCGCTGCAGACAACCACGGTGAATGTTTGGTTTGATATGGTATAAACAGCGCATGAACATTTTTAATTTTTTTACCATTGGCAGCTCTAAAACGTCATTGTCAGCTGTTTACTGTTGATTGTCAAGTCAGTGCCACTTGACTGTCACTCATGGTCAAAGTCACACTGATTATTTTGGCCTTGATGTTCTATAGTTTAGTCAAAGAGTATAGTAATTTTAGTTTGTGAGGGGATTGTGGGGAAGCGTTTTGATGTACTTTCATCAACTTTATTTATAGTAACTGGCATTCTACCAGGAAATTTCGCAGAGCGTCGTTTCCTTATGTCTTGACTGTTGTGTATTAGGAATTATGAGCTTACTTAGGAACAATTTCTTGGTCTGCTATTTGTTAAAGAATGGGTGCTTACAGCAAATTTTTCAATGCCTTCAAAAAATATCCTCTCCTACGAGGAATGGCATCTTATAGCATTATCTGGCCGGGTTCTAGTTTAATACAACAAACATTTGAAGGTAAAACAGTTGGTAAGTAAATTATTCATAATTTAATTGTTTCATTTCCAAATGTATAAATTGAATGCTGTTTGAATAACCAACATTTAATACCATATTTGCATAATTACAGAAAATTATGATTTGTGGCGCTGTGCACGATATGGTCTGTACGGGTCCTGCTATGTTGCTCCGACTTTGTATAGTTGGCTTACAATTGCCAATATAATGTGGCCAGGGAATTCAATAAGAGCAGGGATAATTAAGGTAAATGTAATTTATTAGTATACCTTTTTCATCTTCTACTGATCAACAAAAACATGCTATAATGATGCAAGAGTTGTTGTAAATTATGTTATGTATTACATTATAGTTGTAATAATTGCTCATACAATCATCATTCTCTTGCTCTTAGCTCATAGACAATATCCTGAGTAATTAATGAATTATAGTTGTTTCACATGAACAACCCTTAGTTATCATTAAGTATTTGCCTAACCTATTTCCAAATTATGTTTGTGTCGAATTCCAGTCTAACTGGATACAACTGAATGCCTTTATTGAACATGGAGCCAATACGCAAAATATGCGCTTTGACGTGGAGTTGCAGACACCAGCCTGTTGTACAATAGAATACCTATCTGACCTTCACAACTTAGTTACTGAGAAATATCCCTTGTCTAACCTTTTCATAGGCTGGTTGTAGTTCATTAGAACTAATGCAGCAGATGAAGGCTTTTGTTACTACTTATTCATATTCCTATTTCTTTTTAGACATTTGTGGAAACAATCACCTACACACCATTTGCAATGTGCAGCTTCTATTTTATTATGAGCTTACTTGAATCAAAGCATTTTCACGAAGCTGTTGCAGAAGTTGAGGCGAAATTTCTGCCAACATATAAGGTAAATATGTACAATAAAATATGTTTTTATTTTATTAAGAATATTTTTCAATTCATTGTTTTCATATGCCTACTTCTATGTTTCAGGTGGGTGCCTCCATTTGGCCAGCTATTGCTATGATTAATTTCTGTCTCATTCCTCCAAGAAACAGGGTACCATTTATTAGTTGTTGTAGTCTTGTATGGACATGCTTCCTTGCATATATGAAGCACTTAGAAAAAGAAGCAGTTGTTGCAACAGCAAGTGCAAATCCTATTAAATTAATCAAAGCGAATTTATAAAAAAGGAATAGTTAGCCAATTTATTAGCCAAATTGTACAGTTATTATTTATTTTAGTTCAATTATTAATAATTCCATCTCAAATGTGTGATATTTATATAGTGATGCTTTGTAAAGATCTTGTTATTATTTATATAAAACTTCTGACTTAAGAACTACTGGGTTTACACCATATTTATTGAATTATAATATGAAGCAATATATTTTTAAGAGAAGAAAATATTTACAAAAAAAAATTGTCTCATTGTAAAAACCAAAAAGTTTGTCACTGAATCGTTCTTTATAGTTTTGCTGATAAATATGTATTTTTTATGTAATACTTGATAATAGTTCCTACATATTTTCATACAATTAAATTATATAAGAGACCAGAAAAAATACAAATCAGATGTATTAGATAGGTTAAGGAAAAGTGTGATGGACCTTTACAACTTTTGAGTTGAATATATTTTCTATGTTAATGTGCTTGTTTACATTTAAACCTAATTCCTTTCTATTCAGTACCTAAGTATTCTAATAATTCATTCACAGTGAGCATGTGCCCACTATTACCATGTGACTCACAACTCACGAGTTACGATTCATGGTCATAAGGTACACGTGGCAGTCGCATATTATTAGCATGTACCTAGTTATGAAATAGAGCTGACACCAGTGCCAATTCTACATAATTGGCTGAATACAACACACCATCGTCATTCATTCTCAGAGCAAAATATTCAACTCCCGCAGACTAGGTAGCGTGACTGGCTGGTGGTCGCAGGTATTTAGAGTATTTTACCCTATGACCAAGAGGTCTATGACTCAGGGCAGCCGGCTGCGAGCGGTGGCTTGATTTCTTGAAACAAGCACTAGGTACCTACTCATTTACTAGCCTGCCGTATCTCTACTTGATACAAGCACTATATTCTTCTAGCCTGCTGCCCAACCCAGTAGCTTCCATAATACCTGTACTAATGACCAAAATAAAATGTTACATTTCCGAACTGAGGTGCTAATTTTTTTTTGCTTCGCTCACTCTTTGTTTCTATGGTGGCTGCACTGGCTGCACACTCACCGAGACAAGGCGAGTGCGAGAATATAGTAGCTGTATCACTCCTCTAGCCCTAAACTCGGTATTCGAACGACCCGAATGGCGCAGCGGTAGTGATAGTACCTGCCTTACGTTCCTAGGGTCCCGGGTTCGAATCCCGGTAGGAGTAAATGTTTGTGTGATGAGCATAGACATTTGTTTCCGTGTTATGGTTAATATTATGTATAATAGGTATGTATTTACAAGCAAAAAAAAGTATGTAGTCTAACTGGTGTACACGACACAAGCCTCGTTGCTGAGTGAAGCACCGGATGGCGCTGTGTGTAATGTCCAGCGATATTTATTCCTTATTTGCTCCGTGTCGGTGGAGGTATCTCGGCATTCGGGAAAAACATTCAGAGTGTAGGTATTAGTAGCGCTCTATATTTCTCGCTTGCTTTCCGTCCTCTGTCGGTTTTTTGTGAGACATGTCGGGAGATACGAGAATAGAGAAAGTTCTCGGTCGGGTGTCGATTCTCATTCTATATAGTCTATGGTGTCGATCTTTACCATATCTTTACTATGATCTTTACGCACTGCACCCCGTATACGTACAGTATACAGATACAATACAACCAGCAACAAAAGATTAACAGTTCAGTTTCTAAATCATAGGGGGGATGCGCCAGAGTACCTACCCCGCGTGATTCAATTTTCTTTCGGTATTAGCAAATTGCTTATCAGCATCAGATTGCTCATAATATTATTTGCAATAGGTGGTAAACAATCAATGCAATAACATTTAACCTGTCAGTGCTCTACTAAAGTACCTACTAATATTGCAAAAAAGGAATAAAGAAGTTAGCATATGGTTAGCATTCCAAGTACGGTCGAACAAACTATTTGGTTTACATTTTACAATGTAATTTGTGGGTTAAACTGTAAACCAAATAGTTTTTTCGACCGTACCTACTTAAAGAGAGACTGAATACAATTCGGCATGTCGAGAAATGTTACCAACAGGGCCGTCTTTACCTAGTGTGCAGGGTGTGCGTTGCACACGGGCGCAGCGGTCCAAGGGGGCGCCAAGCGCCGCTCGCTACGGAGCCCCACTCGGCGTGAGACCGCGAGCGGCCGCGGCACTTTTTACTGACCAACGTAAAAAGAGCTCCGCTTTGCATTAATTTTGTATAGCAACTGGAGCTCTTCTTATAATTTGTAGAATTACAGCAAAGCAAGGCATGTTAACATGGTACGTTTTGACGTATTAGGGTAAACACCAGAACACCCTGCATAATTCTAAACACAGACAACAGCGTACATCATAGTATCCAAAACCGACAATATTCCTCTTCAAATTTAATCTCCAAACAATAGATGTAAGTATTATTATCCATTGGGGAAGTCAGTTTGAGGTAATTTGATGTGCTGTTCGTGTACTTTGTACCCATTCCATTTTGGCCGCGCGCTTAATAGGGGGCGCTAGGGTAATGTTTGCACACGGGTGCTACATGGGCTAGAGACGGCTCTGGTTACCAACCGGCTTTACCCGGCTACGAAGCCAGTCGCCATTGCCATCATCGAAATCATTGATTTCAACAAATATCTGTTTACGTGTTTCGGAAAGCTTGCCAATAATACCTCTTTACTTGATTGTCCTAACACTTTCCTGTTATTTCCCCAACTTCCTCTGCGGTTTTCCTGGGTTTTTTTCTTATTATCACACAATCCATTTTGTAATACTTAGGTACTTACTAATTCCATGCCCCAACAGTGCTGCCAACTTAGCGCTTTCAGCGCCAGATCTAGCGCTTTTTTTGTTCAAAAGCGCGGTCTAGCGCCTAGCGCTAAATCTAGCGCTTTTTGAAATCATATTATGATATGCACATCTACTATTATTTATTCTGTGATGTGCGTAACACGGAACGAATCACTTATTTTTTTTGAACTTGCATCACTTATATGCTGATAATTATGTTTCAGTTGGTATCGTAGTCTGACAAACCTATTTTGATTCAATAAAAAATGCATTAATTTATTTGAATTACTTATTAATTACTTCAAAATAATTAATTTGTCTTAACTAGGTACCGAATCATTCCGACGAAATTCGTTAATACATCCCTAGTCTCAAATTATTGGGCGTTTTTTTTTTAATTTGGGCGCCAAATACAGCGCTTTTTTGACAGCGACCACTTAGCGCTTTCTAGCGCTTTTTTAAAGAGCTAACAGCGCGTTTTTGCTCAGACGGGTTGGCAGCACTGTGCCCCAATCACATCAGTCTGTCATTGTCATCACATCACCGACATGCACTGACCACTGACGTTTTATACGTCAGTGGCACTGACGTATAAATAGGATTTATACGTCAGTGCCGACATGAGAAGGTTGTCCTTCATCCTTGTCAATAATGTCAATGTCACAAACTCAAAGAGAGAGTGGCAACAGTGGCAATTTCGCGAAATACAGTGGTTCTTTCTTTGTAATAAAAAAATAATTGAAAATTGCACCGATCTATGTATTTAGGGAAGAGGAGGTGGGCGAGTGGATGAAATAAAAAAGGAGCAACGCGGACATCAGAACAGAATATGTTAGAACAAACAGATACCGGCTTAGCGAAGTGTACAATGAATTAGAACAAGAGTGTACTATTTTATAGATATATGTTTTTGTGGATATATTATTAGTTCGTAATGTCCAGCAATTCTTTGTTGTTTTCCATTAACAATGAAGGCAAAGTTTACGCCTTGTCAACTAGTGGGTCATGTTGGAGAGAATTCATGTATCTAGGCTTAGAATTCAAAACTTTGTCTGCTGTTCCACATTTTCTGTGGGCTTTAGGAGGTGACCGACAGATCTATCTCCACGTGCATGGCCTGGAAATACCAATACGAGTCAAAGAAGAATCCTATGAAAACGAAAGGTGGTTACCACTTGAAGGCTTTAGTGGTAGATTGCTTCCCACAGACAGATATCAGTTTTCTTCACAAGATGGCACAAAGGACAGAGCAATTGATCGCATTAGGTTACCATCAATGGCCTGGCAGTGGGAGGGTGATTGGCAGCTTGAACTAACATTAGATGGTCAACCTTTGGATCATGATGGATGGACATATGCAGTAGACTTTCCAGCACAGTTTGGTCCCTCAAAACAGTGGAAATCTTGTGTAAGAAGAAGAAAGTGGATAAGGTACAGAAAATTTAGTGCTATGAATTCATGGTGTGCAATTGCTCCTTTACATAAAGATCCTACACAGGAGCCATTCATAGATGTCAGCATTGGTGGTAATCAAATTCCATATGCTTCTCCAGGAACATTGTCGGTGTGGGCCATAACTGCTCATGGACGTGTTATGTATAGGGCTGGTGTCAGTACTACTTCTCCTGAAGGTTTGAAATGGATTAACATAAGCATTCCTCCTAATTGTGATATGAAACAGATTGCTGTGGGACCTACTGGGTTAGTGTGGGCTCTTTTATGGACAGGAAGGGCCATTATTAGAAAAGGCATAACCAAGGACTGTCCCACAGGTGAAGGTTGGATGGAAGTTAAATCACCTAATGACACTAAACTAGTGTCGCTTTCTGTTGGATTCAACTCCATTTGGGCTGTGAGTTCTGATACCAGAGTTTGGTTTAGAAAAGGCATAGACGGAAATACAGCTGGAAATTCTGAAGTTGCTGCTATGGGAAATGGATGGCTAGAAATCACAGGTCATATGAGTTATATTTCAGTTGGCATCAATGATCAAGTGTTTGCTATTGGTGATTCAGATAAATCTATTTATTGGCGCAGTGGTATCACCCCAGCAGAGCAAACTGGCAAAAGATGGAGAATGGTGCAGGCAAACATGCAACTAAGCCGGACATCTAGCTCAGCAAGTGTGGTGTCTACAACCTCTAATGCTAAGCATCACAGTCTAAACATGCTTAATGAAACAACAACAGAGCTTAAATCAAATATAAATTTGCACAATTCTTGGGAAGAGTCTCATTCAGCACCAATTGAACATACATTACCTGTGAAACCAAAAGAGGCTCGGCAAAAACGAAATGAACAAGTAGACAATATTGATTATACAGGAAAAAGTTATGAAACAACATTAAAAAATCCAAGAGCATGGAGCCCTGTCAGAAGTGTGGGCTCTGTTGTAGGCATGGAAGCTCAGCCCGATAGTGACAGTAGTGTATTTGATGTTGACTCAGGAATGTTTTTTGATGATGAAGTGAGCCAAACAGCTTGGGGTACTTGTGAAACTACTTGGGCATTTGTGGAAGCTGGGGCTTGTTCTGTAGATGTAATGCAGGTTCCCCACTGGTTTACAGACTCCCATAATGCGTTTAATTCTGATCTAACTTCTAAATGGCGAATACAGATTTTAGATTATCTGAAATCTAGAAACAAAAATGTAACATTAGATGTATCAAATTATGGTGTAGCTGTGGAAGAAAAAGGTTGGACACGGAGCTGTGAGTCGAGGCTAATTAATGCAAATCATTCCAGTGAAGACTGTATATTGTCTTTATATTGGCATGACCTAGAAAACATAGGAACACTGTCTGTTTTTCAACCTGATGGCACCATAAAATTTATTTTAAATCTAGGAGAAGTCACCAGTGTTATAACATCATCAGAACCCGGAAGTCCCAGAATAACTTTGTCTGTTCCTCGTCAAAACAAGAGTCCCATAAAAGTTCAGTTTATATCAGAAATGGAACAAGAAGAATGGTTTAATGTTTTAGTTGATATCACATCACAAATCAATGGAGTCACTGGTAAACCATCAGCCAACTCAGTATGGGCTATTGCTAGTTCTGGAGATATACTAAATTGGGACCCCATGCCTGCAAAACTGAATACTTCAAATAATGGCAAATATATTAAGGAATTTCAAGTCTTCGGAAAAGATATAGTATCTGGTTTCACAACACCTCTGCATAATAATTTTCCTCCAGGGAGTACATTAAAAGTCACAGGCTGTTTAAATGATGAACTCAACAGATTTCACATTAATTTAGAAGGTCCAGAAATTAAGAAACAGAGACATAAAATTGAGACAGAAGTGACTGAAATACCTTTGCACTTCAATGTGAGATTTGAAGAGAGAGTTGTTGTGTGTAATTCAAAAATATCTGGTTGCTGGGGAGTTGAAGAAAGACATGAATTACCAATGTCCCCAGGACAAGAGTTTTGCATAACAATTATTTGTGACATCAATGCTTTTAAGATACTAGTAAATGATAAGCTTTATTGCTTCTTTGACCATAGACTCAGTCCAAAAACTATTACATCAGTAGCCGTACAGGGACCTTTAAAACTTTATTCCATGGAATATTCAACAACAAATGCTATAATTGGATCAGAAGAAATGTATTGGCGGATTATGGGGGGTTACTTGCGACGAGTCGAGTCTTGCCAAAGTGGGATTGTTTGGGGGATATCTCATGATCACCGCGTTTGGGTGTATACAGGAGGATGGGGAGGAGGTATTCTCAAAGGTGACCGCTAATTTTATTCATCATCATCAGCCTATTAATGTTCCCACTGCTGGGACATAGGCCTCCTCTCTATGAGAGGGAATGGGCTATAATCCACCACGCGGGCCCAGTGCGGGTTGGTAGATGTCACATGTCTTCGAATTTTTGGTTCTAAGACATGCCGGTTTCCTCACGATGTTTTCCTTCACCGTTTTGAGAGCAGCGGTGATGAAATAAATTACACAAAGTAATGCGCCTGCCTGGGTCCGAACCCACGACTTACTGTTCGTAAGTCGGGGCCGCCACCACTGGGCCACCGCTGCTCCTAATTTTATTGGATTGTACCTATATTTCTTGAAATACGTATACTAAAGCAAGTAAACTTGTTTAATTTTAGGTATAGGAAGCAAAGAAGGCCTTCATTCTATGTCAGATACTCAAACTTACTGCGTCTACGAAAACCAGAGATGGAATCCTCTTTCTGGCTATACATCTACTGGCTTGCCTACTGATCGTTACATGTGGAGCGACGTAACCGGAAAACACAAAAGAACTCGAGAGCATACTAAACTTCTCAATCGTCATTGGCATTGGGTAACATACAACTAATTTTTGTTAAAAACGTTGAAGTCATTTGTGTTCACTAGGGGATAAACAAATGACCCACGACACTAGTCTCCACAGAGGACGCACATGTCGCAACTATCGAAAACAACTAATTTAGGGAGACATCAGTTTGGCGACGCCTAATGGCCAGCGCACTCCGGGGGTGGCGTATATTCATATTATACGTAGCCACCAGCTACGTATAATATGAATATACGCCACACACCGGGATCGGCCGCGGCAGGGCAGAGCATTTATCTTGACCCAAAGTAAATTCGTACATAGCTAATGGTAACAAGATTCAGATTCCAATGTTCAATGCCGCGAAACCCCTTTGATTGGTCGAAAACATTGGAATCTGTATCTTATTACCATTAGCTATGTATGAATTTACTTTGGGTCAAGATAAATGCTCTGCCCTGCCGCGGCCGATCCCGGTGTGTGCTGGCCTTAATGTAACGTGAATTCGCGCGGTATATCTGGAGGCACTTATCATGGGACATTTATCCATATGTTTTTATAGCCTAGTGAATAAATAACATGACAATGATTTTGTTATCACAGTTAATTGACTCTTAACATCTGTCCTCAGATATCCGAATGGATGATCGACTACAACACACCTGGTGGTGTTGATGCTGACGGATGGCAGTACGCAACTGATTTCCCAGCACCCTATCACGGGAGAAAAATATTTACCGATTGCGTCCGTAGACGTAGGTGGTATAGAAAAGCTCAAATTTGTACGGAAGGTCCATGGATTCGGGCCGGAAGTACTGCATTGTTAGATATTTCTATATGGGTGAGTTTATAAGACTTATTTTACTAAACATCTCTACCCGCCCCTTCACGGATGCTGTACATACTCCCCTATGTTATAGTAAAGACATATTTTAGATGTGAAAATACTTACGAGCCACCGAAAATTATTATGTTAAAAAAAGATTTTTAACAGGCCGATGGCGACGCCGCATCATTATGGGCGATAACTTTAGCAGGTGACGCCATTTATAGAACTGGAGTTACAGTTTCAGCACCCACGGTAAGAATTACACTAAATTTTATAAGTCAAATCACTAACAGATTTATACCTACATGAATTTTACGAACGCGCATCAATTCTAATTTATACCTTAGAACAATGGTATAAGAGTCACATGACGCGTAAACATTTTGTTTTTGGTTTTTCAGGGTATGCTCTGGGAACACGTTAACAATCCTCAATCACTAACAGCAATTAGCACATGCAATAATGTAGTTTGGGTCGTTGGCCGAAAAGGAGAACTCTATTACAGGGAAGACATTACCAAAGAGAATCCATCTGGAAGCAGTTGGAAGTTGATAGAAACACCTAAATATAGCCATCCCTTCAACCACAAGTCTGGCGCGGGCGCTAAGGCAGTGTCATTGACCAAATCATCAGCATGGGTATTACTCTTGAATGGTGCTATTGCTGTTAGAACTGATATTTCTAGAAATCAACAGGATGGTAAAGAATGGAAGCATTTAACAGGTAATTATTTAGTATATGATAGTCAAAAACACAGCACTTAACAAATTACTGCATGGATTAGCTCTTTTGGCAATTTCTTTGAGCAATTTGAATGTGGCCACAACAAACTCCCACCTGACATCAGAGTTCCGTAAACGGAACAGCTACACAACGCTGTTGTAAAATATTATTAATTTTATCATTAAAGCCTATACTACCTCAGATTAGCAACTCTATTTGTGGTGGTTCAAACTTCGTTTGTAATACTGTTAGAATAAAGTTCTAATCAGCTTGCACTACAAAGCGGTTGTTACGTCAGTCACTGCGGCCGAATAGTGCGAAATGAGTGGTTTTTATCTATACTTCTATACTAATATTTTAGATAGGTAACATTTGTTTGTAAGTTTGTATGTAGGGGGTAATCTCCGGAAGTAATGAACCGATTTCAAAAAATATTTCACCATTACAAAGCTACATTCACCCTGAGTAACATAGGCTATATTTTATCCCCGTACTCCCACGGGAACGGGAACTACGCGGGTGAAACCGCGGGACGTCCGCTAGTTCTTTATAAAATCAAATTTTCGTCTTTTGGAAAAAATAAAAATATGACCTGCTTTATAGTTAGTTCAGTTAGTATGCAAAGTTTCATGATCTAATTTGAAGTACTTTTTGAATACCAGCGGTTTATTGTTCGATTTGGAGGTAACTTTGGGATTTTTTCTATCGAGAAAATTTTATGAAATCTTGTTTTCGCCAAACATAAGACCTAACATTAATCCTCAACTTTACCATATATTTATTTCAAAATTAATGCTATAGTATTTTAGGCGTAACGGGTTATCATGCTAAGCCATTTGACGTAGTATAGGCCTTAATGTAAAGTTTAAAAAAATTGTAATAATTCCAAAAATGTTTCCAGAATGTGATTTGACATTCAAACATGTCTCGGCTGAAGAAAATGAAGTATGGGCGGTTACCATGGACGGAGTTATTCAGCGCCGACTCGGTATAACGGCAGACAACGTTGTCGGCTCGGCATGGCAGCCAATATTATCAAGCAGCTTAGCTCACGTCACCGCTAGGGGAGGTTGCTTACAATGAAATGAAATACTCGAGTAGCTCCTCATTATTAATTAATATTTAACTCGTAAAGTCACTGTATGTATGAATTTATCAGGCCTCTTTATGGAAACGCGGAATCTTAGGATCAATTCACACCAACACGCGACGCTGCGCGCACTCAAAATATAACTTTATTTACTACAAGAAAAGATACACATTTCATTGCGACGCGTCTCGCGGCGGCGCGCGGCGCAGCGCGAAATCAGTTCTCTCTTCCAGTACCGTCGCGTCGCGTCGCGTGTCGGTGTGAACTGATCCTTACTTTGCAGAAGAAAGATGCATGAAGTTTTTGTTTTGCCGCGAGCCTGTTTGCTCGAAAGTTTATATACACTCGTTTAAATTCTACTAAGTTATCGATCTCATATTATTTAACGATTTTACTAGGGAATGTGCTCAAATTTCCATTATCATCATAACTACTTACATTGCAACTGACTGGCAGAGAGAACTTCGTTCAGCATGAACATCTATTGCGATTGCTTTCTCATTTAATAGTGCATAAAAAAGCAGCTAAAACTAGGAAACTAAATAAACTATAATGAAAATATGTTAATTACGTAGTAAGTAGTTAATCTTGCGTCAGCATTACATTACATAGCTTTTGTTCTGTAATAAGAAAATGTATGAAAATAGTTTTAAAAATATAAAGCGCATGAAATAGTTAGGATTCTTGATGTTATGTTCAAGCATTACACATAAACATGCACCCACCCCGCGTGTCTGTAAGAGGCCTTCCCCACATCTTCGTTATTTAGGAGAGAACAGGGTGTCAAAATGGCCGCTTTAGCAGAATCGTAATATGAATCACGTTAAAATTATAAAATTGTTAAAATGGACTTTATGCTCATAACTATAAAGTCCATTTTAAGAATTTAAAATTTTAAACGTGATTCATACTAAGATTCTGCGGGGATTCTGTTAAAGCGGCCATTTTAGGCCCGCAGGGCCTGCGTGGAATTTGAAAATAGGTATTTAAGGCTGATGCTCCAGGGTAGCCCGCGAAATTCAAATTTTCTTACGTTTTTGGCAAATTGCAGGCCAGTGCTAGGTTGTATGTTGATTAAAATATTGGACGCGATTGTAAGACGTATGTAGTTACATAATTATAATCATCAAAACCATCAATACAACCCTCCAAGTTCATAAAGGTCTAGCAATGACTTTGACCTTGAAAAAATCGTTTCTCGACCTTTATGAACTTGGAGGGTTGTATTGATGGTTTTGATGATTATAATTCTGTAACTACATACGTCATACAATCGCGTCCAATATTTTAATCAACATACAACCTTGCACTGGCTTGCAATTTGCCAAAAACGTAAGAAAATTTGAATTTCGCGGGCTGGAAACTATTGCCGATGCGCTGCGTCAAGCCTGCCCCCGTAGAGTGAGTGACCGATTATGTCACAAACAAATTGACGAGATCAACGTTTCGTATTTCTCCTTTTCACCTAGAAAACCGGGCTGATTCAATTATTTTTGGCATTAAAATTTTAAGAAAGAGTTTGTCTAGGTTCCTATAAATTTCTTTTATGTTAAAAACTTTTAGAACTTGTCTGGTAGTCCTCTAATCGCAGCCGTAAAAATGGGGCATTTTTTGTCATTTTTCATATTTCCTTTACTTATTAGTACTGAAAAAAAGAAATGACAGGGATGTGTTTACAGCAGAACATTTAAAAAAAAAATTGCTTTAGGTCTTGAGGCGATAGTCAGGAAGAAAAAGGGGAATACAGTTGTATGCAGAATCGCAGCCTCGGTTGTATTCGTCGTTAAGAGGGACCAGCAAGCCTATTACGTATCTCTGTTGACAGCTCGGCTCGAAATGATAGTAACAGGGGGTCTAAAATGGCCGCTTTAGCAGAATCATTTCGTGAATCACGTTAAAAAATTAAAATTCTTAAAATGGACTTTATGACTATTGACATAAAGTCCATTTTAAGAATTTAATTTTTTTAACGTGATTCGTGCTAAGATTCTGCGTAGATTCTGATATAGCGGCCATTTTAGACCCGCTGGGCTCAGTGTCCATCAAAGTCATCATATCAAATGTCAAATCAAGTCATACCTAATACGAAACTAACCTTTTGACAGTTATCAAAAGGTTAGTTTCGTATTATGTATGACTAGTCGCGATAAAATATGACGTCATCGGTGCCCATCGTGGTTGATAGTCACCGTAACTCATTTTCACAGACGCTTTCGTATCGATTCTTCTAATACTGCGATTATGTAAGCATAGTGGACATCAAATTGATGACAATTGTGTTTGAAGTGGCTTTCGTGAAAGATGTTACACAGTACCCGGGCTGTTAGTCACCGTAAAGTGATATCCACTGTAATACGTAATACCAATATTTTGACATTCTCGGTTGTCTTCAAAGTTTGGTGTACAATCGAAGCTTGATAGTCACTGGAGGTCAAAAAGATACGTAATAGTCCTACAGGTCCCTCTTAACGACGAATACAACCGAGTCTAGGTTATCTACGTAGTATTATTGGTAAACAAATAATCAGTAACATTGTTGCAGCTATGAATGTTATGACAGACTGGTCAAGACCGTTTTATGTAGCTAGCCATTAGCCGCGCAACAATATTTTGGCGTCCAGAAATGATAGTATGTAATAACAGTTTTTTTTAGGAATATTTGACGTAAAAAAGACGCTGACCGAAATGAATACTTTTTAATTATTGAGCGGTTTTTTTTTTTTTTTAGCTTATATTGTCCCACTGCTGGGCAAAGGCCTCCCCCACAGCCTTCCACTCCTCCCTCCGTGCGGCTTTCTCCGGCCAATCTCTAACAAACGCCTCTAAGTCGTCACTCCAGCGTTTTCTAGGCCTTCCTCATTGACGACGCCTGTCTTCTGGCACCCACTGAGTGACAACTCTGGCCCCCTGATGCATTCGACAGACATGGCCCGCCCACTCCCACTTCAACCTAGCAGTCTTGTTCCCAACATCAGCGATTCCGGTTCTTGAGCGTATTGTGGTATTGCGGATTCTGTCGCTGAGCTTAATACCCAATACGCTACGCTCCATCGCCCTTTGGCAAACCTTGAGTTTGGACTTTTGCGACTCGGTCAGGGACCAAGTTTAAGCACCGTAGGTTAGGATGGGCAGAATGCACATGTCGATGAGTTTGCGCTTCAGGGAAAAAGGTAGATCGCCCTTCATCAGCGACTTCATTGACCAGTAGCTCTAGCAGGCGTTCTCGACACGACGGTCGCTCTGTCTTGCCTGTTTTCGAAGGAAACTAGCTAGCCCAGATAAGTGTATTCATCGACATAGTGGATTTCTTACCCATCTACCTCGACCCTACTTTTTGTGCTATTGGTCATGACTTTAGTCTTTGACCGGTCATTAACTAACTTTTAGACGACCCGAATGGCGCGGCGGAGGTGACGGCTGCCTTACGTTCTTAGGGTCCCGGGTTCGAATCACGGTTGGAGCAAATGTTTGTGTGATGAGGAGCATGGACATTTGTTTCCGAGTCATGGATGTTTATATGTATAATAAGTATGTATTTACAAACAAAAAGTATCTATGTAGTCTATCAACTATCTGGTGTCCACGACACAAGCCTCGTTGCTTAGTGTGGCACTAGATGGCGCTGTGTGTAAATGTCCAGCAATATTTATTTATTTATACATTTACCTACTAATAAATAACATAACAAATGAAATTTCGTATGGCAGCAGTAAAGCACAAAATTCAGTCTGAGCTGAGTTGGATGTGGATCAGTCTGTTTGTATAGGGTGATTTTTGAGTCCAAGGCGCAACCCGAAAGTACTTAATGTGCAGTAGGTAGTAGAGCAAAGTGGTCAAAGAAACCACGGCCTGTATTTTCGAAGAAAATTAAACTGTTTTTTTTTTTTAAAGCTTCCTGAGCCATGAATCAAGCCCGTTTGTTTTTAACGGAATCTTGGTTTATTGCACTAATATGAAACGAAGATGCTAAGATTAATTTTAAGAATACAAAAGTCGGACAGTACCTAATAGGCTGGCGTTATTATTGAAATGTTAAATTGTATTTTTATGTATTGTTGTTTTTTAGTGGCCGTAAAGAAAAAAGGGCTCTTTTTTAACCTACGTTTGGTCTTTGGTTTTAAAATGAAAACGTAATAGAATCAGAATTATAACCAATGCTCGACCCCTAGGTCACAGATAATCTAGGTACTTTAGATGTTTGTTTAAATTAGTAATAAATTATTTTTGGCTGAATAGTGTACGATGGGTTGTCGCGATTCTCATCTCATTACATTAATTAGAATAGGTAAGTAAAAGTATTTGTGATTTTCCTAAGAATTCTTAAAATAGACTGAGGATGTTTTTTTTTTTGTTATTTTCGATATTAACATTCCAAATTTGTGAACTTTGAAATTCCTATTATGTAAGTAATGCGTAAGTGAAAAAGATATTATTTTCTAGTCATTGGTGTTTATCCCATTATGTAAATCAAATACAGGGCGGCGATATTGTCACCTGGGGGTCTAAAATGGCGGCTTTAGCAGAATCGTTTTGTGAATCACGTTAAAAAATTAAAATTTCCAAAATTGGACTTTGTTTATTGACATAAAGTCCATTTTAAGAATTTAAATTTTTCAACGTGATTCATGCTAAGATTCTGCGTAGGTTCTGCTATAGCGGCCATTTTAGACCCGCTGCAACCTTCAAGGAGGAGAGTCTTATCATATTACAACTTTCCCAAAGAAACACCAAACTCGTAAAATAAACAAATTCATATACTACTATTCATTTTACAATGTAGTTTGTGGGTTAAACTGTAAACCAAATAGAGCTAAGTTCTTTCGAGTTTTTTGGAAAAGTTGTTTATTTAATATGACACCCTGTACATACCAAAAAATAAAGCTTTCGCTTATAATATTACTGAGGTACATAATATATAAAATAATAAAACTGATATGTAATTATAATGCCTTTTATTCATAACTGAAAACCTGGTTTATTTCAATATAATGTAGTTCTTTCTTAGAACAAAAGCCATACTATTTGCTCATTACAGTTACGACCAGGCGATGTCTTATGTTTACTTAACTATTGCACTTTCGCAACAAGTTTATATTCAGTTGTAATAAACTGTAGTAATGGCTCTTGTTCTCCAGTGGAACAACATTTTTTATTTAATTTTTACTATGCAATATAACAAAACTATACCACGACACGACATTACGTCTTAAAATTATAGTTAAAATATATTAGAGCAAATAATCTAGTTCATATCTCAAATAGTGATTATTTGGGTCATTCTGTATTCTTGGGTATCCAGCGACCAATGCGTCTTGTCCTCCTATGTAAAGGGTATTGTAAATTTTCCAGTACACGTCGCGGACTTTCCTTGCAGGGTGAAATAGTCCCTGAAACAAAAATATAATTAATGTTCAAGTTATGGAATCAGGCGTCACTACCAATCAGTGTTATGTTAATAATTACATGGTTTTAATTCCGCAAAAAAAACTAGGTAACCATGCTTGGGTGCAGAACCGCCTTCCCGCCCACAAAGATATGCACATTTAGTGCATGGTTGTGCAGTCTGAACCTACTACAACAGCCCTTAACGTCCACTACTGGACATAAGCCTCTCCCATGATGGGAGGAATTTGCCGTAATCTCCACTCTTGGCAGGCGGATTGGAGATCGCAGTGATGAAAGACTAAGGGCCAAGTTCACCGAAAAGATAATAGTCTGTCTGATTATCTAAAAACAGCTGTTTTAAACACATTTCCATGTTCAAAAATGTGTTAAACAGTTGTTTTTCTATAATCTGAATGTTATCTTTTCGGTGAACTGGGCCCTAAGTGTACGAACACAGTGGCCGCTCGAATCGAGCGTGCGGCGGGGCGGCGCGTGCAGCGTTCATGTCAAACATATGCATTTATACGTGAGTGGCCTGAGTGTGAGTAGACGCCCGCCGCGCTGCGCGCCGGTCGGCAGCTCGACGCCCCGCAGAACGCGCCGCCCGACGCTATTGCACTCAGGCCGTACACTTACAGAAAACGCTGCTGCCCATTCTCTAGTCTACGGAGGCGCAAGCTGTTCTGCCTTAGACATTAGTCGCCTTATACGACACCCGTGAGTGTTATGGGTTGGTTCTATTCTACTCTGCCGGATACCACACGGCCTGTCTGAACCTACTTGGAAACTAAACTGAGAAACTTTAACATACATACAATCAAGTGTAAATACAGGAACAAAGAACAATCAATACATACCTGTAGAGCATACTGAAGAATCTTAACGGGACCAAGAGCAACCCTCATGCCCTCCACAGCGTCCATGAAAGCTTGCACTAAATGCGGCGAAGTCTCGAAGATGTTCGGCCACACGTGATTGAGTAGATGCACCAAAGCATCTTCGCATCCAAATCCGTATACGCCCAAAGCCATGTGTTTTATCGCAGCACACGCAGTCTGCCGATGTACCAGATCCCTGTTTTTAAAATTATCAAAAATTAGTCTATCTTTACTGATACTTGAAATAACAAAAAAAAGTATACAGGGTGTAAAAGACCTGATCACGAAGCCGTCAACCAAGCATTCTGTACATCAAACTAAGTAACTTTACGCAAAAATTATTGCTGGGAAACGACTTTTTTTTTGGGGGTGAAAAATCATGTTTTGTGGTAGAACTCAATGTAACGCACTTAAAACATTGTGCTGATGGATGGATTGAATAGTACGGGGGTCGTGGAGGTGTTTAAAGTAAAAATCTTACATTAAAAACTTGTATTTAAAAAAAAACTTGTCAAAAAGTTGGAACTTTGACCCCCAATATCTCCGTAACTAGAAGGTTCCCAGGTATGGTGTAGAACAAAAAAAAATGATCGCAATGACGGGGAGAACAAGTGCCTTTCAGCTTCGTTAAGAGGTGTTTTACGCCCTTTATAAAAATAATTTAGCAATACCTGTCCATAAGTGCATCTTCTAGCAAAGGGCAAACTGCGTAAATGTAATCCTTGCCCATTTCTCCAATGTACTCGAATAAGAATGATAGTGACTTCAGTACTCCATTCTGTACATTCAATTCTGGTACCCGGTATTCATTCATCAGGGCTGGTAATACTGTGAATGGTGAGCAAGTTTCCGCTACTATGGCGATAGCAACTGTTGTGCACACTCTAAAAAATAAAACGACAATTTTATTAGTAAGGAACTAACATACACCATCATCATCATTCATCATTTCAGCCGAATGACGTCCACTGCTGGACATAGGCCTCCCCCAAAGGGATATTGCCAAGGAAGGAATTTTGCCATAATCGCCACGCTTGGCAGGCGGGTTGACGATCGCAGTGCGGTTGCTACAAAAGCACAGAGAACGCTGCTGCCCATTCTCTGGTAAGTCCCTTAGTCGCCTCTTACTACACCCACGGGAAGATATGGGATGGTGCTATTTTTTACGTCCGACACCATACAGACTAAAGTCATTTAGAAGTACCTTACCCGTAAGGGCAGTAAATGCGGCGCATTACTGGGAACATACATAAGATTAATTAATTATACTAGCAAAAAAGTTCATTTTCATTACCGATTCTGTCTCTCCTGAACTTTCAAATTGTTGAGCAAAGTCGCCAGCACGTCATGTGGGCCAATGGCCTTAGCAATATAACCGAAGGTATTTACAGTCGCTCTTCGGATAGCCTTTTTGTGGGCTTTTAACAGTTCCAGCAGCTCGAAGCATATTCTCATCCATTCTCTCGCAGACACGAACTCGGGTCCTCTGTCTGCAATACGTCCAACCAAATCGATACAATTTTCTTGTACTTTTTCGTGCCTAAAACAGACAACAGAACAATGTCATAACAGTGTATAAATAAATCATCATCATCATTTCAGCCGAAAGACGTCCACTGCTGGACATAGCCCTCCCCCAAGTGTCGTCACATTCCCGTGCGACTCGCATCCAACGGATAAGTAAATACGCAATAAAATTAACATTCTTTAAAAGCCATTTCCCATTTGAAGCCACTTACCTGTTCTTTAGAATCGGTGTAAGCCTAGGTAGTAGATCTTTAATGGGAGGTGTCATCTTCGTCATGCCAATCACATTCACGATAGCTTTTAGAGCGCCCAGAATTGATCCCAGCACTTCTGGATATTCTTCACCCAAGTATTCATAAAGTACCACACCAAGATGTCCCATCAATTTTTCCTGTAAAATAAAATATTATGACAAATGTTTATAAAACACAGTGAAATGGAATCAAATGAAATTAAAAAGATTGGAAAAATATTTTGTATCAGATGAGATAAGTACTGACCTCTTGGCAGGTTTTCATGACGACAGCAATACGAGAAATAAGATCGGCAGCTTGTTGACGGACTTTAGCGGATTTATTGTTCATACGCCATAATATGATACCACAGATCTGTGGTAGGTACGGCTTCACGCGTTTGCCCAACTGGTTGACTATGGTGCCGAATCCGTTCAACATTACTACATCCTGTAAAACAAAACGTAAACTTAGTACGATTATAGAAATTGAAGGTGAGATCAACAATAAGCAACACCAGATTTAGGGCAGGGTAACAGGAGCACTTGCCCTGGGCCTCCACAAGGAAGGGGCTTCGCAAACTTGTGTTTTTTTATACATAAGTAAAAATACATTCTTTGTGTCTATGTTACACCTCGCATACAGGTTCATGGTCCAAGACACCACACGAGAGGTTGTATGGTTAAGTCTATGTTACACCTTGCATACACAGGTTCATGGTCCAAGACACCACGCGAGAGGTTGTACGGTTAAGTCTATGTTACACCTTGCATACACAGGTTCATGGTCCAAGACACCACACGAGAGGTTGTACGGTTAAGTCTATGTTACACCTTGCATACACAGGTTCATGGTCCAAGACACCACACGAGAGGTTGTACGGTTAAGTCTATGTTACACCTTGCATACACAGGTTCATGGTCCAAGACACCACGCGAGAGGTTGTACGGTTAAGTCTATGTTACACCTTGCATACACAGGTTCATGGTCCAAGACACCACACGAGAGGTTGTACGGTTAAGTCTATGTTACACCTTGCATACACAGGTTCATGGTCCAAGACACCACACGAGAGGTTGTACGGTTAAGTCTATGTTACACCATGTATACATATTTTTTTCGCCTGTTTAAAAAAATAATCCGCATCCACTTCCTGATTGCACCAGGGCCTCCACACCTTTAAAGCCGGCCCTTACAATAAGTACAACAAAAGTCAAACATTGCCTTGGCACGACTAGGGTTACCAGAGCCTAAAATCGAAAATCTGGTCTTGGAGAATGAAAAATCCTGATTTTCGTCAAAAAGTCCGGTCTAGCCTAAAGTTTACCTACGATCAAACAAAAAACTGAAATTTTAATTCCGTTCAGAGTTAGAAAAATATAATAATAAATCATGTTCAGTAATCAAAAGTTAAACGTAAAAGTGTTAATTATATTTTTTATAACTATAAATAGCTTTTAAAATTGATTTTAACCGCAAACATTTGATTGAAGAATTGCTTACAACTATAATGTTTCCAGTTCCTAAATATCCATCTATAATATCTATAAAGGGTGTAAAACACCACTTAACGAGGCCGAAAGGCACTTGTTCTCCCCGTCACGTCATTGCGATCATTTTTTTGTTCTACACCATACTTGGAAACCTACTAGTTAGATAGATAGATAGATTTTTTTAAATACTAATACAAAAAAAAAACTAATATAAAAAAAATACTACTACTTTTATTGTAAGATTTTTACTTTAAACACCTCCACGACCCACCCCCGTGCTGTTCAATCCATCCATCAGCACAATGTTTTGAGTGCGTTACATTGAGTTCTACCACTAAACATGATCTTTCACCTCAAAAAAAAAGTCGTGTCCCAGCAATAATTTTTGCGTAAAGTTACTTACTTTGATGTACATAATGCTTGGTTGACGGCGTCGTGATGAGGTGTATTTAATCCTTCGTTACTATGATGACTCTAATAATGGACTTCACTGATAGTCTGTTTCTTGCATGAGTAAAAAAATCCGGTCTGGCACAAAATCCGGGCGAAGGCCGGTATTGGCATTAAATATCCGGTCAAGACCGGATTTATCCGGTCAGATGGTAACCCTAGGCACGACCATGCATCACATGAAATTCTCTTACCTCAGTAGTTTGTTCTTGGAATGCGTACAGTATACCGTCAATAAGAGCTTCTTCCAACTTGGAGTCTATGTCAGCTGCGCCTAAATTGGCGAGAATCTTTTCAATAGACTCCATAACCATCTTTCTATATTGCTCATTATCATCTTTGAGATCATCCACGATTCTGTTAATTATTTCAGACGCTCCAACCTGTGGAATAATATACCATGTTATATAAAGTAATCCATACTAATATTAGAAGTGAGAGTAACTGTCTGCCTGTTACCTTTTAACGCCTAAACCAGTGAACTGACATCTATAAAATTTTATAAATAGGTAGACTGGGACCTGTATTAAAATATGAAATATATGTAGACAAAGTGCTAAGTGTAACAGCTAGTCAAAAATAAAGAATAATGTGTTTTGTGCACTTACAGAGACAACCAGTCTTACCAAAGGGTATCTTATTACCAGGTACTAACTGGGTTGTGGAGGTGTGTAGGCAGTCGCTCCATGTAAAATACTGGTATTCAGCTGCATCCGGTAAGACTGGAAGCCAACCCCAACATATTTGGGAAAAGGCTAGGCAGATGATGATGTATTTTCTGCACTTACCTTGTTGGCGATTTCAACAGTAGTGTCCACAAGCTGGCGGTAATTACGTCTATCGAGGGCCATGCGGTGGTTCCAGAAATGTTTGAAGAAGTGTGGCAGGATCTCATCCATTATGTACTGCGGCTCCACACCGTCCGTACCGCAACACTGTTTCACTACCTGAAAGTTGACACATTTTATTAGAAACATGATGTTTTATTGGAGTTACCTAATTATTACACAATTTAACCTTAACATACCTTCAAGACAATCTTCTTCATTTCCTCATCTGGGGACTGGAACTCACGGATAAGAATGAGCATCACTTCACGCGTATAATAGTTGGCGTATTCGGCGTCCATGAGCGGGATGAGATAGCCGATGGCCTTCAGGAAGGCTGCTAGACCCTTGCCTCGGTGGGTCCTGATACCTTTCCAGAGAGGCTTGAGCACGGAGTCGAAGGACTCGATACCGTATGGAGTAGCAGCTTCAGCGAGGGCCGCACTGGCTAAAGCTGTGATGGTACGCACTTTTTGCTGTTCGTCCACCAATCCTGTAATTCAAATTAAATATTACCTTTTATTCTTACGATACAATGGTGTCTGTCGATCCTGTTGTGTACAAACTAAACTTAATTCAGACTATTGCTATCTTTTTCTATCTAATAAAACGGCGTAATTTAGAGCTGTCAAATTTAGTTGGAACTAATATTTCCATACAAATGAAGGGTACACGTAAAAACATGTCGACTAAAAACACGGTCAAGTGCAAGGCATAAACTAGTTTGACATCTCTAACTTAGTTCATAGCTATGGCCGTCCTTTTCTCACACTGCCTTTTAGTAAAAGATAGCAATTGCCTAAATTAAGTTGAATTTAGTTTAAATTGCACTCAGTATGACATAACCAAAACTGGAGACAACTACTTTAAAAAAACAACATAAACTTACCATGTTCAATAATTTCCACTAAAGATTTGAGATGGGGTAATATAGCACAGCCCATAAGAATAGCAATTTGCTGAACAATTTTTATTCCAGTGTGTCTAGCTTGCCATGATTTCTTTGATCTACACACGGCCTTCAAGAACGGAAGTAGTGATGGAATACCTGTAATTAATGGATATAGATTAGTAAGGCTCTGAATTCTTATACCGGATGACTTTTTTATCACTTTCTTTAAAATGGGTATATTAGGTGAACGGAGTAGAAGCTTATGGCATACCTAGTTTTGTTTTTCTTTTTTCCACAGCTTAGAAAAAAATTAATCCATTATAAAAAAAACGCTACAAATTTCAAGTAAACTTTTCATAATAAAACGAAGAAAGCGAAATCTTGAAAAAAAAATTTCGAATCGCGTATTTTTTTTTTTTTCGCAAAATAAATATCCCATGTGCTTTTACTCCCTTCACCTAATATTATACCCATTTTTTTTTAAAGTGATAAAAAAGTCATATTATAATTTTTCACTTTTTTAGCGTTACGTACCCAAAGCAGACGCGACAACAGCAAAGGCTCTGGCAGTTGTGTTACGAACGTATTCATCAATGTTGTCAATGTCAGGCCTCATTGTGGAGATCATAGTAGCCAGACCAGCAGCTTTAGCCAAGTTCGATATAATCTCTCGACCTTCCACACGTGCGTAGTAATCTTCGTCAATCAACAGAGGTTCAATCACGACAAGGATCTGTTAAATTAATAAAAAATATATAAATATGAGAACTTTTTTAGCACTTAAAATGGTACTGTTTATTAAGGTGAATGCTCCAACCAACCCGCGAAATTCAAATTTTCTTAAGTTTTTTGCAATTTGCAGGCCAGTGCTAGGTTGTATGTTGATTAAAATATTGTTCGCGATTGTAAGACGTGTTTAGTCACAGAATTATAATCATCAAAATCATCAATACAACCCTCCAAGTTCATAAAGGTCTAGCAATGACTTTGGCCTTGAAAAAATCGTTCCTCGACTTTTATGAACTTGGAGGGTTGTATTGATGATTTTGATGATTATAAATCTGTAACTACATACGTCTTACAATCGCGAACAATATTTTAATCAACATACAACCCAGCATTGTCCTGCAAATTGCAAAAAAACGTAAGAAAATTTGAATTTCGCGGGTTGGTTGGAGCATCAGCCTTAAGAGCCCGCCACTACAGCCCAACGCGAGCGATTTCGTATCTCTCGCCCCGCCCCCTCTACAATAATACAAAAGGATGGAAAAGGATAGCGCTATTAAGAGGGTGCGCTCGCTTAGATAATGTAAACGCCAAATCACATAATTTGCTAATTACCTACGAGAAAACCAAGTAGAAAAAAAAAATCATCACGATTTGAGATAATATTGTTATAGGTCGCGGCACGTAACTCTAGCGCTGAACGAAACGTGGAGGGGATATCTGCGCATGTTTTACGACTTAAGCGCAGGCCACACCGCCAGCTAGCGGGCGGGCGCACAGTGGGCCCATACTGAAAATTAGTGGACATAGGCAACAAAGTTCCAATATCGTTTCGATTTTTTTTTATATGACGTGTTATGATATTCCTGACAACTTTTACTCTTATAAAATTTCTTCTAAAGTTGATAGTTTGTCTGAAAAAAAAACAATTAGATTTTTTTGTATGGAGCGTATCACGTTTTATTTTTTTTCTTCAATTGTACAAATACACACATCAACACGGTCTAGGGATATTTAAAAAAAAGCGAATTACTATCAATGTGTTAATTATTTATATGACATGTATATATTTAAAAGATACGTTATTTAATATTTCTACCATTTTTTAATAATGGTTAAGAGTCCGTGCACAAAGTTCAGTCGCTAGAGTTTAGGCAAATTCGTTGCGATCCTATCTTAGTGTGCATTGTTCATGCAGATACACGCACACACGGGTGAAGATCGAGCGTAGTGATCGCTTAAACCATTTTGATCCTGTAGACGATATTATTTTATGATACATAATTATAAAGTCAGTACGGTTTAGAAATAAAAGTCTGGAATGTGTGTCTACTGTATATTTATCACAATCAAAATAAAAATGGTTTAATTTTGTATTAGAAGAATTTAGATACATATAAACATTTTACAAAATGATAAATAAAAGTGCGAGTTGGACTCGCGCACTGAGGGTTCCGTACAAACTTTTTATAGGACAAGTTAATTTTTCTGGATCTGGGACTATTGCGCGAAAGACACTTGCGCGAAAAGACAAATGCGCGCATGGACTTTTGCTCGATTGGACTTATGCGCGAACGGACTTTTGCGCGCCTGGACACTTGCGCGAATGGACTTTTGCTCGATTAGACTTATGCGCGAACGGACATTTGCGCGCCAAGACACTTGCGCGAATGGACTTTAGCGCGACTTAATGGCCACTGAGGTTCACTCTGTAGGGTAAACATAACATACCCCTGTTATTACTTGAAGGTGGTTTTTTTCTTTTGGTTTTTCTGTCATGGATGTCATTTTCATGGTTAAGGAGTAGCTGATAACGAAATGAGATCAAAATGAAAATCCAAGATGGCGCCGAGGAAAACTTCTGTTTTTTCCATCATGGGTGTCATTTTTATGGTTTTCGGGGTCGCTGATTACGAAAATGAGGTCAAAATGAAAATCCAAGATGGCGCACAGGAAATTTTTTGTTTTTTCCGTCATCGGTGTCGTTTTCATGGTTTAAGTGGTCACTGATAACGAAAGTGAGGTCAAAATGAAAATCCAAGATGGCGCCAGGGAAAATTTTTGGTTATTAAGTCATGGGTGTCGTTTTCATGGTTTTTGGGGTTGCTGATTACAAAAATCAGGTCAAAATAAAAATCTAAGAGGCGCCGAGGAAAATTTTTGATTTTCCGTCATGGGTGTCGTTTTTATGGTTTTTGGGGTTGCTGGTTACGAAAATGAGGTCAAAATGAAATTCCAAGATGGCGCCGAGGAAAATTTTTGATTTTCCGTCATGGGTGTCGTTTTCATGGTTTTTGGGGTTGCTGGTTACAAAAATGAGGTCAAAATGAAAATCCAAGATGGCGCCGAGGAAAATTTTTGGTATTTCCGTCATGGGTGTCGTTTTTATGGTTTTTGGGGTTGCTGGTTACGAAAATGAGGTCAAAATGAAAATCCAAGATGGCGCCGAGGAAAATTTTTTGTTTTCCGTCATGGGTGTCGTTTTCGTGGTTTTGGGGTTGCTGGTTACGAAAATGAAGTCGAAATGCAAATCCAAGATGGCGCCGAGGAAAATTTTTGATTTTGTCATGGGTGTCGTTTTCATGGTTTATAGGGGTGCTGGTTACGAAAATGAAGTCAAAATGCAAATCCAAGATGGCGCCGAGGAAAATTTTTAATTTTCCGTCATGGGTGTCGTTTTTATGGTTTTTGGGGTTGCTGGTTACGAAAATGAGGTCAAAATGTAAATCCAAGATGGTGCCGAGGAAATTTTTTGGTTTTTCCGTCATGGATGTCGTTTTCATGGTTTTCGAGGTCGCTAATTACGAAAATGAGGTCAAAATGAAAATCTAAGATGGCACCCAGGAAGCAAAAAAATTAAAATAATCAGCGACCTCAAAAACCATGAAAATGACACCTACGTTGGAAAAACCGAAGTTTTTTCTCGACGCCATGTTGGATTTGCATTCGACCTCATTTTCGTAACCAGCAACCCCCAAAACCATGAAAACGACACCCATGACAATAAAACCGAAATTTTTTTTGGGCGCCTTCTTGGATTTTTAGTTTCACCTCATTTTCGTAACCAGGAACCCCAAAAACCATGAAAACGACACCCATGACGGAAAATCAAAAAAATTTCCTCGGCGCCATCTTGGATTTTCATTTTGACCTCATTTTCGTAACCAGCAACCCCAAAAACCATGAAAACGACACCCATTACGGAAAATCAAAAAAATTACCTCAACGCCATCTTGGATTTTCATTTTTACCTCATTTTCGTAACCAGCAACCCCAAAAACCACGAAAACGACACCCATGACGGAAAATCAAAAAAAAATCCTCGGCGCCATCTTGGATTTTCATTTTGACCTCATTTCCGTAACCAGCAACCTCAAAAACCATGAAAACGACACCCATGACGGAAAATCAAAAATTTTCCTCGGCGCCATCTTGGATTTTCATTTTGACCTCATTTTCGTAACCAGCAACCTCAAAAACCATGAAAACGACACCCATGACGGAAAATCAAAAATTTTCCTCGGCGCCATTTTGGATTTTCATTTTGACCTCATTTTTGTAACCAGCAACCCCAAAAACCATGAAAACGACACCCATGACGGAAAATAAAAAAAATTTCCTCGGCGCCATCTTGGATTTTCATTTTGACCTCATTTCCGTAACCAGCAACCTCAAAAACCATGAAAACGACACCCATGACGGAAAATCAAAAATTTTCCTCGGCGCCATCTTGGATTTTCATTTTGACCTCATTTTCGTAACCAGCAACCTCAAAAACCATGAAAACGATACCCATGACGGAAAATCAAAAATTTTCCTCGGCGCCATTTTGGATTTTCATTTTTACCTCATTTTCGTAACCAGCAACCCCAAAAACCATGAAAACGACACCCATGACGGAAAATCAAAAAAATTTCCTCGGCGCCATCTTGGATTTTCATTTTGACCTCATTTCCGTAACCAGCAACCTCAAAAACCATGAAAACGACACCCATGACGGAAAATCAAAAATTTTCCTCGGCGCCATCTTGGATTTTCATTTTGACCTCATTTTCATAACCAGCAACCTCAAAAACCATGAAAACGACACCCATGACGGAAAATCAAAAATTTTCCTCGGCGCCATCTTGGATTTTCATTTTGACCTCATTTTCATAACCAGCAACCTCAAAAACCATGAAAACGACACCTATGACGGAAAATCAAAAATTTTCCTCAGCGCCATCTTGGATTTTCATTTTGACCTCATTTTTGTAACCAGCAACCCCAAAAACCATGAAAACGACACCCATGACGGAAAATCAAAAATTTTCCTCGGCGCCATCTTGGATTTTCATTTCGACCTTATTTTCGTAACCCGCAACCCCAAAAACCATAAAAACGACACCCATGACGGAAAAACAACAATTTTCTCGGTGACATCTTGGATTTTCATTTTGACCTCATTTTCGTAACCAGCAACCCCAAAAACCATAAAAACGACACCCATGACGGAAAATCAAAAATTTTCCACGGCGCCATCTTGGATTTGCATTTTGACCTCATTTTCGTAACCAGCAACCCCAAAAACCATGAAAACGACACCCATGACGGAAAATCAAAAATTTTCCTCGGCGCCATCTTGGATTTTCATTTTGACCTCATTTTCGTTATCACCAAGCCCAAAACCCACGAAATCGACACCTATAAAGAAAAATATCGCTCGCTCACTCGACCCCGCCATACCCTTCTTGTATACCTCCTACTATACACACACACACACACAACAACATACGGCATTTTCTTACGTGACGATTTCTACCAAATCGCACTTCCAAAATAGAAAATTATCTTTATTTTAAAATCAAATTGTAGGTAGGTACCATAGGTTACCATGAAAACCAATAATAATAATATGAAGTAGTGAAATCCCCTAAATGAAAGAATTTTCGGAATCGGATCAGTAGTTCCGCAGATTATTACCCTTACATACAACATATTAAGTACAAACAAAGAAACTTAACTTTAAATAATATGAAGACGAAATAAATCTTAATAAACAACCAACGTCAAAAAAAACTCTTATCTTAGTACAATCAAAAAGTTTAATCATTTTAATATAAATACTGGATCGAAATGTGGTAGTCTGCGTATATCTCGGAAATATATTCACGTAATAACTCGGGAGCGCTTGCGAAGCAAAGTGATACGTGCTCACGCTGGGAGAGCCCTTTCGTTACTGACGGGAGCGGGTTTGCGCGGAATTGCGCGGTCGATAATATAGCTCTCTTTGCCATTAATTTACGAAATGAAGTTATTGTTTATTTATAAATTAAAATTCAGATTCTATTAAAAAGCTACCTTGAGATTAAGAATTATTTTTTTAATTTTCTTTAAAGTGTTTCTAAGGTATAGAAAAAAATACTTATTTGTCCCGACGTTTTCCACAAATTACGTTTTTTCAACAATTTTTTCTGCTATTTTTCGTATTGAAATCAATAATGTTTCTTGCTATGTTACGAGTAGACCATATAATGATGTTATTCATATTTTTTAATGTTCAGAATATTTTGTAGTTCTTTGTTCAGCGAACCACAAACATCACTCTCTCGTTACTTTTGCGGAAAAGGGGTTTTGAATATGGGTGATTGCCATTAATATATACATTATTTTAAAAAATTGTTCAAGCAGTCGACAAGATGAAGAACCTGTCTCTTATAATAAAAATAAATAAGGTTCAAATTCTTCTTGCCTTTCCCACAAGTAGTGATCAAAAATGTTCAAAATGCCTTAATTTTGTGCACGGGCCCTTAAGGTATAGATTAAAATTTCAGGATTTTATGGAAAAAAAATGAAGCATAGACGGAAACCGTATATGAATGAACTTTTAATTTGTGAGTAAAAACTGAAAAAAATAGAAAAATCATTTAATTTGTGTTTATAAACTTGAAGTTAGTAGTCTGAGAAAGCGCCCATGATGTTCATAACACATCGGCAACGATTCGGCATGCTCAGAACAAGGTTGTCAATGTCTTGCTGCGGAATATTGTCCCATGTCCTTCTGAGGTGCGCAAAAAGTTGATCTTCTGTAGCCAGATTTTCAGGAATTTCCTTCAGAGCTCTTCTTTGCAGGATATCCCACGCATGCTCAATGGGATTTAGATCTGGCGATTGAGCAGGCCAGTCTAAGGCCCTAACATTATGTGTATGTAACCAAGCTGCTACCGTTCTCGCCGTGTGTGCCCGAGCATTGTCGTGCATGAGCAGGACATCTTGCCCCATTTGTGTTCTGTGGGGCAAGATTACGGGCCCCAGCACCTGTTGGACGTATCGTTCTGCCGTCATATTGCCCCGCACCCAAACGAGATCCGTCCGTCCTCCAAGACGAATTCCTGACCAAACCATAATTGTTCTTCCTTGGTATGGGTGAACTTCCTGAGGGATCTGGAGACGGCTCCATCGTCCAGGAACTCGCCAAACACGCGTCCTTCGTGAATCTGGATGGAAGCCGAACCTGGATTCATCCGTGAACAGCACATTGGACCATTGGTCACGGCCCCAGTCCACGTGGTTCCGAACCCATTCTAATCGTCGTCCACGATTGCCTCTCCGTAAAGGTGGGACCCGGAGTGGTCTACGAGAGCGTAGATTGCTTTCATGCAGTCGCCTTCTTACAGTTTGGTCACTCACAAGCACTTGGTGTTCCACTCGCAGCCTTTGGACCAATTGAGTCACCGTTGCATTTGGTTGTGCTCGCGCAGTAATTTGCAAAAATCGGTCTTGTCTGGGGGTAGTGATGCGACTTGGCCCCCGGTGCCTCTCCGCTACTTCACCTGTGGCACGATAGCGTGTCCACAATCTTGAAATTACATTTTGATGGGTCCCTATGGCCTCAGCAACATTACGCTGAACAGATCCAGCTTCCAGCATTCCCACAGCTCGTAACATCTCCGCCCTCGTCAAATGTCGGCGTTGCATGGCTACTATACCTCAATTTTAACTTTATCTTTCGTTTAAAAATGAAAAAAAGCTGTAACTAAACGTAATTCGTATTGTTTTCTAAATTTCGCACAAATGAAAATTCCCTCTCCTATACATCAAGACATTTTTATGCCACCGAAACAAAAGAATTTTCAAAAATTTGAATTTGGAATTAGTCTGAGATAAATTACAAACAAATCAGTGTATAAAAGATTCCAATGCGGCCAGTACTTTTCGAGTTATTTAATTGAGTATGAAATATCCCTAGACCGTGTTGATGTGTGTATGTTGGGTGTATAGCTTGAGTATGATAGCTAGGGTCATTCTCTATCCACGAAAAAAAATCAGCGCCGGCCATCTGCGGCAGCGCGAGTAATCATTCGATAAAAAAAAAAAGTATGACATTTTTTGCCATTTAAAATAAATTCAAAGTATATTTTTTGTCTCATTTGGCTGTTTTGATCTTGTTTTTAGTTAAATATATAGTTTTAATAGCGCATAGGTACTCACAACTAGTAATTCTGGTAGAAATTTAGTTATTATTGCATGTTATAGGTAGCACCTGCATTAAGATTGATGACTCATTTGTTTGTGCGCTCGGCTAAGCGCATAACTAATGGGTCATCGAAAAATGCCCGTCTCTGATTGGCTGAATAATTTTCAGTCACTGTTATGTCCACTACTTGAGTAATTAACACTGACTATAAATACAAAGACATTCATTAAGTCCATCTAGTTTCGCTCTTGTTGCTTATTTGTGAACCTCATCTGAAGAAGCTTCGGAAGCCCGTAATAAAGACTTCAGAAACGTCAGGCACATTCGGAAAACGGCCAGAATAGCAACAAACGAAGACATCCTCCATGGACTTCTAATAAGCTCTGATCCCCACATATCCTACATAAGGCCTAAAATAACGAAACAGGTTCATAATGAGCAGTGATAGGAATAGGTAGTGCTTATTAGCCTAAACTTCAAAGAAGAACAGAGAAAAGAATCGGAGACTTCCTTAGACTATATTTTATTATGCGACCACGGCGAGTTTTTTTTTTGTGATAAATCACTTGAACTTTAGAAATTTCAACAGACGTGGCCGAGAGCGAGCTAGAAAGTAGATATTTACTTCAAAACGTGTACGTCTCCTTGACAAAGATAGCGATTCATAGTTTTAGATGAAGAAGTCATGTTATGTCTAGTCGTAAACTTCAGGTAAACATAGACCAATTACTTATTCCAAATAACATTAATTTTTAATGTACTTACGTGATGTCCCGGAAAAAAATATAGTCTAAGGAAGTCTCCGATTCTTGTCTCTGTTCTTCGAAGTTTAGGCTAATAAGCACTACCTATTCCTATCACTGATAATGAGTTGTTGCCTGAAGCATTTTAGTTGTTACCGACTACTGAGCCTCCCTGTGACAGTGAGATTATGGAGGAAGAAGAAGAATGCCTCATAGCAGTGTTCGAAAATTTGTCGGACCCACTTCTGGAACAAGAAATAGTGTGATTCATCTCTAGATTATTCCCACAAAAGCCCATCAGTAGGCTTATTACGTATCTTTCTGATATCCAGTGACTATCAAGCTTAGGTTGTACACCGAACTTTAATGACAACCGAGAATGTCATAATACTGATATTACGTATCGCACTGAGTGGATATCACTTTACGGTGACTAACAGCTCGGGTACGGTGTAAATGTCTTTCACGAAAGCCACTGTGTTGTCATCAATTTGTTGTCCACTATGCTTACATAATCGAAATAATATAAGTATCGATACGAAAGCGTCTGTCAAAATGAGTTACGGTGACTATCAGCCACGATGACAACCAATGAAGTCATATTTGATCGCGACTGGTCATATATAATACGAAACTAAATTTTTGACAGTTAATTGATGAACACTGAGCCCAGTTACTATCATTTCGAGCCGTCAACAGAGATACGTAATAGCTCTACTGGGCTAGGAAAATGACAAACAGCCCTTTTCAGGGCTACAATTACTTCACAGTTTCATAATGATCATACAAACGATAACTTAGACTATAATATACATAAGCTTGATTATGTAGTGTAGATAATTATCAACGACTTGCCAGTACAAATTTAAATTATTTCACCTATCATTAACAAAATTAGTATAACCTGAAACTTATTACGATATATATTCAACAATAGATAACGTGCAGGTAGTTAAAAAAATAACAGCCAATCAGATACAAGCATTTTTCGGTGACTTGTTTGTTATGCGCTTAGCCGAGCGCACAAACAAATGAGTCATCAATCACAATGCAGGTGCTACCGATAACATGCAATAATAACTAAATCTCTACCAGAATGACTAGTTGTAAGTACCTATGTGCTATTAGAACTATATATTTAACTAAAAAGAAGGTCAAAACAGCCAAATGAGACAAAAAATATACTTTGAATTTATTTTAAATGGTAAAAAATGTCATACAAAATATATTTTTTTCGCCGAATGATTACTCGCGCTGCCGCGGATGGCCGGCGCTGATTTAATTTTCGTGGATAGAGAATGACTTTAGCTATCATATACTCACGCCACACACCCAACATATTAGTACAATTGAAGAAAAAAAATAAAACGTGATTCGCTCCATACAAAAAAATCTAATAGATTTTTTTTCAGACAAACTATCAACTTTAGAAGAAATTTTATAAGAGTAAAAGTTGTCAGGAATATCATAACACGTCATATGAAAAAAAATCGCATCGATATTGGAACTTTGTTGCCTAAGTCCACTAATTTTCAGTATGGGCCCACTGTGGGGCGGGCTAGGCGGGCGAACATCGTTTCACCTCTTTACATACTTCGGGGTTCACACCGCGAGCTACCGAAAAAGCCGAACGAAGTATGAAAAGGGCCTCGTTCGCTTCGCTCGCCCGCCCGCTAGCTGGCGGTGTGGCCTGCGCTTGAAGAGCCAATCGGCGCAACGCTCGCCCCAAGACATTCTTATTTTTTACTTCTGCGCAATAACGGTCACCGCTAGAGTTTCATGCCGCGACTTGTACCTATCTATAGGGCTAAAAAATCATCATTAAATTCCGTAACGTTTCAGAGATAAAACTCAAAAAAGTGCAAAACGAGTTTTTTTTCTATCGAGATGTTTTTATCCAATCATGTTTTCGCTTCAACAGATTTAAAGATTATAAGTCCAAGTTTAATGGTGTCCAACTAGCTAGCTCGTAGGTCCTGAATAGTTCTGATACCGAGATCTAGATCGCCCAACATCACCAAAGCAGCATCATACAGTCTCAAATATATATATTTTTTTTTTGTTTCCACATGAACATTCTCGTAAAAAAGTATAATACTCTAAATTCATACTCCTTACCTTGTGTACGTAGGGACGGACCAAATCATCCAACTTGTAGAGAATCCTATCAATAACTTTGACAAGTAAATGTCTCTCTTGATCTTCTAAAGTAGGACTCATGAGTAGTGGTAGGATCTGGTTAAAAAGTGGTCCCGCGCCGAATTCGCGAGCCTTGTCTGTTATCTGACGCAGTGCGGCTTTGCACATGGGTGGAGTTCCGTTCTGAAAACAATGACAACATTTTTATTCTATAATGCTAGGGCTCCACCTGCGTGTTAACGTGTAAATTAGCACGTTAATTTAGGCGTTACGTAGATGTGGCCAAGAGAATTAACTCTTAACGGCATTGTAACCTAAATGTAGTCAACGCGCATTTGTATTACCATTAACGTTAACGCTAACCCAGATGTGAGAGTAGCATAACATTTTAAAATATCTTTACTGTCTTTTATTCCGACAATTACGACGGTCTTGTACTATAGTCTCCGCCAGATAAGTAAGAATTAAGGTCATTGCTCTTTCCTTAATTTCTCTGCGTAGGTACCCCGAAAATACATTATGAATCGTTTTCTATTACTAGAAAAAGTCAAGGATCACGATAAAGGTCGTTTCGGGACAAGTTTATGTCATTTTTTCTGTTTTTGGAATTATGTATTTGAATAAATGTATGCGGGTTTATGACCTTTAACTCTTACTTATCTGGCGGAGACTATAGTAGTATTATCATCTCTTATTTTGATTGCACAATGCAATAGACAACTACGACGTACTTTTATTTTCAACAAAAGCTTCATGATCTTCCTCTCTTTGAGTTCATCCGGGGAGAGAGTGTCCTCGTCGACATCAATGAGCAGTTTATCAAAGTACTGCGCGTCTTCGGGTTTCATGAAGGGCAGTTGCTGGCTGCCCTTGGGCTGCGGGTCCAGCAGGCGCGCGGCCGCGGCGGCCGAGCCTCCCAGTTCCTCCGTCTGCATGAAAAAGCCGATAGGGGTACCACCCAGTGGAGTAGGAGTTGCCGTCAGCTTTCGGGCCGGGGTCCGAATCGGAACATAACCTGGGGTAACAATGCATCACGTTAATAAAGTGCTACAGTCGCGTGCCGCAATCAATACTAATAATCATGTAACATGCAGTTTAACGAAGTACACAATCAGCAACTGACAAAATATTTAAGCTCAATCTGGCAGTTTATCCAACGGCATGAGACTGTAAAGCCATATTGTCATCATTCATCTGAAAGAAAAATTGAGTATTAAAACGTAGGTATTTTATTCCATTATTTAAATTTGATAACACATGTATTGGACAACACTTAGTTACGTCGATCGATTTCCACATGTCGTAGGCTTTGTATAATACATGTGTCCTGAAACTAAAGGGGTTATTAATAACTATGTGTAAACCCTTAATCATTGTAAGTTTTAAACATAGCAGTTAGCGTAATCCCACATCAACAAGTACATACCGGCAGGGGGCGGTAAAACCTTGTACCCGGGTGGGAACATGGCGTCTAACTCTTCATCAGTGTAGGGACGGTTCCGCTCGTCTATCTCTTTCTCCCAGCGGTACGCTTGCAGCTGCTCTGGGGTCATCGCGGCCACATGTCCAGGTGTAGGAGTGGCCATTGCCATGGCCTTCATTCCCACTGGTGTTGACTGTTAAACATAAAATGTAAGTAAAGTTGTAGATGCAAATCTCGTGTTTTAATTTCTTAAAATAACAATGGCAAAGAATAGAACGTTACTCACTCCTCCAGGTGTGAACATCGGCGTATGTGGGGTGTGAGTTGGCGTCGCGTGTGAGGGCGTGGCATGCGAGGGCGTGGTGTGTGTGGGCGTGGCGTGTGACGGCGTGGGCGTGGCCGCGGCGGGCGTGGCACCGGGCGTCTCGTCCCAGCGCGAGCGCCGCTTGGTGCCAGGCGTCGGCGTCTCTTGGATGGTGTCCACACCAGTGCCGCGGTCAGTGCGGGGTGTTTCAGCCCAACCGCTGTTATGTCCAGGAGTTTCTAAACACAAAATTACATCCTAAATTATTATTATATCATTTTTTTAAGAAATGACGGAACTTTCAGTATAAACATGCAATTATTATGATCGTCTATGGTGATAGATCAATTACCTCTATCAGTTTTGGGTGTCTCGTCCCACCGGTTGCGCCTGGAAGCATGTTGCGCGGGAGTGTCCCGGCCGGGCGTGGCGTGTCCCGGGGTCACGTGTCCCGGCGTGGCGTCCCACACTCGCGCTGAGGGCGTCGCTCCGGGGGTTTCCCCTCCACGTCCCGGTGCACTAGGTGTTTCTTCCCATGCACCTCTCTGTAACAATTTATACATTTTCCATTAGCTGCCACAATAGGGTTTATGCATGATATGTTTTGTTATCACTCTAACTAAACAAAGCGTATTAAACATTAGAAATAGCAAAGTGAAATTATTTTTTTTATATCTACATACATATAAAAATACTAAGTTATAAGCATTTAAAACTGCCGATTAGACAGAGAGATCCAATACAGCGAATGACGTCATTCGCTGCGTCGACGTACAAAATCCATACTAAATTCCGTTTATCTAGAAAGAGATAAAAACAAAAGTTTAAATGGTTATAACTTTTGTGTTGTTTGGCCGATTTATGTCTTGTTTTCGCTTTTTGTTATTATTTCAAGAGTACTTTAACATTCTTTATCAAAATATATGTATGCATATTCCCTATTATAAAAGCAGAAATGAATAAATGTTAAATTCTACAGAAAAAAACACAATACCTCTTGATCCCAGGATGGTGTAGTTTGAGATGTTGGTGTAACTGAAATAGTCTTCTTAGCTACAGGAGTGTCTTCCGAACTCTGATCCCAGCGCCCCTTGCGCTTAGAAGTAGGTTTCACAGCCTCACCATTGGATTGAGCAACTGGTTTAAGAGTACCTTCTCTAGCTCTTTCTAACAGTTTTTTCCTTAACTGTAAACAAAAGCAATGGTTAAACATTTGAAAACACACTTGATATGTTTAGAGAAATATTAATTGTGTAATGTTTAATATACCTCGGTTTCTTCAGCTCGCAAATACTGCTCTTTCATAATTTCTGTGTATGTCCTAGACCCAACATCTGGCGTTTTTCCACCTGAAAAATAAGGAGACATTCAGAATACTTGTGAAATTTCAAGAATAGATGTGCTGGTGTGGAAGATCAGGAAAGTAAGTGTGTTTAGGTTTAAACTATTACTGCCATCATGCCATGTCATAGTTTAAACCTAACCACACTTACTTTTCAGTTGTGGGATCAAGAAAAAAAATATAAAATGGTTTAATTAAAATGATTTTTTTTTGTATTAATTGTTATTCAGTACCTAATAGGCTAGTTGGCAGTTAGAAAAAGACCTTGTGTTTTTTTTTGTAGTATGGTTGCAAGCAACTTGAATAAAAAACCAGTCAAGTCGGAGTCGGACTCGGACTCGCGCACAAGGGTTCTATAGCAACAATAGTTATTTATGATACTAGTGCGGTAAGTTGGTTTTTACAAACGAGTAGACGAATGTAAGCCCGAGACGAAGTCGAGGGCTTACCATAGTCACGAGTTTGTAAATACCAATTTCTGCACGTGTGTCATACAATGTTTTTCAACACATTTGCGAGAAAACAGTACAATATGTAATTAAACAAACAGTGACCCCAAAAACCACGAAAACGACACCCATGAAGATAAAACTGAAAATTTTCGTCGGCGCCATCTTGGATTTTCATTTTGACCTTATTTTCGTTATCAGCGACCCCAAATACCACGAAAACGACACCTATGAAAAAAAACGAAAATGTTCGTCGGCGCCATCTTGGATTTTCATTTTGACCTCATTTTCATTATCAGCAACCCCAAAAACCACGAAAACGACACCCATGAAGAAAAAACCGAAAATTTTTGTCGGTGCCATCTTGAATTTTCATTTTGACTTAATTTAAAAAAAAACCGTAAAGAATACGCACGGTGCTTTACAAGGGGGTATGCGGCAAAATAGGTGCTTAGGTGAGAGTACCTATTTTACCGCACGTTCCGTTGTATGGTGCGTAATTCTTAACTTTCGAACAATGTATACAGGCTCCGTAAATGCAGTTTTTGAGCAAATGTGTTGATAACAATATTTTTAATGCTCATTCATAGGTCAATAGGGTAGATGACACCATAAAACAATAATTCCAATTAAGACAACTATCTCTAAAAGAAACACTTTATTTTGGGCCTGAAAACCCGATTTATTTTCAATTAATTGCCAAATTCGATTTTCAGTTGCTTTGAAACCAATAAATAGTTGAGTCATTGAGTTGCATAAACAGTGACGTCAGAGTTTGCTATTGCCATACAAAATTTATGAGAGAACCGCATTTTGACAGCTCTTAAAAAGTATCTCAATTGATTGGTGTCATCTACCCCATTGATAAACATCCCACACAGTTATAAGCATAGAAATCTTCTAGAGTATTGTGTTGTTCCTGAAATGTAAGTATAACACTCTAGAATATTTTGTCTAATACACTACTTGCTTATTGTAATGCCAGCTAATGAATTATACAGATTTTTGTAAGGTTTTTGATGTATGGGCATCATAGATAATAATGTCAATACAGGTATAAAAAAAAACCGGCCAAGAGCGTGTCGGGCCACGCTCAGTGTAGGGTTCCGTAGTTTCCCGTCCGTCACAATAAGTGTTCCCACTTATGAGTTTAAAGGTGGGTATCCATTATGTAAAAATGCTTGCATATACGAATATACTACAAACTTAGTCCAGAAATTATTTTGTACAACTTTTGTCTTTTTTGTACAAAAACTGTTGTTTCCATCAAGTTCAAAATGATTTTCCTAGAAAGTCCTTATAAAGTTCTACTTTTCAGATTTTTTTCATATTTTCTATACTTATGGTTCAAAAGTTAGAGGGGGACACACACATTGTTTTTTACTTTTGGAGCGATTATTTCCGAAATTATTGACATTATCAAAAAATGATTTTAGAAAACCCCTATTCATTTTTAAATACCTTTCCAACAATATAATTATCACACGTTAAGATTGAAATTAAAAAAAAATCACTTCCCACTTTACATATAGGGGGGCTACCCTAATAAAACATTTTTTTTTAATTTTTATTTTACCACTTTGTCGGCGTGATTGATATACATATTGGTACCAAATTTCAGCTTTCTAGTGCTAACGGTCACAGAGATTAAGCGAGGACGGACAGACGGACGGACGGACAGACATAGAGAAGCTATAAGGGTTCCTAGTTGACTACGGAACCATAAAAACAGAAGAGTTGTACTACTATAGTATAGGAAGGATTTTGAGTAAAAAAATTGAATGCTAAACTAAGTAATTAGCTGAAAAAAAAAAAATGATTTTGAGGAAACTCAAAGCTTTATGTAGCCAAGTCCTGTTATAAATAATTCAAAATAATTACCTTCTGCAAATGGATCTGTACGCTCTGGAGATATTATCATCCTACGCCTCTTGCGACGGTACTCATCTTCTCTGTCAGCAATTGTTGGTCTCCTTTTATCAGCAAATGGGTCATAATCCTTGTCGCTCTAAAATTTAATGTTTTATCTTTATTTTACACAAAAATAATTGGCTGACATGAACATGAAAATAGAGATATACACTTCTTGTTGAAGTTCTTGTTAAATACCAGGGTTTTTATGATTTAAATCAGTGATTTAAATCGCGATTAAAATCAAGTGATTTTTTTATAAACATTAATGACTTAAATCAATATTTTTTTACTGCAACCAAATCAGCCAAAATGTGTCATGATACTTCCCTCGACATAAACTACGACCCGCAATACCAAATATGAAAAAGTACCTATAACTGAAGAAGAATTGGATATAATCAAGCAACTGCTAAGTACAGTTGCTTCTTCCGCTGGGGTCGAAAGAATATTTTCGGCATTTAATTTGGTGCACAGCAAAATAAGAAATAGTTTAGGCACCGAGAAGGCAGCCAAATTAGTCTTCCTTTTGAAGAAACTAAACTAATTATTTTCCTTGTTCATTAAAATTGTGTTTTTTAATAAGTGATGTGATTTTATGTGAAAAAAGATATATGGGTATACAGGTTGTGTTTTTATTTAATTATTAACTGACTTTGAAATGAAAAAGGATCAGAATGGATAAAGAAAAAAACGATTTAAATCAAATTAATCTGATTTAAATCAAATTAATCTGATTTAAATCAAAGAAATCGGATTTTTTTGATTTTTATAAAAAAGTCATGATTTATATCAAGACTGTTAACACGTTGAACGCCAGTGCGTTTTCTTCGTTTTTCCATTTGGGCCATGGGGGTCACCATTTGGTCGACACTTAACTGTTCCGTTGGAGCCGCGGGAAACAACATGTGACCGCAAGCTGGAGTTGATTTCAAACGTCTCTATGGAGCCGTCGGACAAATGTTCTAAGCAAATCTCGGTATAACGTGACCCCCATGGCCCTGTAGACTAATGCAGTTCAGTTGGTTTTTATGTAAACATAATACCTAGAAAAATATGTCAAGTTTTCTAAGCCATATTTGCAATGTAGTGAGAATATAAGTGTATGATAGTATTGCGTTCAATTAATGGTATAACGCCGAAACCAGTTTGGATAAATTTTGATTACAAATAGGATATGTAAGTATATGTGTACTAAATAAAAAACAAAATAGTATTAGTTATTCATTTATATATTTATTTTTATGAGGAACACATGCAAAATCAGACTTAATTTGAGATCAATGCTAGGTAAACTTAAACTTACATCACAAAATTATTCTAATGAACTTGATGAAAACAGTCGTAACAGAGATATGTTTTATTTGGGCATGTTTCACAAAATGTAACCACCTTTTTAGTCTTGCTTTTTGCCAAAGCCCTTCCCATTATCTCAACGTTATGTTTGTAACAATATTGACATGTACGACGATTATTTTTGGCGGTGCCTTCTTTTTTCGTGAGCTTGTGCTTTATACGTCTTGGCCTCAAGGTTTCTATTGGTTGTTCTTCCTTTTTTGACAATAAACCCTTCAATATCTCTTTCCTGAATTCAACTACTTGCATGTTTTTCCCAGTAACAGTCTTGTACAATATTAAAGCATTAACAACGGCCGTGTTTAGAAGCAAATTTATGGCCACTTTTTTGTACCATTTGACGGATTTTCTCAAAGGTGTCGAATATGCGGCCATCTGGTCAGATAAATCGACGGCTCCTTTCGCCTTGTTATAATCTAGTATGATTTTAGGCTTCAAAGTGGTTTTACCTCGCTTCGTGACGGATTGGAAGCGGGTGGAATGCTTGGTAGAAAGAACGTAAACGTCCCTTTTGTCTTTCGATTTTAATAGAGTTATTCCACAACAAGGCACCGGGTGATGACGGAATTACGGCCGAACTCCTGAAGGCGGGTGAAAAACCGGTACTTAAGGCCTTTCAGAAGCTGTTTAATTCCGTCATACTTGAGGGAAAAACGCCACAGGCATGGTGCAGGGGCGTGGTGGTGCTCTTCTTCAAAAAGGGTGACAATGCCCGGCTGAAGAATTATAGGCCCATCTCACTTCTAAGCCATGTCTACAAGTTGTTTTCTAGAGTCATCACGAATCGTCTCGCGCGCAGGTTTGACGATTTCCAGCCACTCGAACAAGCCGGTTTCCGAAAAGGCTTTAGCACTGTGGACCACATACATACGCTGCGGCAAGTTATACAGAAGACCGAAGAGTATAACCTGCCTCTCTGTTTAGCGTTTGTGGACTACGAGAAAGCCTTCGATTCGATCGAGACCTGGGCTGTACTGCAGTCTCTCAAACGGTGCCAAATCGACTATCGGTACATCGAGGTGTTGAAGTGTTTGTACAAAAACGCCACCATGTCAGTCCGACTTCAGGACCAAGCCTCGAAACCTATCCTCCTGCAGCGAGGTGTAAGACAGGGAGACGTCATATCTCCGAAACTGTTCACCGCTGCACTGGAGGATGTCTTCAAGGTTCTGGACTGGAGAGGGCCAGGCATCAACGTCAATGGCGCGTACATCACTCACCTTCGGTTTGTCGATGATATAGTGGTAATGGCTGAGACCGTGGAGGACCTCAGTACAATGCTCGATGACCTCAGTAGAGCTTCCGGAAGAGTGGGTCTAAAAATGAACACGGACAAGACTAAGGTCATGTTGAATGCCCATGTCACACCCACTCCTATCAAGATCGGAGACTCTACTCTCGAAGTTGTAGACGATTATGTGTACCTGGGACAAACGGTCCAGTTAGGTAGGTCTAACTTCGAGAAAGAGGTCAATCGTCGAATCCGACTCGGTTGGGCAGCGTTCGGGAAATTGCGCGGTATCTTCTCGTCCAACATACCGCAGTGTCTCAAGACCAACATACCGCAGTGTCTCAAGACGAAAGTCTATGACCAGTGTGTGTTGCCAGTGATTACATACGGGACCGAAACGTGGTCGCTCACAATGGGCCTCATCAGAAAGCTTAAAGTCACCCAAAGGGCAATGGAGAGGGCTATGCTCGGAGTTTCCTTGCGCGATCGAATCAGAAATGAAGACATCCGCAAGAGAACAAAGGTTACCGACGTAGCCCGAAGAATTGCCAAACTTAAGTGGCAGTGGGCAGGGCACATTGCTCGCAGAACGGATGGCCGATGGGGCCGAAAAGTTCTAGAGTGGGGACCGCGAACCGGAAGACGTTGCGTTGGAAGGCCTCCCACTAGGTGGACCGATGACCTGGTGAAGGTTGCAGGAATCCGCTGGATGCGAGTCGCACGGGACCGGTCAATGTGGCGACACTTGGGGGAGGCCTATGTCCAGCAGTGGACGTCTTTCGGCTGAAATGATGATGAGCGTATCGCGTTCAATGTGACACTAAACACGCACTAAACGACATAAACACTCTAAACTCGTGGGCTGCAAGTACGCGGGTGCGGGCGCGCGGGCGGCGGTGCTCGACACCGTGACCCGCGCGGCCCCCGCTAACGGACATGCGATTTTCTCTTCGCATGGGCCACGGGGGACGACATATGAGTGACACTCAAATTATAGCAAATTTAAACAATAAAATGATTTTTTTGTAACCAATAACTAAGTTTTAGCATATTTCTGCTCCAATAATGCAATAAAAACATTGTGTAAAATTTTACATATTTACGAATTTTCTCCTGGCCCTATCAGCTATTACAGTGTCGCTCATATGTTGACCTCCACGGCGTTCAACGTGTTAAATACCTAAACTTCTTTCCACAAAAGAATAATGTGGACATTCCTTTCTGAATAAATAAGTAATCCTGGGTTCCCAGGATTGAACAATTTTGTAAAAACAACTTTAACAACTTAATGAAATTATAGCAGTGGTTATTTTGAATTAGTATTTTATACAAAACAATTGGAATATCAATATAAAATGATAACGTCTGTATTTTCCTTTCATGGGTATAAAAGTGAAGTTTATTATTATAGTATTTGTATAACAGGATGGTCTCCGTCACTCCACATCAAAGAGAGTATTTTGCATACGGAATAATTATAGTATATTAGCACCCGATTATCCAATCTATGATCATAGTACACCCACATTTCCTCAGTTATGTATAAGCTCCATGTGGGCATGTGTTAAGGAGCAAGCCTATTGCCATCAACCAGGCACAAATCCAAACTCCATACCTGCTACTAAGAAATTCCTGATTGAAACATCCAATAGAACTTCGCCCGACCTGGGAATCAAACCCAGGATCTAATGCTTAGCAGTAGCGCTTGTGAACACTAGACCAGCAAGATAGCTAATACTATTATAAAATATTAGGATTTAAGTAAACAGTCATTCTGAAGACTAATCCTTGATAATGCTTATTTTGACTGCATTTCACAATATAATGAAATATTATTATGATAATAATGCATTGCTGTTACCTGTGCAATATCATTTAACAATGAAGCTGGAGCAGTATATCCTGATCGTTTTTGCGTGATTGGTACATTTTCCACATCATCGTCTTCTACTTCATCATTAGCAGCAATCGATGTAACATAACCATCATACCGTGACTTCCCACTTTGCCCCGCGTTATCATATATATCACTGTCATAATATGTTTCACCTAGAGATACCCCTTTAGTATTGGCACCATTCTCCGGTAATTCATTTTTCTTTGACTGGATTTCTCTTATCTGAGCTTCAATAGCTAAAAAAGAAAACAGATAAATTGTCTTGTATGTTAACACATCTTGATCAAACAATAAGTTTAACACAAACAAACACACTAATGATTATAACTGTTGAACATTTGTTTGATTGATCATATAATTAATTGGTAATGAAAATGAGAATTTTTTACATGAATACCAAAAAAACCCAAAAAAAACAAATATCAAATAAAATTTGGAACGCAACTACAACATCTGCTGATCACATTACCATTGTAGTCATTTCAATTCCCGCAATTTTCTATGCAAGCTGATGAGAGTGAATGTATTCAAAAGATCAAAGGTTCCATTAAACCAATTTAGTTATAGCCAAAACGATTTCCGAAGTTTATCATTTCACTTGACTTCCAGCTTCGAGCCCACTCTTCGGAAGGCGTGGTAATCACGGTAATCAATAACATTGGTCAATCAACAAATAGATATGCATATAAAACTTCAAAACATTGGTTTCTTTAAATTATAGCATGTTCAAGCTTTTCTAAAGTAAAGGCAATCAAATCGATTTCGTAAAATTGTAAAATACCTAGGCTGTACACAACACAACAAAATATGGCTACACAACAAAATGGTATTATTACCTTCATGTGTCCTAGGAATCTTATCCATTATTCAAGTGATAACATGAGGAACAAACACACGAAAATAAATACTGGACGCTCTTGCTAAAATTCAATAGTCAATACGAATTTCAATTCAACAAAACCTCAATCAAGCCATCAAGCTGCTAAATCCATTGAATTGGGTTACCAATGTTACCATATTGCAAATTTACCATTGATAAAAGGTGTACTGGGAATTAGTAAGTACTACTCTACTAGAAAAGCAACAAAAAGACAGTGTCAGAGAGTTGCGTTTTTTATTTTTAAAATGTTACTACATTGTAAAAAGAATTAAGCATGTCAGTCTAATTTATCTGTATAATCTGTGGGCATTTCTCTCGCTACTGCAGCTGGGTACGTGTGTGTCCGTCTACGGAAATTTAATTTAATGCTTTTAATATTAGTTCTTTACTAATAATGTTAATTTCTGCACAGGAGAAAACAAAATCGATCCTGGCGACTAAAGGATAATCTTCCAGATTGATTAGCTACAGTACTTTCGGTGAGTGTTATTGTATTTTGCTAAGACGAGTTCCACGTCAAATGTGCTGGAAGGTGACACGTATTATCAAAATCGGGATGCCAATTTTTTAGGTCTTAATTTTTTTAAACATGTATTTACAATTTAATTTCTACAATGAATGTTATACTTAATTATTATTCGTGTCTGTTTTCGTTCATTGTACATAAAAATATTAGCTTGCACTCAAGTACATGTGTGATAAAGTCTAAACACATAAATTAAAGACAGAAGACCATGTAGGCTCTTCTAGATTCTATAAATAATATACATTATTACCCTTCTTTATTGCGCCTTTTTTGCTAGTAGCAAGGGAACTTTAATACAATAATATTTGATCATGTTTCATACTCCTCATCAGCTCTTCATTATGATTAATTTTATACCATTTCAGCCAACTCATGGATATAATTAGTAAATAGATGCTTTTTTCTAATGGGAAAGTAATAAGATTTTTTTTTAACTCTTGAACCGCATCATAACTATTTTTCAAAATGTAATCATCCTTACACTAAAAAGGCTATTTTATACTTAATGAAAAGTTTCTAGCTTATATAAAGAAAAATCTGGCATATTTTTATTTTAAAATTATATATTTTATGTGTTTTGACTTGGACATAATTTTCAAATAGGATAATGAAACTTAACATGACCTAAAAAATATATGAACATAGATGTTTAATTTTATGATTGTATCCAAATTCATTATTAGAATCTTGCCTATTGACAATAATTATTATTTATGTTCATCAATAGCAACCATTATTGATTGATCTCTGTTCCATCTAACTTTGTCTAGTCCTGATAAAAATAGCAAGATTTTTTATTGAAACATGCTTATTTTCTACAATTGGGTATGCCTACGCCTAACCCTTTGGGGATTACTGTTGTGATATTATGGTGTTACAAACACATAACACAGCACAATAAAAATGCTTTTTATCACACATCAATAATTCTAACTTTCTAATGGCCCCATTGATTTAGCCCATATTATGTTAAGGTAATACCTGTTTCCACTAACACTAATTGACATTTCTAATTGAAGGGTTTTTTACAAAAACTGCGTAACTAACAATTTTAAGGTTTTTTTTTTAATGATGGCAATATGATCTATGGAAAAAGTTACACTAGACAGTTTAATTCGATTTTACAAAAACAGCATATTTAGCACAGAATCACACTGTAAAAAAACATATGTTTTACAAAAACTACACAACTGCGTGCAAATTTTACAAAAACGACGTATGTGAACGCAGATATTATGTAGTTTTTGTGAAAAAATAAAACGTCAGTCATAGCTGTCAAAAATATCGGACTACGCGCAAAGCGAGGAATTGATGTAAGATGTAAGTGGAGGAGAAGAATAAATAATAAGGGTGTTTTGTATGGCAATAAACCACTTAATTATGATTAATTAGATGTCTTTCATTGCAAAACTTTTACTTTTATTTTTACAAAAATAACAGTAATGCATTTTTTTTTACAAAAAGAACACTAGTACAAACTACATTTTATCATTTTATTCCATAACAGTAGGTATAAATAATAAAAAATGTTACATATTCAATGCAATACAGTAACATGAATAAATGATTAAAATTTCTAAGTTATTAAACGAAAAATATGGATTGGAGAACATTTTTTTTATTTCATGTAAAATTGTTGCTAAAAAGTTGTGCTGTTATTGTAAAAAACCCTTCAATTATAATTATATATTGATGCTTAAATATTATTTCACTGTTAGACAACCAAAGCAGGGTAAAATTATGAGGATTACTGTAACTGTAAAACTAGTAAAATGCTGAAATAAAAAAATTGATTGATGAACAGTCATTGGCTTTTTTACAAAACATATTAATAAAAACATACATTTATTTTCAAGTTGCATAGACCCATAGATGAATACCTTAACTATGTTAGTATCACTTGACAAACTGATCATGTTTGTGGGGCTAACATGCCCAGAAATTGCACAGGATAGAGAGGTATGGAAGGAGAAAGGGGGCCATTACCCTGTAGTGGGACACAATGTAGGCTAGTAAAAAAAAGTGTCTATACATACTTCTGTAAACAAGTGGTTTGCAAAATTCAAATAAATTGTATTTATGCTTTAATAATGTAGTTTTTAGGGTCCCGTACCCTATAGGATCACTCTCTTGTCTGTCTGTCACCACCGGTTTTCTCAGGAACGGGTGGACCTAATAATATTGTAAATTAAAATCTATTTTATTGTCTTTCTTTTTTTTTACCAGGTTTAAATGATATTTTATTTCCAAGGTTACATAATATATATAATCAAAATATAATATTGTTCATTATAAGTACCTACCGTAACAGTAATAAAGTTCAAGTCATTTTGTATTCAATAATGTATATAATGAACACAACTTTAGAATGAATGGGTTTTAAAACAATTGTTCAAATAGATGATAATGCAAATAAAATTAAACAACTGGTAGCTATTGTGTGAACTGACTTCATTATCACTAAAAATGTGCTTTAATTTAATTGTTTAGTACTGTAACGACTTGGCGCGAACAAGGACTGCTGGCGGAGACGAAAATGATGCATCAGCAATCCATGATGGTTGGAGATATGATTCCTGTACACTCTGAGATACCCGCGCACGTTGAGGAGATGAATAATGTGAATGTGACCTATGAAAATAATGCTTCCTACGCGTATGACGATCTGTTTCCGGCTCTGCCGCACTCGCAGCCGCCGGTCCAACGCAGCATTCAGCAAGCTACCAATAAGCTTCGCGTGGGATCGTCACTGCATACCCAGGTATTACAATAAGCTCATAACTAGTCTATAGCCATCATCATCATCAGCCTATAATTTTCCCACTGCCGGGACACGGCCTCCTCTGAATGAGAGGGAATGGGCTATAAATATATCACCACGCGGGCCCAGTGCGGATTGGTAGATGTTACATGTCTTCGAATTTTTGGTTCTTGGACATGCCGGTTTCTTCACGATGTTTTCCTTCACCGTTTTAAGAGCAGTGGTGATGAAATAAAGTACACAAAGTAATGCGCCCGTCTGGGTTCGAACCCACGACTTACTGTTCGTAAGTCGAGGCCGCCACCACTGGGCCACTGCTGCTCTCTTCTCTTCAAACTTAATGACAAAATTGCCATATATGGTCCAGTATGTTAATCCTTTTTCGAATTTAACACCACCAAGATAATATTAGGTATAAACACGTGGACGCCACATGCATGTTTAAATCTTACGTAATCAGTAATGGCTAGTGATAAGTACAATGTTGTGTAATAATATTTCAGTTCTTTCAGATAATAAAAAGCTAATGAGTTGATAACTTACATTGTATTATCGTTAAACAGTTTTGCTATCATTTATAAAATACCAATTTTGTTTTATTTTCTAATAAACCCCCTAACTAATCATTTCCAACATTTTAAATCAACCAAAACTGTCTTTATCTGACTGGTAAAAAAATATTAACTTACATAATGATACATTTTGAGGTGGATAACAACTTACTATACTTTGATAAACAAATAATCTTCATCAAAATAAACAGAAAGGGTTGATGTTGTTTTTTACAGCTAATAACATAATATCATACACATTAAATTTCATTTTATAAAATTCTTATGGAATTGGAAGACATTGAACTCCCAAGTGTGTATCCCTGATAATATCTACTGTAGCTACATGATAAATAAAAGCTTGCAATATTTAAAAAGAATGCCAGCCATTTCTCTTGTTACTCTTTAAAAAAAAAATACCAATCGAATTGAGAACCTCCTCCTTTTTGAAGTCGGTTATAAAGGCGGCCAACTTTCTGAATATTTAATGCAGTTTATTTTGTGGATAGAAGGTGTAAATATGTATAAAATGTGAAGAAGTTTGAAGTTTCTTTGGTTTTTTTCTTTCTACTTAATTTTTTTTTTAAACTCGAAACGAAAGTTTACTTTTTATCTTTATTTGTTTTTATCTTTTAAATTAGGTACTTAAATCGATTTTTATTAAACTCTATGCTTCAAGGTGTTCCATGTGCCATATGAAGAGAGGAAATTGGACAACGCCAACACTTTCGGCGAGGGTGAGTCCTTAAGAACCTGTCAATCCATCACTAAGGATACTGGAGCCCACATCGAAATTTCCACCAGCAAAGATGGCAGCTTGACTTTCTTGATAACTGGCAAACATAGTGCAGTGCTCGACGCAAGGCGCCTGATTTTGACCCACTTCCAACAACAGGTAAACATAAGAATAATATTTAAATATATTGTAAATTGTAAGCGTGTTGTTAACCACCTATATTTCTTTAATTAACAGGCCAGCAAGCAAGTTAATATCCCAAAGGAACACCACCGTTGGATATTAGGAAAACAAGGCCAGAAGTTGAAAGAGTTGGAAAAATTGACTGCTACCAAAATCAGTGTCCCTGGAATTGCCGATAATAGTGAAACCCTCACTATTACTGGTACTAAAGAGGGCATTGAGAAAGCTGAACATGAGATCCGAGTCTGTTCAGAAGAGCAGGTAAATTACCTTTGTTTTTCTTCTTTCTTTCTGAAGAATAATTATGATTTATTTATTAGTATAGGTTCACCAACAGCTTCTGCGTATAGCATTTAGGTATACATAGGTTTTATAGTCTTGGCACAGTCACCAATTACAGGTTATCCAGCATTCACAAAAATAAGTGCTAGCTTAAGAGAGATTAAATTAAAAATTACAATGAGTGGCTATAGACATGAAATACAATAGTAGACCCTACATTTAGGAGATTATCTAGCTTACGAAACAATACAAAGAAAAGAAAAACATATGGTGTAATTTTACTAATAAAAAACCGGCCAAGAGCGTGTCGGGCCACGCTCAGTATAGTATAGGGTTCCGTAGTTTCCCGTCCGTCACAATAAGTGTTCCCACTTATGAGTTTAAAGGTGGGTATCCATTATGTAAAAATGCTTGCATATACGAATATACTACAAACTTAGTCCAGAAATTATTTTGTACAACTTTTGTCTTTTTTGTACAAAAACTGTTGTTTCCATCAAGTTCAAAATGATTTTCCTAGAAAGTCCTTATAAAGTTCTACTTTTCAGATTTTTTTCATATTTTCTATACTTATGGTTCAAAAGTTAGAGGGGGACACACACATTGTTTTTTACTTTTGGAGCGATTATTTCCGAAATTATTGACATTATCAAAAAATGATTTTAAAAAACCCCTATTTATTTTTAAATACCTTTCCAACAATATATCACACGTTAGGGTTGAAATTAAAAAAAAAAATCACTTCCCACTTTACATATAGGGGGGGGGCTACCCTAATAAAACATTTTTTTCCAATTTTTATTTTACTACTTTGTCGGCGTGATTGATATACATATTGGTACCAAATTTCAGCTTTCTAGTGCTAACGGTCACAGAGATTAAGCGAGGACTGACAGACGGACGGACGGACGGACAGACATGGCCAAACTATAAGGGTTCCTAGTTGACTACGGAACCCTAAAAAGACAGGATATGATTAGTAGTGTTAATGATGACATTAACTTTGACTTTAATTGTTTTCCAGTCGCGTAAGGCTATGGAGCGCGTCAAGATCCCGAAGATCTATCACCCGTTCATCCAGGGTCCGTACGGCGAGCGTGCGGCTGCGCTTACCGCGGAGACAGGAGCGCGCATCCACATCCCGCCCGCGTCCACCCAAAACGATGAAATCGTCATTGCTGGCGAGAAAAACGGTGTGCTTGCTGCCAAAGCGCAAATTGAGCAAATCTATGAAGACATGGTAAATAATATGTGAATCAATCGAGCAAACCAATTGCAGTTTCTTTATAAAAACATTCACTAACATGATTTCTTTTACAGGTTAAGAAATGTTCAACTGTCCGTGTTGAGGTCCCTAAATCTCAGCACAAATACGTGATCGGAGCTCGCGGAACAACTATTCAGGAAATTCTGAAGGAGACTGAAGTCTCTGTAGAGATGCCTCCTCCAGACTCTCCCACTGGCACCATTACTCTCCATGGACCCCACAATAAAATTGGCCTGGGTTAGTAAAATGTACTTTAATAACTTAATATTTGTAAACTGAATACATACCATTTTGCATCTATTATTAAGTCTATTTTCTCTTCCACCAGCTCTCTCAAAGGTATGTGAAAAAGCGAACTCTGTGAAAACTGCGACTGTGGATGCGCCTACTTGGATCCATAAATACATAATCGGAAAGAACGGCTCTAACATTAAAAAGATAACTCAGGACTACTCTAAGGTATGATTTATTTTACTATAAGAACTTACTTACACTGGTTGTTTTAATGTTGGCACTAAGCTTTTATAGAGGATTTATAGCATGGGTGTAGATAAAAGAACTTAATTCATTATGGTTTTAGCTGGCTGATTACGTTGTCTCGCTATTTTAAAAAATGTATTGATAACCATATGTTGTTATTACGACAGATTCACGTTGACATAACCCATTCTGAAGACAAGGTGAAGATCGATGGTCCCCCAGAGGAAGTGGAGCGCGCCCAAGTTGAGCTGGATGACTTTGTTAAGAACTTGCTAGCTACTCTTACCTATGTTGAACTATCGGTTGACCCCAAATTCTTCAAGCACATTATTGGCAAGAATGGAACTAACAGTAAGTTTGATCTTCAATGTGACAAGCGTTGTCCTCGACTTGGTCTGATTGATTTTGTATTACATTTTTTTTTGTTTTTCAGTTAATAGACTGAAGGATGAGACTGGGGTAGTTATTAACATTATTGAAAATGAAGGCAACAATATTATTCGCATTGAAGGCAGCCATCAAGGTGTAGCTGACGCTGAAAGAGAATTAAGAGAAATGGTAATGAAATTAGAGAACGAAAGGACAAAGGAAGTCTATGTTGACCATAGATATATTAAATCTCTTATTGGAGTTCGAGGAGAAAAAATAAAGGAACTCCGCGAAAAGTTCGAACGTGTGCTTATTTCTCTACCCGACCAGGGACAAAAAAGGAGTCCAATTAAGCTAAGAGGACCCCAGGAAGATATTGAAAAATGCGAAAAGTATCTTCACAAAATCATAAAAGAAATAGCCGAGTCGTCTTTTGTCCAGGAAGTGCCGATTTTCAAACAATTCCACAAATTTATTATTGGCAAAGGTGGTGCGAATTTGAGGAAAATTCGGGACGAAACTCAAACTGTGATTGATCTTCCAGCAGAAGGTGATGATAGCGACGTTATTACCGTAAGAGGTAAACGCGAGAATGTTGAAGAAGCAGTCAAACGAATTCAGCAAATTCACAATGAAAAAGCTAATGTAGTAACAGAGGAAGTCACTATTGCTCCTAAATACTATAATTCGTTGATTGGGGCTGGTGGAAAACTCATTCATTCCATTATGGAGGAGTGTGGTGGAGTACTGATTAAGTTCCCGCCTGCGGATAGCGACAGCGACAAGGTGGTAATTAAAGGTCCCATCGAAGATGTTGAGAAGGCTAAGCAGCAGCTACTTGCGCACGCCTCTGAGCGGGAACTGACCTCCCACACCGCTCACGTGCGTGCCAAGCCGGAACACCACAAATTCCTGATAGGTAAAAATGGTGCTAACATTAAGAAAATTCGCGAGCAAACTGGCGCTCGCATTATCTTCCCGACTGAGAAAGACGAAGATAAGGAAGCTATATTTATCATTGGTAACTATTTTGTGCTGATATTATAATAATTTAATACACAGAAGTCAAAAAGGAAACATGATTATGATTAAACTTAAAATGTCAGTTACGGGATACCTTACGTGATTATTGCTTCTTTTGAGCTCCCGATATTTCGACGCTGTTGCAAGCGCCATGATCGCGGGTTAATAATCACGGAAGATATCCCGTAAGTGACATTTTATGTTTAGTTATGAACCGTCATAGTTCCGTGAGGAGCTCGTGGCTAAATAATAACAGCCGCTTGGGTCGATCTTTAGGTAAAGCCGTACTTGCCTAGGTTGGTCTGTGGATGAGTGACCACCCTTACGTACCGAGTTTCCTCCGTGCTTCGGAAAACACGTTAAGCTGTTGGTCCCGGCTGTAATTTGTAGATCTTTGACAAACGTTACAGGTAGTCAGTGGCCCAAAAAGTCTTACAACCAGTCTTACCAAGGGGTTTCTTAAGTATTACCCAGTACTAACTGGGTTATGGAGGTCAGATAGGCAGTCGCTCCATCTAAAATACTGGTATTCGGCTGCATCAGGTTAGACTGGAAGCCCCCAATATAATTGGGAAAAGGCTAGGCAGATGATATGAACCGTCATAGTTTAAAACAGTGTATGATAATGATTTTATGTTAATTCAGGTCGCGAGGAGCAAGTAGAAGCAGCTCGCAAGCAGCTAGAAGCAGCAGTAGCAGAGATCAGTAACGTGTCTGAAGGCGAGATGGCGGTAGCGCCGCGTCACCACAGACACTTCGTGGCCCGCCGCGGGGAGGTGCTGCGCCGTATCGCCGACGACTGCGGCGGCGTGCAGATCTCCTTCCCCAGGCAGGGCGTCAACAGCGACCGCGTGGTCCTGAAGGGGCCTAAGGATTGCATAGAAGCAGCTAAAATTCGCATTAACGAAATCATTGAAGAATTGGAAGCAAAGGTAAGAATTATTCGAAAACTTCGTGGCTACTTTTCACATTGTATTTTGCAAAACATCTCGGTAACTTCCCTTCGGGCCTAAAATGGCCACTTTAGCAGAAATGAATCACGTTTAAAATTTTACATTCTTAAAATGGGTTTTACGGTTATAAACATAAAGTCCATTTTAATAATTTTTAACTCGTTTCATATTACGATTCTGCTAAAGTGGCCATTTTAGAACCTCTGGTAACACACCGCGTAAAAACGAATACCTACTAAAGCTGTAATTTACACAGGTGACAGTAGAATGCGTGATATCTCAAAGGCACCATCGTACAGTGATGGGAGCCCGTGGTGCTAAGGTAAAGGATATCACAGCTGAACACGACGTCCAAATCAAATTCCCCGAGCGAGACACGACTGAGGGCGCAGATGTTCCCGTAAAGGAAAACAATGAGAACGGTGAGCCCGGCCCCAACGACATCATCAGGATTACTGGTCGCCCAGAAAATTGCGAGGCAGCTAAGAAGGCTCTACTCGAGCAGGTAACAAGTTTGGTGCATCTAGCTAGGAAAGGAGAATGGCTAGGTTATCCACGTAATTTAAAAATCAACAGAGCGCTGTTCACGGTCTAGTTTATGTTAATTATAGTAAAGAGTTTATCAGAGTTCTAAATAAAAATATTAGTTACTAGAAGATGGGAATTAAAAGTTACGAATGATTTTAATTTATATAAAAATAAGTCATCTTGCAGTTTCCGAACGGAACGTTTGACATTTACCTTTTACAACTGAGAAAAGTGTCAAATTCATCTGTGGACATAGTCTGTGGATCATTCTATTGTTTGTTTGTGTTCAACGGCTACATGGAATACGGATAAAAGCTATTTTATGCCATTCTACTACTAAATAATAACCAATAAGTCCGTGCCTTAAGTTAGATTATAATTTTCTACCTTTCATGTCTTTTTTCTCCCAACTTCTATAACCTTTTTTCCATTTGCTTTTTTGTTAGTCTTAAGTCGTTCTTTAACTATTCATAAGTTTCCACAATGCACGCTACCCATATCACTGGGTCCCGAATTACATGCAATCTCGCCATTTTCCTTTCAATCTATTCACAAAAGTACACTATTTAACTATACATATTATTCTTTATAGGTACCAATTACGATCGATGTAGAAGTTCCGAATGAATTGCACCGTTTGCTTTCTGGTCAGAAGAGGAGGGAACTGATGCAAACATATGATGTGCACATTCTACTTCCGCTCAATGATGACCCTAGTGACTTGGTTAAGGTATGAAGAATCCTAAAGTGGAGCTTTTATTTAATAGGGTAATGACACCATAAAACAATGATTCCCAGACACTTATCTCTAAAAAAACACTTTATTTTGGGCCTGAAAACCCGTTTATTTTCAATTAATTGCCATATTCGATTTTTAGTTGCTTTGAAATCAATAAATAGTTGAGTCATTGAGTTGAATAAACAGTGACATCACAGTTGGCTATTGCTATACATAATCTATGAGAGAACCGCGTTTATCTCAATTGATTGGTGTGTCATCTACCCCATTGTTGTTAAGATTTGATTTATATATTTGATAATATTACTAAAATGACGATAATTTCAATTTAGGTGACTGGCACCCCTACTAATGTTGAAAAGGCCAAACTTGCTCTTGCTGACAGGATTGTTGACATGGAAAAAGAGAAAGAAGACAGACTTCTCAGGTGACTCTACTTTTCTTTCAAATAATTATTTTTCCATATTCCAGGCTATTATTACCATATTTTTAATAGTGTATTTAAGGGCCGGCGCACATATGGCAGAGCGCAGCGCAGAGCATTTTTCACTGTCAAACTATTATCGACGGTGTCCTCATTGAAATAATATCTAAAATCAATTAACACACCAGTTAATTGAAGAAGAGCATCGAAGCGACTTCATGCGAAAGATATTAGCTCGCGCGCATCCGCTTCCGGTTGCCGGGCTCGCCGAAGTGATGCTTGCACGACACGGGCGAGAGCCGCCATTTTGTTGTCAATTCTTCTCTTTTTAGGGTTCCGTACCTCAAAAGGTAAAAAAGGAACCCTTATAAGATGACTTTCTTGTCCGTCTGTCACCACCGATTTTCTCAGGAACGAGTGGACCTAGTTTAATTCCTCTTTTTCCAGTTCTGCAAGTAATGTAATTAACAGCACGTTCCAATCCATTTTATTCACGAATGTACACGTTTGGACTCTCGAAAAATTGCAAAACGAATGACGACGGTGTGTCGATTACGCGCATTCTCGGTTAGAAATTCGCCTAAAAATGTGTCACGCGTTTAGAAAACTTCGCGGGCATGCTCCGCGCTGCGCTCCACCATATGTGCGCCGGCCCTTTGTGTCCTATTTATTCATGACTGTCAGAGGATATTTGTTTTTTTTTTGTTTTACGAAAATCCTAAGATTGGAAGCCCAGTCTGTTAATGACGATTTCGATTGGAAACTTATCGGCTACGTGGTAAATTAAAGAGTTAATTCATAATTAATTTATTCTGGTGGGTTAGTACATTATATTCCAAAAACCTTTTTTTTATCCTGCAACATATCATACTGCAAGAAGAAAATTAGTGGGGAACAGCAGGATACAGGCAGCTAATCACGTTAAAAATTTAAAATTCTTAAAATGGACTTTATACTTAAAATCGTAAAGTCCATTTTAAGAATTTTAAATTTTAAACGTGATTCATACTAAGATTCTGCGTAGATTCTGATACAGCGGCCATTTTAGACCCGCTTATACTCGTATAATGCGAAAGTAACGTCTATCTGTTACTTTTACCCGGCTTAACGGCTGAACGGATTTACCCATAACTTATCCTAGTAGTACGTTCCCTTAGGATAATTTCCGACCTACACACGAGTGATCCTGTGACCGGCTAGAACTAAATATACAATAAAATTTACAGGTCATTTGAATTGAAATTCAAAGTGGATCCCGAATATCATCCCCTAGTTATTGGTAAAGGTGGTTCTGTCATCACAAAGATTCGCACTGATTATGGAGTACAAATAAACTTGCCTAAACGTGGCGAGGTGGATGATGACATCATTACAGTCCAAGGCTACGAAGACAAGGCATTGCAAGCCAAGGAAGCTATCATGGCTATTGTTCATCAGCTGGTGAGTTCCTATTATTTTACAATGTTAAGACTCCTGCATTATTTGGGTAACTCCTAGAGCTTTGAATACCTGAGAAGAGGTACCTAAGGGGTTTGATGCCGTAGGTCTTCCATGATTAAAACGATGTTTTCGAAACGAAAAGTTGAAAGAAGGAAAATTGCCTTTACAGATGGATTGATTGTCAGTTTGACATTGTCTAAAAGCGAAATTGATTAAATTTACATAACATCACTCCTGTAATCCCCAAAGGGCTCTGCAGAGGAGTACCTAATAGTAAATAATAGATTAAATTTAAGTATGCTTTATTCACTTTACAATTTTTTTCTCTTTTACATGAACCTGGCAAAAATATTATTTTTTTATAAATGTTTATTGTTGCCACAGGACAATCAGTGTCGAGAGGAGGTCGATATTGATCCACGAGTTCACAGGAGGTTGATCGGTCTCCGAGGCAAAAACATCAGACGCATTATGGACGATTACAAGGTCGACATACGTTTCCCGAAACAAGGCGATGACAGCATCGTTGTCATTACCGGAGACGAGGATAACGTACTAGACGCGAAGGACCATCTCCTCAACTTAGCCGAAGAATACGTAAGTATTTTAATATTACACAAAAATGTGTTGATAAGTGCGTGTATGTTCTGTTCCTAATTTAAAATCAATTTTCAGATGCAAGACGTCGCCGACCGCTACACGCGACCTGCGGCACCTTCCCTGGGTGACTTCGGTGATGTGCTCGGCGAACGAGAACAAGCGAACAACAGCGCGGGGGCCCCTGGCGCCGCCGCCGCCGCCGCCGGCACCGCTGTGGGGCCCGCGGGCTTCGTGGTGAAGGGAGGCCCGTGGGAGCAGCGCGCACCCGACACGGCCTCCACGCAGGAGTTCCCCACCATGCCAGGGGGCCCGCGAGTCGTGCAGCAGCCCGCGCCTACTCCTTCGGCCGCATGGGGCCCACGTCGCTAGTACTGCTCGCCCACTCGCCCTATGTACTCGCATGCGAGCATACTTTTAAGCCTATAGTGTATAGTTGAGTGCGCCGCGTTTTATTTCGGCTAATTCGTCGTGTTGCGACGTCGAATGCGCCTACTTAGATCGTATTGTCGATGCTTTGGCATCTGCTAATCATCCATGTAATATTAAAAACTGCAGATATATCTCTAATTCGCTCATATTATTGCGAACATGGGGAGCCACCTGTATAACGATTTACTTGTGATTTGTCGGTGAGTTCGTCGCTGTTCGTGGCGATCTCTCTAAATTATAAATAACGCGAGGTCGAGCCGAACGATCATATATGTATTCGGTTACGCCATTTCGTTGTTTTTTATGAATTATTATTATGTATCTATGAGTATAAATGCCATTCTACTAAGTTGTTAATTACTTTGATATTTATAATGAAATACATGCCGATGTATTTTAATTTATGCATCTTTATAGTATGCATAATAAACTGATTCCGTGTACTTATTTAAATATATAATGAAATTTCTATTTTTCATACATAATAGTTTTCACGTTTTTTTATCATGTTTATAATGTTGCCTATAAAATAATGAATCAATAAATGATAAGACAAGAATGAATATTTTTACAAAGTAATGTGTACATAGTAAATAAATTGTGTTTGAAAATATTAATAAAATCTTTTACATGAATACACACTATTTAGTGTTTTTTTTTCTTTTTTTGATTGTTGGTAAATGTACAGCAAAACGGGGCTATATGGGTTTTAGGGGGCTATTTGGTCCCATATAAACCAAAATGTTATTCGGTATTCCCATCAGGATTTTTTCAGTATTAGCCAATCAAAGTGTTTCTAGACATTTTAAAATAATTTCAACCATACACCAACCGACAGTTATCGACATTTATGTTCGAAATTCTAGGTTATCCCAAATAGCCCCCAAAACCCAAATAGCCCCGTTTGTGTGCATAACCCTGGCAAAATGTGCATTTGAGAGATGAGACCATAAAAAATAATTAGTGTATCATGAGGAGCAATTTGTTTAATAGTAGCAAAATTTGTGTGAATTGTAGTTTTAAAGTTATTTGAGAAAAAAAAATACATACACACGAACATATAACCTCCGCCTTTTTTGAAGTCGGTTAAAAAACACATTTTGCTGGAGTAACGTTTGAAACGTTATCCTGGCAAAATCGATTTTCAAAAATTCGTTCAGCCCGGAACCAAATACATGATTAGATAGCTTTTGTTGCGTAGTAAATGTTTGTAAATAGCAAAATTTGTGTGTGGTATGGTTCTTGAGTTATTTAAGATTTTGCTGCGGTAACGTTTTGGGATTTCCCAGATCTCGAAAACGGCTCAACGCAGAAGATTGAAAAAAATACTAATAAGAGACCTTAATTTGTTTAACTAATTTAAACAAATTAAGGTCTCTGTTGTTTTTTTTTTTGGCAAAAAAGTTTTTCTTCATATCGTATAAAGTTACATAATCTATTTTACTTGACGTGATAAGTGTCTACCATGGGTATTTTTTACAGCTGTTTATTTGGTTATAAGTGTTTGGTTTACTTGCAAATCCGTTTTTATCTGATTTTTGAAACCATTTAATTCCATTGGTTTACGAATACCAAATCAAAAACTAATGTTTAAACTAATATAAACAAATTAAGGTCCCTTATTGGTATTTTTTTCAATCTTCTGCGTTGAGCCGTTTTCGAGATCTGGGAAATCCCAAAACGTTACCGCAGCAAAATCTTAAATAACTCAAGAACCATACCACACACAAATTTTGCTTTTTACAAGCATTTACTACGCAACAAAAGCTATCTAATCATGTATTTGGTTCCGAGCTGAACGAATTTTTGAAAATCGATTTTGCCAGGATAACGTTTCAAACGTTACTCCAGCAAAATGTGTTTTTCTCAAATAACTTTAAAACTACAATTCACACAAATTTTGCTACTATTAAACAAATTGCTCCTCATGATACACTAATTATTTTTTATGGTCTCATCTCTCAAATGCACAACATTTTGCCAGGGTTATGCACACGCCCCGTTGTACGGTATACTGTGATGACCACTGATTATGTAGTTGTCAGTACTGAAGAATTCTGCTCATGGAAATGGAATATCATGTTAGTGCAAACGGCCGGGAGCCACTGTCAATATATCCTTCTGCTACGGTCGGGGTCTAAAATGGCCGCTTTATCAGAATCCTAATATGAATCATGTTATGAAATGTAAATTCTTAAAATGGACTTTATAGTCATGCTCATAAAGTCCGTTATAAGGATTTATTTGAATTAAATTATGATTCTGCTAAATGTAAATTCTTAAAATGGACTTTATAGTCATGCTCATAAAGTCCGTTATAAGGATTTATTTTTTAGTGAATTAAATTATGATTCTGCTAAATGTAAATTCTTAAAATGGACTTTATGGTCATGATCATAAAGTCCGTTTTAAAGATTTAATTTTTTTAAAGTGAAATACTTTATGATTCTGCTAAAGTGGCCTTTTTAGGCCGGACGTCAGACCCCCTACCAACAGCGTGCCCTAACGTCTTGACGAACGACCGTCAGATCCGTCTATAAGTATTCTACTCTGAGATCGTGTGTGCGTTTGAATGTCTTTTGTTTGAGCGTATGTCTGTATAATTCTACAACTTGCCACTGGGTTAGGGCTGCCCCACGTTCCGGTACACCGGGAAATGTCTCCGGTCAATCCGGTTATAGGTATTGGTTGGCCTATCAGCTGCATAGAATCATGACATTTTGCGGTTGCTACGGTCGCGTAAGTTTTAAAGACGTTGCTTCCTCTTTCCAGTTTTTTCTTCTCGAGACACATCTTATATTATTTGCAGAAAAAAACGAGACTAAAAATGTCATGACAAAACCAGACCACTACGAAACGATCTCTTCATAAATCTAGAAGCCTACGAAAATCTAAATCATGCCCATTTTTTATCTCCTATAGTTCATCTACCCTACTTCTATGACAAAGTCGAAGGTTAATTAGTCAGTTTTCTTTATTTATGGCAGTCTTACAAGTGGTCGAGTCCCATTTTTTTCTCGCCATGGAACAACTGAAACTTCAAACTTTCCTTTGTTAGATTGAGAAGTTATTGCAATCGAACAAAATAAAAAAAACTTTTATGCAAAAAGTAAAACCGACTTCAAAAAAGTGAAAAATAACTTCAGCTTCAGAAGTCGGTGACTTTTGTTTGATTGTTTTGTCACCGACTTCTGAAGCTAAAGTTATTTTTCACTTTTTTGTGTTTTTGAAATCGGTTTTATTTTTTGCAAAAAAGTTTTTTGTTTTTCCATTTTTAGTTGTTCCCAAACAAATATTTGCACACTGCTCTCAAAACGGTGAAGGAAAACATCTTGAGGAAACCGGCATGTCCTAGAACCAAAAAATCAAAGACATGTGACATCTACCAACCCGCACTGGGCCCGTGTGGTGGATTATAGCCCATTCCCTCTCATAGAGAGGAGGCCTGTGTCCCAGCAGTGAGAACATTAATAGGCTGATGATGAATAGGCGTATCCCCAATATATGGTACATAACATACCTTTTTTTTCGGATAGGAAATCATCAAATTATCCCCCCTCCCGCTCTGGGCGGAGTGGAAAGAAGTGTCAGACTTTTACTGACTAAAACCCATTCATGTTCCTTTTTAGCCCTTTGTGTTCCAGGGCCGCAGTATCTCTTTAGAACAGTCCCTTTTGCTGACATCTCATTGAGGCGCGTGCGGAACACAAACGAACTGTCGAAATCTGGGTGTATTGTACACATCTGCGTACCCCCTCAGAGCATACAGGCGTGATGTTACGTCATGATGTTATATAAACAATAAACATCCAAGCGATTGCAACATTCACGGCACATTTGCCGTCTATTTTTGAAGAGTTCCATTGTATATCTCCGAAGATCAGCATCAGATGTTCACAAAATTTAAATGGGACCACACGGGAAGCACCAGCTTTCAAATAAAAAAAGAATCATCAAAATCGGTTCACCCAGTCGAAAGTTCTGAGGTAACAAACACAAAAAAAAAAGTCGAATTGAGAACCTCTTCTTTTTGGAAGTCGGTTGAAAAGAGACTGCTGAGATTTTATAATCAGAAAAGAATAAAGGGTGTAAAACACCTCTTAACGAAGCCGAAAGGCACTTGTTCTCCTCGTCATTGCGATCATTTTTTTGTTCTACACCATACCTGGGAACCTTCTAGTTACGGAGATACAAGTGCGACATAAAAGAGTAGAAATTAAATAATTGGGAACTAAAATTTTTCATTTTCTGGCAACATCTAAAATGAGTACTTGAGCTGTCAATTCTTCTCGATCGGTTTCGTTTTTCATTAGAATTTTGGTTTTTGTGTGTTATTTCTGTGTGGACAGGAAAACGGCGACATATCGTGAATAAGGTAATTCATGGAGGTGCCCGTGAAATAATGTTTAAGTTTTCATGTGGTGTTTGACCGAATTACAAGCTGGGTAGCTGCTATTCCACTTCGAAGATGTTTGCCATCGTACAGCAGATTTTACTGGTAAGTAACTATTGAAAGTTGCAGTAAACAAACGATTATTACATTCAGGGAGCAAAATTTTCGATTTAGATAGTATTTACAAATTAGTTGTCTACCATTTTTGAGGTTATGCTAAGATAAACAAATACCGTTGTAGTTATAGCGCGACTTAACAACGTTGATAGTAAGGCAAAAACATTTAATGAAATTTAATTGCGTATTACCAAATACGTTTTTTGCCATACCATATTTGTTGAAGCAACCGATTATTGGAAAGAAACAATTTTAAAATATTTTCACGGTATGAACATATGCGCGGGACTTTTTTCGTCGGACTGACAGCAGTTATATTATGAAGATAAAAGCACTAGTTTAAAGTTGTATTATAAGTTTATGTTAATACCATGCTTTGTTTGTTTTAGGTGTTTCTGTAAGCACAGTGCGCAGAATAGTGCAAAACGGCGGGTAATTCTCGACACCAGCTAAACACAGAAAGGGTCGTCTCTCGAAGTCCTTCTTATTATATTTGAGTGAACTTGTAGTTTTATTACTATTACGTACCAAATCTATGATCTACGCGGAACTTATTGAAAGCAATGAATTAATAAACATATTTATTAAAAATAATTATTTACTCTTTTTACTATTTGGAAGTCATGGGGAGAGGCCTTTGCCCAGCAGTGGGATGACACAGGCTAACAGTAACAGTAATTATTTACTCATTATTCATAGTTAATAAACCAATAGTACTATTCAAGTATCAAAATCAGCAAGGTCGTACTAACTGGGTTGCCACTTGACCGATTGTGGCGCCCTCATTTATTTTCTACTCTTTTATGTCGCACTGTATTGGGGGTCAAAGTTCCAACTTTTTGACAAGTTTTTTTTTTTTAATACAAGTTTTTTCATGTAAGATTTTTACTTTAAACACCTCCACGACCCCCGTACTATTCAATCCATCCACCAGCACAATGTTTTGAGTGTGTTACATTGAGTTCTACCACAAAACATGATTTTTCACCAGAAAAAAAAAAGTAGTTTCCCAGCAATAATTTTTGCGTAAAGTTACTTAGTTTGATGTACAGAATGCTTGATTGACGGCTTCGTGATGAGGTCTTTTACACCCTGTATTTCAAGCCAATAACCCTCCTAACCATGCAGTTTCATCCACATAGTGACCAAGAAAGTCATCTTCACCCCCAAGCTGGGTCGCAGCCTGTCGTACGATGACAAAGTGTTGGAGAACGTGGAGTTCACCCCCCGTCTCGGTAGGCGACTGACTGATGATATGCCAGCTACACACACACTTCACACCAGCCTGTAATCTCGAAAAGGTTAGGCAGAGATGTATCTAATAGTACCCACAGTCCCACACCCACAATTCCCCAGATGTTTATGTGTATGCATAAAGCTGGAACGACTTTTCAAGGTCAAAGTTATTACTAGGCCTCTATGAACTTGGAGGGTTGTATTGATGATTTATTTCTGTAACTATATATACGTCTACAGTCGCGAATAAAATTTTAATCAACATACAGCCTAGTACTGGCCTGCAAATTCAAGTTTCAAGTTTATCAAGTTTATTTCTCACCACATTATACATAAATTATTTACATTGGTCAGATTTAACAATGATACACAATTCAGGTAAGTATATATGTCGGATCAGGTCATGAGTACGGATGGGCGAATGGATCGAAAGCGCGCCAGTGGTGACATCACGCGATCTACTTACCAGTCTACCCCACCATGGCGGCTTCTACAGAGTCCGATGTCCGAGTCATCATGCGGCGAGGCGGACATTCTATGTCTGATCGCAGCGGAGTTAAGAAGTCTTGAAACTGTACCCGATTCATTGTGCCTAGTGTTAATGTGTCAAAGTGTAATGTTAAGTAATTTGTTAGACTCAGTGTATCTATTTGAAAAGAGTAACCATGGAGTTTCTTGCCGGTTCTTCTCCATGGAAACTACCATTCCGAACCGTGCAATGTGAAATAAAATAGTGTATCGCATCCAGTGTGTTTTCATAGCACGAAACCCGTCTTCTGCCCACATAAGCTCGAGCCTAGCGAAATAAAATCCTGACAACCCGACATATATATTGTGGGAGACTGGTGCCTAAGCTAGGCTCGTGGCCTGTGTTTCAGGACACGGATCCCACCCCTTTACATTTTCATTTCTACTAATTATGTACCTACTAGGCGCGCTGACAGAATGTAAGGAATCATACACGACATTTTATAGTTTATAATTATATTATGCTTAGAAAAACTAGGATAAGTATGCCAGACTAATGTTAGTAGATGTGTAGTATCGGTGATTGTGTGGGTGTGTGAGTGTATGAGTGTGAGTGTGTGGTGTGTGAGAGTGCTTGATTATGTGTTCAGGTCATTATAAGGATATTTTCAGTATCATTATAGTTTAATTTTAGTAGCCAGTCGGTTAGCCCCCCCGTTCCATATATCCCTACTGACGTATCCCCCCTGGTAGGGATACTTGGATTTTTTTTCCAACTATTGCTACCGGTTGGGATATATGGAATTGTCTACTCCATATTATCCCTACTGACCCGCACTGGTGGGGATAGTTGGATTTATTTTTCCATTTATCGCTACCAGTAGGGATAAGTTTTCAAGGGTTTTCTTTATATGATTAATGAGGGGTGGGGTTCCTGACTTACTTGTGATAAAAAATATTAAAAAAAAAACAAATGAAAATCGCGAAAACAATGTTTTAATACAAACAAACCTATATATTACTTATTGTTAAAAAAAAACTTCATTTAAGTCAACTTAAAATATAAAAATATACTCCAATAGAGATTTGGAAGGACAAAGGGTAGGCCTTGCCCAGCAGTAGGACACATAGTAAAAGGCGCGCGTAAAAAAATATGAAAAGGCTTTTGGGAAATCGAATTTTATGAAAAAAACACTGCATAAATCATTATCAAATAAAATTTATTGAATTCTTCGATAATTGTGCTGTGTCGGTACCGACTTTGTTTTGGAAATTTGACACTTCTTTTATTACTAATTTACGCCCAAAGTTACGTTAAAATTGGCAATAAAAATGAATCTTTGGTAGCTCGTAACTTTTGAATGGCTTTTTATTTTACTATTCTGTTTCCGTACAGACACAATTAATAATGAGACAAAACGATATCATGTTTAACTTTAGATGTACCATGTCAAACAGTGGAGTAATAGCCCCCCGAAATTTGTATGGAAAATATGTTGCGCAGTTCAACCTTAAAAACAAAAATAAGTTATTAGGACTGTAAAACAATAATCATGTCAGTAATAAAAATAAAAATAAAATTATTCCATTGTAAATTAATAAACACAAAAAATAATTAATAATAATAATCAAATAAGCTAATAAGTCAACACAAATCTTTCCTCTAGGAACTCGTTAATGTTATAATATGCTTTATTAACTAAATAAGTCTTAAGTTTACTTTTCAAGTGTAGGTACCTACATTATCAACTTTTTGGCAATTTATTGTAAACAGTTGGAGCCATATGAAAAACACTTTTGCGCATAAGTGCAGTCCTACAGGGAGGTACACATAGCTGGGTTTGGTCACGCCTGTTCCTGGGAAATTGATCTGCTCTGCGCGCAAATAATTTAGGATTGTTCTTGACAAACATAACACATTCAAGAATATATCGATGCCTTAGTTCACAATTGCACTAACTACAAAATTTACATTTTTGAGGAGAGAGCTTTAAAGTTTTTTAAAGTTTAGACGAGAACAGTAGAAAATCCAAGTAAAATAACAAAAAAAATATGCATCTATTCATAAGACTAGTCCTTTTACTCCATCATATCTCAATATTGTAATATTAGTTTAAACGTTACCTTTTCAAAATGGCCAAATAAACATAAAACCCCCCATTTAATACATTTGTGCACTAAGATTGATTATGCTGACTGGCATTAAGTGAAAAACTCAAAAATATTTAACAGCTTTACCAGGCTGGTTCAAGGTCCAAGAAGAAGGATAATAATAGTTATGGATATTGCATTAAATAGACAAAATAATAAACCAGTGATCCATATTCTTAATGTTTATTTTTATTATAAAACACAAACAGTTTTTATCCACAATCAAATAAAATAAATTTCAAAGTCACAACAAAAAAATAAAAGGACTGAAGCCCAATTACAGGCCAATCTTTAGCTATTTCACAAAACAATTAGTTTCTGAATCATTAAAATAAGATTTTTATAAGAAAATTAATAAAGTCAGTCTTCAGTTTCAGGTAACAATTATTCATTTTTACTAATTGGTAATTAAAAATTGAATCAAAACTTAAATTTCTTCAACAATGGACTCTTCATCTGGATCATCATCAGACGATTCAGTGTCATCACAATTATTGTTAACAATAGCCGCAGAAGTGGATGGAATATCTTTGTAATAGTGCTCATATTCTGGTGGTATAACCCCATCATTTAAAAGTGTTATTAGATCTTTCTTTTTAGTTTGTGAAACTGCAATCAGTGATTTATATGCTACTTTCAGAGGTTTCTTTAGTTTGCTTATACATATGTCTTTATTTTTCTTCATTGTTTTTGTCTTACAAATGTCTATTTCATTGAAATCTGGATCGGTCAAATCGTATTTGTAAAAAATTGAAGTGGGGGATTCTTTCTGCAGCCGCAGCCACTTAATTTTCAGCCACTGTACTGGCTCATTTTTTGTATTTTTTGTTGTATTGGAATTTAAAGTTTTTTCGAATCCCTTCAAATCATAGAATTCCCCGTGTTTCATAATAATAACATCGTAGGGTTTCGGCTTGATTCTAGCAGACCCTATCACCAATGCATATTCACGCAAAGTGAATATGCTTTTATGCTTTCGCGCTCTTTCAATACACGCGTGAATTGAATCCACTTCTAAATACGAATGCCCCGATTCCATGAATTTCAAATCGATCGTATTTAAGTGAGGTATGTTATTGACAGCGTATAAAGCCGCTAGAGTAACATATTTATTGCGGTTCTGACCACCACAAGTGTCAGAAAATGATGCGACATGAGTAACAGTTTCGGGTAAACTACTAAGATATTTTAACAATATCGATCCGATTTCAGTAGAACCTTTTTTGCCATTACACTCGTCCCATAAATAGCAGTAGCCAGTGTTAGCATGACAATCTAGGATAGTAAAATTGTACATCGATAATTTACGTAAATAATAGATTTTGCAGTCTCCGGTAAAAGGTACCGATAGGATAGCTTGAAGGTCAAATGTTATAGCCCGGAAAGCTCCATCTGAATTCAAGCATGTTTGCTTATCTTCTTTTTTCATAGTTAGTGCATCATTTTCGCGTTTTTTGTGGGCATCATAATCCTCCTGTAAGGGAGCTCTATTGTCGGATCGTTTATACACGTTGCATTTGGTGCACTGGTCTTTCTTTGGCTTGTAAAATGCTAGTCTTGGATTATAGGAGTGGAAAATCTTTTGATACACATAAGGCGATACAGGAGTTATCATCTTTTCGGGGCAAAAAAAATCTTTGTACATTTGATATAAGCGACTCAAGTTGAGATCACTGTCTAAATACTGTTTTTTAGAACTTTTTCGGCAATAGTGGGATTCAACGCGAGGGTACAGGTTAATATGCTCTTTTACAAAGTTAGTAGACTCCACTGAAGTAATGTTTGCGGGCATTTTTCCTATTCGTTTGTCAGTGCCCATAAATATGCCGTTGAGCCCTCTATTTTTTGAACAATTATTAATGATGCTTGAACTAATATTGAATGTATTACAAAAAAACTTTTGGCAAACTCGTTTTTTACCTACAGATTGGTGAAAAAGCCAATACTGACGTGACATAGTGCGATTTTTTTTTGCCTTCGTATAAAGACGTAAGACTTCAGCGTGAGAAATCAGGCTACTGAGCATCATTTTTTGTTGTTTTGTATCACCTAGGCTCCAGTACTCTTCAAAGATATCTTGTCTCAGATTTTCTGGAAACAAAGAATTGCACTGATATCGACATTTAGAGCAATCTGTAGGCTTGCATTCTTTTGGTTCCATAAATTTTCCATTTCTACTTGTGTACCCTTTACCTGTTTGGCGTAAATTTTTAAGAACATTTCTTTTCCATGCTTCGGGCATTGCCTTCTTTTTTCGTTTTGGTTGATTTTCCTTTGTAGCTTCTACTGAGTCACTTACGTCAGTTAAATCGCTATCTAATGATAATGGTAGATGGCGTGGTTTAGATGGTGATGGAGCATAAGACGATTCTGAATCAATATATGGAGATATTTCGTCATCTGACAAATATAGATCTTGGTGTAATAATGTATTTTCACATGTTGATGTACTCGGCTTTGGTGAAACATGATCAGATTCGTTGGGAACAGGTAGGTCTTCTAACATCTGTACGTTGAGAACAGATGGGGAAATTTCTTTTGAAATATGATCCGAATCAGATATTTTAGAGGCAGATTGCAGAGACTCAACGTCGTGACCTAAGACTGTATTTGATCCAGCAGACTGTGATGGATCTCTTTTTCGACCAATAGCATTTATGGGTGTAGAGGTGATTACGTCGTTTTCTGTAATGTCATAAATGTCAGGAGATGCTTGTGAAGTTAGAACTGACTCGGATTTGTCACAGTTGTTTATATCTTCAGGTGAATTATTGTTATCAAATTCTGAAACTATTACTTGATTGGCTGTGCATATAATATCAGGCGAAGTCGTTGAATTTTGAATGAAAGCTTGACTTTTTGCAGCAATCTCATTAGATATTTTGTCAAATAGAGTATTTAAATTCTTTGCAACTTTTGACCGTGGTGTTTGAGTGACGCTAACTTCATTTATAGCTGGCGATTTGTAGATCAATGTTTTGTTTGAACTTCTGTCCTCATTTTTCTGCTGAGATTTGTAGCTATCTGCCAATAACTCTGCAGAAGTAACATCTGTAATAAAACATTGACATTTGAGTGATATTCAACTAGTAAGAGATGGCGAAAGGTTCGCCTTACGTGCCAGTAGTCTGAAGAAATTAACACACAGCAGTACCTACAGTAAAAGCTCCTTATTCGCGCTTCCTTAATTCGCATTTTAACTATTCGTGGATTTAATTTTTTTTATTAGATTCCAAAGTTTCAAATGAAAGGCGACCTACACACGCGCACACCTCACGTGTGATTAACAGCAATGCTAAATTTTTAATTTAATGAATTATAATTATTATTTTACATTCCATCACGTTAGCAAGGTGAACAGTAAACTTATGTATTAACAGCACTTATGGCTATGCACAAACATATTAAGTGCCTTTAGTTTTCTCTCTGAGAATATATGGTTTAATGCACAAAAGTATTAAATACGTTTAACATGACTGACTACTTATGTGGTTGAATAGTTATTTGCTAATAATAGAATTGTAGTGTTAATAAACTACACATATAAATAATTATACAAAAATAAGGTACAAAAGATCTTAATAATTTGGTTAGCTAGGATAATTATTTCAGAATAAGACCCTAAGTAGGTAATAAATAATTTTAACTACAACGTACCGCAAAAGTACGTGAATTACCAATCGTCACAAGTCGTGAGCACAAACATTGCGATCAAACGCTCCACGCGACCGATCCTACAGACGGACTAATAAAAAAACCCAGAAAGGAACCCAAAACTCAAAAAATAAACTTGACATTTGTGCTCACAACTCGTGACGACTAATATACGAGTAGGTACCTATAACACTTTCATACGAAATACGGGCGGTCTCAATATTATTACGTTACACTTGATGTCCTGTCTTATATATTTATACCATCCCTCAAAAGATTAAACTGTCACTCATGTTAATCATTATGGTGTTTAGGTACGATTTTCAACGGCAGCGGTAGGTAGCCGTTTGAAGTTATTTAAAAATGAATGACAAGTTATTTAATTAATGTAACACTTATTTTACTTACTTTTGGTTATTTTATGTGATGAATTCTTTACTTCTGCTTTTTGGCCGGACACTGATGGTGGCACGTCTTGCGATTCCGTCTTGTTTCTATCAGTTTGATTCACTAAATCGACTAGTTTGCGTCCTTTACTAAACATTATGGCATTTAACTTAAACACAGTAAATCTTAACTTCTTAAACCTTCAAACGTCTAAATTATCTCACTTTCCGCAGAGCAAACGAATATTCTGCACGTATAAACTTGTTTACGTTTGTGACGTTTGCGGCATACGATGGATCACGCGGTCAAGCGACGAAGAGCGGAGGGCCTACCCCCCGCTTCCCCGCCTGACCACGCGATCCCGAACGAACGAACCATGACGAAGTAAAGTCGCTGCTCCTTGAAAATTACGCGCCAAAATCAATCTTTAAAACACAAATGTCTTAAATGAAAGTAATACGCTTGAGTATTCACACTACGAAATAAACATTAAATTAAATGGGCTTAGTTTATTTCCGCTTTTCCATTTATTTCACATGTACACTGGGAATATATCTCAAAAGGATTAAATGCATTTGTGCACTTCAAAAATTGTCAAACCCCTTCAAGTAAAAGTACTTAATACACTTGTACAATTCGGACTATATCTCAAAACGGTTTAATGTATTTGTGCACTTAAAAAATTGCCAAGCCCCTCCCAGTAAAAGTACTTAGCACACTTGGGCATCAAACTTTCTTGATCCTTTTGTACTACCAACACATAATACACTCTTGTAGCACTGCTAAAAAGTATGAGCAAATATTGCAAATGTATATAATACGTTTGTGTTTTGAAATTTCCTGCAGTTGAGAAACTTAAAATCAGTTAAAGTATATCTTGATTGGTTTTACAAAAATAAAGACCATTAGTATAATACCACATTCATGGAACATTAAACGAACTCATTTAATACAATTGTGACCCACGGTTTTGGTAGAAAGAGACGGAATAACGGTATTTCGATGCGCGGAAACGAAAGAGCATGACATTTAGTGTATTTGGCATTAAAAAAGTAAAAATTGAAAATTTTGTAGTTAGTGCAATTGTGAACTAAGGCATCGATATATGGATGGCAATGTTAAAATTTTATGCATTATAAAGTAGGGTTTGCAGCTGTCCGTGGTTTTCAAGTGAAACATTGCTCTAAGGCATCTCTTCTGTGCTTTAAATGCTACTTCTCTATTAGTCGAGTTACCCCAAAAGATAACACCATATTTTCTGGATTCAGCCAGACCGTAGTAAGCTGTTAATAACGCCTCCCTATTGACATTTCGTGACAGTAAGTACAATGCATAGGCACTACTACTAATTATTTTACTCAGACCATCTATGTGATCCTTCCAATTTAAATGTCGATCAATAATTAGTCCCAGAAACTTGGTTGTATTAACCATGTCAATTGTTCTATTATTATATGTTATGTCAAGATTGGAAAATGTCAATAAACGCTGGCTAAAATGCATAATTACTGTCTTAATTAAATTAATTTTCAAATTATTATTGTCTAACCATTGTATAGTAGATATTGATCAGTGTATTATTAATGTCATATTTATATAGGTCTTTATTATTACATGGTATCGTTATAGTACTGTCGTCTGCGAAAAGTGTTACAGGATGGTCAATTGACTTTGGAAAGTCATTTTTTTTTTTTTTTCTCGTTTTGGCATTGCACTATTCGTGCTTATTGCCACTGAAGATACTGACAATATTTATTTGATAACAAAACGTAAGAATCAAGTACTCGCGAAATGATAAAATCTAACAACGGAGAATTTGGAAATGGAAAGGAGATTAGTTGTTAAATATAAATGTAATATAATAAAAACATGTTAACAGTGAGGAAATATAATACAACAGAAAACTAACCATCTAACGCAACCAGGTGGCCTAACAAAAAGGTCGACTCGGTGCGTAAACATGGTAAATTAAATACTATACACAGTCTCTAGAATGTTTAAATAGCTTTATCATTATTTACAAGGAAAAGAGCTATGGTTTTATAAATATCTACATTAAAATTAAATAATATACATGAGATAGAAGTGGGTAAAGGGACTCGGAGGGAAACAAGACTTTGGAAAAGTGAGGAGTGGTCATAAAGGGGGCAAGAAAAAATAAGGTGGTTCAGATCTCCCACTTCAGCGCCACATTCACACGCAGGGTTCTGCACAATGCCAAGCCTGGCAAGATGAGCAGGAGTGCACACGTGACCCAATCGCATACGTATGAATATTGTTGTAATCTTTTTGCTTAGCTTGTACTTGCTAAACCAAGGTTTAACAAAAATGGATGGCTGAATATTACGATAAAATTTCCCTTTCGCTGATTGCTCGGACCAAAGCTGACCCCAGGATTTCTGTAGATAAACCCTAGGCAGAGCTGTCAGATCTTGGGTGTTATTTTTGTAAGGAAAAACGTCGCCACACAAAACGGCATCATTAGCTAACTGGTCAGCTCTCTCATTACCTAGAATGCCACAATGCGAGGGTATCCACGCAAAATGCACTGAATACCCCTTAATACAACACCTATAAAGGAGTTCACGTGTTTCAAATATAATATAAGGATTATGAGAATAGAAAGGGAATCTGGCCAAAGATTGTAAGGCACTCCTTGCATCAGTTAAAATGAGTGAATTCCGTAAGCCCATCATAAGTATATATTCGACAGCTTTGAATAGACCGTAACATTCTCCCGTAAATACAGATGATTCGGGCGGGAGCTTTATTTTTTGGACAATATTAAATTGGGAGTGGTATACACCTACTCCCACACATGAGTCTCTTCCATGCTTCGAAGCATCTGTAAACAAGAGATGGCAGCCCTTCCAGTCTCTATCCATAGTGAAGTTGAAGTTAAGGTTATGACATACGTCATTTCGAAAAATGTTAAGGTTATAATGTATGTTCGGTGACATTATTAATGAACTGTAATTACAGTGAAATAAAGGAAGAAACTCGGATTGGTGACAAGGAGCTTCAATTAAATTGTATTTTCTAAAGCTTTTAACTAAACACGGAGTAGCTTTGTGCCTCCAGTAAGTGGATGAAATTACTTCTTCAGAGAGAATGGAAAGTTTATTTCGTAAAGGATGATACGTAAATAATGCAAACACCGAGCCATAAATCTATCAGCTAAAAATTGACGTCGTAAATGAAGTGGAGGGTCTCCACATTCCACCTGAAGACAATTAATAGGACTGCTTTTCATTGCACCTGAAACCACTCTAAGTGCCTTGGACTGAACACTGTCCAGTTTCTTAAGACCAGCAACACTAGCAGGATCCAGCAAAAAAGTACCATAGTCCAATACGCTTCTAATCAAGGTGTTGTACAGTAATTTTAATGAAAAGGGATGTGCTCCCCACCAAACACCAGCAAGACATCTAAGTATGTTGATATTTCGTTCGCATTTAGCAGCTATATAATCACAGTGTGGTAAACCAGTAAGATGTGTATCCAAAATAAGACCTAAAAATTTTACCTGGTTTTTAATGGGCATAGGGATATTATTGTACCTTACTGTAAATATAGGAGGCTTACGCATTCTAGTAAACAAGACAATGTTGCTTTTATCAATTGACAGGTCTAAACCGTTTGTTTCTAGCCAAGTCTTCAGTAAGCCTAGAGAAGAGGTTAAGGAAGTACAAATATTTTCAACAGAATGACCAGATAAATAAAGAAGTAAATCATCTGCATATTGAAGGACTTTTACTGACTCATTTAGAGAGGATTCCAAATCATAAGTGTAAATATTGTAGAGAATTGGACTAAGTACAGAACCTTGAGGGAGACCTTTCCATACTAAACGGGTAAATGTATACCCTTCAATATGAAGATGTAAAGATCTTTCTGAAAGCATGTTAATAATGAACTTAGACAGCATTGTTGGAACTTGTAATGAATTGAGCTTTTGTTCTAGGATTGATACCAGGACATTATCGTAAGCTGAGCTAATATCCAGGAAAGCAGCAATTACAGAGTTATTAGAAGTGAAGGCTAAGCGAATATCAGTTGTGAACACACTAAGGCTGTCCATCGTACTTTTACCCTTCCTAAAACCAAACTGTGATGTAGCTAGCAAGTTTTTGCTTTCCAAAACCACTCCAAACGATTCTTAACGAGATGTTCAGCAATTTTAGCAAGAACTGTAGAAAGTGCAATTGGTCGATAAGAAGCAACATTAGAAGAAGTTTTGTTTGGTTTCAGAATAGGAATAATTGTTTGAGACTTCCAACTTGATGGAATGTTGCCAGATATCAAAGCTGTATTGATGAGATTTAAATATATTAAAAGAACAGAGTCAGACAGATTAGCTATAAATGAATATGGTATACCATCTTCACCAGGAGCTGAATCCTTAACATGTGAAAGGACTCCTTTCAATTCACTTAGTGTGAAGAGAGAATTCAACTCAGAATTAGGAATAGGAACATAAGGAAAATGCATTAAAGATTTCTGTTCTGGGGCTGAAGGAGGAGCTAAATGATCCATAAACTCATTGGCTAATTCTAATGGTAGTTTTGAGGCTGTTGTGTCACTAAATGCTGACCTGAATCGCCTAATATTTTGCCATACTAGAGATGCATTAACTTCTGGCGAGATAGATGCACAGAATCTTTGCCAACCTTCAAATTTCTTTTTCTTAAGGAGCTTACGAGTTGTACGAGCAGCTTCTAGGTATATCTCAAAATTATGACGAGTCATAGTATGACTATAATTTTTTTCTGCTTCTTTTCTTTTTTTAATGGCCTGAGTGCACTCAGCATCCCACCAAGGTGGTGAAGGAATTTTAGCTGTAGCACCATTCTTAATAGGGAAAGTATTATCTGCCACCTCTATTAAAATTCTTGTTATTTGATTAGATAATAGCTGAGGATCATGTAGTTGTAAGGAATTAGTTAAAGCAAGAATTCTTTCTTCTACACAGTTTTTGTATGTATCCCAATCTGCATTTTGAAGTCTATACTTTAATCGTGGTGTTGGATTACAAGCAGCTGGTTTTTTATGTAGAAAAGAAATTATTAAAGGGTAATGATCACTACCATAAGAAGACTGTAAAGGGGACCAGGATAATGTCGATGCTAAATCAGGTGTGCAGATTGAGAGGTCAGGGGCACTTACTCCCTCATCTGGATTCGTTTGGCGTGTTGGGAGACATGTATTTAAAATACACAAATTATTAGAGTCAAGAATTTCTAGTAACTTTTCCCCATAGTGATTGGAACTAGAACTACCCCAGGACTGATGTTGTGTATTAAAGTCGCCCATTACCAAAAATGGTTTAGGTAAAACTGAAAGAAGATTACTTATTTCAGAAAGAATATTTACAGTGGGACGCGAATAATATATACATACTAAACAGATTTTATTTACAATAGCAGCGACAGCAGATATATCGTCACTGAGACTTGGAAGAGGAAAAGATTGAAAAGACAAGTTATTTTTAATAAGTATGGCGACACCGCCATACCCATCGCTTCTGTCTGTTCTTAGACACGCATAGCCAGGAATTCTAAAAGAGAACCCTGGTTTAAGCCATGTCTCACAGAGAGCGACTGCAAAGGGATCGTATTTGTTCAATATGTAGAACAAATCAGATTTTTTATTCACAATGCTGCGACTGTTCCACTGGACAATCTTGAGTAGACTTGGATCCATTAAGATTAAAGTTAAATAAGTTAGACAGCGTATCAATTATAGTAGCAACGTTGGACGGTTCAATATTATTATTTTTAGATAAGGTATTAATTAACATGATTATTAAATTTAAAATTTGACTCTCATTATTATTTGTTGTTTTATTTTGGAATGCAACACCATTCCCTGACGTAGAAACTTCATTACTGATTAATGCCTGATGAGCTGCCCGGTCATATCCCTTGGCAGTTTTTGGAAGATCCCGAGGTTTAAGGAATACCGTTTTTCTTTGTGAGGAGACAATTTGTGTGTTACGTGATTGGGGCAAAGGTTGTGAATAAAAAGAATTTTTATTGGTATGTGATGGGGCGGATGTTACCACATCTGCATACAATTTTGAGATTGGTGGATGAAGTTGCGACGCTTCAGCATATGACGCAGCTATGGGCCATATAATGCTTAATTGATTTTTGTCTTTCAAATTCTGGGCATTTTTTATTGATGGCGTAATGAATGCCACCGCAATGGCAGCATTTACTATAACTCTCGTCTTCAATACTGCAAGTGTCAGCAGAATGCTTCTCCCCACACTTGAAGCACTGAGGGTTCGACCTGCATTGTACCTTTGTATGGCAAAAACGACAACAATTAAAACATTGAATTGTTGGGAATGTATACAATTCCACTGGCATGGAATTGTAACAACAAAACACACGTTTTGGTAGAATTTGTCCGTCAAAGGTGAGCACGACTGTTTGAGATGGTTTCCACACAGGGGTCGGTTCGTGTATTTTATAGTTGAGACGCCTTGCTTTGATGACTTTCCCGCATCCAGCGGGGACAGATATATTTTCCATGATTTCCTCCGGAGACCATTCGGTAGGTACGCCTTTAATAATTCCAATGCGACACACATTAATGGTTAGTTCCCGTTGTCCCCGTATGCCATATCCCCGTTACGGGGATAGCGGCACGTGATAAAATGTATGTTCCGTTGTCCCCATAACGTACTTTCGGCTATCGGGGACAACGGGAAGTAAACTTTTCACGAGTCATTGTCCTCTTAAATCTGCATTCTGTTGTAAGCTTAGTTTTTAGCATAGGAAAAAGAAAAGGGGAATAAAACAAAATTTATTTATTTGTATTTGAATTTTAATTTGAGGTAAAAAGAAAACAAATAGTTATAAAATTTACACAAATAACTTGAGCATTATAAATATAGTAGTAGTATAAAATCAACAAAAATATTACAATCACTTGCCTAAAAATAATAATCATAGTAAATAGCTATATATGTAATTACAAAAGATATCACAATCATTTGCTTACAAATAATAATCATAGTAAATAGCTATATGTAATTACAAAAAATTGCACTTTCACTAACATCACCAGTCGTCAACATGTTCACAAGTAAAAACAATAAATAACCCTTTGTAGAATTCTGGAGTGGGATTTTGCATGAGCCAATGAGAGCTCGACAAAAACAATGTTATCAGCGCTTTTGTTCCGCAGCTGCAAGGGCGCGCGCGACGCTCCGGCGCATCCTTTTCAAGGCCACTCCGTTTATCATAGTTACTAGAAAACTTAACATGGAATTTGAAACAAGAAACATGTAATTAATTTAGTTTAAGATTGTGTACTTACCTTTTTTTTAGGAAAAATAGAGGGCTTTATCGTTCACAATAATCTAATATTTCGATCAAATTCATTATATAAAAAAAACCTACTTGAAAACAAGGTCTAAATCCTTTATATTAATCTACCGGGTACCAAGACTAACTTCCGAATATTCCATACACTTTGTATGTTGACGGTTAAAAAAGAAAAAACGGGGACTGTGGGCAATAATTTATTCAACTATATTAACGGGGACAGTGTACGGGGACAACGGCAAGTATTTTTAAATATTTAATTAAAGTACCGCTGTCCCCGTGGAACGGGGACGTGGCGTACGGGGACATCGGGAATAAACGACATTAATTGATGGAACAAATGCCTTCAATTTCTCCTTGGCCAAACTTGGGTCATTTATAAAAGAGTTAGCATCTACGTAACGGGAGAAGCTTAAAGATATTCTGTTTCGACCAATGCGTTTTAAAGAACCGTTAATAATGTTGTTATATCTCCTATTTTTCAGGAAATGCCCTAAAGTTACTGGGTGTAATGTCTGAGCCGAGTTTTGTGTATCAACATTTTTTTGGATGTGTACAACGTATGGCGACAGGTCTGTGGCTTCGTACAAAGCCCTTGCAACCTGTGGCGCCTTCTGGGGAAGATCTGACTTTATGAGGTTTTCAGTCTGGGGACCATCCACAGAACGTGGAGTGGCTTCTTCGTGAACTAAAACGGAATGTACAGAACGTCTGATGTTATTTTTGGACTGACTACTGATTCATTATTACAATGACAATTTGTTTCGTTATTAATTAATCCTGTTGAGTTATGACCACTTCGCCTTTTTTTATTACAACTTTTACAAATTTTGCGTGGAGCTCTAGCCCTTTTCCGCTCCGATCTGGTTAAAGACGAGTTTGTATCCATACTGGATTCGTAAATTGTAATATTATGCCCGACCGAGGGGACTGTGCCCCCCGGATCAGGCGGTTCATTGTCCATAGTGGCCACTGGCCAGAAAAAATACAATATTTAAAAAACTTACCCTAATAAATGAAGAATTATAGCTACAAACAATTAAACTAACTAATCTAATGAATATTTACATAAATCTACACAACTTATCTCCAATCTCAAACGTTTTTTAATATTTTTATGAAAACGAAAGAAAAATCACGCCCGTCAAATTCGAGTCCCTATAATGCACGTCACAGCAATGCACACACCAGCAATGCACACACCAGCAATGCACGACACAACAATGTACGACCTATGTCTCCAATTGCTGGGGTGTACCTTGCTTGTCCGGACCAAGAATGTACAGCATGATAATTGGCGACATCACGTGACTCGAAATTTTGGGACATGGATACTAGGTAATTGAGCTAGGTAGTGCTGTTCCGAAAGACGTTAGACGATTGATTGCGTGATTGAAAAGTTGATAGGGACTCGATCAGCCATTGACTGTTTTAGCACGTTCCATTTTAAGTTCACCAGCAATGTAAAAAGGTGAATAAAAATTCTGTGGAAATTGCATGTAAAAACACGACAGTCTCGCGCCAGTGTCATTTTGGTGTCCATTTAGGCAAACGCAAAATTGAAGGAAGTTGGATTGTTCCATTGATAGACAAATCCGTCCCACTGAGCAAATGTTCTCTCATCGGGAGCGTCTATTTGTATCATTGCTCAAAATCTGGATAGTTAAATAATTACAAGTCAATGCTGTGGTGAGGGTGCGCCATTAGGGTGGAAACGCCAGGGTAGCTCGCGAAATACAAATATTTTCTTACGCGTTTTGCAATTAGCAGGCTATTTGTCAGGTTGTATCTTGAATATAATATGATTCGCAGCCGTAAGAAATATGACTTTACAGAGTTATATTCATTAAAATGATAAACAACCCTTTTATGGCCATTTAGCTCCATTGAAAGAAAATGTACCAAGTCTTCTTCTTCGTGTCGATGATTACCATTTTATTATTCATTCTACTAGTGACTTGGAACTCAGCTCTCAGTCGATTGGCTCGCAAGTGCCGTATTTAGTAATAATATACTCTGTGCTCGCAACATCTCCGCATTGTAAAGATAAAGAGGGTGTCGTTTGTCAGTCTCTTGTTTATATTTTTCGGAGGAGCAAGCAACACCTCTCTTTGGACTTCAGAGGGAGCCACTCTTCCGAGTAGGTATAAAGCAGTAGGCAACCAGTGATGATTCTGCATGTTTCAATAAGTGCTACATCTACCGCACGGCCGCACGGGCATGATGCCTTACTGGGCAAGTAAATTCGCCAGCTTATGTTATGGATTTTCTCTTTGTGAATCGAGTCATTTTGTTTTTATTTTATTCTAGGTGTTTGTTTTTTCTTTTATTTCTTTTAGAAACCATTCAGATGTAGGAGCCTCGCGAATTGCCGCTCCGTCGACGGAGGGTTGTATTGATGGTTTTGATGATTATAATTCTGTAACTACATACGTCTTTCAATCGCATCCAATATTTTAATCAACATACAACCTAGCACTGGCCTGCAATTTGCCAAAAACGTAAGAAAATTTGAATTTCGCGGGCTACCCTGGAGCATCAGCCTTAAGTACCTCCACAGAGTGCAACTCGTTCATGGGTCAATTTACAAAAAAAATATACGCTTCTACAACTAACTTCCCATTGAAACTCGTAATATAAATACCCATCACGAAATTTAAAAATTGCATTAAAACTAAACTTTTAAAAAAAGGTTATTACAAAATATCAGATTACCTACTTAAATGTTAAAACACGCTTGAGAATGAGGTGCTCGCTTAGCCTGTGAATCCTGTGATATCTTATTTTATGCCTCTGGATGTTATACTACATTTATTTTCATATTAATTTTATTTTTGACACTGAATTAATGCCTCAAATATTGTATTATTATTAATTTTTCGTATTTTTTTTGGTTGATGACATAGATTGACATGATGACTTAGCTCATTGACATGATAATAATATTAATTCAGTCAAATGTAACTTTGTTTGTGAATGTGAGTATCATCTATGCTAACGACTCAATATCTAATACGTGACACCAGACTGTCTGACGGGTTTGAGTATTTTTTATGTGGCCTACTCAAATATTCTGCAGCTCTGGTAGTGTCGTGTGACAGGTCGTTGAGCTCCATAAAATGTGGTTGAGCTACACGATGACTGATGCATGCGTGCTGTCTCTCGGGACAGGTCAACTCAAACCTGCTATGGCTCTTTCCTCAAAAGACCATAACAGACAATGCCTACATGATCACACTCACATTGATATCGCTTCAAATAATAGTGTCTGGACTGTAAAAGAGACCACGATCCCTGAGTTTTTGACGTGACAACGTCTTATAAATTGGTTTGCCGGGTGACACTTCAAGAAACTGCGTTACGCTCCGCTCATGTTATGCGCTCACAATGAGAGCGAGTGAGAGGCACGCGTCCCTTCCACTCGGGCATGGTTAGCCCGCCTAAGAGCGAGAGAGTGTGTTGAATATTCACATTAAAATTATTTTACCACTCAAAGTCGTTGTCACGTAAAACTTTCGCCCGTATACCGACTTTACAGGCAACCAATTTTTTTTCGGTATTTCTTCTCTGGGGTAGTCAGTTAAGAAATGCCGGTGCCTTCGTTCTCTTACAACAAAATACTGACGTTTCTAAGTGATATATCCTATTTGCAAATAAATAATTTCATTTCATTTCTTTTTGAACGATTCTAAATTTGAATTTGAAAAAAATAATTATTTTAATGTTCACACCAATGAAACACCGTTTAATTCTTATTACGTCTATATTCAAGCAAGGTACAAGTTAGTTCACACAGCAATAATGGCCACCTCTCATGTTGTATTACAAAATTATCGAAAATCCAAAAACTACCACAAACAATCAGTCTCTTATTCTAAATATCTGGCGGGAAGCCTTCTGATTCGTCGAGTGCCGTCTCGCTCTATGGCGCTCGGCGACGCGACGCTCTCCGGCGCGCGGGAAATTTCAAAATTTGGGCCAAAAGACCTTGCGCGTGTCACATTATAAATAAAAGATTTACGCGGCTTATTGGTAGCGAAGTCCGAAGGTTTCATTTACCTACAGAGGGAGTCGTTACCCGTGGTACCGGTGATTATTTTAATTACCCGTGGTTCCATGGCAATAGGGATTGTTTCCTGGACTTCTGAATATATCGATAGAAAATACAAATCCATAATAACAGCCTAAGTACGTTATTTACGAGTACAAGCGGTGTCCTTCGTCCTACTAAATAATATGATCGGTTCCCAGCGAGTCACACCCAATCGTGTCACATTGTGGCTCAGTGGGATTTTTTTCCAACATGTCACGGTTACACTGGGTGTGTGTGACACGTTGGGAACCCTCCTGGAAAAAGGTTGGAACGGGTCACACAGTGTGACTCGATGGGAACATACTTCTGAAAGTCTGAAGTTGTTTTGTTGATTATAAGATAATCTAGCAAAAGCACTACTTAGCATAAGTTCAAGGTGGTACCTATGTATTTTAATTCTGGGTAATAGCCACTCGTCTGTTATTCGAATGGCGCGACCCCACAACCAGACCCCACAGACGCGCGCTAGCGCGGGTCATGACCACAAATGAAGGGATATGTGCGTGATACTAGAATATTACTAGTGCGTGATTCTATGATCGAATTTCCTTTTTTAATTTTTGTTAGCTTAGTACTTTTTCCAGGCGAAAAAAAAAGCGGACTCTGGCTAATCTGGCTTAGACAAATATGACACTCCAGCTTTCTCTCTGTTCAACCGTTTTCATTAAAGATAGTTAGTTAGGCGGACAAGAGAAGTGTAACTATCGAAATTCTATTTGTGGGCTAAAACACCTTTTTTTTCGGATGGGAAATCTTCAAATGACGGGTCCCGCTCTAGGCGAAGTGTCAGACTTTTGCTGATTATAGGGTATCCATGTTCCTTCTTGGCCCTTTGTGTTGGCCATGGTATATCTTCGTCTTTGCGGACCCCTTTTTGCTGACATCTTTTTGAGGCGCGCGTGGAACACAAACGTGCGTGTGTAGCCCTCCTCCTAATTTTTGTGTTGTTATGCCCGACAGGCCCCACAATGCTCCAAAACGAATGTATGTCTTTATGTACCTACCACCTAAGTTCACTTTGTGGAATGCAATAAACGTATTGAGTATTGCCGTCAACATTGCCTGTCGTCGTCGTAAGACGGACGGACGGCGAGCTAGCCCCTCCCTAGCTCACCGCCCACAAGGGGGGAAAGAAAATACGATATAGTTACAATTTTACAAAATCTCTAATATTTACAAGATATAACAACTGAATCCAAAATCTTATTTGATATAATGATCAATTAATATAATAAACGTATATGTAAATATAAAGTAACTATTTTTTTTGTGCTACATAGACATACATTGAATATTCGTCGTCATGTTTACCTTTGCCAAAAAAAAAGTTTGTTGTGGACACTTTGACAGTTGACAATGACATACTGTGATGCCAGATCTACTGATTTAGCAGTAGATCTACGATTTAAAAAAAATCTACTGATCTACTGCCTTGATTGGAAATCTACCTGCTTTTTTCAAATCAGATCGTATCATCTAGGTATTGACGACATGTCGTGTCATCTGGCTTATAGGCCTAGATAACATGACATTTGGTCAACAACCGTAGTAAGTATCGAAAAATATTGGATACGTGTTCTTTGTTTTATCAAATTAATAAAAATTGTCGAAGATAAAACGTGTCAAAGCTCATGAGTTTGGCTTGGGATGTCACATTTGAGTAAAAAATGTACTCAATTATGACGTAACACGAGTTTTCGACGCAATGTATCGTCTTCATTTTAAGTTTACGTGAAAAAAGAAAAAATACGTGTCCAATATTTTTTGAAAATCTATCTGACAGACTAATGGGGAGACACAGGCAAAGATAATCTAACATGGCGCCACCATAGCTGGTGTCAATCTGACCAATGAGGTTAAGCTATTTTGAAATATATATATGTCGGGATGGTCAGAAATTTATTTCGCTAGGCTCGAGCTTATGTGGGCAGAAGACGGGTTTCGTGCTAATGAAAACACACTGGATGCGATACACTATTTTATTTCACATTGCACGGTTCGGCGTGGTAGTTTCCAAGGAGAAGAACCGGCAAGAAACTCCATGGTTACTCTTTTGAAACAGATACACTGAGTCTAACAAATTACTTGACATTACACTTTGACACATTAACACTGCGCACAATGATTCGGGTACAGTTTCTAGACTTCTTTACTCCGCTGCGATCAGACATAGAATGTCCGCCTCGCCGCGTGTTGTTAACATCAGGACTCTGTAGAAGCCGCCATGGTGGGGTAGACTGGTAAGTAGGTCACGTGATGTCATCACTGGCGCGCTTTCGATACGTTCGCCCGTCCGTACTCATGACCATATCCGACATATATTATGACATTACCACATTTTCAACCAATGACGATGTTGGGAACCAGCTATGCTAGCGCCATTAGTTCCACAGTGTGTCTCCCCATTAGATTTTTTTGTCATGTACCCTATTCAAGCTCAATTCCTTTTTACCTCATGTGGGTATGACTTTTTTAATCTACAGATTTTTCCTTCAATCTACTGCTTAAACTTTAATTTTTCTACTGATTTCTTCAGATTCCATCTGGCAACACTGATGACATTAGACAAAGACAGTCATTACTTACTTTCTTGCTTTCTTGAGGTTTGAGAAAAAAACTTTGTTTTGTGTTTCACAAATTTAATTTATCAAATAAATAGTCACAGTCAATGTTTCGTCTTTGCAGTAACAGGAATGTTTCACTTTTCAACGTTCTCGGAGATGGCTGAATGAGCAAGGTACGTATTTTTATATTGAACAGTATAAAATAGTTCTAAAGCTTCATCCATAGATAGGTTTCTTTAGAACATTCAAATCTTGGGTTCTTGGGACTACTCTCTAGTTCAGTAATAAACAGTCTTAAGTCAGTTATTTTGGCTGAAAAAGCAGCAAATAGCTGTAACAAGCAAACAAGGATTCAAGTGCTCTAATCAATTCAATACAACCAACTTTTACAATCTTTATCATCATCTTATAGCTTTTCACATCTCAGTGGCATGTTCACTACTGGAAATTGGTTTCTAACAACAGAGTGAATATACTATTAGCTTTTTCTCAATAAAAAGGCTGCTGGATGTCATTTTATATCATTTGTTTATAATTTTTTCAACTTTAGTTTCAAATATTTTTTTTTGTTTGATCATAATAATGATCACAACATTATATTGTCACAACATGAATCCCTGAAGGGGTGTCAGAGGTGTTCCCATGTGTCACAGTCGACACCTGGTACACCTTCTTTTCACCGATGATTATTACATCCGAAGATTGGTGGAGGGAGAGTCCTATCACAATATTTACTATGGAGATTGAACCCACAACCTCTGAGTTAGCAGTCCACTACCCGAGTAGTAGACTGACTTATCACAGAAGTAGTCATAATAATTACTGTGATTAAGGTTATAATGCTGTTAATGCTTTACTTACAGACATGGAGGGATCTCAAATCAAGGGCCAAGAGTGCGAATGCAAAGTGGGATCGAGCTCGACCCTGGGAATTGTGCATTTACATTTAAAAGCCTGCAGTTAACATCGCACTCCTAAAACAATTTAGGAAAAATAATTAGCATACTTGTATAAGTAGCTATAAATTGATTGTGGACGTTGTTGGGTACCTAGATACTGGGATGAGATAAATATATCCTCTGAATGAGTTATTAAAATGTTCTGAAACACTACTGCACCTAAATGTACACTTTTGTAATACTTTTTAATGAATTATTCTAATTCTTATTTAACTTGAAAGAAATATTGGAAGATTTAATTATGGCTTTTCTGTGATTATAGATTGTTAAATAAATAAAAGTCAATACACTGTAAATTGGAAAATAAATAAGTACTAACAAACTGTATGTTATTGCTGTAGTACCCTCTTTTTATACCCATATGAGGGCTCATCGGGATTGGTGTTGTAGGGTGTGACTATTGTAACATGGGTGCAATCGACACAACCAAGGCAATCTCGCTTTCCAGTGCTGGAATCCTTCCACGATGGCTCTCCTTTAGCTGCAGTTCCTGGGACCTTCATGTAGGTAGGTGTGGAAGAGGCGGCGAACTATTGCCCTCGAAACTTCTTGGACAACCTTGCTCACAGTTTTGTGGCCAAGGGCAAGATTGTACTCCTGCCCAATGCACCTTTGGTAGATCCAAAATGTCGTTTCGTACTTGCATTTTCGTTGGAAATCGTTAAAATTTTAGTTACCTACAGTTGAAATAGTACTTACGTACTTGCGACATCGATTCGATTCGATGTAGCTCTTCGATACCCGCAATTACAGACACAATTCTATCTATCTATCATGGGGTTTTGGTTTCCGCACTTACCTAGTCCTTAAAGTGGACGACAATTAAAATAACAATGCACCGTACCCGATCCGGCTGGGGACATGTAATACAGACATACTCAATTTGTCGAGATTAGCCGTCAGATTTTATCGAATCGATTCCTATCCTACGTACTTTCACTGCAGGACCTACAGAAACGTGCCCTCCGAATCCGAAGCACGGAATCATCTTACTTTCTAATCAATCAGGTGATTTTAACCTGCAATGCCTTACCTAAACTTGGAACAGTCCCTTGAAGATATTTTTGTGAGACAGTGTCCCCACCGGTAATCCAACCCATCGGATCGCGAGCCAAATACTCTGATCACAGTGTAGGCTTTTAATTTGTTGATGATTTATTAAAAATAGCTAATGGTTCATCATCATCATAACTGCAGTCCACTGCTTGACATAGGCCTCCACCAAGGTGCACCACAAGGTCTAGTGGTTAAATTGGTCTTTCTTACTTATTTATTAAGTATAGATTATTATATTTATGAGGCCCATGTTCAATAGTGGACTTTCTATGGCTGATGATGATGATAATATTTATACTGCATTTTTGTTTATTTAATTTTACTTATAAGGTATCATGGAAAGAAGCAAGCTACGAATAGAGATCAAGAGATGATTATGTATGGTCGCGGGATCTGTGTGGAGAACAAGGGAAAGGACTATCCTGCAGGACGTACCTAATACGGACGAGGAAGAGTGAAAAAAAGACAATGAAATTCAATATATAATTAATTTAATTAAATGTTAAGTTTATATTAAAACAATGATCATCATATAAATTACCCATTTCTTAATTTTAATTACAAATAAAAATATGTAACAAACAATTAGTAGGTGGTACCTACTATTCTAAAGGCTATTTATTGTCATGGATCAAAAATAAAAGTATTACCTATTTTAGTTGGTGTTTAAGATTATTTTAGATAGAGAGATAAGCTTTAGCATTCATAGAGCAGTAACTATAATGCTATCCTGATAATAATTTACTTTGCCACTTTCATACTAACTGTCTCCACACTTAATCTTAACTCTGGTTGCGCCCATAATTTTGTTTATCCAATTACTATTTTGGTCCTGGTCGCTGATCTTATTCTTGAATTTATTTCATAGTAGGTATTTATTTCGCCTTAGCAGCTAGGTATGTAATTCAGGGCAGCTTTGACTAGGTAGGTTTAACCAATTAACTTTTTACTAAAGTGTTTTTTCTTCTGCGATGAAACCATAATATATAATGTAATGGAATTCTATGCCAGGCTTGCGGTCCTCTTGAGCAGCAAGCAGCAACACAATAGTGATATGGACTATGTTTGGGGCAAATATTTAATTGCTTTTATAATTATCTCGATCAAGTGTGAGTCACACACATCTTCGATCACAGTGAAAATCTAAAATAAATAAGATTAATTAGAAAGTTATTATGATGGCAGCTACAGGTACCTTCTACAAAATTCCTAGTTTTAATAATATAAACACTGATGAATTTTTTTCATAGCTAGACTTTGCTAGCACGGTATAGTTATAGTATGTGCCTACTTATGTATTACTATTTTTAATTCTGTATTAAAGCTACATGTTATGTTGAGATCTTGTCACTGTCTCCACAGCTGCCAGCTGGTGTTAGTAGGTAATATGTAGGAATGTTTTGTGGATAGGTATTTATTTATCAGATAATATGGACCTACATACATAATATAGAGTACCTACAAGGATTGATTAATAAATCACAAAGCCAAAGGGACCAAACTAACAGCCCCCAGCTACAGAGCTCATCATGGTATCACAAATTGAGACGATTTGTAAGAGCTCGTAATAAGAGCCCTGGTTGCTCATGGAGAAATTGTTGTAATGCTGATACCTATTCAAACTTCCGTATTATGTAAGTACTTATTTATGTATACACCAATGATGTTGTAATTTGTAACAGTTTATGTTCTTACTTGCCAAACATGTTTCAACATCTCAAAGATCACCAATGAAATATCTGTTCTTGTTGAAAACGCTTGCACGTTGCTGATGTTATTAAAAACTACCTATTTCATTAGCTTTTGTTTTCTTCCAGGACCATTTTCTCTTCCTAATTTAGCTGTAGGAGGGTGCCTTACAACCAGAACTCAACAAGAAAACCCAAACTGCGTTTTTATAGTTCCAAACAAACCAAACTTAACATCACGATTATTTCATTCACAGATTACTTCAATATAATTGATTGAACGTCAACCATACCACAGAATAATAACTAACCATACGTTAAATGAAACAAAATCAATCCATATTCAATCAAAATCAATAAAATCTGTGTATCACCCGTCCCTAGTGTCACATGGCTTTTTACTTTTTAAATGTGACGTCACTGTTTGTTTTGATTCCAATTGGCGTGCTGTACATTGTCATGCCGGGCATTCTTGGTCCGGGCCGAGAATGGCCGACATGATAATGTACGTCATTGGAATTCAAAACACGTACATTCCAATGTCGTGCATTCTCGTGTTGTGCATTGTCATGTTGTGCATTGTTGGTTCCCTCAAATTCGATGATTCCCGCGCTTTTTTCGTGGAAAGTCATAAAGTAGAAAGTCAGTAAAGCGTAAAAAGAGGTCCTTTTTTTTTTTTTTTTTTTTTTTCGGATGGGAAATCATCAAATAACTCTTCCCGCTCTGGGCGGAGCAGGAGGGAGTGTCAGACTTTTACTGACTAAAACCCATCCATGTTCCTTCATCGCCCTTTGTGTTCCGGGGCCACGGTATCTCTTTCGAACAGTCCCGCAACCCCGGCAGGCATCGGTCCCTACGGACCCCTTCCCTTTTGCTGACTCTCTTTGAGGCGCGCGTGGAACACGAACGCGCCGTCGACACGGCCTGTCGTCATGAGACGGACGGACGGCGAGCTAGCCCATAGCCCACCGTCCACAGGCCCGCGCCTACGGTGGCCGGGGGCCACGTGGTGGTGGCCCCCGACGCCCGGGGCGTCTCCCGCGGCGGCCGGGACGTTGAGAGGTTCTCTCCCTCTCACGTTCCGCCACCTCCTTCTCTAGCATTACTGCTTCGCAGAAGGAGGTGACGGCGTCCCATTCCGTCTCGCTCCGGACCATGGCTTGCACCAGGGCCGGACGCGAGAGGTCGCCGCCGCCGATCGCCGCTTCGAGGACATGGCGGTGCTCCGCCCACGCGGGGCACACCTCCACCGTGTGTTCCACCGTGTCCTCCGGTCGATCCTCACAATGGAAGCACCCGGGCGTTTCCTCCCGCCCGATTCGGTGCAGGAACCTCCCGAACACTCCGTGTCCGGTGAGGACCTGCGTCAGGTGGAAGGTGAGGACGCCGTGGCGTCTCTCAAGCCACTCCTCAAAGAGGGGACTTATCGCCACTATCGTGGCGTGCCCTGCACGGGGTTGCGACAGTCGCTCTCTCCATGTCGCCATGAGATCCCGCCGGAAGCCTGTCCGCTGAGCGACAATTTGTCGCGGCAGCGGAGTTTCCCCCCGGCGTAGCGCCTCCGCGCGCCATTCGTGTAGGCGCGCGAGGACTATCGCCTCCAGATCCCATGGCGGCAATCCGGCAAGGAGGCTCGCCGCCTCGCGGGCAATCGTGCGGTAGCCCCGGGCCAGCCTTACGGCTACCACCTTTTGGGGCGCGTTCAGGTAGTGGGCGGCACGCCGCCTCAAAGAACGCGCCCACACCGGGGCCCCGTAAAGGGCCATGGACCGCACGACTCCCGCGTAGAGCCTCCGGCAGGAGGCGTTAGGCCCCCCCAGGTTGGGCAGGAGCCGCCTGAAGGCAGCCCCAGTCCATTCCAGTTTGGGGGCCAAACGTCGGAAGTGCTCCACGTAGTTCCACCGGCTTTCGAAGACGAGTCCCAGGTACTTCAAAGTCGACTCGACACGGATGGATACCCCTCCTACCGTGAGTAAGGATCCCGGAGGTGGCGCATTCCGAGGCCCATGAAAGCACATGGCCTCAGACTTGTGCAATGCCACCTCGAGACCCAGTTGCCGGATCCTCTCAACGACTGTCGCAACCCCGCGTGTCATCGCTTCGGCCGCCGCCTCGTGCGACCTCCCCTGGGCCAGCACCAGCGTGTCGTCAGCGTAGCAAACTACGCTGACACCACTAGGGAGGTCGGCGCGCAGCACCCAGTCGTAACCGATGTTCCACAAGGGCGGCCCTAGGACCGATCCCTGCGGAACACCGCACGACATCTCTCGCCGGTTCCATTCTCCGCTGCGACCGGGGTAGATGACGGCTCTGTCCGTCAGATAGTCCCCGACTACTCGACGGAGGTAGGTCGGCACCCGGTGATACCGGAGTCCCTCCCTAATGCAGCTCCAGGGCATGGAGTTGAAGGCGTTGGCGATGTCGAGAGACACCGCCAAGACAACCCCACCCCTGGACACCGCATCCCCCGTCGTGAGGGCTCTCACGCGCATGATGGCGTCCACCGTAGAGCGCCCCTTGCGGAAACCAAACTGGTGTTCCGCAAGGTCCGGCCCAGTCCCCGCAAGGTGCTCGGCGAGGCGGTTTGCAATGACTCTTTCAAAGAGCTTGCCCACCTCGTCGAGCAGCACCACGGGCCGGTATGCGGACGGAGAGTCCGCAGGGCGCCCCGGCTTCCGGATGAGGACCAGCTTCCCCGTCTTCCAACGAAGCGGGAACTGGCCTCTCTCCAAGCATGCGCTTAGGAGCCCCCCCAGTCGGGGCCCGAGAGCCTCCGAGGCCAGGACCCAGGCTTTGCCAGGCAAGCCATCGGGTCCCGGGGCGGTATTTTTGGCACTGACTCTGCGTCAGTAGGGGGGCCCAGGGGCGAAGTTTGTCCCGCACCAACTTGTAAGGGCGCCCCCACGGATCTCTGTCGAGAGTCCCCAGCATCTCCTCGCGGGCCAGATCCCTGGCCCGCAGGACAGCCTCGCGGAGAGCGGTCTTCGCCGCTCTGTACCCCTCATATAGCTCCGCCTCAATGGCTGCCGCATTCGGTGGGCGGATGCGGAGCCTGCGATGCCTGGAGTACAGGTGCCGTGCAGCGACGCACGCTTGGCGCAGAGACGTTAGCTCTCGCGACCACCAGTACACCTGACGCCGGGCGCTTCTTGGCCGAACGCGGGGCATTGCCACGTCGCAGATGTCGGACATGGCCTCCTGGAACCACCCTGCCTCATTATTTATGTCGGCAGGCCTGTCCGGTGATGTCACCCAGGCCTGCACGATCGAGGCTTCCAGGAGGAGCTCCCGGTTCAGCTGCTTCAGCGCCCAACGCGTACCACTCGGGGCCTGTTGGACCGGCGCGCTTGAGGTCTGGGTGGAGACGTCGAACCGGATGTACCGGTGGTCGGAGTAGGTCTCCACCCCCTCCATGACACGCCAGTCAACGACACGCGGCGACAGAGCGGGGCTAGCGAATGAAATGTCCACCACCGACTCGCCCCGCATCCGCACACACGTGGGGACAGAACCCCGATTTAGGACGACCAGGCCCTTCTCCAGGGCCCAGTCTTCCACCATCCTTCCCCGCACGTCTGTGCAACGAGAACCCCAAGCCAAGTTCTTGGCATTGAAGTCCCCGAGGACAAGCACGGGGAGGGAATGGTTTCCGACGACAACACTCAACTCTGCGAGAGAGTTGTGGAACTCGGCGAGAGTTCGGCTCGGGGAGAAGTAGACTCCCACCACTACGATCTCTCCGAACCGGGCTGCTACGCACCCCCGACCCCTCCTGACACACAGTGACGACACTATGGTCACTGAGCCGCTAAGGTCCGCCACCCAGTCTTCCCTGGGGAGGACAAAAAGCAATGTTAATCAACCACTGCGCCATGCTCTGGAGCAACAGATCCTGAGCGCAGGCGCAGTGGTTGATGTTCGCTTGGAGGAAGCGTAATGGGGCCGTTATTGGCACTCCATTACCGCTTCCTCCCTAGCCCCCTGCGAGGGCCCCTCTGTGGCGGCGACAGTGGCAGCGGCAACGGTGGCAGTTGCGGCTGCGGCGGTGGCGACGGTGGTGGTGGTGGCGGCGGAGGGCCTCCCCTTGCCTCTGGTGGCCTTGGTGGGTGCAGCGCAGGCCTTGCTTCCAGCCCGGTGGTCGGCTGGCTTGCCAGCCGCCGCACAGGCACCGCAGTGCGGCGTGGTACAGCAAGCCGCGGATACTTGACCGGGCTGGCTGCAACGGAAGCAGAGTCCGCTGCGGTCAACCTCCGAGGCGGACTGTACTGACACGTGGTGTCCCACGTGGCAGCGATAGCACCTCAGAGGTCTGGGTTCCAGCAGCTTCACCTGCGCTGAAACCCAGCCCACCAGTAGCCTACGGCCCTCCACTATATTTTTTGCCGCCGTCACCGGGCAGCAAACCGTAACGGTATGCATACCCGTGGAGTCCGGGCGAAGGGCGCCTGCCCTGACCTGATCGGCAGGGCACCCTCCAGACTTGGCGACGGCGGCCACCACCTCCTCTGTGGTCACCGAGTCGTCCAGACCCAGGATGCGCAGGTCTGCGCATCTGACAAGCCTGGACACTCGGGCCTCGTCCGCGTTTAGGGACGCTCTGAGCTTTTCAGCCAGAGCGTCAGCGGACGAGCCACTAGTTTCACCGGGGATCTCCAGCAACCGAGCTCCCGTCGCGGTGACTTTAAGCCGGAGGCCCCCGGTGATCCCGAGCTCCCCCAGATCCACCGTCTCCTTGGCTTTCGCCAGCAGATCGCGGTAGGACACGCCGCTTTGCCTAGCCGCGATCTTTCTCGCTCTGTGCTGCCGTTGCCTCTCCTCACTTCGGGCCTTTTTGGCCGCCTTTCGCCCCTTCTTCTTCTCCCCGACCACCTGCCAACCGGCTTCGGCCGCAGGTTTGGGGGGCTGGGGGGGCGGTGGCGGCGGCAGCAGCTGGCATGCCGCAGGCGCTGGCCCACTCGCCGCTGGCACTGCCACCGCCTGTGTAGCTGCCTTGCCCTTCCTCCTTCTCTTGGGCGCCTTCTTGGCCGGCGCTGGTTTTGCCGGAGCCGGCTTTTCAGGGGAGGCCACCACAGCCCTGCCAGAGGGCTGGCTGGACGGCTCCGGTCCGGGTGCGGCAGCCGCGTACGACACCGTGCTCGGGGCCGCGGCTGCTCTGTTTGCACCCAGGGGGGGGCGCAGGACCCTTCCCTCCAGAACGGAGAACCGCTGCTCGAAGGCGGCCAGCTCCTTCCGTACCAGGTTAAGGACCTGGTTCTCCACCGGTATGGACTGACTAGGTCGCTGGGTCTGGCCCCCATTCTGAGGCGCCACGCGGGAGCCAGCCTCACGCAGACTGGCCAGGTCTGCGTGGAGCTTGGCGTTCTCCTTTCGGAGATCCTCCGTGGCGGCTGTCAGGCGGGCCACCTCCGCCCGCAGCTTGGCCAATTCCTCTCCACCTATCGGAGGAGGAGGAGGGGAAGGCTCTGCAAAGTTGGCCTCTGCCGCTGCCATGATGGAGGCGGAAGCCCCGGGTATGGCCTTCAATTTTGATGCAGTCTTCTGTTTCAAGGCCACGCCCCTTATCGCGGCTTCCACCGCCTTTGCGAACCTGGTCTTACGCTCCACCTCGGAGCCGCCAGGTGCACCCACCTCTTCGCCAGACCCGCGAGCAGATATGCCCGGTTGGCGCCTTTCTTCGCCCAGACTCGCCGACCTCACGGAGGCAGAGAGCCCCCTCCCCTTGCCCCGGATCCCCACCTCGCTTGTTAGATCTTTCGGGCCGAGGCCTCCTCATCTCCGGATGACGACCCCCGGTCGCCATCCCGCCTGGGCCGCTTGCGGAAGAACTTATTGTTCTCCGGGGGCGCCCCGGCCCGCACGCGGCGGGAGCTCTCTGAGCCTCCCGCGCTCACATCGCTGGATGCGACGTCGGACTCTGACCCCGCATCCCTCCTCTCCTCTGATTTGCCGTTGCCGGCGGTGTTTTTTTTTGTTTTTTTATTAAAATCTTCCATACCACGAGTATGGGGGAAATATTCTCAATCTAGGCAGAGACCCCTGTACCTAGAAGGGCAGATTTAAGCATTTATTACTCGCCATGGGGGCCTGCAGGTACCCTGGCGAGGAGTGCACTAGCGACTGATTTGTTCCATGGAACACCCGTCAGCCATACATCCCCTCGCGGTGCGTCGCCACTTGGGATTCGGGGTAACTTTTTATAGAGGTTTTCTACCTCGCGGTCCGGGCGGTTAAGCCAAGACCCTCGGTCCCCTATCGAAACCGCGAGACGTGATTCACAACGCTTCGATAGCCAGATTACGAGATTGGCGGTGACAGAGGAGGACGGATCCTTCTCTGTCTGCTCGGAGGCAGGGTGAGTGCACACCGAGCCCGCCCTCATTCCTCAGCTGTGCCCTCTGCCTTACAGAGGGTCACGCAGAGGAACGCACCGTTGGTCCTGAAAGGACCCTACCTTTGTCAGAATCATTAGCCGCGGCGGTCACATTCCCCGGGGGATAAAAGAAAACTCTCATTTCCTCTCATTCCCCGGAGAAGGATACCGCCGCATCCAGGGTGCACCGGCCCAGCAGCTGCTCTTCCCTCCAGACGTATCGAGAGGGACCAGCAGCCGCCAGACACACGTGGAGGACTTCTGACATCGCACCCCAAAGTGTTGTTTAGTCTACTCTCTATTTCGGTTACTTGTTTTCTATCGTTCAAATATGATGATATTACATTTACACACACACACAGGATCATAGTAGTTTCGCTTTTCACCAGGAAGTAGTTGACTAAAAATTGCCCTAGCTTTTTGCTTGGTTGGTGGCAATAGGCTCACCCCCAGGGTACCAAAATCGTGTGACGCAGTGTAATTTGGTGGTTTTATTGTTAACTTTAACTGGTGTTTCTATTGAACACCATAAAACGAAATTCGGCCGCCAAAGTTCATGACTTCAAGTCTATGGTTAAGATTATTTGACATTGACAAAAACTGCTGTTGGACTTTTCCTTTAGCTAAAATCAAATCAATCAAATCAAATAATTTATTAACATAATATGGGTAAATAGATGGTACATAAATGTTACATTACATGCTGATGCAGATCTCGCTCGGTTTCTCACAAACTAAACTGTATTTTTTAATTACACCTTTTCCATGTTTAGAGAGCGCGGTCACAATCGAAACCATAGAGTATAATAAGTATTTATAGGAAATCGAAACTAACGCCGCCATCTTGTTTTTCACACTCCATAGATAATTCCACAAAATACTCGCTCTCTTCTCCCGAGGAGGAGAAGGGGGGGGGGGGGGGTGGGAAACTTGCCTTCACCACAGAATAGATAATAGTACTAGCGTCCTTCACATACCAGAAATAGTTTTGGTTGCGCCATCTATGTTTCTTGCCCCGAAGTTTTTTAATTCACTTAAACGTAGTAAATGTCTCTACAAATCTACTTTGACTTAGTAGTTGTTGAAAATTGCTATTTTCATTTATAATTTATTTTCATTACTTTAGTTCAATAGTTTTGACATTTTTATTAGGTACGTGCAAAAATTTTATTTTGAGATTATCGATTGATTTAGGCCGCATTCCGAATGACAAAATAATCGCTCACAGCACTCACATCTATATTTTGCGTTCCGATTTAAACACAGAAAAGAAAAAAACAGTAGAAACCACAGAAAAGAAAAAAACAGTAGAAACAGCATAGCGCTTTATTAGTATCGGAACCAGCGTACCCCAAACTAACACATAAACAGGTTAATTGTATTTCGTAACACTAAGAAAAGCGTGGTGTGATTGGTAACTAATATATCAGTCTTCGTTTATTTGAAAATAAACCATAATCACATGCAAATAGAGTGGTTTATTATCTACTCTATTTACGTATTGGCTCTTAGAGAATAGTTTCACGAGCAAGTTCTGCTACTCGCCGCTAGATGTCACTACACTAAATGCATTTAATAAACCTTTATTACTTTTGTAATAAGATTGATATTTCCGTAACGAGCTCATTACTATTTTTGTGCTATTCGTCCTTTTCTAGGGTTGTACCACTGTCGTTGCCTTTTTATCGACATGGCGTTTTATTTTCAAATATAATACAAGAGTCGATAAATATTTTTAAATTTCAAAATGAATGTTACCTATGTATGTTTGAAATCAAGTGTTATAAATTTATAATAATGCTTATGATTTATAGAAAGAATAATTAAGAATGTATTGTTATGTTAATATACAACTGATTGATTTCGAAAATTATACTATTTGATGGAAAGGTAACAGATTAAACTACACGATATTTTGTTACTACGGGTACCTAGTACCTACGTTCTATTGACATGAAACCCTGCGATTTCGCCGGCAGCTACACTCGTTTTAAGTATGTTTTAGCTCGACGAACTCCTTAGCAAACTTTGATGAAATTTCAGACATAGGCCACTTATTTATTACATAGGCCACTTATTAAACTAATACGGGCCACCTATCTGACGGCGATCCACCCATCATCGCTCGCCGTCCTACGGTGGCCGGAAATCGCCCTGCGACTCCCGACTTGACTTGACCAACTCGAGACTTTGCGAATGACCTAAGGTGAGATAAATCTTTTCTCGTTTGAATATTACGAATAGATTCCCCATATCCATATTTTAAACTTATTTCAAACCTGATATGGAAATATGTACTACCTATTATTAATTCAGAATCATAAAAAAAAAGGAAAAAAAGGGTTAATTTTTCGCCGATACACCATAGAACATTGAAGTTTAAAATATCGATAACTCATTATCGATAACGTCAATCTCTAATTGAGTAGCGGACTGTGACATGTGCGTAGTTGGAATCTGCGAGAATAATATGTTTGAGTTAAAAGAAAGTAGACCCTATGATGTAAATAATAAAGTCTATTTTTACTTGTCTTGTCTAATAAAATAATGTTTTTCAAATTTTAATCGAAATAAAGCAAATTAAGACTTACCGATGGTATGATATACCACCATTTGATATATTTTTGGTTCTGCTATCGTTTTTACATTCTAGAATAGCACAATAAGGCATTTTAGTATTTTTTTTTAAGTTAAGTAGGAGTTATTGTCACTGTGACGCTTGTATCTAGACTGATGTGCGTGGCGTGTGCGTGGGGGAAACACTTTGCGGAACAGCGCAAAGCTCGGGGTACGCGCGCCCCGCCCACATACGACTTCTACTGTTTTTTCTGTTCTGTGGTAGAAACAGCATAGCGCTTTATTAGTATCGGAACCAGCGTACCCCAAACTAACACATAAACAGGTTAATTGTATTTCGTAACACTAAGAAAAGCGTGGTGTGATTGGTAATTTAATATTAAATGAAAGTAAGTAATATATCAGTCTTCGTTTATTTGAAAATAAACCATAATCTCATGCAAATAGAGTGGTTTATTATCTACTCTATTTACGTATTAGCTCTAGAGAATAGTTTCACGAGCAAGTTCTGCTACTCGCCGCTAGATGTCACTACACTTAAAGCATTTAATAAACCTTTATTACTTTTGCAATAAGATTGATATTTCCGTAACGAGCTCATTACTATTTTTGTGCTATTCGTCCTTTTCTAGGGTTGTACCACTGTCGTTGCCTTTTTATCGACATTGCGTTTTATTTTGAAATATAATACAAGAGTCGATAAATATTTTTAAATTTCAAAATGAATGTTACATAAGTATGTTTGAAATCAAGTGTTATAAATTTATAATAATGCTTATGATTTATAAAAAGAATAATTAAGAATGTATTGTTATGTTAATATACAACTGATTGATTTCGAAAATTATACTATTTGATGGAAAGGTAACAGATTAAACTACACGATATTTTGTTACTACGGGTACCTAGTACCTACGTTCTATTGACATGAAACCCTGCGATTTCGCCGGCAGCTACACTCGTTTTAAGTATGTTTTAGCTCGACGAACTCCTTAGCAAACTTTGATGAAATTTCAGACTAACACATAGGCCACTTATTAAACTAATACGGGCCACCTATCTGACGGCGAGCCACCCATTATCGCTCGCCGTCCTACGGTGGCCGGAATTCGCCCTGCGACTCCCGACTTGACTTGACCAACTCGAGACTTTGGGAATGACGTAAGGTGAGATAAATCTTTTCTCGTTTGAATATTACGAATAGATTCCCCATATCCATATTTTAAACTTATTTCAAACCTGATATGGAAATATGTACTACCTATTATTAATTCAGAATCATAAAAAAAAAAAACGCACACGGTTAATTTTTCGCCGATACACCATAGAAAATTGAAGTTTAAAACTTCGATAACTCATTATCGATAACGTCAATCTCTAATTGAGTAGCGGACTGTGACATGTGCGTAGTTGGAATTTGCGAGAATAATATGTTTGAGTTAAAAGAAAGTAGACCCTATGGTGTAAACAATAAAGTCTATTTTTACTTGTCTTGTCTAATAAAATAATGTTTTTCAAATTTTAATCGAAATAAAGCAAATTAAGACTTACCGATGGTATGATATACCACCATTTGATACATTTTTGGTTCTGCTATCGTTTTTACATTCTAGAACAGCACAATAAGGCATTTTAGTATTTTTTTTAAAGTTAAGTTAAGTTTTGTAGGAGTTATTGTCACTGTGACGCTTGTATCTAGACTGATGTGCGGGGCGTGTGCGTGGGGGAAACACTTTGCGGAACAGCGCAAAGCTCGGGGTACGCGCGCCCCGCCCACATACGACTTCTACTGTTTTTTCTGTTCTGTGGATTTAAATACCTATCACGATTATGACAGCTAAGAGCTGTCATCAATTCGAAACGTTCGTAAACGCGTTCACAGTGAATATAACCCCAAACCAAAACCTTTCACAAGACCTATTTTTAAAAATGGAAGTTATGTTGGTTGACACAGATTTTGAGATAGAGAACGACGATTCGTCCAGTGAAAAGGATGACGTCGAAGTGTTTATAATAGCGTATTTTGCTCCCGGCAAAGATTACCCCGTAAAAAAATACCACGAATTACAAATTACGTCTATGCAACGATAACACTAGTTTACACGGTTTTCATACCCCAGCTGAAAGTTGTTACTTTGTTATTCATTTATGTAGAATTATCCAGAATTTTTTTTAGAAAACTTAACTAAAATACATAATTTTAAGGTTAACACTAAAAAAAAAAAACAAGACTAATTTTTGCCTTCTTTTTATAGTTATTTGAATTAGTTTCTCTTTTAATGGACCAACAGTAATCCCCTAACATGTTTTCATTCCAAAATCCTTGATGTATTTCTTCAAAAACCTTTAAATCATGGTGAAAACGTTCCCCTTGTTCGTCACTCGTACTTCTTGTTTTCAGGGAAAAAATTCAGATGCGAGTGCAGAAAATGAATCTTTATTGACATGTTTATTCCCATCTTTTAAGCCCCACCCACTTTTTATCTTGATTTGCATCAGGAAATTCAAAATAATGAAGATATGCATTTTATAATGAATCTACAAAGGGTCTTCTTTTTTTTGAAAATTTAAAACTGTCCACAAACATAACAAAAACGACCAAAACTTGTTTACACTTTCTACTCGACATTTAAAATTAATCCGAAACAAGATATCTGTCGTTTGAAGCGAGCAAATAAACAACAAACTGTCGTCACCACGTCAGTTAGTTAAAAAAAACATTTGACTGAAGGAAGAAACTGTGACGTAATAAAATATTTCTGGTAACACTTTCAGGTTTAGGAAGGTAGATTAACATATTTATATACTTATATTTATTTTGGAGTAAAAAAGTTCCATTTTGTAAATATATAATGTTTAGTTAGATGCGACTCATAGGTACAAACAACACAACCTGTGAACACAGCTGTCATTTTTGTTTGCCAGCGCTCATGATGATATTTATTTGGGGCATGGTCGATGTAATCGCAAGATGGCCAATGTCATGACGTCATCTATGATGATCAGTGATAGGAATAGGTAGTGCTTATTAGCCTAAATTTCGAAGAAGAACAGAGAAAAGAATCGGAGACTTCCTTAGACTATATCTTATTATGCGACCACGGCGAGTTTTTTTTTGTAAATTCTAAGAGTGCGTACTTATGAGAGCGTATCATAGTTTTATGATGAAGAAGTCGTTTCCAAAATGTTCTTAGAAAGAAAACTTTCAGAAATTTTGATGGTTGTAACGACTGTGTTATGTTATGTCTAGTCGCAAACTTTAGGTAAACATAGACCAATTACTTATTCCAAATAACATTAATTTTTGATGTACTTACGTGATGTAACGGAAAAAAATATAGTCTAAGGAAGTCTCCGATTCTTGTCTCTGTTCTTCGAAGTTTAGGCTAATAAGCACTACCTATTCCTATCACTGATGATGATTCAAGCAAGAAGGGACATCGATATCGCACTCACGGTAATTCGGAACGGGTTTATGGACTCTCAAATAGATTACAGCAGCGTATAAAAAAACATAGATGACAAAATCATAACATACTCTTTGGTCAAAATTCAAAACTGTCAAACATCTGCGGGTCTAAAATGGCCGCTTTAGCAGAATCCACGCAGAATGTTAGCATGAATCACGTTAAAAAATTAAAATTCTTAAAATGTACTCTATGATTATAAACATAAAGTCCATTTTAAGAATTTTAATTTTTTAACGTGATTCACGAAACGATTCTGCTAAAGCGGCCATTTTAGACTCTCTGACTGACATGACAGACATGACAAAGACAATGTCAATATGTCATTAAAATAATCATAAAAGCATAGATTGCAGCACTCTTCACAGAATCATTCTGTTTATTTATCTGCAAAATGCAAATCTGAAAATTTAGAAGTACATGCTTTATCCCATTTTTTATAAAAATTATGTACCATTTTATGAAGTTCATGAGCTGATAGAGATTAAAGGTACACAGCCAACGATAACCTACAAAAGGCAGCTTCCTATATTTTTGATCTTGTGATCATAATAAGAAATGGATATGTGAGTATCAACAGCACTGATCATGATCACTCAATATAAAAATCACTGTTTAATTACAAGTATTCAAGCTGGCTTGAGTCAAATTTCTCTTAGTACTTTAGAATTTAAAGTACACGGAAACTGAAGTTGTGTAAAGTGTAGTCATAAGTAACCCATACTGAATACTATTTAAATGACATATGACAATGATATCCTAACAAACAGATATGTTATACACCTACAAAACCACTGAAAAAAGTGTTCCGCGGGGAAGAGCCAGCTCACATACACGCAGTGATGCAGAATAATGGCAAAACGACCCAATTGGCCCGTTTTCGAGTCTTCACGATTGCGCGCTTACAACATATCTGTTTAATAGAATATCACTGGTCAATGATATTCTATAAAACATAGTTTTAAATGTGGTTTTGTAGGTGTATAACATATCTGTTTATGAGAATATCATTGCCTAAGACCTTATCTTTGATTTCAGATGTGTGACCATTCCTTTTGTTTCACCTGAGTCAGCTTCATTAGCTTACGATGTTCTAAATGTGGATAAAGAGTTAAAAAGGAGTGGTGTGCAGAGAAAAATAGAAACCAATTCAGAAAACCTTATAGTGTAAGTTATTAACAGTCTTCTGTGTTTTTATCTAAAACTGTAGGTGGCATAGCTATAGGTTGAACTGCCATATTATTATTCTATTTTGGAATAAAAAAACAGTAAAGAAGATGCTAAACTAGTAACAACTACATACTTTGTAAATATTAGAAGTCAGCCATGTGAAAAAGAAAAGTCAAGGCCAATTATTATTTTAAGTATGTAAATTAACAGATTGACATTTGTTTCTGCATGTTTGAATTTTAATTTTGGCCTTAATGATGAAATGGCCAGTCTACATTGTTACAAATGATGTTGATCTACTCCAACCACTATTAGTAGCATATATCTGACATGCGTCTGAGCCAGACTGATAGGGACCCACAATAGAAATACTTAAACCTTAAAATCATATAATTTATGGATAAATTAATTAATTCATATTTTAATTTCATCTGTTACAGAAATTTTCATGGAGAGGATTTGAAAAAACTTAGAGTAGCAGTAAACGGGTTAATTCAAAACATTTTATTAGTTATTAAAACAACAGATCAGTTTTAGAGGTGGCATAAAGGTTTTCAACATGCCAGAGCACACTCCTGCTCCAACCCCAGCAAGATCTTTGTATGGGTTTTTCATGTATTTGTTTAGCAAAACAATGTTATTTATGTATTGCATATGGGCAATCACTCCTGATTCCTACCTGCACTACTTCAATATTTATTACTATCCACAAAAATATTGGTCAACAGCAATTCCCATACAATGTTTAGTTGCATTAACAATTTTTGCATTTTTAATATATCCTAGTTCTAACTTGATGTTAACTGGTAATATAGATAGTATGAGTACAATAAGCGATCCTCACGCTCATTACACATGCGAAACAAATGAGACCAACAATAATGTACTGGAAAATTGTATTTGTACTGATGCAAATAAGTGTGTTAAATACTCTCATGTGACTTCGCAACAAGAGTTTGAAGATAACACAGTGCCTCAATTGCGTGATTTAAATATACGCTTAGTTTGTAAGAAATTGTACTTTAATGAATATAGTGCACCTGTTTATTAAAGTAAATAAAGTTCCTTAATTTTATGTGTTCACAGAATCTCATTGAATTGAATGCATTCAACCTTTAAGACTAGGTAGGTAGTTGTTTATTTGATGCTGAATGGGGGGTACCTTTATCTTCCACTTTCTAAAAGCAGTTTATTTATTTAAGCTTTATTTATCCATACTATCTATTTATTTATTTTTTTTTTTCTTCCGTACCAGGTTAAGGACCTGGTTCTCCACCGGTATGGACTGACTAGGTCGCTGGGTCTGGCCCCCATTCTGAGGCGCCACGCGGGAGCCAGCCTCACGCAGACTGGCCAGGTCTGCGTGGAGCTTGGCGTTCTCCTTTCGGAGATCCTCCGTGGCGGCTGTCAGGCGGGCCACCTCCGCCCGCAGCTTGGCCAATTCCTCTCCACCTATCGGAGGAGGAGGAGGGGAAGGCTCTGCAAAGTTGGCCTCTGCCGCTGCCATGATGGAGGCGGAAGCCCCGGGTATGGCCTTCAATTTTGATGCAGTCTTCTGTTTCAAGGCCACGCCCCTTATCGCGGCTTCCACCGCCTTTGCGAACCTGGTCTTACGCTCCACCTCGGAGCCGCCAGGTGCACCCACCTCTTCGCCAGACCCGCGAGCAGATATGCCCGGTTGGCGCCTTTCTTCGCCCAGACTCGCCGACCTCACGGAGGCAGAGAGCCCCCTCCCCTTGCCCCGGATCCCCCCCTCGCTTGTTAGTGGGGATCTTTCGGGCCGAGGCCTCCTCATCTCCGGATGACGACCCCCGGTCGCCATCCCGCCTGGGCCGCTTGCGGAAGAACTTATTGTTCTCCGGGGGCGCCCCGGCCCGCACGCGGCGGGAGCTCTCTGAGCCTCCCGCGCTCACATCGCTGGATGCGACGTCGGACTCTGACCCCGCATCCCTCCTCTCCTCTGATTTGCCGTTGCCGGCGGTGTTTTTTTTTGTTTTTTTATTAAAATCTTCCATACCACGAGTATGGGGGAAATATTCTCAATCTAGGCAGAGACCCCTGTACCTAGAAGGGCAGATTTAAGCATTTATTACTCGCCATGGGGGCCTGCAGGTACCCTGGCGAGGAGTGCACTAGCGACTGATTTGTTCCATGGAACACCCGTCAGCCATACATCCCCTCGCGGTGCGTCGCCACTTGGGATTCGGGGTAACTTTTTATAGAGGTTTTCTACCTCGCGGTCCGGGCGGTTAAGCCAAGACCCTCGGTCCCCTATCGAAACCGCGAGACGTGATTCACAGCGCTTCGATAGCCAGATTACGAGATTGGCGGTGACAGAGGAGGACGGATCCTTCTCTGTCTGCTCGGAGGCAGGGTGAGTGCACACCGAGCCCGCCCTCATTCCTCAGCTGTGCCCTCTGCCTTACAGAGGGTCACGCAGAGGAACGCACCGTTGGTCCTGAAAGGACCCTACCTTTGTCAGAATCATTAGCCGCGGCGGTCACATTCCCCGGGGGATAAAAGAAAACTCTCATTTCCTCTCATTCCCCGGAGAAGGATACCGCCGCATCCAGGGTGCACCGGCCCAGCAGCTGCTCTTCCCTCCAGACGTATCGAGAGGGACCAGCAGCCACCAGACACACATGGAGGACTTCTGACATCGCACCCCAAAGTGGAGGTCCTAAAACACTTCCTTGCGGAACTCCGTAGGTAACGGTTCGTTCCTCCGATAGAAAGTTTTCTTCGTGTTTGGTTTTGTTGTTTAGTCTACTCTCTATTTCGGTTACTTGTTTTCTATCGTTCAAATATGATGATATTACATTTACACACACACACAGGATCATAGTAGTTTCGCTTTTCACCAGGAAGTAGTTGACTAAAAATTGCCCTAGCTTTTTGCTTGGTTGGTGGCAATAGGCTCACCCCCAGGGTACCAAAATCGTGTGACGCAGTGTAATTTGGTGGTTTTATTGTTAACTTTAACTGGTGTTTCTATTGAACACCATAAAACGAAATTCGGCCGCCAAAGTTCATGACTTCAAGTCTATGGTTAAGATTATTTGACATTGACAAAAACTGCTGTTGGACTTTTCCTTTAGCTAAAATCAAATCAATCAAATCAAATAATTTATTAACATAATATGGGTAAATAGATGGTACATAAATGTTACATTACATGCTGATGCAGATCTCGCTCGGTTTCTCACAAACTAAACTGTATTTTTTAATTACACCTTTTCCATGTTTAGAGAGCGCGGTCACAATCGAAACCATAGAGTATAATAAGTATTTATAGGAAATCGAAACTAACGCCGCCATCTTGTTTTTCACACTCCATAGATAATTCCACAAAATACTCGCTCTCTTCTCCCGAGGAGGAGAAGGGGGGGGGGGGGAAACTTGCCTTCACCACAGAATAGATAATAGTACTAGCGTCCTTCACATACCAGCAATAGCTTTGGTTGCGCCATCTATGTTTCTTGCCCCGAAGTTTTTTAATTCACTTAAACGTAGTAAATGTCTCTACAAATCTACTTTGACTTAGTAGTTGTTGAAAATTGCTATTTTCATTTATAATTTATTTTCATTACTTTAGTTCAATAGTTTTAACATTTTTATTAGGTACGTGCTAAAATTTTATTTTGAGATTATCGATTGATTTAGGCCGCATTCCGAATGACAAAATAATCGCTCACAGCACTTACATCTATATTTTGCGTTCCGATTTAAATACCTATCACGATTATGACAGCTAAGAGCTGTCATCAATTCGAAACGTTCGTAAACGCGTTCACAGTGAATATAACCCCAAACCAAAACCTTTCACAAGACCTATTTTTAAAAATGGAAGTTATGTTGGTTGACACAGATTTTGAGATAGAGAACGACGATTCGTCCAGTGAAAAGGATGACGTCGAAGTGTTTATAATAGCGTATTTTGCTCCCGGCAAAGATTACCCCGTAAAAAAATACCACGAATTACAAATTACGTCTATGCAACGATAACACTAGTTTACACGGTTTTCATACCCCAGCTGAAAGTTGTTACTTTGTTATTCATTTATGTAGAATTATCCAGAAATTTTTTTAGAAAACTTAACTAAAATACATAATTTTAAGGTTAACACTAAAAAAAAAAAACAAGACTAATTTTTGCCTTCTTATTTAATTATTTATTTATTTAACTATTTATGTACACACAGTAAACAACACAGGAAAATACATTAAAAATATGAATACAAAGGAACTGCTTATTTCTTAAGAAATTTCTTCCAGCAGACCTGCAAAAGGAGAAATGAAAAAGAAATGTAGACAGTAGTGTGTGAGAAAAGGAAGAGAATAGACATTGGGTGCCTTACCTAACTCTCTCTCTCTCTCTCTTCTTTTTATAGTTATTTGAATTAGTTTCTCTTTTAATGGACCAACAGTAATCCCCTAACATGTTTTCATTCCAAAATCCTTGATGTATTTCTTCAAAAACCTTTAAATCATGGTGAAAACGTTCCCCTTGTTCGTCACTCGTACTTCTTGTTTTCAGGGAAAAAATTCAGATGCGAGTGCAGAAAATGAATCTTTATTGACATGTTTATTCCCATCTTTTAAGCCCCACCCACTTTTTATCTTGATTTGCATCAGGAAATTCAAAATAATGAAGATATGCATTTTATAATGAATCTACAAAGGGTCTTCTTTTTTTTGAAAATTTAAACTGTCCACAAACATAACAAAAACGACCAAAACTTGTTTACACTTTCTACTCGACATTTAAAATTAATCCGAAACAAGATATCTGTCGTTTGAAGCGAGCAAATAAACAACAAACTGTCGTCACCACGTCAGTTAGTTAAAAAAAACATTTGACTGAAGGAAGAAACTGTGACGTGATAAAATATTTCTGGTAACACTTTTAGGTTTAGGAAGGTAGATTAACATATTTATATACTTATATTTATTTTGGAGTAAAAAAGTTCCATTTTGTATATATATAATGTTTAGTTAGATGCGACTCATAGGTTTATATACAAACAACACAACCTGTGAACACAGCTGTCATTTTTGTTTGCCAGCGCTCATGATGATATTTATTTGGGGCATGGTCGATGTAATCGCAAGATGGCCAATGTCATGACGTCATCTATGATGATCAGTGATAGGAATAGGTAGTGCTTATTAGCCTAAATTTCGAAGAAGAACAGAGAAAAGAATCGGAGACTTCCTTAGACTATATCTTATTATGCGACCACGGCGAGTTTTTTTTTGTAAATTCTAAGAGTGCGTACTTATGAGAGCGTATCATAGTTTTATGATGAAGAAGTCGTTTCCAAAATGTTCTTAGAAAGAAAACTTTCAGAAATTTTGATGGTTGTAACGACTGTGTTATGTTATGTCTAGTCGCAAACTTTAGGTAAACATAGACCAATTACTTATTCCAAATAACATTAATTTTAGATGTACTTACGTGATGTAACGGAAAAAAATATAGTCTAAGGAAGTCTCCGATTCTTGTCTCTGTTCTTCGAAGTTTAGGCTAATAAGCACTACCTATTCCTATCACTGATGATGATTCAAGCAAGAAGGGACATCGATATCGCACTCACGGTAATTCGGAACGGGTTTATGGACTCTCAAATAGATTACAGCAGCGTCCTTCGGAATGCGGCCGTAATCGGATGCTATAGACAAAGCACAAATAAAAAAACATAGATGACAAAATCACAACATACTCTTTGGTCAAAATTCAAAACTGTCAAACATCTCTGACTGACATGACAGACATGACAAAGACAATGTCAATATGTCATTAAAATAATCATAAAAGCACAGATTGCAGCACTCTTCACAGAATCATTCTGTTTATTTGTCTGCAAAATGCAAATCTGAAAATTTAGAAGTACATGCTTTATCCCATTTTTTATAAAAATTATGTACCATTTTATGAAGTTCATGAGCTGATAGAGATTAAAGGTACACAGCCAACGATAACCTACAAAAGGCAGCTTCCTATATTTTTGATCTTGTGATCATAATAAGAAATGGATATGTGAGTATCAACAGCACTGATCATGATCACTCAATATAAAAATCACTGTTTAATTACAAGTATTCAAGCTGGCTTGAGTCAAATTTCTCTTAGTACTTTAGAATTTAAAGTACACGGAAACTGAAGTTGTGTAAAGTGTAGTCTTAAGTAACCCATACTGAATACTATTTAAATGACATATGACAATGATATCCTAACAAACAGATATGTTATACACCTACAAAACCACTGAAAAAAGTGTTCCGCGGGGAAGAGCCAGCTCACATACACGCAGTGATGCAGAATAATGGCAAAACGACCCAATTGGCCCGTTTTCGAGTCTTCACGATTGCGCGCTCACAACATATCTGTTTAATAGAATATCACTGGTCAATGATATTCTATAAAACATAGTTTTAAATGTGGTTTTGTAGGTGTATAACATATCTGTTTATTAGAATATCATTGCCTAAGACCTTATCTTTGATTTCAGATGTGTGACCATTCCTTTTGTTTCACCTGAGTCAGCTTCATTAGCTTACGATGTTCTAAATGTGGATAAAGAGTTAAAAAGGAGTGGTGTGCAGAGAAAAATAGAAACCAATTCAGAAAACCTTATAGTGTAAGTTATTAACAGTCTTCTGTGTTTTTATCTAAAACTGTAGGTGGCATAGCTATAAGTTGAACTGCCATATTATTATTCTATTTTGGAATAAAAAAACAGTAAAGAAGATGCTAAACTAGTAACAACTACATACTTTGTAAATATTAGAAGTCAGCCATGTGAAAAAGAAAAGTCAAGGCCAATTATTATTTTAAGTATGTAAATTAACAGATTGACATTTGTTTCTGCATGTTTGAATTTTAATTTTGGCCTTAATGATGAATTGGCCAGTCTACATTGTTACAAATGATGTTGATCTACTCCAACCACTATTAGTAGCATATATCTGACATGCATCTGAGCCAGACTGATAGGGACCCACAATAGAAATACTTAAACCTTAAAATCATATAATTTATGGATAAATTAATTAATTCATATTTTAATTTCATCTGTTACAGAAATTTTCATGGAGAGGATTTGAAAAAACTTAGAGTAGCAGTAAACGGGTTAATTCAAAACATTTTATTAGTTATTAAAACAACAGATCAGTTTTAGAGGTGGCATAAAGGTTTTCAACATGCCAGAGCACACTCCTGCTCCAACCCCAGCAAGATCTTTGTATGGGTTTTTCATGTATTTGTTTAGCAAAACAATGTTATTTATGTATTGCATATGGGCAATCACTCCTGATTCCTACCTGCACTACTTCAATATTTATTACTATCCACAAAAATATTGGTCAACAGCAATTCCCATACAATGTTTAGTTGCATTAACAATTTTTGCATTTTTAATATATCCTAGTTCTAACTTGATGTTAACTGCTAATATAGATAGTATCAGTACAATAAGCGATCCTCACGCTCATTATACATGCGAAACAAATGAGACCAACAATAATGTACTGGAAAATTGTATTTGTACTGATGCAAATAAGTGTGTTAAATACTCTCATGTGACTTCGCAACAAGAGTTTGAAGATAACACAGTGCCTCAATTGCGTGATTTAAATATACGCTTAGTTTGTAAGAAATTGTACTTTAATGAATATAGTGCACCTGTTTATTAAAGTAAATAAAGTTCCTTAATTTTATGTGTTCACAGAATCTCATTGAATTGAATGCATTCAACCTTTAAGACTAGGTAGGTAGTTGTTTATTTGATGCTGAAGGGGGGGTACCTTTATCTTCCACTTTCTAAAAGCAGTTTATTTATTTAAGCTTTATTTATCCATACTATTTACATACTTAGTTACTAAAAAAAATACATATGATTATATTATTGTATGGCCCCTGTAGGGTAAAAAGCCTCATCCAACTTTTTCCATTTTTGTTTTTCTTGGGCGGTGTACATCCAGTTTTTCTCAGCCGTTTTCACGATGTCGTCAACCCATCGTTTCTTTTGCCGTCCTCTTTGTCTTTTTCCAGTGGGACCGAGCCACTTTGTTGTTTGTAATGTCCATCTGTTATCCTGGTACCTAGCAATATGGCCTGCCCACTTCCACTTCAGTGTCGTGGCTTGTTGCAATGCATCCGTGAGCTTTGTTTTTTTGCGGATGTCAGAATTACGTGTTTTATCTATTCTCCGTAGTTTCAGGATGCTTCTTTCCATGGCGTGCTGGCACGAGAGGATTTTGTTTTTAGTTTTGTTAGTGAAAGTCCAAGTCTGACTTGCATATGTTAAGGAGGGCAAGATACATGAATCCATTATGAGACTGTAGATTCCTTTGAGGATTTCTTTCTGTGCCTAATATTTTTTCCATGTTGCGTTTATTCTTCTGTCTACTTCATTCTCGTTTCGATTGGTGTCAAATGATATAAGCTTTCCGAGGTAGGTATATAAAATAAATATTCGTTGACATATTCTATCATCCTTCCATCTATCTTTATTGGGGTTTGAATATTATTGGTCATTATTTTTGTTTTGCTGGTATTCATTTCTAATCCTACTTTCTTGCTTTCTTTGTCGAGGTTTTGAAGCATTTTTTCTAGGTCTGTGGCAGTTTGACTAAAAAGAGCTGTCGTCAGCAAATCTTAAATGGGTTAGACGTCTATTTAGTATCCACACACTTGGTTTGGCCAATCTATATTTTGGAAGATATCTTGAAGGACCGTTATGAATAACTTTGGCGAGAGCGGATCTCCCTGCTTTACGCCTCTTTCTATAGGAAACTCTTCGCCTTTCCTTTCTAGTTTTATTCTGCTGACGCATTTTGAATATACATTCTTTATGAGATTTATGTATTTTTCATGTATGTCGTTATATTTAAGTGCTTCCCATATCGATGTATGCGCAATACTGTCGAATGCTTTTGAGTAGTCAACAAATGCTGTATAAAGTGGTTTATTAAATTCCTGGTATTTCTCTATTAGTTGGTCCATTGTGTGGATGTGGTCACTGGTTGAATAGTTTGGTCGAAACCCTGCTTGTTCCATTGGTTGGTTTTCGTCAATACTCGGTGCTATTCTGCTAAGCAAGATCGAAGAAAACAGCTTATATACAGCCGATAACAAACTAATAGGCCTGGAGTTTCCTACATCTAGTGGGTTTCCTTTCTTGTAAAGTAGAACTATTTGTGATAGACCCCATTGTTCTGGTATTTGTTCAGATTCAAAAATCCGGTTAAAGAGTGTTAAGTGTGGGATTAAAATCCGTGCTCCGATTTTTAGTGTTTCATTAGTTAGATTATCTGGTCCTGGGCGTTTTTCTGTTTTCAGTGCTTTTAAGTGTCTAAATACTTCCATTTTGCTTATTGGATCTATTGTTTCTTGGGTTTGTTCTTTGTCTTGTACTTTTTTGTGTTTGTTTTCATTAATGGCTAATTCTTCTCCTGGAGATTTTTTATAGAGGTTTCTATAGAAATCGGTAGCGCATTTGAGAGTATCTTTCCTGCTTTTTGTTTCATTCTGACCGTCCTTTAGGTTCTGAATCCATGTTTTGGGGGTTGACAGTTCTTTGTTGGCTCGTTTTGAACTTCGTAACGTTGTGAGGTTTTTTTCGATGATTGTCTTTCTATAAGTGTTGTAGTCTTCTCTGATGGCATTTTTTGTTTTTTTAAATAATTGTTTCAATTTATCTTTCTCTTCCTTAGTTTTGTTTTTTAGTAATATTAATTTGCCACGTCTGGAGATTAGGTCCAACGTTTCAGTAGTCAGTATTTTGTGTTTGTGGGTTTTTGTTTTGTTTTCGAATTTGAGGCTTTTTGTTATTACCTGTTCTAGTTGGTTGCTTAGAGTTTGTATATCATTTTCGGTTGCTAAGATTTCGTCGAGTGTTTTAGAGTACTTTTCTAGGTTTTGAATGTATGTTTCTCTTTCGGTTGTAGTGTTAAGTAGGCTTGTTGAAAGTTTGAATGTTTTTGGACTAATTTTGGGTGTTTGAATCGTAAGCGAACAGCTGAGCATTCTGTGGTCTGATGGAAAATTGACTAAGTTGAGCACTTCCACATTAGCTACAGACTTTGGAATATTAGTCAATACATTATCGATTTCATTTCTTGTTTTCTGGTCGGGCGATGCCCATGTCCATCTGCGGGATTGTTTCTTTTTAAAAAACGTGTTCATTATGGACATTTTGTTCTCGTTTGCATATTGTATAATATTAAGGCGTTCTCCCCTGCTGTTCCTTTTTCCGTATCCAAATTTTCTTATTATCATATTTTCTTCTGGTTTTGGTTGCCCGATCTTTGCATTGAAATCATCGATCACAAGCATGTGTTGATCTGATAGCTCTTGTGCTGTCTTTAGATCGTTGTAAAACTTGACAATTTCTTCTTCACTTGAGCTTACAGTGGGGGCATAAGCTTGGATAATGCGTAAATGCCAACTCTTCAAATTTAAGTTTTAGAATTGCGATTCTTTCTAATATTCCTTGGAAGTTTATTATATTATTTTTGAACTTTTTATTTATTAGGAAGCCTACTCCATGCGAGTCCGTTACCCCAGCCAGATGTTGTCGAAAATGGTCATTTGAATCTTATAGATAATTAGTTATGCGGCTTCTGTAATTGTTGCGCACATTTTTAAATTTGTTGCGCTTATAGTTTTTTAATTATTTCACAAAAACATTTCCTGCTGGGGTAACGTTACCCCAGCCAGACCTTTTTCTTTCTAATGGGAATATTTAAATAATTACTAGCTATAAAATTAGTTGTCTAGATGAAGTAAATGTTGTGCCTTATTTTGTATTTGTTCTTTCTTCGGTTGCGAAGTTATTCGAGATTTTGCTGGGGTAACGTTTTTGGTTTTGCTAGATCTTTGAAATGGTTAAGCGGATTCTTACCATATTTTGTACATGACTTCTTACGAATTAGTTTAAATTAGTTCTGCAATAAAAAAACCAAAATAATGCATAGCTTAAAGGTTATTTCATTAAATAGAAAAACACTTCAATTGGTCCCAGCACTCTCAATAAGAGGTCTAAAGACTTACTTTTAACATTATTTTGAAGCTTGTAACGGCCTTCAAATGTATGTGAAGTTTCATTAGTATCCTGTAAGTATTTAACAAGTTATGATGATATTCAGTTCTTCACGAGCACGGTCTTGATGCGCGCGGTGTTATTTGGCCACTGGATTGGATATATGAACTGAATGTTATGTCAATTATTAGTTGTTTAGTTCAGTTGTATATCAGTAAAATTTCAGCTCAGTACATTGGATAATTAATGAGATAATACGATTAAAGTCATTAGGAAGTGAATGACCGTGGTAACCCGACCAAGTTTAGGTGGTTACGAAAAAGCGAAAACGCAGAACATTATGGTACCTTCTAAAATATGTAGGATAGTGTTACAAATTTAGTACAGACATGTACACAAGTTTTAAAAAAACTACATGATTATTAAAGAATTTTTATTGACAGGTAAAATAATCATTTCAATTGAACTTTTAAAGTATTAATAAACTTATACTTAAAAACAATCACAGATTAAAATTACAGATATTAATTTTGCTAAAAAAAGAAAATAATAAGTAAATTCAAATATTTAAGCCTTAAAAAAATCCAGTTTTAGATAAGTATCTAACATCATGTACATATTAATAATAATTTTGCTACTATTTCTGTAGTTACATTATGCAAGCTTACCTTGTTCGTGAGTTCATCAAGCAACCCGGACCATAATTATGATCATCAATAGAAGCACTCCACATTAGCAGTAATTCGCCACACTTATTATTATATAATAGCTCTCACGCACTCGATAAATATTTGCAAAAACAGGAAACGGAACTGCCGAAGCGCACGCGCACTCTACAAGATGAATTATGTGATTATGGAGCATGTTTAGTGCGTTATGCAAACAATGTATTACCCCTTCACCCCACCCCTCCCGCGTCCCGAGCGACATGTTATATCGGTTATTTTTGATAAGTTTGTGCAACTGGAAGATAATAATAATGTTTTCATAGTACAGATATTATTATATTATTATGTATTTAACAGTGTACGCGTCTGTACCGAAATTGTAAGGTGTATTATACTAAACATTTCAAAAGATAGTATAATTTTCTGCGTTTTCGCTTTTTCGTAACCACCTAAACTTGGTCGGGTTACCACGGTCATTCACTTCCTAATGACTTTAATCGTATTATCTCATTAATTATCCAATGTACTGAGCTGAAAGGAGAATGCCCATTTTTCTACTGACCGCCGTTGCGCATCAAAACTTATTGTATGATAGCATAAATTGAATATAAAAGAGGGGTTATGTCGTACTTTCTAAGGAAAAAAAAAATATCCATTTATTTTGTGGGGGTTTTAGTTGTTCTTTGATTTTCTGTTCAGTTTTGAGGTTAGTTTTGTAACGTACCTTCCACTAAAAGCAGCAGCCCATTACAACAGTATGACTTGAATTGACATAAGACACGAACAGTACGCAATGATAAGTTATTTATAAACACAACAAACTCAACAACTATCGATGCACAAGTGAAAACAAAAGTTCGGTGTTGTTTTGTTTGTTTGACAAATTGACATTGACAGTTCACATATCACATTGTGATAGTGTTACCAACAGTCAATATAAATCACTCTTGACTGTCAACTAAAGAAAGATTTTTAATTAGCAAAGTAATATTATCTATAGGATGTGAACTAAGAAAATATGTTATTTCAATTGTGCTAATTAAAAATATAAATAACGAGGATAAAGTCATAGTTGAATTTATTTTTAAAACTGAGTGACGGATTATGTCCCAGGTTTTAATAAATTGGCAACATTGATTTTACCGAAATACGCCATTTTAAAAAGTAAGCAATAAAATCCAATACTGTAGCTAATAAAATACAAAATAGTAACCCCACATACGATTTCGTTCAAGTGAATTAAGAGAAGTTAATTTTTTTTTTTATAATTTATGACTTTATTTTTATGGCCATACTCTTTTACTATAAAGCGACTCTGATTTTGGTCAATGTCCTTTTACTGATATACAACTGAACTAAACAACTAATAATTGACATAACATTCAGTTCATATATTCAATCCAGTGGCCAAATAACACCGCGCGCATCAAGACCGTGCTCGTGAAGAACTGAATATCATCATAACTTGTTAAATACTTACAGGATACTAATGAAACTTCACATACATTTGAAGGCCGTTACAAGCTTCAAAATAATGTTAAAAGTAAGTCTTTAGACCTCTTATTGAGAGTGCTGGGACCAATTGAAGTGTTTTTCTATTTAATGAAATAACCTTTAAGCTATGCATTATTTTGGTTTTTTTATTGCAGAACTAATTTAAACTAATTCGTAAGAAGTCATGTACAAAATATGGTAAGAATCCGCTTAACCATTTCAAAGATCTAGCAAAACCAAAAACGTTACCCCAGCAAAATCTCGAATAACTTCGCAACCGAAGAAAGAACAAATACAAAATAAGGCATAACATTTACTTCATCTAGACAACTAATTTTATAGCTAGTAATTATTTAAATATTCCCATTAGAAAGAAAAAGGTCTGGCTGGGGTAACGTTACCCCAGCAGGAAATGTTTTTGTGAAATAATTAAAAAACTATAAGCGCAACAAATTTAAAAATGTGCGCAACAATTACAGAAGCCGCATAACTAATTATCTATAAGATTCAAATGACCATTTTCGACAACATCTGGCTGGGGTAACGGACTCACTCCATGCAGGCCTGCTGTTTCGCCTATATAACATAGGATATAGTTTTCATGTTCTTCGATATTTTGGCCCAATCTTCTGGTTTCTGCTAGTCCTATAATGTCCCAGTCTATATTTTCTATTGAGTTGTTTAGCTCTAGTAGTCTTTCTCTTGTTGATAATGATCTTACATTGTATGTGCAGATTTTAAGTTGATGTGTTGTTTTCAATTTGATTTTTGTTTCTTTTTCATTGTTATTTGTTGGATGGTGGTGGTCGTTCTCGCCACGGGGACCAGCGGGATTGGGGAATTGGGTTTTTGGTTTATTATTATTTAATGTTGTTGTTTCTGTTCTGTTCCTGATTTCCGGTAATATGTTGGCGTTACTTGTTGCTTCTTGATTTATAATTGGTACGTTAGTTGCGGTATGTGTTTCTGTCCGATAACGAGTATCTCCCGCATGTATTGAAAGGCATCAGTTTGGGGCGCGCCTTTTTGAAAAGCGTCTTTGGTGCTTGTTTTTTGTAATTTCGAAGTTGTTGTGTTTTGGTTGCCAGGGCTTGGGGTTTCCGATCTTTTTCTTTTCTCAATATCTTATAACTGTGTTTTTTTGCTTGTTTTCCTTTCTCTTCTGTAGTACTGCTTTTGGCAGGTCATGAGTAATGTAGACGTTTCCTTGTAGTCAATATCTTGATTTTTTTCTGCAGTGTTATTGTTGCAAGTAGGATTGGTCTAACTTTTTGATCATTCTCTCCCCTTTTTCCCAGCCTCTGAACTCTGTCGATTTCACCTGCTCCAATTTCCACTTCAATATCCTTCATCACTAAAAGCAGTTATGTAAAAATTACCACCAAGACGTCTAAAAGTGTTTTTAATAACGCAGCGCAGTCTGGTTGCTTACGATGCTGTTTTACATTTAACAAGAAAGCCAAGTAGATAGCATTATGATTATTTTAAATATTGGCAGCCCAACAATGGTAGGGCAAGCATAACATGTCAAATACGGATACGATTCAAAAACAACTTTCATGGTTCAGGAACCGATCGCATGTTTGCAAATATATATGAAAAAAAAAGAAAAAAAATCGAGGTCAATTAGAGAAAAGGAAGGAATTATGGTTGCATAAATATCAGTGGGGCTGAGTTGAAGGTAGTTGTTATAAGTAAGGAAGGTTTGGTTTTCCTGACTGAACCTTGGTTAAGAAATAATACCATCCCGGTGTTATACATATCGTACGGTAATATTCCATTTTAAGGAGTGATCGAAGCACACACACAGCCTATTTTGCACCCGCCCGGGTCGACAAAACCTCAATGGTGCAATTCCACCAAAAATTGTGTGCAAAATGGAATGGGTTCCGCTTGCTGCCTGCTTTTACCATTTCGAATAACCTATTTTTAAGGTGAACGCACACTTGTCCGCGCCGAACGAAACGTTCTATCATCCGTATAACCCGATTCGGCGCGGATAAATGTGCGAGGTGACATAGGACTTCTTATAAGTAATTCTTAAATTCGATTATTTCGCTGTCTTCGGCTCTGTTAGGTGTGTGTTTACCTTTGAACTAAGTTGTAGGTAGTAATATATTTTGTAATCACCTTTTAAAACATATTGAAGTCTTTGTATAAAACCCTTCATTTGGACACCAACAATAATTTCGGAAGAAAAAATCGAATACCACATAAAAGCGCCTAAAATCAGCCTTACTTCTTTTTTAACCGACTTCAAAAAAGGCGGAGGTTATATGTTCGTGTTACCTGATTTCTCTCCCATTTGTGGACCGATTTTCAAAATTCTTTTTTCATTTGATAGAGTACACTCCTGAGGTGGTCCCATTTTAATTTGGTGAAGATCTGATGCTGACCTTCGGAGATATACAATGGAACTCTTCAAAAAGAGACGGCAAATCTGTTGTGATAGCTCCAATCGGTTGGATGTTCATTGTTTATACAATATCATGACGGAACATCACGCCTGTATGCTCTGAGGGGGTACGCAGAAGTGTACAATTTACCTGATTTCTCTCCCATTTGTGGACCGATTCTCAAAATTCTTTATTTATTTGAAAAAGTATACTCCTGAGGTGGTCCCATTTTAATTTGGTGAAGATCTGATGCTGATCTTCGGAGATATACAATAGAACTCTTCAAAAAGGGACGGCAAATCTGTTGTGATAGCTCCAATCGGTTGGATGTTCATTGTTTATACATTATCATGACGTAACATCACGCCTGTATGCTCTGAGGGGGTACGCAGATGTGTACAATTTACCTGATTTCTCTCCCATTTGTGGACCGATTTTCAAAATTCTTTTTTTACTTGAAAGAGTATACTCCTGAGGTGGTCCCATTTTAATTTGGTGAAGATCTGATGCTGATCTTCGGAGATATACAATGGAACTCTTCAAAAATAGACGGCAAATCTGTTGTGATAGCTCCAATCGGTTGGATGTTCATTGTTTAAACAACATCATGACGTAACATTACACCTGTTTGCTCTGAGGGGTACATAGATGTGTACAGTACACCCAGATTTCGACAGTTTGGCATGTTATGTTCCATTTATTGGGGATAAGCCTATTACCATGACATGTATTGTTAACTATGTACAATGAATGCATAGCAAATATTTGTAAGTATAGGATATTCCAACTAAAAATGGAAAAATAAAATAAAACTTTTTTGCCAAAAATAAAACCGACTTCAAAAAAAACAACAAACAAAAAAAACACAAAAAGAAAAGGACAAAAAAATACACTAAAAGAAAAACAAAAAAAAAACTAAAACAAAACCACAAAAAAGTGAAAAATAGCTTTAGCTTCAGAAGCCGGTGAGAAAAACACCAAATCAATCAAAGGTCAAGTTTCAGAAGTCGGTGACAAAAACACTAAATCAATTAAACAAGGTCACCGACTTCTGAAGCTTGACCTTTGATTGATTTGGTGTTTTTCTCACCGACTTCTGAAACTTGACCTTTGATTGATTTGGTGTTTTTCTCACCGGCTTCTGAAGCTAAAGCTATTTTTCACTTTTTTGTGGTTTTGTTTTAGTTTTTTTTTTTGTTTTTCTTTTAGTGTATTTTTTTGTCCTTTTCTTTTTGTGTTTTTTTTGTTTGTTGTTTTTTTATTTTAATGTTACCCTCGCGCGACGTGAAGTGACACTCGCCACCGAGACGAATGTGTAACTTATCCAATTCGGTTCATCCGTTTAGTTATGAACATAAGAGGGAAAAAGGTAACGGATATGAAGAAATGGACAGGTCAAACACATAACCTTTTAGGTTTCGCCGCAGTCCGGTAAAACTAAAAGACGGCTTTCATGATAGAGAGATTCAGATTTTGACATACTTACGCGTACTATTATCTATTCTGTGCTTACGCCTCGCACGAGGCCCGCGTGGTGGATTAGTGCTACACAACATGCGCATCATTTATCAACAAGGATGACGGACTCACATTTTCCATGCTCCTACCATAGACACCTACGTATTTTTAGGAGAAACAGCGTACTGCCGAACGCATCGTCGATGCTGCCGCTTGCGAAAGCACTCTCGCTTTGTTGTTCGCCCTAGCAAAATAATTGCGGTTTTGAGCGACGATAAAATTGATGAGCGATGATATAAATAAATCTAAGTAAGTAACTAAAAAGTGTAAAATAAAAAATACTTAATTAAAAAACCCGAATGCGTAAAAAATAACTAAGTAGGTATCAAATCAAATCAAATCATTTATTTGTCAGAACATGGTCGGTATTACATATTACATGGTCTTGAGTTTATTTATATTGTGTCATCACATTCTAACACATGGGCGTAAAATGTTATAAGTTAAATTAGTGATCAAATATAGGAATAATGAAATTTAAAATTCAAAAAGGAATGCCAGTTACTAATGAAAAAATATAAATAATTAAATTAATAATTGAATTAAATTAATATGTCAGTGTCATTTAAGTAGTCATTCAAATTATAATAACATTTATTAAGTACATAAAAAATCTTTAAATTGCTTCTTAAATCTAGCCAAATCTAACACTCCAATGGATTTATTAATTTTATTATAAATTTGCGGGGCTCTGCAGAATATGCTTTCCCGCATAAGAGCTGTCTTGGCTCTGCGTCCGCGTAGCATGTCATATCGCCTGTTACGTTGTACAGTATCAGATAGGTGGGAAAACAAGATTTAGTCTCACAAATAAGGCAATTTCATATATATACAAAGCTGGTAGTGTTAGAATTTTGTGCTTTTTGAAATATGGTACCTACACAACTGTCCGTCATCTGAAGCCCAAACATAGATCTTATGCAGCGCTTTTGCGCTTTAAACGCGGCTTCCCTATTTGTTGAGTTACCCCAAAATATAATGCCGTATCTTAACACAGATGCAACAAGACCATGATAGGCTGTCAGTAGTGCATCCATGTTAACAGTTGGAGCAAGTTTATACAGGGCATAGGCTGAGCAACTTATTTTCTTGCATAATGTTTCGATATGATTCTTCCAGTTAGGCTGTCTATCAAGTAATAAGTAATTTTAAATAAAAACTGAAAAGAAAAAAACAAGTTCCAGGAGACAGGACATATTGACTGCAACAGTCGGGACCCATAATGGATGTAATGATTTTAGTCTAGATCATTTAATCAGTTTTATTTTTTTTTACACTTTTTAGTTAGGTAGGTACTTACCTTAGATATACCATTTTAAAATCCTTATGATGAGCCCTTAAATTTGATACCCCCACGGACCCTATTGCAGTACCTAACCATAAAACAGTTTGAAAAAAGGTTTAAGTAAATGTACTTAATTAAGAAAAAAATTGCCATTCGTTGATCACTAGTTAGCTTACTAGACTAAGTATCCTTATCAAGGTGGGTCATCACGAAGCCGTCAACCAAGCACATCAAATTATGTAACTTTATGCAAAAATTATTGCTGGGAAACGACTTTGTTTTGGGGTGAAAAATCATGTTTTCAAAGTAACGCACTCAAAACATTGTGCTGATGAATGGATTGAATAGTACGGGGGTCGTGGAGGTGTATAAAGAAAAAAACTTATATAAAAAAAACTCGTCTATAAGTATATCTCCGTAGGTACCTAACTAGAAGGTTCCCACTTTCCCAGGTATTTTGTTTAAACTGATTAGATTTAAACAATATGTAGGTACTTACGTTTTATTTTTAAGCGTAGGTACACAGTACATACATAGTTGTATTAACCGAACTTTATTTTCCTGGTTACTGCATAGCAATAAGCTTCACATTATTCCAACAAATACCTACAGTTCTTATCTGTTAAATTAAATGTAGGTATAACTAAATATAAAAGTGCCAAGCCAACTAACTAGTATTAACCATAGATACGATTATTTTAGTTACATTTTTTTATAGATTCGATGAACGGACTGTACGATGGCTCTATTTATAAATCTCTCAAAAGAAGTAACAAAAGATACATAAAGAAATTTCTCATAGTAAACAAAGTAGGTCTTTAAGAATAAAAATCATGTGCCTCACTAAATAAAGGGTGTAAACAGACCCGTAACGAAGCCGAAAGGCACTTGTTCTCACCGTCATTGCGCTATATTTTTTTTGTTCTGTGCCGGCAGTCTCGACAGAGATAACGACAAAATCGCTATCTTTTAATTGCTAATTATTATCGAATAAATTCGGTTGCAATAACAATGCTTGAGAAAATCGCATCTTGGATGTAGAGACTTGCATTTCCCGCAAGCATCGTTCGTTATTGCAACCTAATTCTTTCGTAAGTAAGTAATTAATTACTTACCTGGGAACCTATTTACGGAGATATTGGAGGTCAGTTCCAACTTTTTTTTTTAAACTTTAGCTTTTAAGTGCATCCAGTAAAGTTATGACCTACCTGGTCATAACTTTACTGGATGCACTGAATATAACCCCACAGAACACAATGTTTTGAGTGCGTTACATTGCGTTATTATTTACCCCAAAAAAAAATCCCAGCAATAATTTTCGCGTAGGTAGTTACCTAGTTTGATGTAGGTACTATGGGGGTCTTTTCCGCCTGACCATTTTAATTTTTTTTCGCTTAAATCATGCGGAGGCGCCGAGCCACGCCCCCTTAAAGTTTGGGCCTATTAGGAAAGCGTCAACTTTGGCGCGCAAAATAACAATAACTCTCGTTTGGCGTGCGTCGTCAGTGCGCTCGGCCGATTCGGTATCTTTTCATTCATTTTTTCTACACTAAGTCAACGGGGCGGGGCTAGAGAGCGTTGTTATGTTGCGAGTGCAAGCAAAAATGAGCTTAGTGGTGGTCAGGCGGGAGTGTCCTCGATAGTTGGTACCTACAACAGAATGCTTGGTTGACGGTTTCGTGATGGGTCTGTTTACACCCTGTATGTAGGACATACCTAGGTACCTATTTTTGACTTCCAAAATAGAGGAGGTTCTCAATTCGTTGGAATCTTTTTTTTAAATTAAACTAGTTGGGAGTTAGCGTAAGCCTAAGTACCTACTCATATTCATATTTAGGTTTAATGTAATGTTTGTTAACAGCCTCGATAAGCCTAAGTTTACTCAGGAACACACGGTGGTTCTTGCTTTCTGTTGACACAATTCTAATCTTATGCCTTGTGTCTAAAACATTATTTATTAGTAGGTAGCTATCAAAGAAATGCTACTAAGACAGTGGCGTAGATAAAGTTGAAAAGGTAGTGCATGATGTGTACGTTACCCCAGCAGGAAAGTGTCTCCTAGAGATATATGAGTGGAACGTTTAATTAGTGCTCTAACTGCTGTCAATGTGCCCCCACATAAAAAATGTGTGCCCCCTGTCGTTTTGGAAATAAACGGAAAAAACGATTCCTGCTGGGGTAACGTTTTTCTAGCAGGAAAATTCTAAACGACTGATCGGATAGAGAAACATTGTGCATGGCCTTGTAGCTTATGTTAGTGCCACAATGTGCCCCCAAAAATAAAATGTGTGCCCCTTCAGGTTTTCGAGATATTGCGTTTCCTGCTGGAGTAACGTTTTACAGAATCGTATATCTCTGAAACCATTGTATGTGCCCCTGTAGAATAAACATACTCGAGTAGCTCTTAATGTGTGCCCCTTAGTGCCCCAATTAGATTTAAGAACATATTTCTAATTTCCAAGTTATCGCGGTTTTATGAAAACTCGAAAAAACATCGCAGCGCCTAAATGAGACCAGGTATAAGCTCGCTGAAACCTGTATTCTGTCAGTCTTGACACTAATAATAACCATACAAAGTTTCAAAACTGTTCATGCATCCCCCCGGACACAATGTTTTTTACTTTTGGAGCGATTATTTCCGAAATTATTGACATTATCAAAAAATGTTTTTAGGAAACCCCTATTCATTTTTAAATACCTTTCCAACAATATATCACACGTTAGGGTTGAAATTAAAAAAAAAAAATCCTTCCCACTCTACATATAGGGGGGCTACCCTAATAAAATATTTTTTTCCAATTTTTATTTTACCAATTTGTCGGCGTGATTGATATACATATTGGTACCAAATTTCAGCTTTCTAGTGCTAACGGTCACAGAGATTAAGCGAGGACGGACAGACGGACGGACAGACATGGCGAAACTATAAGGGTTCCTAGTTGACTACGGAACCCTAAAAAGAAGTTACGTTTTCAACGAAATTGTAGTTTCGGTACACCATCATTATTAAAATCCGGCCAAGTGCGTGTCGCGCCAGACCAATGTAGGGTTCCGTACCTAGTAGCCAGTTAGCACATTATAGAAAGATTCTGAATGAAATCTGAATGATAAGGATTTTGTATTTGGTACAAATTATCCAATACCCAAGTTCAACGACTATTAGGTAGGTACTGCTAACCTTATAAAGTTATCATAACCGCTTTTTCATTTACAGTTCATGAAATGCACTATCATCATGAATTTTTCCAGATTTTTCAAGCCAGCAGTTTAACTTTTAGAAGGGGGGGGGGGATGCCCTATTGGAACAAAAATGTGCAGTTTAAAGTTTAATCTCGTATATTATGGAGCAATAAATCGAACAGTAGTATTAGCAACCCCTAAGTCGTTTTAAAATAGGTACCTATTCAACGATACCTCACAAGATGGGGTAGACGATGAAAAAAATGTATCCCCACTTCACATATTTATGGGAGCTACTTACCCTAAAAAAAATATTTTCAAAAAAAATATTTTACCGCTTTGTCGGCGGAATTGATATACACTCCCCTACAAATTACAACTTTCTAGTACCAATTATCTGTCTGTTTTAGTAAAACCTCGGACAGACGGACATGACGAAACTATAATAAGGTAAGGGTTCCTTGTCAGGACTATGGAACCCTAAAAAATTAGTAACAGCCTAAGGCGCAAAACATACAGAAAAGGCGTACGGTGAAGACGCGGCGCAGGCGCAGAGCAGGCGTGGAACAGATAAGGCACGGACGCGATTTAAATTATATCAAAGAGGCGAAGAGACGCCGCAACTAGTCATTGTACAGGCTGACTTTATCGTGATAGAATGTCTTCCTCTTCAGACGACGAAGATGCGCTTGCTTTGCTGCAACTCATTAACGTGCAGAGACACCGAAGATATTGGGTGCAACCTTTTTTTTTTTTTTTTTTTTTCGGATGTGAAATCATCAAATGACTCCTCCCGCTCTGGGCGGAGCAGGAGGGAGTGTCAGACTTTTACTGACTAAAACCCATCCATGTTCCTTCATCGCCCTTTGTGTTCCGGGGCCATTGTATCTCTTTCGAACAGTCCCGCAACCGCAGGCATCGGTCCTTACGGACCCCTTCGTTTTTGCTGACTCTCTTTGAGGCGCGCATGGAACACTCTTGCGCCGTCGACACGGCCTGTCGTCATGAGACGGACGGACGGCGAGCTAGCCCACCGTCCACAGGCCAAGCCTACGGTGGCCGGGGGCCACGTGGTGGCCTCCGACGCCCGGGGCTTCTACCGCGGCGGCCGGGTCGTTGAGAGGTTCTCTCCCTCTCACGTTCCGCCACCTCCTACTCTAGCATTACTGCTTCGCAGAAGGAGGTGACGGCGTCCCATTCCGTCTCGCTCCGGACCATGGCTTGCACCAGGGCCGGACGCGAGAGGTCGCCGCCGCCAATCGCCGCTTCGAGGACACGGCGGTGCTCCGCCCACTCGGGGCACACCTCCAACGTGTGCTCCACCGTGTCCTCCAGTGGCTCCAGTCGATCCTCACAGTGGAAACACCCGGGCGTTTCCTCCCGCCCGATTCGGTGCAGGAACCTCCCGAACACACCGTGTCCGGTGAGGACCTGCGTCAGGTGGAAGGTGAGGACGCCGTGGCGTCGCTCAAGCCACTCCTCAAAGAGGGGACTTATCGCCACTATCGTGGCGTGCCCTGCACGGGATTGGGTGCACCCTGTGTGGAAGATGTCACAAGAGCATAGATATTTTAAAATAATGAAAAAATTATGCAAATATCCTGATCGTTTTCCTACAGTGTATAAAATGTCACTAGAATGTTTCCACATTCTATTGTCGAAAGTAAAACACGGTTTTCATTTTTCTGCACCTACTGTATAAACAAAACTCGTGCTGATTGCGCGCCGCTCCGGTCGCGACTGCTAGCGACGCGGAACACCGAACAGGCGACAAAACGACGTGCCTGCCCCACGCCGCTTGAGTATAATTCACATCGTGTCGCCTACCTACATTTTGTATTGAAACGTTTTGAAGCGGCAAGATGCCTGCGCCGCGCCTTCACCTTACGCCGTTTCTGTATAATTCGCGCCTTAGAGGACACTGCTTAGAATAGCAGTGGAGCGCTTTCCAGGACGCAGCAGGGGCGGTGATACCAATCATACGATAAATAAATACTACTACCTACTTGCAAAATAAATATCATTTATCACTTAATCTATACTAATATTGTAAAGAGGTAACATTTGTTTGTAAGTTTGTATGTAGGGGGTATAATCTCCGGAAGTAATGAACCGATTTCAAAAATTCTTTCACCATTAGGAAGCTACATTCACCCTGAGTAACATAGGCTATATTTTATCCCCGTACTCCCACGGGAACGGGACTATGCGGGTGAAACCGCGGCACGTCCGCTAGTTTAATATTATATTAAATATCGGTGGACATTAACACACAGCGCCATCTAGTGCCACACTAAGCAACGAGGCTTGTGTCGTGGACACCAGATAGTTGATATATTACATAGACACTTTTTGTTTGTAAATACATACTTATTACAATCAAATACATACTTAGTATATGTCATAAACGTCCATGACTCGGAAACAAATTAATGTCCACGCTCATCACACAAACATTTGCTCCAACTGGGATTCGAACCCGGGACCCTAAGAACGTAAGGCAGCCTCACCACCGCTACGCCATTCGGGTCGTCACGTCATAGATATTGTCACAGCCATCAGAATGTGCATACGCGAGGAGCGAACTCCTCGCGTATGCACATTCTGATGGCTGCGACCGAAATCACGACGTCTTTGAGAAGGAAGTACACACCAGTAGCTTCTCTCGATCGGGAGCGAGGACAGGTCTTCTCGTGCGAGTTGTGGTGTTTGTGACAGCCGGAACGCCTTCGGAGTGAGGCGCGTACCCACCCTCGGTGCTATCTTCTGTATTTCCGAAGATACAGAATGTCTAAAGTTCCTAACTGCCTACTGTTCTTGAAGATAAAGCTCTCACTACTAGGTATTTCGGAAGTTTGTCGGATACGGCCGAAGTTGGGCACATAAAATATTATCATAGGTATTGGTGACGGTTAACTGTCCATAACCAATGGCCAGAGATTTTAATTAATCTATTGTAACAGTAGTGTAGGTATCCATAAAAGCGCCTTCAAATGTATTCAAAGTAGGTAGGTACCTAGTTTCTGAACTTAAAAAGGTATTTGTGTGGTGGTAGCTCTAAGTTTTGGCATGCTTTGGTTACCTCCATCAAATAAGTAGGTACTTATTTAGATTTTATTTCAGATATTAGGTACCTATTGCTTGTTGGAATAGACACCAACGATTTCTGGTTTAACAATACAAAGGGTCAAGGTATAAATAAATACATATGTAAATCGGAAGTCTTAGGCCCGTTTTCACTAACATTAAGCCCGACCCAAATATTATTGCACTGTTGGAATTCTAACTATCGGCGCCGCCGAGTCGAGCGTCGAAATCAGCGTGTTTTTATTTAGGTGTTCCATAGCCCATAAAGAGTAAGACGAAATGGGCATTATGGGCCTATTTATTCTAACTGATATTATGAATAGAGAAGTACCTAATGAAGACAAATAGCGTCGAACCCAAATAAGGGGTGTAAAACACCTCTTAACGAAGCCGATAGACACTATAATAGTCATTGCGTTCATTTTTTTGTTCTACACCATACCTTCTAGTTACGGAGATATTGGGGGCGTCAAAGTTCCAAATTTTTGGCAATTTTTTTTTTAAATACCTACAAGTTTGTAATGTAAGATTTTTACTTTAAACACCTCCACGACCCCCGTACTGTGTTCAATCCATCCATCAGCACAATGTTTTGAGTGCGTTACATTGAGTTCTATCACAAAACCACCACCACCACCAAACAAACCACCATGTATTATACGACCATGTTCTGACAAATAAATGATTTGATTTGATTTGAAAACATGATTTATCACCCCCTAAAAAAAATCTTTTCCCAGCAATAATGTTTGCGTTAAGTATTTAGTTTGATGTACAGAATGCTTGGTCGACGGCTTCGTGATGAGGTCTTTTACACACTGTATATCGGGATAAAGGCAGGAGAATGATGAAATTTAATACCTATGTTGCATTATTTCTAGCGGGACCCAGCCGAATCCTATAGATGAACTTAAAGCTGGAAAACAACAAAGCGCCGATTACTACGAATATTAAAACGAAATAGGGTAGGTAGATATTATGTAGGGTGTGACTGATCAGCTGATAGGTAATTAAATCACTGCTACGTTAACCTTACGCCAATCGTCACAAGTTCAGAGAACGCACAATTTATCTGATAATATCTAACACCAGTCAATTATCTACCAATCAATAATTTCGGATTTAGGATTCGGAAAACAACATAATTGCTATAAGTGGGTACGTCGTAACTATTTGATTTGGATTAATCTGCATAATTATATTGGAAGACATTTGATTTGTATGATATCTGCGTACCTACGAGGTCTTTTAGTCTGTGGTACCTTTCTCAGGAGCCAAAAGTACGTAGTTCTAGTTAGCCACAACGAATTGAACATACAGATTACACCAATGGTTACACAAACAATTTCAGCAAGTTTTGTTGAAATTGTCCAGCTGTGCCTACTATTTCACGAGTGATGCTGATGGTGTAGCAAAATACAAGGCACAATATTTTTTTATGAGGATTGATTTGAGCAGGTTTTCTTGAAATATTTTTTTTTATTAGGTGGGTCGATAGCCTTAACACGTTTCTTTGAATATAGACAGGATGACTTAGGGAAAGGCCATGAGATACAACAAGTATCTACTATGTAAATGTATGAAAGTATCTATTATCTACAAGTACCTATTATGAATTAACTTCACAGCCCGCCACCAGCTTGGGTGCCTTGGGTGGAGGAAGTGTACCAGTGTGCACGTGGCCTCATTAAATCATAATCCACTACAGCGTGATTAGTTACACGTAGTAAGTATCTACAACCGGCAACCGAAACGAATTACAATTTTTCTAACGTTCTGCCATACCAAACCAATAAAAATAACTAATGTAAATGACTGCAAACGATGCTTAGCATAACAACGGTCTCCATCGTCAAGGTTACAGCGTTAAGATATTCGCGCGCTCGCGTTTAAAGATCGTTATTGTCCACATTGCCCTGCGCGGTTGTTAAATCTTACTGTACGCGAGACATCGTCCGATTATGTTAACGAGTCACGATTTATGTAATACCTACTACTACAATATTCAAATCCTAGAAGAAAGTCAAGTACGCGACTCCTAACGAGATTTCTCCATAGCACAATATTTCGATCCCTTTAGGCGCCTACTCGCTAGCCTAATCTCATCTGAATACATATTTATATTAAGTGTCTTTGTATTTTTTACGAAGGACTTATTGAAACCATAATATTATGGAGCTCAATGTTAATATATTTTTAAGGATAAAACAACACTTCCCATGATTAGTACAAAATAAAATTAAATGTATTGTTAGTTTTTTACATAGATAAAATTTATTTAAAAGTACAGAACATATGAAGGACTACACACTGAATTGAGATAAAATACTTAGTACTGACTTTGAAAATGATGTAAGCCACTTTTAGTATTCACAATATGAACTTATTGCATCAATTAATGATTATTTGGCAGACCAAAAGAGATTTTCCAACAGTGCATAGGTCATTAAACCTTATTATTATTATATAAGTGAAATTTGGAATAGAAGCTGTAAGAAAATCTGCAATTAGACCAGCCACTACACCTTATATACCGAAACATTATGGCTAAGAAACTTTAATATGTGATGTTCCAGCATACAAGTTCAGCTGCATGCAGGCAACAAGGGGCCAGCATACACCCAAATATATTATTATAAATTAATTTTAAGTAATATTTCATAGATAGTAATTTTAATATATTTTGTACAATAAAATACAATTAAGTACAACTTGTAGCAAAGATATTAAAGAGAGTAATATTTATCTCAAGTGTTAAAGCTGCAATAACGTGTGTGTACGCACAAGGCATATTTACACAGCACACACGCACGGCAACAACACACCATGTGCTGCACACTATAGTACATAATTAATTTTATTACTTAATAGAATATAAAGACACGCCCAAGCTGAGAACTTCTCCACTTATTTTACAGATTTCAATGCATGATTAGCCAATGAACATGCCTGTACTCCACTAGCAGATTGCTATTAAATAATACATTGATCGTCGCTTAATATCACAGCTAATTATGCTTTGAAAATTATAGACATGTCTAATTTTCACTAATGTAGATAACAATGTAGAGTATAAGTAGACAATCTGAATTAATTTACATTACAATATCATGTCTTTTCATATGAAAAATTTAAAATTACATTACCAAAAATTAAACAGTGCAGCGCATTATAAATAAATGTGCATACCTTAATATTTAATTGACTAAATAAATTTGTTGCCTGCAGATCTGACATATTATTTTATTTAAATATCGAGAGGTAATATCTTAAGAGAAATTTTAACTTCAACTATTGAAAAAAAGTTAAATCCAAATTTAAAAATATTTTGTATTTATTACGACAATTCCCTTCAAATCCACCTAGTTATTATGAATGTGAAATATCATTCCAAAAGCTGAGTCTCCGTCACACATATTTCACTACCACTATAGTTGTGGATCAAAATGTAAGGATCGAAGAGAAGTAGAAGCTAGCACTTCACGAATGTGCGTTGCTATTCACATGCGGCTTCTTTTCCTGCGCATCTGGCGTACGCTGGCCGTCACGCCTAGGAGGCATGCGCTCATTGATGGCATCCAGCCCCTTGGCCTCAGCAAATGAAGTAATCTTATGATTTGGAGAGAAGCCCTGCAGGGCATTCTTGAGAGAAGTTTTACCACCAGAAAGAGCACCCAATGGCAAAGCACCAGTGGGAGTAAGCCCTTTGAGCTGTAGCACAGATTCACTTTCCTCGCGAAGCACTGAGAACACATGAGCCATTTTGCCAATAGCACGAATCTTGTTACGGATGACTTCTTTCCTGAGATTTGCTTCCTCCAATGCATCATCTCCTTCAGTCATCAATTCATCATCAGAGCAAATGTTTAGTACGTTGACCAGCATTTCTGTTACCTTCTCTCCCACAAATGGAAGGGACCAGGTAAAGACGTCCATGAAGTTGGGCAACCAGTAAGGGTGCGGAGAGCAGTTAAACTGTCTAATGTTCATTACATTGTTCTCATACTTCAGAACAGCAGCCTTGTTATTATAGACATCCAAGTAGTTAGGTGCAGAAAAAATTGTAATGAGACTGGGAAATCCAGTAGTCTGGCTTTTACGATACATCCGGTAGCCAGCATCTTGAGCTTCATGAGCACGTATGATGGAAAGTAAGTTGTTTCTTTGTAGAAAATCACAACAAGCTGCATAGCTATAGAAGTATGAACAACCTCTGACAGAGTTGTGCGAGAAATGTTCTGCATTCTTTTCATTTCCAAAGTCTTCCAATGGATCAGACCAAAGCAGGTCACACATAGCTCCAAATGCAGGTGGTTCTTTGAATCTATCTAGTTTACGAATATCATCTAAGTTGTTGATCTCTGGAGACAGCCCTCCATGCACACATAGGAACTGCTGGTTCATAAGAGCAGCAAGAGGTAAGCAGTCAAACGCGTCCATACATGCATCATACACCTTCTCAGAATATTTGATTTTACATTCTTGTTTGAAAGTGAAATACTCTGTCAAGTGTCGGCATTCATGATTACCGCGTAATAGGAATAACGTCTTCGGGTAACACAACTTCAAAGCCCAGAGGTAGAGAACACATTCTATACTGAAATAACCTCGATCGACATAATCACCTAAGAATAAATACTTGGTACAAGAAGGAGAGCCTCCCACCTCGAACAATTTCATCAAATCATAAAACTGGCCATGGACGTCTCCGCACACAGTCACCGGTGAATCGATCTCGATCATAGTTTTTTCTGATCGTAATAAGGTGGCACCATCTTGGATGATTCGTAAAGCTGCATTTTCCTCGATCCGACCTTCTAAGATAAAATGTTGCTTCAACACCTCAGGTAGAGGCTTTACACTTTTTTCATCGAATACTTCCGATACAGTGAGCTTGCGACTGGGAGGGAAAGCAACACTTTGAATCATACGCTGCGTAGTCGACACTTTATCATTGCTCCCGGACATATTTGTCACATAAAAAACACTAGGTCTAATCCATACACGCCACTATTTTCAAAATGGCAGAATAGATATAATACTAAAACAGAATCCCGATTTCACGACAGAGAAACTACTGCGCACTGGAAAACAATGCGCAAACATCTGGCGAGTGGTCAATAAAATAAACGGATATCGAGCGCGTTTTATTACTTTTGAAAATATCATTAAATAGTAACACTGGCAATTTAAGGAACAGTTGCCAGTACGGTCTTTAAATAAACTATTACAGGCACACGTTTGTTTATGTAACACAATATAAACCACCAAAAAATTCGAGAAAAACTAAGGATTTTTCGTAAACCATTTTTTTTTACTAAAATCTTTAAAATTAATTTTAAAATGTGTTATCCAATTATTATTTTTTAGTAATAAAATATTATTTGAAATGGAAATTTTATATTTTCTCGAAAATTTTGAATCCAAAAAATAGTAACCTTTTATAAGGGTGCAACCAGACCACAGTCGATCAACGTCGATCATCGGTCGCCGTAAAAATTGCTACTCTCGGGTTTTCGACTCTCTAGTGGTTTTTTTGAGGTAGCCAATGATATTTAATTAAACAGATATGTTATGAGCGCGCAATCGTGAAGACTCGAAAACGTGTCAATTGGCACGTTTTTCCTTTATTCTGCGTCACTGCGTGTATGTGAGCTGGCTCTCCCCCGCGGCACACTTTTTTCGGTGGTTTTGTAGGTGTATAACATATCTGTTTGTTAGAATATCATTGGAGGTAGCTCTATTTGCTACAAATTATTGCTGATCCATTGCCGTACAGAGAGAGGAACTAACACAATGGGGAATTTTTCAGTGCTTTTTATGAACGAACTAGATGGCGCTGATCAATCTTGGGAATAATAAAACGACTCGTTTTTATGTCCACAAAGCCTTAACTGAAGTACGGAGGGACCTAAGCTCGACTCAACGCACCAGGAGTTGGACGTAACGCAAAAACACTCAGAAGAACAATAACAAAAACCCTTTCTGACCCGTGGAACACCAAACTGGTTCACCTAGGTGTTCCACGGTTAGCTTTCTGTACCCCTGGTTCACCTAGGTGTTCCACGGTTAATTTTCTGTACCCCTGGTTCACCAAGGTGTTCTACGGTTAATTTTCTGTACCCCTGGTTCACCTAGGTGTTCCACGGTTAACTTTCTGTACCCCTAGTTCACCTAGGTGTACCACGGTTAACTTTCTGTACCCTTGGTTCACCAAGGTGTTTCACAGTTAACTTTCTGTGTCCCCCGTACTTCTGAATATTACAGTCTATTGGATTACTCCTAAGTAGCCTGTACAATTTATTTTTATAAATAGGTACAAAGATAACCACCATCCTCTTTCAATAAGTAATGGCCACTTATAATATTTGTTTATATGTGTGAATATTTATTTTCTCATTTTGTTAGGTTTAGCGTTATTATATTCACATTGTCAACTTTGCCTATAAACCTAGTTATTTTATAAATAATATTAATAAAGTATGTCTGCCAAACAAAACGAAAAACTTATTTTTATTAATTGAAAAGGAGGACTTGTAATGTTACAAGCGGGTAATCAATATTATAAGCTTAAGGACTATAAAAATGGACAACAAATGTGGTGGTGTTCATTGTACAAAAATTAAACTTAAATTTCAGGTCTCTGCAACGCTTAGTTTTAAAGATCTCCGTGGCCGCGCGGTTCTCCGCGTTTCGATGGCACGGCCACGTTCAAACTCTTATAACTTTTTAACCCTAACTTTAAAAAGAATATGGTTTTGGGAATCAACTTTTACAAACTTTTACAATATCTTGGCGTAGTTTTTTTTAAAAAAAAAACGCCGTGGCCGTGCGGTCGAAACGGACACGTTTCCTCCATGTCTCGGAAAGCACGTTAAGCTGATGGTCCCGGCTGTCATTTTTCCATCTTTGATAGTTGTTACAGGTAGTCAGTGGCCAAAAAGTCTGACAACCAGTAATACCAAAGTGGTATCGTATATTACCCAGTATGAACTGGGTTGTGGTAGTCAGATAGGCAGTCGCAGTCGCATGTAAAATACTGGTACTCAGCTGCATCCGGCTAGACTAGAAGCCGACCCCAAAATAGTTGGGAAAAGGCTAGAGAGATGATGATGAAGTTTTTTCTCATTAGTTCATTGTTTTTTGAAGTATAAATGTGTTAACATTTGCGCTAAGAGCAAATTTATATTTACTAATATAATAAAGAGGAATAGTTAGTATTTTTGTATGTTTGTAACGAATAAACTGGTATAATAAGGTGGTAACTGGTGGAATAAGGTGGGGGGAGGAATGAGCCGGCGAAGCCACTGGCAAAAACGAATAATACATAATTGTGGCGGTATTCATTTCCACAAAGATGTTTAATTTAGAATTAAATTGATACAGCATTTTTTTTTTTTTCTTGTTTTGCCCCGAAGAACTCGTATTTCATCAATTTAAGCATTTAATTTTTGAAAGTACGATATTTTTCATAATTTCCGGAGGTTTCCCAGTTAGGTGAACCATGGGTACAATATTTTATATAATCATTCTTAGTTCACCAATTAGGCGAACTACAGGTACATTATTTTGTATAAATACCCATGGTTCACTCATTAGGTGAACCAGGGGTACAGAAATTTAACCGTGGAACACCTAGGTGAACTAGAGGCACAGAAAGTTAACCGTGGAACACCTAGGTGAACCAGGGGTACAAAAACTTAACGGTGGAACACCTAGGTGAACCACTTTGGTGTTCCATGGGTCAGAAACCACAAAAACCATGCAAAAATTGTAGTTCAGTTCAGTGATGTTAAAGAACAGGTTTAGGTTTAAAATGTTTGACAGAAAAAAGGTTCTCTATAGTTCTCACTATAAAAACAACAATGACTAATAAAGAAATTATACTAAACAATGAGTTTGACATGTGTAGGAGAGTTTGTTTTTGCCCTGCTAAAAGATTTTACCATTGACTTATATTAATTCGTACTAAATTCTTTTTTCATTGGATTATAGTTGAGTTTGAGTTTCTTTAAAAAATATTGCCAAAACTGATCAGCGCCATCTATTGATATATACTGAAGCGTTGTGACAAATGTCAGTGGAAAATTCCTTATTAATTCTCGATCTGTCAAACACACCGTCGTTGATCAACCACAGTGTGGTTGCACCTTCATACCACGTATTCACTTTTTGTTTGGTGATTTCATAGAACGAGGCCATTTGGTCTGAAGTTTCAAAAATTAGTAGCGGGTAGGCACACCTCACATCATCACGAGTTTGGTCTGAATACCACTTTTCAATGCATGTTAAGTTGTGGACTCAATCTAATAATTGTTTTGCAATCTTTGAAGAAATAATTAATAATTGTAGAAGATTGTATTTCAAAACGTGGTTAGTTAAGAGTTCTGTTAGGGGACACACACGACTTTAGTATCGATTGCATAGCGATCTGATTGACTCTATTTTTGTTGCATTGGCACATGACGTCTTTGACGCAGACATATTAAACGCTGGAGAGGTAAATACAAGGATATCGAGAAGAATTTTGCTCTAACTTGGAGAAAAGCGGTAGCCCTTCGCGTGCACAAATCACTTAAAAAAAACACATTTAAAACATTTTAGCGTTTCTGTAGAATGATGTTTTAAACTTATTTGCGATTTATTAGTGATGCAAATGAGCCTAACCATGTAAAAATAAAGCTAACGTGGGGTGTCTAAAATATAGCCTGATATATTTGCGCGGTTTTTAGTAAAATAAGTTCAATGCATTTTGCTTGCTTGCTTGTTTTTTTTAATTAAAAAGAACAAGCCAGTATAAAAAAAGAAACTACGCAAACTTATCAGATACACACGATTGGCTGTTTTCAGAAATGAAATCTAAAAATAAGTACCTCTCGAGGGACCTTAATAAATATTATTATTTTATTTAAGTATTATTTGTTCTTAAAATTTAAAATAATACAATGCATATTTTTAAATTGTTAAAATAAATGGTTTAACCTGTCTGGCCTCAGAATATGAAACTCGAACCCTCATTCAACCCTCTCGGCAACGCCCTTGTCTCTTAGTGTTGCCCCACTTTCTAATATTTTGTGGCATTGTGGCTTGCGGCCCTTGTGGGTATTAGTTTCAAATTGTGTTACTGGAAAAGGTTCAAGTTACATTGTTTTAAAAATAAACGATGTTTGTTCATTATAAATAGAATTGAATTAGTAGGATTATTTTATTCCAATTTGATTAGGTACTACCTTCCTGTCTGCCAGCTATACCCTGTCCGTATTTTTATGTAGTAGTCTGTCTGTCAGGTAACACTTGCAATATGAGCGGGAAGTAGGTTCACCTCAAGAGTATTAGTCGGTCTGAGTTCGAACTTACGATCTGTGCCTCGCCAGTCTGCCTCTTTCTTTCCTACATGTGCAACTCACGCCTTTCATAATTATAGCTGATTTTAGGATTATAGTCAATAATCATACAAGTTTTGCTTGGTTAAATTAAAACAACAGTCAGTACTAGAATGCATTGTATAGTTCATTGATCTTACTATTATGTAACTATTTATTCCCCTGTAATTAATTTTCGACTACTGATACTGAATTTAATAGGTAATGTGGGTCAGTCGCGACTCGCAAGTAATGAGTACTATAGTTAGTTGGTAATCGGGCTGCTGCCCAAACAACAGCTAGATACGTACCTATCTACTAACATTATTTTTATCGCTGTAGCGACTATTTTTACATTTTATTTCAGGGGTAAGTAGGTATTGCATGTACCTAACAATTGTTTGGTATTATTAACTGTCAATGTCTATTCTTGTCACTAAACTGGGATGATACTGGGTTACGATGTTAATTTGCTAAAATTAGATGGGCATGCTGGATAGCACCGTAAATTATTATGACTTCCATGGTATCTATCGCTGTGAGGTTATTTTTGGACATTGTTCCCTGGACGTGTATTGTGTCAGCTTTGATGCACTATAATTACCTACCTGAATAATTTTTGACAGTGGAGGAAGATTCTGCAAATAGCGACAAGTTGGCTTGTGGGAAGAACAGCAGTGCTAATGTATTAATTAGTCCTATTATGTACAATGGCTCTTAGTTATATGGTACCCACTAGAACGACTATCCGACACTCCTCTTAACGGCATCGTCGCCGCGTCGTGGTAATCAGGAGTTCAGGGAACTCCTAAACCGCACCGCAATTTCAATAACCGCGGGCCGGCTAGAGCTTTGATTAAGATATTATCTGCCTCCATATCTTCGGTTTGCAGATACTTGACCTGTATCACTCCGTCCGCTATGCAATTTCGTATAAAATGCATTTTTAAGTACCTAAATGTTTTTAGACTTGGGGTTGACCATTGTGTTCTGGCTTAACTTGAGGGGCAGCTTGGTTGTCGTTTAATATGACTATGCTTTCATAGTTAGCCCCAAGATCTTTGAATAGATTTTTCAAGTGCATGGCCTCTTTTGCAGCTTCAGTCAAGGCAACATATTCCGCTTCGGCAGTCGATAGCGCCACAGTCTTTTGTTTCTTCGACATCCAGCTTACAGCCGTTCCAGCATATTTAAAACAACAGCCCGAAAAAGACTTTCGGTCGAGTTTGCATGCGCCTCAATCTGCGTCAGCCATGCCATGTAATTTTTGGCCAGTTTTTCTGAAGATAAGACCAACGCTTTTTGTTCCCTTTAAGTATCGCAGCACTCTTTTTACACATTTGAAATGATCTTCTCCGTAACAATCATTGAATTGAGAGAGATAGCTAATGGCAAACATATCGGGCCGAGTTGCCACTGCCAGATACATGAGTGTGCCAATCAAATTTTTGTAGGGTAGATCGTTCCTTTCATCTCTTCCTCCTTTTTCTAGTTTGAGAGCTGGTTCTATGGGTGTAGACGTGGACTTGCAATCTTCCATTTTGAATTTTTTAAGAGTGTCTTCTATGAACTTCTCCTCAGTTTGATTGCATCTCTCTTATAAATAACGTCTATCCCTCTAAGACGCTTAGGTGTTCCGTGTTCCTAAGTCTTTTAACTCAAATTTCTTATGTAGCAGGTTTTTTATCTCTTGGAGCTTTCTAGGACACGAATAGGCAATTAATAAATCGTCGAAATAGTTAATTATTATGACTTTAACTCCTCTTTTCTCTAGTAAATATAGACATGGGTCAGCTTCTGATGCTTTGAAACCTATGTTCTTTACTCTGTGTCGAGTTTATTGTACCATTGCCTCCCTGACTGTTTTAGTCCGTATAAAGCTTTTATGAGATGACAAACTTTCCCTTTTTGATTGTTTCTTATGTCATTTAGCATACTCTTTGTTTTGTGGTACAAAGTTAAATGTTCTTGTTTGCTTTCATCAACCATGATTTCAGTCAGATATTTTTCTAAATAATCAGGATATTTCATGACTATCTTTTCTTCTAGTTCGCCATTCAGGTACGCCGTTGTAATGTCCATCTGGTTCAACTTCAAACCTTCTTCCATGGCTATTCCAACAACAGATCTTATCGAACATAGTTTAGCTACAGGAGCGTATGTTTCGTTGTAGTCAACGCCTGGTTGCTGAGTGAAACCCCGTGCTACAAGTCTGGCTTTCTTTGTGATACTGTTGTCAGGTCCTATTTTGTTTCTTAGAACCATTTTGTAGTCCACTTCTTTCATGTCTTTGTCCTTCTTTCCTATTTTCCAGGTTCCATTCTTAACATGTGCTCTAATCTCTTTTATAGTATTATGCCAGTATTCATCACCTTTATTTTCATCGGATATATAGGATATCTCCGAGAATAAGGGACTTTCTTCAGTCTGGTCCAGTATAAAATCTCTGGTCCACGTGGGTGGACGCCTCTCTCTTTGCGGCCTCCCATTTTCGGGTATTTCTACAACTTCTGATGCGTCATCGTAAGATTCTATATATTCTACGGAAGAAACTTCATCTTCTTGCTCATTGAAATTTTGTGACATATTTTCCTTTTCATTCTCTGCTATTTCAATTTCTATTTGTTGTACCCTTTTATCATTGTTTTTAGGTATTTGAGAGGTTTTTTTTTCCTTTCTTTTTATCATTGTTTTTAGGTATTTGAGAGGTTTTTTTTCCTTTTCTTTAATAAGTTTACCATAGTTTTGACTTTCATCTTCGAAGTACATCTTGTCTATGACTTTTATGTCCCTGCTTATCACTACATTATCGTCTTCGGGTATGTGCACTCTGTAAGCCTTTGAGGTCATTGAGTACTCCCTAAAAACGCCTTCTTTGGCATTCTAGGTCAGTTTGACTCTCTTGTTCTTTTTCAAAACAAAGGTCTTCCTGCCATCGGGCCTGTGGACGGTGGGCTATGGGCTAGCTCGCCGTCCGTCCGTCTCCTGACGACAGGCCGTATCGACGGCGCGTTCATGTTCCACGCGCGCCTCAAAGAGAGTCAGCAAAAAGGAAGGGGTCCGTAAGGACCGATGCCTGCCGGGGTTGCGGGACAATTCGAAAGAGATACCGCGGCCCCGGAACACAAAGGGCGATGAAGGAACTTGGATGGGTTTTAGTCAGTAAAAGTCTGACACTCCCTCCTGCTCCGCCCTGAGCGGGAGAAGTCATTTGATAATTACCCATCCGAAAAAAAAAGGTCTTCCTGCCATACACGTAAAGATGATGTCCACATGGCATTCGGCCTAGTCATTTCTTGAATAGAGTTTCGCCATTGCTTATAGTGCTTTGGAAGGGCTACGGTTAATAAGGTAGTTTGCGGTTGCTACCGCTTCCGCCCAGAGCTTTTTAGGTGCCTTGGCCTCGATTAACAGACATCTGGCTTTATCCAGCAAGGATCTATTCTTCCTCTCGCTAATCCCATTTTGTTGAGGGGTGTAAACTGTGGTCAATCTCTTTTGAATGCCATGCGATTTGAGAAAGTCATCGAACTCCTTGTTGCGGTATTCTGAGCCATTGTCCGTCTGCAGGTTCTTTATTTTCTTATTATGGAACGTCTCAACTTCATTATTGTATTCTTTGAAAACGTTGACTACGTCACTCTTTCTTTTAATGAAATAGATGTGACAATAGCGACTATAGTCGTCTGTGAAAGTAACATAGTACTTTGATCCTGCTAGTGTATCACATTCAAAACGTCCACAAACGTCGCTATGGATTATTTCTAGCACCCCTAGCCAAGTTACAAACGTTTCGTAGCGATTCTCTTTCTACAATTGTAAACGCCTCGGCGTAAGCGATTGTAGAAAGCGCTAAATTGGTAGCCAAGTTGACACGACTGAGTCGATCGCTCGTTCTCTAATGTCTGTAGAAAAAAACCTACACTTTAAAGAGTATAGCGATCAACATTATAGAAACGATAACATTCTATCATTTTGAACGATGTAAACTTGTCTACGAATTTTCTATTCGTTTGTGTTGATCACGTGATTTAACGTTGAGGTGATGTCATTCCCATTCATTTGAATAGTTTTCTACTAGCGTTAACGATTGTAGATTGTCAACTTGGTCTCACATGTTTCCATGTCTTCGCCATTCCATAATGTTATTGTCCTTTTTGGTGTGTAGTTTGCAGTCGCTTTACGTCCAGATTCAAAGTAGTAGAGTCCATCTCTTTTTCAAGCTGTCAGTATCGTTTCGCCGGTTTTTTCTACGACGTAGGCTTTCTGTTTTTTAAAAACTACCGTATTACCTCTGTCCGTTATCTTAGCGACGGATAAAAGGTTTACTGATATATCAGGAACATATAGGGTGTCATTGAAATTGTAGCCATGTTTATCGGTAGGTACTGATCATAACTCTTCCTTTGCCTTCAATTCTACTGGTATATTTTTCAGACGCCAATTTTAGGGTGCCATTTTCAGTGATCATGGTAGAAAACATAGATTCGTCACCGCACATGTGAAATGAGCAGCCGCTATCTAGACACCAGACATTTTTATTAGCGTCTGAATTTACGGTGCTTATATACAAACGTTAAAATTGTATTTGCTTCTGTCCTCTTTTTCATTTGCATTTTTCTTCTTGCCCCAACGTTACATGTCTCGATAGTGTGGCCTTTCTTTTTAGGGTTCCGTACCCAAAGGGTAAAAACGGAACCCTATTACTAAGACTTCGCTGTCTGTCCGTCTGTCCGTCCGACTGTCTGTCACCAGGCTGTATCTCATGCACCGTGACAGCTAGACAGTTGAAATTTTCACAGATGATGTATTTCTGTTGCCGCTATAACAACACATACTAAATATAGTCAATGGTACGGAACCCTTCGTGTGCGAGTCCGACTCGCACTTGGCCGGTTTTTACAACTCTTGCAGTACAATCTTTTTCTGATTTTCTTGATTTGGTATGCTTCTGAGTTTTCAGGCTGATCATTTCCACTCCTTGCTTGGTATTCCTCCAGAATCTTTTTAGATCTTCAGGATTAGGCAGGGTGTCTCGAGATTCGATAGCTATTCTAAAGTTTTCAAATGTAACAACATTGCGAAACAACAACATGGCAAACTGTAGAGAAGCATTTTGCTAGGCAGTTCTGGAGGTACTTTTATATCCATATCTGCGAGTTTGTCCACGATGTCCATGAAATTATTTATGCGGTCATGTATATCTTCTCCTGTGGTCATTCGTTTTAGAACCGTTTTAATAATGTGGCTTTTCTTGCAGGCCCTGTGCTTTGATAGGTAGCCTTTAATTTTTTCCATACTGCTCTAGATATCGCGCAAACTTTAATTTGTTTTAATTCAGACGGCGACAATAAAAGTAGGATTTCAGCTCTTGCCTTCAAGTCCTGTTTGTTGAACCCCGATCTCGCCGCCGCATCCGTAGCTGGTGGTAACGTTTTCTCTCCCAATAACCATTTTTTATCAGGACCGTTTGTGTTTGCAAACACCAAGTAACATAATTGGTTTTGATCAAAGGTTTTTTAGTGCGATAACTCGTAGTTGATGCCATTTTTCATATTTGCAACTATAAACCACGCTCTGCTACCAATTTGTGAGGAATTTATTTAATTAAAATATACTTAATAAGACTGAAATATAACTTTTATTTGACACGACTGTTATTTGTAACTAAAGGTAATTTTATTCTCCTTAAGAGTATATAATATGTTCTGTGATGCTGTGTCTATTGGTACTGATGGCCAGTACTCACAACACAGCACCGCTGCTTGGCGGTAGATTTAAAAAAGTAGGGCACCTCCATACGAGTATTTTCAAAAGTTTAACTACCTAATAGTCAAGTCATTACGAGATGAGCGTCAAGAAATAAATATCAGCTTAGCAAATCAACGTTTCATATTCACACTTATCGTCGTTCTTTACGATTTACAATTTTGCGTTTATTTTTTTAATACCACGATAAATTTGGTTTATCTTTTTTCACGTTCAATGACGTCGGCCGCGACGCCAGCTTTTGAGTTATTGGGGCAGAAAGATGAGAAAAAGAAACTGATTTTTAAGGGTCAAATTCACTTTGTAGAAAATTCAACAGGAGTGCCAAACCAGAGACAGAAAAAAGAAGCCGCTATGATGAAAGTTTTTTCCCAGGGTGCAGAAAGTGTGTAGAGGCAGTAAGATTATTCAAAGGCTCATTTTTAGCCTTAAAAAATATAGGGGTTCTATCGTGCGTGCAATTTATTACGTAGGTACTTACTAATTCTGTGGCATCAGGCGGGAAGTTATAATTAAAAAAAAACCCGAGCCTCTAGGGGGCGCCACCCCTGGCGATACCAATGTTCGTGTTCTTAATTTTCAAATACTTACCATGCGATGCTTAGCAAGAGCCACTTCAATTGGTAGTATTTTACCTAAATCATTGTTTATTTTTTTAATCAAAGTTGAAAGAGATCCTGATAATCGGGAATTGACGTGATCATTTTTCGAAAACCAGCCAAGTGCGTGTTGGGCCACGCGCCGTGTAGGGTTCTCCGTAATAGCCCGTTATATTTTAGTTTTTTTTTCAAAACTTAAGCAACTACTTCATCAGTCACTTTATAGGATTTATTTAGTCGACGTAAATAATATACCTACACACCCCTACAAAATTACAGCTTCCTAGTAGGTACTAACCGTCTCTTAACAAAACCACGGACAGACAGACAGACGGACGGACATGACGAAACTATAAGGGTTCCTTTTTAGGTCTACGGAACCCTAAAAACTGCGAAGAACAATAAGCAACCAGCAGCTCTCACACAGTGGTATTTGCACGACTATCACGAGGTAAATAATTGCGAAAATGGCAACAAAGCAGATCGTAACCATGCGTCATCATTTGGTGGTCTCCTGATTGATTCATAATACACTTCATGACGAACATGATGAAGACTTCATCATCATCAGCCGAAAGACGTCCACTGCTGGACATAGCCCTCAAGCCCGTAGTACCTATAAAGGGTGTAAATAGACCCTTAACGAAGCCGTCATCCAAGCATTCTGTAGGTACATCAAACTAAGTAACTACGCAAAAATTATTATAATAAGATGCTCTAGGTGCCCACACCCCAAGTGTCGCCTCATTGACCGGTCCCATGCGACATAATACACTTACAAGAAACTTTTCCCTAAAACTCCCCCTACTTCTCAAAGTAGTCGGTTTTACGATTTTATTGCCCGTCGAAACGCATGCTAAGAGCCGAAGACAAGGAAGATACACATCGTTGAGGAGTCCCTGGCGGGTTGGGTACATGATCGTGGTGATGCCAGCGCATCAAGTCAAGGAAGGCTACTGGTTTTTTTTTAAACAAAAATTTTAGTTAAGTACTCAGGGTTTACAAAAAAAATATATAAAAAATCCACGAAAACTTAAATTTTTAATTTTTTTTTGTTATTTTTTTAAAAATGGTCCCAATCGTTTTGAGTTCGATGATCCTGATCGAGTTTATGGCTTTCGGTTCCAGAACGACCTATTAATAACCGTGTGTATCTCTTCATCAACTAGAAAAGAGGTGATCTTCAAACGGATGAGCACTTTCATGAAACATATCTAAAACATTAGATCTTAGTCAAGCACACACCTCTCAAACGGAGAAATTAAAGTGGAAGCTCCACGGTATCCCGCGAAATTCGAATTTTCTAATGTTTTTTTTAATTTGCTGGTTGTATGTTGATTGAATTCGCGGCTGTAAAACGCATTTAGTTACAGAACTAAAATCATCAACACAACTCTCTTATTTCATGTAACTGTTATGAATGACTATTTCGCGGGGTCACCAGGGTTTTTACGGAGCTTCGACTCTGACTCCGATATGTGGGAACTTCCGATTGATCTTACACCTCCGGTTCCGATACTTTTAAATCGGAGGTTTTAATCGAAGGTAGAAATATAATTTGCTACTTCTGGAGTCAATTAATTTGATTTAATTTATGTGATTATTTTTATTTGTATTAGGTACCTATATTAAATAGGTTTATTATTTTTTAATTTAAAATAAAGAGGCTGGCTAATTAATGTTTACACTATTTTTATTTTATTGCTTGCCCTGAACATGTCTTTCTTCTGCCACCATCTCCGACTCCGCTTCCGGTTCCGACTCCGAAAACCAATTTTAAAAACTCCGACTCCCACTTCGGTTCCGATAGAACCACCTCCGTAACATCCTTAGGTCCGGACAGCAGTGTTTTTGTAAGAGAACTCTTGAAGTCGGTGGCAGTTTTCATGACGGCCTGTTATTCTGTGAAACTGCACTTTTTCAGCTGTTAAACAAGTATTTCGCTATAGTCGCTCTATGTTCGAAAGCCACTAACCGTTTTCAAATTAGATTATCAGTACCACCATAAGTAGCACCATACTTTTTTGCACGTTAAATTTATTTTATGGTGTACCTACAACAGGGTTACCAGAGTGTAACATCTAACTAAAGAAATATCATGGAGGAGAGGCTGGGTCTATGGGTCTGTTCTACGTTGTTGTCGTAGTTCAGTTAAATTGTAAAAAACAATTTGCAATTGTCAAACCATTTACTTAACGTATAATAGAAATAACTTAAACATGAGGAAACATACAATAAAAACTGTATTTCTAGAAATATTTGCATACAACAGTTTTTAATTTAATTTAACTAAGACTCTTCAAGGTTCTTATGTTTAATAAACACAATTGTATTTCGTCAGTTCACAGTAACTGTGGAATCAACAGTTTTGTACTTTGGTTTGCTGTGAGTAAAAGGTAGATACCGGTACTTGAGCATATGCTGCGGAAAAAAAAAACATGTTAGTTAATGCATTTCTTAATATTATAAAAATGTAATATCGCCACCGGCGGTGACTGGGAAGTCATTGCCCCCACTTCAGTTTCGCTATAGGTACATTGCTTTGTTTCTTGTAAAGAATAAAATAATAAGGAAATTTATTCCAAACTTGCATCTATCTAATTGATGATAACATTGAAATAAAGTTTCCAACCATAAATTAGTGGATTTTTTTGGATTATTTGGAATAATTTATTAAGAAAACTAACTGCGTCAGGTCTCGTAAGCATGTCTCGGAGAGTCTTGTGCCCGTGAGCTGTGCGTGGCCAATAGTGGCCGTTTACGCATACACACTCACTTAACTCAGTAGTAAATTTATGTGAATTCCGAAGAAATGTACAAAGATATTGATTTTGCTGTACGTATATGTGCCATTAGTTGTAATACATATTTACGTACTTTGCATAAGTACCAAAAAATAAAAAAAACCAATGCCGTAAACCGAGATGTTTTTGTTTTCTAGTATTTCTGTTTTTACACAACTCATGCATTGGATAATTTTGCAAATATTTTTTAACTGTGCGTTACGGATCCATAATATTGCCTCCATTTAATATATTATATATTTTTATAAGAATAATTCTGTTTCGTGTTCCACATTTTCCGAGCACAAAACAACAAGTCTTGTCAAACAGTCGGCGTAACACTGCACATTGACACGAGCGAGTGTACATCGACGCACTCGTATTTTAGGGGCTTACTACTGGTGTTTTCTATGGAGTACTTGAGCTGCACAAGTGTAGTTAGTCCGTTACGCGAGACCCTTGACTTGGGCGCAAAAACCGACACCGGATGAAAGTTGTGAGGAACACAGAAACACCGGCTCGAGGCAAGTGCTTCCATCTACGTTCTCGGACTCGGGCTTGCCTTGAGGTCTCCCTTTGAGAGTGTACAACCCCCATTAAAATATAAAATGATATTCTGCTTCTAGCCCTAAATCTCGGAAACGTGACGCTTTAAAAGATATTATCTCAGAAAAAAACTTGTTTGTATTGATGCCAGCTATCGATTGATACACGTTTTATGCGTGTCTGATCAAATCAAAGTTGTGCTCAGCACAACTTTTGACTTGCTAATTATCAGTGAATGGATTTTAATTTTGATAGCTCATATCTCGGAAACATGACACTTTAGAACATTTTGTCTTGCACAAAATTTGTTTGTATTGATACCAGCTATCGAATTAATCTTATGCGTATCCGCTACTTTATGATACTAAAATCTAAATGGCGTAAGTTAATCCGGTTAAAAAATTCAAACCCCTTTCTCACGGTTTACTTGGTCTACGGCACAATCGACGATGGTCCGTGACAGAAATGAGCTCAACATACTTTATCGAGCGCTACGATTTTAAAGTGAATGCTCGTACGTTTTTTGCAATTTGCAGGCCAGTGCTAGGTTGTACGATGATTAAAATATTGTTTGCGAATGTAAGACGTATGTAGTTACGGAATTATAATCATCAAGATCATTAATACATCCCTCCAAGTTCTTAAAGGTCTAGCAATGACTTTGCCCTTGGAAAGATCCTTCCTCGACCTTTATGAACTTGGAGGGTTGTATTGATGATTATAATTCTGTAACTACATACGTCTTACAATCGCGAACAATATTTTAATCAACATACAACCTAGCACTGGCCTGCAAATTGCAAAAAACATAAGGAAATTTGAATTTCGCGGGCTACCCTGGAGCATCAGCCTTAATCAGTAGTGTCGTCTCTAGACGCAGCCATCGCAGCCATTCCGTGCTGTGTGAAAGGAGTTTGGGCTTTTTGTTTACGGCCACTCATAAAATGGCTATGAATCAATAGCTGGCATCAATACAAACAAGTTTTGTATGAAACAAAATCTTCTATGGTGTCACATTTCCGAGATATAAGTCATCAAAGTTGCAATCTACGCCATTAGCAAAACTTGTTTGTGTTTATACCAGCTATTGTTTCATAGCCATTTTATGAGTGGCCGCTATTTTGAAAATAAACTGTCGGAAGTTAGACAGGCCACGCTTCATGCAAAACTTTTTTAACCCCTTTGACAAGAGTCTAATTTTATTGTTGTATGGTTTAAAAGTAAAAAAGGATTTATAAAAACTCTTACCTTGATTTGTCTCTTCATAGTAATACAGAACAGGGTTATAAAATACATAACTAATATAGGCCAAAATACTGGAATATTGAATGCATCTATGAATGTACAGCAGAAACCGACCAATGTGCTCTTGGTAACAGAAAGCCAAAATTTAAATTCTGGCAATCTCCGGATAAATGGTCTGAATTCTTCAGTAGCTCTGGTTGGCAGGGCAGGACCATTATCATCATCACCTAAAACATTGCCAAATTATTAATTACTGCTACCTGTGTTGGTTTTACATGTATAGTGAATTAGTGACATTCATAGTGAATTAGTGACATTCATAGTGAATTAGTGACATTTATATCACTTTCATCCTGCAGTTTGATTATTTTTTTCAATAAAATTACTCATAAGTCAAATTAGTAATTTGTTATAATAATTGTGATTGTTTTGAAGTAAATTCTAATATTATGTATTCTTATTAACCCATCCAAACAAAATAAATGCAAGCAAGCATTTATTTTGCTGTTTGTTGCTGCAAGAAGTAGATTCACTTCAACAATGTTGGCAAAATATTTGAGGAATTTGAGGTAGCTCTATATAAGAAACTCATACTTGGAATCAAACTGCCAGTCAGTAAATTGAAAAATAAAAAATCTTACCATCAAAGTCCATAGCAGGATCAATCTTCGGTGTCAGGAATGCAATAAACAAGTTTAAATGGTAAATTCCCAATGCATATGTGACTATGTACCAACCCTGGAAAATATAGAAAACATGTACTTGTATTAATATGACATTTTGTGTACTAATAAATTCAAATGAAATGTTTCACATAGACCCAGACATGGCTTTTGAATTGGATTCCAGTTAGCATCAAGATTTTACATGTTATATGGGACCCTTTTTAATAAATTTAACAAGTTTTAATTTAATTTTTTCATCATCATCATCAGCCTATAATGTTCCCACTGCTGGGACACAGGCCTCCTCTCTATGAGAGGGAATGGGCTATAATCCACCATGTGGGACCAGTGCAGGTTGGTAGATGTCACATGTTTTCGAATTTTCGGTTCTAGGACATGCCAGTTTCCTCACGATGTTTTCCTTCACAGCTTTGAGAGCAGTGGTGAAGAAATAAATTACACAAAGAAATGCGCCTGTCTGGGTTCGAACCCACGACTTGAAGATTTTATGATTCATATTGCTAAAAAATATCTTCATAATAAACTATTACTATCTTGAATAAATAATCTTATTTTTTTTTAAATATTTATCCATAAACATAATATTGTAACTAAACAAATATTTTGTAAGCAAACTGATATAAGAATATAACATGGTAACAGTATGTTTAATATTTTATCAAGATGTTGATTTGATTAATAAATACAATCATAAATTGTCTAATGAAAGCTTCAAGTGGCCTCATTGTCAGTCTCAATAAAGAGGTGCCATACATTCCATTAGTGTGGGCTTAACTTTAAGCGTCTTCTATCAATAGCAAAATAAATGGAATGGAACAGAACATTTACATGGCCACATAGCTAAATAAAACCTATATTATTCTTATACTTCTTTAGGTGTCAACAGTACTTCTATCTATCTATCATGGGGGTATAGGTTTTGCGCACTTAGTCCTTAAAGTGGACCATTGTGCGTGAGCCACGGTGGCCGATTACTCTAACCAGCCCACCTCCCTCCAGAAGCAGATTAAACTTCCCGGTCTCCTCAGGGCATCCACAAGGGATCTTAGTGTTCCCAGGGTCTACAGTACTTTGATTACTATTACTATATTGTTTGAGCCCCGTAGGTGACCATATTGATAGCACTCTAAAGTGGCATTCCTTAGGTCATTGTGGCAAGTGAACTGGCACTGCATTTAGAAGACTTGGACTATCTTACCAGTTCTTATCTACAGGAAACAATCAATTTGAACTGTGCTCCCAGTTTCTGACATTTCATAGGTCATATTATTACAAAACCTTTTTTTTTGTGAAATGTAATAATTTATTTGAATCTCAACTTGCAAGAGAATTATGATGGTGATGGTGAACTTAGAAGACATGTGCCTGTTTTAACTAATACTAAGCAACACCTATACATATTCCTATTTTAACACTCAACACTTATGCAAATGTTGATAGTCCAACACAAGTAAAGTTATGCATTCATTCAAGTGTTCCCTAATATTTGTAAATATGGGCAATATATTTTATTAAAAAAATAATAAATTACAATAAGGATTTCCTCATTACAATGACATCACATTTATCAGCATGAGTTGGCTGGCTCATGTTGAAATAGTAGTACAGAGATTAGATAAGCACAACTTACTTGCTTTGTGAATATTCGGAGCATAAACAAAAGTAGGAGAACAAAACTTCCGACCCATCGAGACCTTGTGTGGGGTGTCCATCTATCTAGTGTGCCTTGGTAAACCTGGAATCATGAGTACTATATTATTTTTCAACAGTATTATTCACTTAAGTATGAAGTAAAGTATTATAATAAAATTCTTATTGGCTCCTGTGTCATCTTGGTAAATATGGTATAATGTTAAGAGGAGCTCTAGCTTTTAATAAGAGGTCTTAGAGTATGAACTAGCTATTATAAGGTTTTATGGCAATGCTTTGAATAATGAGAATTTACGATTATTTATTGAATTTCTTTGACAACCTATTTCCACTTTGTGGAATGAAGCAATTTTTTTTTGTAATTCGCGGCATCGAGTCATGACAACTCACAAAAAATTATGTACCTATATTCTAAGAGTGTTCTGTCATCAACTTATCTATTAGGGCAATTAAATTAACCCCAAAAATTAATTACCTGAGAAATCCGTGTCCACGCTTGTGAAATAATACCTTTTCTTGAAGGTTCAGAAACTAAATCATTTCCGTCCATCATTTTATATTCTGTATTTCCTGTATCGTAAACTGCTTCTATTACTCGATGTACATTACTGATAATGACACATTAAACTAAGAGCGAGTAGGATGATAATATTTACACGTAATGATAATTTACAAGTTTTATTTACAACCAAAACTTGTATTTTAGCATTAAGTTTCCTTTTTTCTATTAAAAGTTAGAAAAAGAAAAGACTAGTTTGTTGGAACCTCAGTTTTTTTCTGTGGCCAATAAGGATGGGACTCCAATGAAAAGAATCGATATTTGGAAATCGATATTTCCAAAATACTTGAATGCAATGGGGTCTTCAATATTTATTAGCTCTTGTGTGCTTTGGCAAAGACATTATTATGCCTTTCGTTCTGCGTTCAAACTTTTATGTTGTTTATCAAACAAAATAGGTGGTAAACAGCATTGTGTTCTTAATTTTTTTTCAAATCAATGGACATCACTTTTTTTTGTTATTTTTATATTAGCACCTACACAACAAAGCCAATCTGCTTTGGTGAATAGGCTTACAATACTTTTCGAGAAAAATAAAAAGTATTTGCTAATCGATTAATAAAAAAAAAGTATAGATTATCACAGGTTTCTCGATAAAATTTTAATTTTTTTAGTCCACACATACAACACTAGTAATTTTATGCATTGACGTCGACAGGTTCGACTCGAGAAAAAGAAGACGTATGTTGTTTAGTGTTGCCATGAATACATTTTTTTTTCTGGTCTCAAAGAGGATTTTATACGATACAACTTATGACCCTTTATTTATCTGTTGCCAAGGATTCTACGATTCTACCATCAAGTCAATGGATTCTACACACCAAAGCCCGCTACCTTTGTTGTCTGTGGCACGACCCGTGCAACTTAGTTTACACTACAGCTTGAATGTCGCTAGGCAAGTGAGCTTGCAGCGGCTTCGGTGAGTGAGCGTCTGCGAATTCGTTGCATCTTGCGGCAGAGCATCACGTTCACACCACACTTTTAGTCAAGGTCAACTATAAAATCAGTTGAGCCCAGTGACTTAGAAGCATGGACGCATACTACCTATCTACCTACAAAATTCTGGCGAACGAAATGGCTGCGGTTTATATTCATCATCATTCATGCCTTTATCACATTTGCACATTGCAGAGTGCAGAGTTTAGTAAACTGCGGTCGAGTATAAAAGTAAGAACCCAAGACGCCTATAGATTGCACTGCAGCAGCGTGGAAAATAGCATACGCAAAAATCCACGGCATTTTTGGCAGCACTTTTCTAGCCTGCGATCTAAGGGCGGTTTCGAACCAAACGTTGTTCACAAGGGTGAGACATGTTCGGGTGTCAAAGCGGCAGAGGCATTTGCTCAGTATTTTGCAAGCGTGTTTCAGCCCAATACACCTAAATTAGACCATAGGAACTCCAGTGCAAGTGGTGTGGCAAATAATATTCCCCTCCCCTTCTTAACCCCATCGGACGTAGTAAAAGGGATTGCTAAACTTAGACCCTCTAGCTCGGTTGGCCCTGACAACATTCCACCCTTTGTTCTTAAGGGCTGTGATGACACCTTGGCAGCTCCTCTTTGTCATATTTTTAACCTAGCCCTCCAGTCCGGCGTATACCCTGAGCAATGGAAAATTTCGCGAGTTACTCCCATCCCTAAAACCTCCGACAAAACATCGGTAGAGGAACACAGACCCGTCGCTATCCTCCCAACCATCGCCAAGGTTTTCGAGCATATTCCCATACCGTGATTTACAAACACGTAAATAAGCTGTTATCGGATGCCCAACACGGTTTTCGACCGGGTCGCTCCGTAAACTCGAATTTGCTCGTCCATGTTGACTACATATCCAGTAGCTTGGACATCGGGAGGCAGGTCGACACTCTATATTTTGATTTCCGAAAAGCCTTTGATAGAGTTGACAACGATGTACTATTGACAAAACTAGAGGCTATAGGTTTCTCGTCCGGATTTCTCTGTTTCTTTGCCGACTACCTGCGAGATCGCAAGCAGTTTGTCAGACATGGTTGCTTTGAATCTAAGCCTTACAACACCCGCTCGGGCGTGAGCCAGGGATCCGTGTTGGGGCCACCTCTGTTCCTGATCATGATTAATGATTTGGTAACGGAGGTTAAGTTTGCCAGGTGCTTGCTATACGCCGACGACCTAAAACTGGTTGCACAAATCAGATCGGACGAGGACTGTAAACTCCTACAAAGGGACATTGATGCCGTTTTTAGGTGGAGTATTGTAAATAAACTTCCTTTCAACACAAGCAAGTGCCAGGTCATGACATACGGTAGAAGGTTGCGACCAATCCTTTTCAACTACAGATTGGGTGGCGACGTAATTTCTCGAGTCACCAACGTTAAGGATTTGGGAGTGACGTTTGACCGCTGTCTTACATTTAAAGACCACATTTCTACCCTCGCGAAGGAATCCTTCACGCCATCTATAGAGTTCTTGGAAACTAAGTTTTTTTTTTAAACCTCAAAAGGAAAACCTCTCCAAAGCAACCCTCTAAGTTCATAAAAGTCGAGGTACGATTTTTTCAAGGTCAAACTCATCACCTTTATGAACTTGTAGGGTTGTATTGATGATTTTGATGATTATAAAATTCTGTAACTACATACGTCTTACAACCGCGAACAATATTTTAATCAACATACAACTTAGCACTGGCCAGAAAATTGCAAAAAACGTAAGAAAATTTGAATTTCGCGGACTGGTTGGAGCATTCACCTTAATAAATACACTTCACTGAATCGTTACTGAATTTAGTCAAGTTGGCATTCCGATCATCATAATTTGATTTCAGTCCTAGTTACTATACTCTTTGTTTCAGACTTCAGTCGCTTGTGGCTCTTCGTGCGTGGAGGACGTATCTAAGTTGTATTTTAGTTTTTTGCATTTGCCACCGACTTCCGAAAGTGTGCGTTTCGACTGCGCGGCCACGGCGTTTTTTTTTTTAAAAAAACTATGTCAAGATTTTAAAAAAGTTTGTAAAAGTTGATTCCCAAAACCATAAATTTGTCAAAGCTATGGTTAAACCGTTAAAAAGTTCTAGGCCGTTTGTCCACCGCCGCCGTCACCGGACCGTCACCGAGAACGATATTATTTCGGGCCGAGTTTGGATATGGTTTGAACGTGGCCGCGCCATCGAAACGCGGAGAACCGCGCGGCCACGGAGATCGTTAAAACTAAGCGTTGCAGAGACCTGAAATTTAGGTAAATAACAGATTGAATTTGTAAAAATATACAAAAAATCCTAGGTTTATATCTTATGAGATCTAGGACTTATAACCCCATGGCCGCGCCATCGAAACGGTGAAAAATACGTTATCGCCGATATCTCGCTGAAAAAGCATCGCAGAGTCTGAAGTTTTTTGTAAAACACAATTTGAATTTGTCAAAACTTGTAAAAATTCACAAAAAAATCCTAGGTTTATATTTCAGGAGCTTTAATACGGTATTGCTTAGAAATTAGTCGTGATTATTTATCAAACAAAGTATTAACTTGATTTTTTTTTTGTAAACGAAACCTACGTAGAACTAACGATAGTAGGCAAAAAAGTATTTTTTTTTTATAATATTAACCCTGTAATAACGTTTTGAATGTTTAAATAGGGTGACCATGAGTACCATGACATATTGTTTACAGAAAACTTTCCACCTATTGTATTAGAAATTATTTCTCAAGGATCCTAAATTAAACGCAGTCGGGTAATAAAAATGAAGAGTCGTATGTTTATTTCAAACATAATTATGTTTTTCTATCTTATCGTTTGACATCGTGTAACATCTACCAATCGGCACTGGGCCAGCGTGGTGGACTATAGCCCATTCCCTCTCAGAGGAGGCCTGTTTCCCAGCAGTGGGAACTTTAATAGGCTGATGATGATGATGATCTTATCGTTTCATTTTAGTTTATTTTTTTATAAAAAAAACACATAATAAATCACAGATTATTCAGTGCTTTTTCAGCTATCAAGCAATGCAGGGGTCCATTGCTATAGAGCTGAAAAAGCATCTAAATTAAAAAAGTAATTGTTTTGAATTTGTTTATAGGATTTGAAATATATGTATTATGACAGAAATAAGTGTAATTGCATAGTATTTCCAGAATGATTTGTTATGACGATGGTAAACCCGAAATGCACGCAAGTTCTGAACAACCTATGCCAATATAAATAATCTAACATAATTATGGTCTATACATAGATGAATAAGATCATCAGACACACTCAGACAATTGTTATTAAGTAAATGAAATGAAATGTTAGATATAAATTTAATTAATTTAATATTTAATTCCTAATGATATTTATGTGATATTGGATAAATCTAGATACCTCTTCTGCAATATTAGTTTTAAGTTATCTTGCTGCGCCCTATCAGGGTCATGTACTCACTAATTTAAGCTTAGCGTGTAAAATTGGTTGTGTACATTGTGCATTAAATTAAATAAATAAATAAAGATATAAAAAAAAACTAATTTTAAACAAACCATACTTTACAGTCGTAAAAATATAATTTAAAAAAATTCTTAGTGTAAGTAAATAATCTGTGATTTGTGGTTTTGTCAGAAATATGTAAGTTAGCAATCTGTGAATTATGTGATTTTTTAAGAAATAAACATTTTTTTGTATCTTATCATTTTAATTTAATTTATAATCCTTGGGCCATGGGGTTTTAGTCTTACAGCTCCTAGAATATAACCCTAGGACTTTTTAAAGTATTTTTACCAGTTTTGACAAATTCAAATGTGTTTTACAAAAAACTTCAGACCTCTGCGATGCTTTTTCAGCGAGATATCGGCGATAACGTGTTATTCACCGTTTCGATGGCGCGGCCATGGGGTTTTAGTCTTACAGCTCCTAAAATATAAACCTAGGATTTTTTTGTATATTTTTACGAAGTCAATCTGTTGTTTACCTAAATTTCAGGTCTCTGCAACGCTTACTTTTAAAGATCTCCGTAGCCACGCGGTTCTCCGCGTTTCGATGGCGCGGCCACGTTCAAACCCTTATCACTTTTTAACCTTAACTTTGACAAATTTATGGTTTTGGGAATCAACTTTTACAAAATCTTGGCAGTTTAAAAAAAAAAAGCCGTGGCCCTGGCCGCGCAGTCGAAACGCACACTTTCCGAAATAGTTACTAAGTATTCTAGTCCTGCTTTTTCAGCTAAGTTATTTATTTTGTAGTCGGTTATAAGTTATTTCAAATTCATTTAATACCTGTCTAATTTATTAAAAAAAAGTGTTTTAAATCAATATAATGTGCCAGACTTTTGTAAATGGCCCAACATGTTTCAGGGATATTTTTTGTCAGCAGGGGTTGGAAAAGATGGATGCTCCAAAGTATCCCGCGAAATTCAAATTTTCTTACGTTTTTTGCAATTTGCAGGCCAGTGCTAGGTATTATGTTGATTAAAATTTTGTTCGCGATTGTAAGACGTATGTAGTTACAGATTTATAATCATCAATACAACCCTCAAAGTTCATAGAGGTCTAGCAATGACTTTGACCTTGAAAAAATCGTTCCTCGACCTTTATGAACTTGGAGGAAACCTAGCATTGGCCTGCAAATTGCAAAAAACGTAAGAAAATTTGAATTTCGCGGGCTACCCTGGAGCACCAGCCTTAACTTTTAATACTTTTCTTGGGTTGATATTACTGTATTTTATTGATATGAGTGAAGAAAAAATGACATGCATACTCGCTATTTAGAATGAGTTTATATAGTAAGATATAGTCCAAGAGCTAGTTCGAATGAACTCTCTAAATTCTTAACTAATCTGTCTCTTGAACGAACTTGCTTTAGATTTTGTCTCGAACGCAGTTAATACAGGTTTAAAACTTTCCGAATATTTTTGAAAAATAGCTTACCAGAAGGGCAAGTACGTAGCACTTCGATAAATCTGACAGTTGTTCTCGATAAAATGAGTTTTTAACCAATCGAAAAGTCGGATTTATCGAATCGTATCGATTCGATCGTTATCGATTGCTACGTACTTGTAGTGCTGAATCGGGAATCAACCCAACGAAACAAGAGAAACGAAAATAGAGGTGTTACATTTGATCTAGAATAGATAGCACTTATTTTCGGTACCAATGGATACAGACAAGCATTAGGGTAACTTAGAAAATTTTAAAATGCAGTCTATGCTGTTTAAGAAATTTAATGGAATCACTTTTCTAATTACAATTTATACATTGTTATATTTTACATTTTTAATATAACTTTTATCTAAATAAGGTAGTTCTAATGAGACTACTAAATAAATAACAGGAAAAAAAAATGCCTTAATATGTAGTCTCTACGTCTACGTCTATTATTGCGAGTGTTTATTTACAATTACATCACTATCTCATAAGGTATTGGACATACAATAAAACATATTTTATCTTAAAATATTATCATCGCTTTGAATATAAAGAAAATTTTGGTCCAGCTAAATCCTATGATACTAAACGCAACTCCTAAGAGAAATGGGTAAATATTGCTATTAGGTTCAGAGTTAGAAATTTACAATGCAGTAAAGTATTTAATGTAACTTGCTAATTATAACCATAATGTATTTACTAAGTTTACGAAAAATACGATAGAATCGCAAAATTTATCGCCAATATCCATATTAACCATTATTATAACTTCACATAGGTGCTAATTTTCGAATCTAAATCGGCGTCCGTTCTACAGCCTCAACAACGAATTTTAGTATTGCCCTTTAAACATTTTACAAGAAGAATAAATGCTAGGTATATTTTAAAAATAATAATTTAACAATGCTGCAAATTAACAAACAACAAGTTTAATTTAATAAAAATGCACCGCCTTCTGGATTCTGAGCGACTTATTTAATTTACACTAATATTTTAGAATAAGTATGAAATTAATGGAAGTATTTTTTAGCACTCATTAATGACCGTTATTGCATTCAATTCATAATATCAATCTATTTTAAATGTAAGAGTATTATGAAACATAGTCTTATCTAACAGTCCTTTAATATATGTATATTTCGGGTAACAACCGACTTATTTCCGCAGTTTAAAAAAATATTTTACACTTTCCTACTGTGCTTTTTTATTTTAAAGCAGTACTTTGTTGAAATAAGATACCTTGTAGATTCATAACGAGAATATATATCCAAATAGTAGAGCTCTAAATATGGTGGGGTGACATACTATGTATTTATTGTACAGGAAATTATTCAACAGAGTACTGCTCATGAGTGTTACCAGAAATGTGTAATTCATAATATATACACAAGTACATATTATTTCCTTTATTAAGTTATATAATTATTGCTGGCGTTCCAATATTCCACATTCGCCGAATGTAAATGAGTTTACTAATACGTAAGTAAATTATTAGTTCTACCGAATTTAGCAAAATTAATTAATAGTAAAAATGTACAATACTTAAATCTTAAAAACTGCTCCAAATGAATGTATGCTAATAACAAATGGATCATAGAATTGTATCACAAAATATAAAATTAATAATACACTTAAACAATAAATTCAGGATTCTTATAGAGTAAAGATTTATTCCGAAATTACAAATTACAAGAGTGAATTTATTAAATTTGATATGTACCTATATATTTACGTTGTTTATTTCACTGCTGAGAAATTTTGAATTTGGTTACTGTTATTGGATGCCACCCACGAACTGAAGACGTCTCTGGAAGTTACAAAGTAAATTAAGTTATAGAAGAAAATAAATAAAATGTTACCACCTTTCGCTTTTGAGTAATTTTAGGGATAGGTTGCATCATTTTTATAAATGTTTTAGGTCTATTAGATTGATTTTTTTGTCAGTACTATAATCCAAAACTATCAAGTAGCCTTCCATACGTTAAGTAATAAATAATATTACCTGCAGTGGCTAACAACACATTCATTGGAGCAGTATTCGTCTTCCCATTCACTGTTTGCTATAGCTGGGTTTGTGCACCCCTGCCGGATGCATGATGGTGGACTTCGGTTTTCATTTTGCTGTAATCACATATTTCTGTTAATTCAAATGAGATTATTTCTTTTTTGTGAAACAACCTATACCGACAATACCTTCTATGACAATTATGATGATAATTTGATTCAAGAAGAGAACTGCATTTGAATTTCTATTCAGGCCTATAGGCAGTAAAAGTCACTTTAGAAATCTATGTTGGCCCTGTTGGTCTCTCTTGTAATTTGCTATTAGGTAATAATTAAGATAAAATGTTACATATAAACCCGTGCTAAGAGAAAGTTCTTTACATCGGATGATTGTTGAGGAACACCCGAGTTTCCATTGCTATTAGAAGACTGTTGCTCTGTTTTTATAATTTGATTCTGCTGTTGTGACGGTTGCTGTGGCTGCTGCTGCTGTTGTTGCTGCTGCTGTTGTTGTTGTTGCTGCTGTTGTTGTTGTTGCTGCTGGTGAAGTTGCTGCTGCTGTTGTTGTTGCTGCTGCTGTTGTTGTTGTTGCTGCTGCTGCTGTTGTTGTTGTTGTTGCTGCTGTTGATACTGCTGCACTTGATGCGCCTGTTGCATTTGTTGATGAGTTTGCTGGATGTGCTAAAAATAATGAAGAAAAGTTTTTGAATACTAGATTGTATTTGTTTGAAAATTATAATAAAAAATCACGTATGTTGATTTTTACACCCTGAAACATAATGAAGTTTCTCAAATCAACAATATTTTAACACAAGCTACATTTGTGCAGTAAGTAACATACCTGCTGTGAGTGATGATACTGCATTGCAGCATGCACTGAGCCCATCGGAGGCGACTGAGACTGCACTTGTCTATATCCAGGAGGTGATAAGGCAGAGTTAGCAGTGTAGTTAGTAGGAGATTGTGTAGGCTGGTAGTTCCTTGGTGACTGGGCAAGATTAGGCTGGCAACCTTGGGGTGAAGTAGAAGGGTTCACTTGGTACCCTTGTGGGGACTGACCTGGGGCAGCCTGCTGAAAACAAAAACGTGTTTTAATAAATACTCAATGATAAAATATTAATATTACTAGAGTGTGGACTTAATTAACCCATTCTTAATAAAAACTCACAGACAGACTGCACAAGGGACACTTATGGATGGATTTTTAAAAATTAATTCATTGTATTTAATAGAAAGTTTGTATGGAAGTTCGTCATTTTTGCCAATGGTGAATCCCTTTGGGTGCATTGCTTGTCATCTCAACAAAGCAGCACTGTAAATGTATACCAGAATTTAAAAAAAAAGTTGTTTTTATCAAAATAGTAACAAAAAAATGTTTTGAAGGTAAATGAAAAATGAACTCTATAATGTTTACAAGGCTTATGGTATAAATTAAATTTGCAATAATCCAATAGAAAACACTTTCCTTTAGATTTATCACTCACACTTCATTCACTACTGCAACACTAAAATATGATTGAAAGTCCAAGTTTATAACATGTCTGCTTACCTGGTATGTTTGAGGAGTCATAGTCATGTTGCCCTGATAATTTTGAGGAGACTGTTGAGGGTTAGGTGGGTAACCCTGTGGCGTTTGTGCAGGATAAGGGGCTTGATTCTGGCTTCCCGAGTAGTTTTGTGGCGAGTAGCCCTGTGGTGCAGGGTTTGGCACATACCCTTGTGGTGAATGGCCATTTCCATATTGTTGTCCTTGGTAATAATTACCATACGATGAATTGGCACTATTGGTATGATTATACATTGGTTGGCTCTCCTGTTCTCCTCCCTGAAAAACAGTATGTTTGTACTATACAACACAATACAAACCAAATAAATAATATAAAACATAAAAGTAATAAAACCGATATGTGTATGGTGGGAAGGCGTATGCTTTGAATAATGTTATATAAACAATAAATCAAAGACCTTACTCTTACATCTTGAAGAACTTTCAAAACCTTGAAAACATACTTGTATTAACTTGACATTTCAAAAAGACAAAATAAACTGAATTTACTTCCACCTTTGACCTTAGAGATGATTAAATTGTTTCCGACAGTTTCCAATTACGTTATATGCATTTAAACCTTTGTGTACAAAATAAAGCTCTCATCGACAGTACCTAACCTCAAAATATATATCGTAAAAGCTCTCCAGATGCTAACAATTAATTCTTACCAAATTTGAATGAAAATGATGCGACATTGACGTCCACTTTAGTTTTTAATACTAAATGAAGAAGGTAAATGATCCAAAAAGGTTGACGAAGTCAAAGTGCGAATAAAACTTTACGAGAAATCCGCATTACAACAAAGCCCCAAACCAAAAGCTCAACAAACAACTGTCAAATTATATTAAGAATAGCGCCATCTACATTGAATTTCAAGAGTTTACGCGTTTAGTCGACTGTTAGTAGATGGCGTTACTCTCTAGAATTAGTTTTCGATAGCAATGGTTCACATGAAAAGTAGTTTTAATAATGTTGGAGTTTTCATAATTTTAATAGTTTTGATCGTTGGCGTGGCACAGCTGTCAGCAACCCTTTCATTGTTTACTTTAGCTGAAATTACATTGTTACTGACCGTAGCTACTGGAACTAAAACGCGCTGGTGTAAGTAACCACAGCTTAACCACAGTTTATTTTACAAACATTTACCAAATCATGAAAACAAAAACTCACAAGTCACAGATTACTGTCAGTCATATTAGAATTTAGAAGACAATTAAATGTTCCGAAAAGGTGATGCTAATAAGTTCGGTTCGTAACATACATTTTATAACATTTAAATACTTACCAACCAGATATATTTAAAACTTGCACTTTAGAGTACGATCGTAACCAAGTTCTGGCTGTTGATTTTGATGCAAAACTTAATTTTTGACTTTCATCACAATTAAGTACGAAAATAATAAAGTTAAAAAATTACCTTAGATACTAAGCTAGCTCTGTAGGCAGCAAGTGCTTTCAGATATTCTTTCTTCGCTACTTCAGTTTTTTGTTTATAGACCTGTAATAAAATGTTTCTTATAGCCATGTTGCAATTTTACAATTTATTAAAAAGAAAACATTAAAATATTGATGGAATACTTACACTTTTGTGTTCAGAGTCCAATCCATCCCACATGGATGCTACTATTTTGGACACTTCACCAAAGCTTGCATTTGGGTTTTGACCTTTAATTGCAGCTTGAGTGTCCCGAAAAAACAAGGCGTACGCCGATACAGGCCTGTAAAGTTAACTTTGTTTAATACAACTATATTTTACAGGTCTTTAAGTTGTGAGTACTCTGTGATAACAATAAGTTGTACCTATCCCTATAAAAATCTATTACCTATTCATATATAGAAAACTTACTTTTGAGGTTCATTAGGATCTCGTTTTTTCTTCTTTTTCTGTACTTTAGGTTTTTTTTGCATTTGCCCACGATTTATCCCATTGTCTATGGGCTCAGGTGATGATCTTTTTACGGCCATGTTACCTACGCCCATCTATAACAACAGATTGAATTACATTTTCGTTCATTACTTAAAATACGTGATACAATAATATGATACTAAAATACAGTTCATTGGCAACAAATATGTAGGTAACAAATGTGTAAATATGTTCCTAAAGATATGTAGGTTATGTAAAGCGATAAAATTTGCCTATACCTGATGAAGCGTAGTTTGTTGCTGCCGGCTCGCTGAGCAATAATGGATAGGCAGAAGGCTTTCCGCATCACCAGGCAACTACCAACAAACAACCAATTCATTAGAATTTTATACTAGTATGACTACTGCTTGATTTGGTTAATTTTTAACTACAAATAAAAAAATGCCAATGAACTATATTTCTATAAAAAAAGACTACTAAATCAACAACAAGAATTTCGAATAAAAAAGAATAGTTCATTATATTTGTATGTGTCGCAAGTTAATTGGAAAAACGAATTTTAGCAAAAATCCTAGTGCAAAAGAACGGATTATATTGGAAACCAAGAAATATGTATTCGAATTTTGTGGATGGAATGATGATTGCCATCTCTTTGATTTTTTTTGCCCTAGGACATCCTAGTACCTAGTTTCCTTTTGTTAGCAGTGGAACTGAAATAATTTACTCTTAGGTAATGTTTGCCTTGGTTCGAACATCTTGTTCTAGGTCGTAAATAGCGGCAGTTTCCATTGCTCTTTATATCTTTCTAAGTTTCCGATAATTCGATCTTTTGCAAATAGAATTTTCGCAGAGATTCCATTTTTTCGAGTGATCTAGCGACATAATTATGTGCAGGATGACCTGTTCAAAGTGGTCAAAAACGATTTTTATTAAGCTTCTTGTTAAACACCCTTGGGTATGTTCATGCTAAAATACTTAGGGGTATTTCAGGGTTTGAAGCTTTTTTTTATTTTTATTTAAGCATTTGAAAAGAGGCTTCTAAAACATCGTTTTGAACCACTGCCAACAGGCCAAACTGTATAATTATGCAATGAATGAAATTTTGGACATTAACAAATAAAGCAAATTATATTTTTCAAGATTTATAGTGTATTTTTAGCATAGAAGCAGATGTGTTTTACTGATCATGCTGATAAGTTGTTTTGAATTTAACATTTTATCAAATAGTAATCTTAATTTCATTTTAAATCAAAGCCTCAGTGCTTGTAAATGAGTGATTATTTCCTTTAAATTATGAAATTCTGTTAGAATGAAAGTTCATCTTTTATCTATCATGGAGTGGGTTATTGCTTGGACTTCAGCTTACCCCACAGAATATAGGTATTATAATCAAGACATACAAATTATAAGTGTTTCCTAAGCACATGCTACATAAGTTAGAAATAAATATATAATATGTATGCACAACTCACTTCTACAGTTGGATTGGATGATGTAATAAATAAAAGCTTTAAAAAGCACACAATGTACAGTAAGCAACTAATTGTTTAGATTTGGATTGTTTGAGGATTTATGAATAACACATTTATTTTATATAAACAGTCCCATCTAAACAATCAATTATTTTTTTGCAATATTTTTATGACATTCCCAGCAACTACAAACACAATCTAAATGAATAGATACATTCTCAGAGGAATATTATGGTAAAAATGGGCAATACTATGAATGTTACAAAGAACTATTTACCTGTGAATGATGTGAAGGCACACTATCATCAGAATCATCACTTGTTGTGCCGGGGGGTGAGGCCCTCTGGGGTGAGCCGTACACCGGGCCAGCAGGCTGCGTGGGTGTGCTGGGTGTTGGTGGGCCACTCATGACTTGAGTTGGTTGTAGCATCAATAACCGCTGCTGTCCTCCAGGTTGTTGTTGGATCATGTAGTTACCTGCAGGTGCACCCGCCCCACTGTGACAAAATATTCTTGTTATCATTTTAAATCAAATTTGAGCCAAAACATAAGGACTTAATATTCAAATAAGTAGTATGTATGAAAGTCTGTAAACTTACATTTTAATCATGACATTGTCTGTGTGTTTCCATGCAGATCTGGGAATTAAAGAAAAAAACAGTGTACCCAATACATAATTACATGATGTCTATGATAAATAAAATATTATTTACTATGCTAAAATATTTTACAGAAGGATAACATTGTGATTCTTTTTTATGGGGAAGTACGAGTTACAGTCCTATGAGTAATAATGTTGCTGGAAGCATACAAATATTTCAAGAAATTATAGAAGAGGTAATTCTTGAGAAAAAGGAAAGGTACCACATATTAATAGTTTATAACACTACTCAAAGTTAAATCAAAGAGTCACAAAAAGATTTTATTTTAAATTTATATCCTAATTTGTCAATCTTAAACTGTCTGGTTAATAATATGAGAGACACTATTTCTTTTGTTGAAGTTGAAGTGATTTTATGAAGAAGTTAGATCTTCAATAACTTTGGGTATGAGTTGAATTAGGAAATAATAACATGAGGCCAATGTAGCACTACATAAAATAACAATCATGATATTATTGCAAATACGTAATAAACAGGGAAGAAAGCTAGTGTCCAAAGTGCAAATGATTCTCGTAAAGCATTCTTTGGATTCTTTGCCTTCCACTTACGATTTTCTTTAAGTCCCAGATCAGAATGGTAATGTGCATGGTTTTTATAAGACCTTGTTGCATTGGCTGGCTAATCCAGTAAGGCTATTTGATAAATACGTAAAAAAATATATATATTTAAGAAAAATGGCTTGTTCATTTTTTATATGTTGCATTGAATAAAAAAAGTATATTTCATTTTAGTTTTGGTTGGCTAAACGTTAAGCTGAGTATTCGTATAAGTTCATAGGAGGTTTACATTATTTTGAATGATTTGCAGTACATAACCTTAGTTTTTCAATAAAATTAAATACTCACCTATGTGATGTGACAGGAGTGTGCGGTTCTTGTAAATAAAGCGGCTGTTGGTACGAAGGAGCTCCGCCGGGAGGTGCTAAGCCATCTTGTGCTGGGTTGATCATACCAACCTAAGATAAACAATGTTTTAGAGCATATCTCCCGAATTTACCATTTCTCTTGTTTATCATCCACAGTCTGTTGAGTGTTGACAGTCATTCATTAACAAGTTAATGCTTTCACAGTCCTTCAGTGTTTTAAGTTAAAACCAATTACTTAATACAATATTGTAAAATTAATTGGAACAACGTGCTTTTATGTTATTTTCTATGGAAGACGATATATTGAAAAACTGAAGTTATTTTTTTTTTTCTAACAAATTAAGTTTATCAAGATTAAAACTACAGGACAAAAGAAAAGAAAGGAACAAAAAAAATGTAGCAGAAGCTACAAAAGGACAAACAAAATTCAATTTTTGACTTTGGTTTGCTTGCTTTGACGTTGACTTGACAGCCAGTGTTGCCAGATGGAATTTGAAGAAATCAGTAGAAAAATTAAAGTTTTAGCAGTAGATCGAAAGAAAAATCAGTAGATTAGGAAAGTCATACCCACATGACGTAACAAGGACTTGAGCTTGAATAGGATACATGACAAAAAAAAAATTTAGTCCGTCCAATGATATTCTAACAAACAGATATGTTATACACCTACAAAACCACCGAAAAAAGTGTGCCGCGGGGGAGAGCCAGCTCACATACACGCAGTGACGCAGAATAAAGGAAAAACAGGCCAATTGACACGTTTTCGAGTCTTCACGATTGCGCGCTCATAACATATCTGTTTAATTAAATATCATTGAGTCCGTCAGATAGATTTCCAAAAAATATTGCACACGTATTTTTACTTTTTTTCAAGTAAATAAAAATGAAGACGATACGGTGCGTCAAGAACTCGTGTGACGTCAGTTTTGAGTACATTTTTTTACTCAAATGTGACGTTACAAGCCAAACTCATTGACACGTTTTATCGTCAATTTTTATTGATTTGCATTTGATAAAACATAGAACACTCGTAATCCAATATTTTTCGATACGTCGTTAATAACTAGGTGATACGATCTGATTTGAAAAAAAGCAGGTAGATTTCCAATCAAGGCAGTAGATCAGTAGATTTTTTTAAAATCAGGTAGATCTACTGCTAAATCAGTAGATCTGGCATCACTGTTGACAGCATTCTCTAGTATTATTACTGTACTCTGTGGACAGCATCACCGGAGCAGGGTTGCCAACCGTAAAAAAAAAATCCCTCGTACATATGCAGCTAAAAATCTCGTATTTTGACTTTCAAACCTCGTACATTTATTATGCATCGAAAACGTGCTAAAACCAAAATTAAGGCATATTGAACTACTGGATTTAGGAATTTTACTCAATGAAATAAACTATTGCAATTTACCTACTAAATAAAACATCACTTTGTGTTGTATTTCAAAAAATCTTTATTAATAACTATGTAAAATCACAAAAAAACAAAATGCTTAAAAAAAAAAGTTAAAAGTTAAAATATTATTACGAAAATTTGAAAGGTAACTTAGTTTACATCTCCTCTCCAAATATTATGTCAGGAACATCCTCACTGTCATCGTTTTTTCTGCCGTATATTTTATCTGTTGTCATGCGGCTATACATTTCTTGCCGGCATGCAACGAATGGAACAAAAGGAACAGAGAAAGTAGAAATTTGCACTATGTGTGACAGAGACGACTAATGCGAAGGACGAAATGTTTTATTAGTCGGGGATTTCCGGTTGACGGGATAACTACCATAGACAATCATCGCGTAAATGCGGCAACGAAATTTTTGGTGTAAGAAATTCCTACAAGTTCTGATGGATGGCATTCGTTTTTACTATTACATGATGTTCGTATGGCCATATTATCAAAATCTCGTACATAATTGTACGAGGTTGATAGTGTCCTCGTACCTCGTACGGAAGACCACAAATCTCGTATTTGTACGAGGAACCTCGTACGGTTGGCAACCCTGCACCGGAGTGTTGCCAACTTTATTTTTGAGGAGATACCATTACCACACACTAGAAAAAATGATTTTTGCTAAGAACTGGAGAAATAATGTACGCGTTGTTTCATTGGTTATTTAATAAATTTGGTATCTAATGGTATTATTCTGTAAATGCAAACGTGATATGGCCGCGATTCATTTTAAAGCCAAGCGGCCCGTGAAATTCGAATTTTCTTACGTTTTTTGCAATTTGCAGACCATCGCTAGGTGAATGTTGATTAAAATATTATTTGCGGCTGTAAGAAGTTTGTAATGGGGAATTTTCCAGTGCTTTTTATGAATGAACTAGATGGTGCTGATCAAGCTTGGAAATAATAAAATGGCTCGTTTTTATATCCACAAAGCCTTTAGCTGAAGTACGGAGGAACCTAAGCTCAACTCGACGCACCAGAGCTTAAAAACATTCTTAACGAAGAACAATAGCAAAAACCATGCAAAAATTTGCAGTTCATGTTCAGTTCAGTGATGCAAAACAACAACAACAACTTTGTAGGTTAAAAATGTTTGACAGAAAAAAGGTTCTTTAAAGTTCTCACTTTCTAGACAACAATGAATAAAAGAAATTTTAATATACAATGAGTTTGACATGAGTGTCTAGGAGAGTTTTTTTGCCCTGCTAAAAGATTTTACCATTGATCTCTAATTTATTACCTACGTAGTAAATTCTTTTTTCATTGGATTTTACTATTACGCCCGCCGCTTAAAAAATATTCCCAAAGGTGATTAGCGCCATCTATTGGTATATACTGAAGCGATATGACAAACGTCAGTGGATAATTCCCCATTGCAGAATTATAATCATCAAAATCATCAATTCAACCCTCCAAGTTCATAAAAGTATAGAAATTACTTTTTCTGTTTTTTTTTGGTTCATACACCCTAAGCACAAGTAAAGGGCAAATTCCGAAATATAAAAAGTGTTGAAAAAAGGTAAATTTTGGTACTTATAAGTTTTCGCGAAAATCTAAAGTTGCCCATATCTTTTTATCGTGTTGACTAGACTCAGGACCTTGATTTTTATACACGTAATAGAGGGAAGACCTCAATATCTGGTTTAAACAACTTGCTAGGTCCACTCGTTTCTGAGAAAATCGGTGGTGACAGACGGACAGACAGACAGACAGACGGCCAAGAAAGTGATCTTAAAAATCTTTTTACCTTTTGAGCTACGGAACCCTAAAAATGGGGAATTTCGCGGGTTACCTTAGTGCATCCTATTTATTTCAATAGGACTCACTATTGGAAACACCAAGAGCGAGAGCGTTGACCGCAGCAGTAAGATAGGCCGCAGATTGGCGGCGAATTAATGCACTCTGCATTAATTTAATTTAAAAATAAACTGCAGCCAAATTGATAAGAAAAGGGAAAGGGGAAATTAATTCATATTCAGTCCTACCAGTAAGAATAAACGAGTCTATTTTTATTATGCAGATCAATTGGCAACCCCATTCTTATGGCGGCTGGCGGCAACTTCGAAAATTATCAGTATGGAATGTGTGTAAAATATTTTAAGTTATTTTGTATTTTATTTTCTTGCATGGAGTTGAAAGATGATCGTATTTGCTATTATGTAAGTTCCCGTTTTTTTGTTTGGTTCTTTAACAGTAACTACACAATTTATTACACACTTAAAACTACTTATTTTAAGTACTACTATAATAATGAATGATTCAGTTGATAGATCAAAAACTACGTGGTTTATAACCGACTGCAATTAGACAGAAAAATGCAATTCCGATTATAATATTACATATTACATAGGGTACGGGTCGAATTACCAGCTTTAAAAAAAATTGAAGTCGGTTAAAAAATACTCAAAAGGTGGAACGAAGTTTATAGTGGTCGGATTTTCAAGGGAGTTTTTTTATTGAGTTCCTAAAGGTGTGAATAAGTAAAAAAAAAAACGTTTTATTTTATAAAATAGGTACCTGCTCTGGTTGTAGTTTGTAGTACAGAAATACCAGAAACCGGTTGTAGTGTAGTACAGAAATCCGGAAACGCAATTTATAAAAAATATCTATTTTAGAAAACGTGGTAAACCTGTTTTGTTTGCTATGCTATTGTTAATGACATACGAAAATTCGTAACGCTTAACACGTTTTATGTTAACATAGGTAATTGACATTATAAAATTAGTTTTTTGGGTAGGTAATATGTACCGTTAAGCTATAAGTTGCTTGTCTTGATTGAAGACGTTATGGAATTACAATTTATTAACAAGAGTAGATAGAAAGGAAATACCTACAATACGGTCTAGGTAGGTTTAATAATAAATAAACAAATATCGCTGGACATTAACACACAGCGCCATCTAGTGCCACGCTAAGCAACGAGGCTTGTGTCGTGGACACCAGGTAGTTGATAAACTACATACTTAATAGATACTTTTTGTTCGTAAATACATACTTATTATAGCTAATATAAACATTCATGACTCGGAAACAAATGTCCATGCTCATCACACGAACATTTGCCCCAACCGGGATTCGAACCCGGGACCCTAGAACGTAAGGCAGCCTCACTACCATGCTTCTTTACTACTTTGTACTACTTGCACGAGAATTATTTGTACGTTGTTGTCACATCGATGCCAACTGCTAGAAAACTAGAACATGATCGGTGGTGTCTAAATAATAGTAATTAAATGGTGCATTTATTTTTCAGAAGTTTCTCAAAAATAGAAGAACTTTGAAAAACTAGTCAATGGTATAGGCATCTTTTTTTTTGGTCTCACCTTACTGTACCTACCTACAGTCAGCCAGCGAACAAAGTCCGACTTCTAAAAAACGAGTAAGTTATGGATTCCACACTCATCTTTTTTTTTCATGTATGTACAGTTGTACACCGATGTCTCCGTGATTACTGCACCGATTTAAGTGATTTTTCATTTGGTAGAAGAAGCTCGCGCGGTTTTATTATTTTTGCCTCGGTACTTTGACATAATAATATTGAGTTATCCTCTTTAAAATGCATTTTTTATTCTTCGTCTATGTTGTTCATTAATAACTTCTAGTTATAATGTAAAATTGATACTTGACGAGAATTTGTGGTTTATTCCCGTTGCCCCCACTGTATTTTTTTGTAATAAAATAGAGTCCGCGTAACACTGGTCAGTTTCCCTCACTCGTCATTTTATTAAATTCGTCACTTTAGTTGATTCGTCACTTTTGCTGATTGGGTAGTTGATAAAATACATACTCAAAAAAATTGCATGGGATCGAGCAGTGTTAATAATAAATACCTTACAGTTGTGCTAGTTTTGGGCAGTAACCTTACGAAGAGTACTAGGCGGGCATGAATCCAAGAAGGTATTCATTACTAGAACATCTAACCTATTCCCAAAATGATTAAAAATGCATACCACGCTCATGCCAGCCTGGTAATTTTTGGGGAACTATATGTCATAATTGTCATATTGTACGTTTGTCGCCAGGGACAATATACAAGACCGTGATCAGAGCTGTCGTACTGTTTGGATCGGAATGTCTTTTAATTCCCACTGATATCATTAAGGTTTATTTCATTCCTTCATTTTTAGCGTTCCGTATCTCAAAAGGAAACAACGGGACCCTTATAAGATCACTTTCTTGTCCGTCTGTCTGTGCGTCTGTCACCACCGATTTTCTCAGAAACGGGTGGACCTAGCAAGTTGAAATTTATACCAGATACTGAGGTCTATAGTCCCTTTTAGGTGTATAAAAATCAAGTCAACACAATAAAAAATATGGGCAAATTTAGATTTTCGCGAAAACTTGTAAGTACCAAAATTTACCTTAATTTTCAACTTTTTTTTATATTTCGTTATTTTCGGTTTACTTGTGCTGTAAGACCTTGGCTTTTAACCAAAATTGACAATTCTAGGTCAACCGGAAGTACCCTATAGGTATTGAGTTGAAAACCTATATGGTAGTAGACCTAGAATCACGAAATTTGGCGAGAAGCAATGCCTTACAGCACATGTGTAGGGAAATACTGAAAACCGTAAATATGTATTTTAATAAAAAAAGCGATTTTACTATTACAAACTTATTATTTGCGGTTGGTACAATAGCCCTTTCATGCGATCGATCGAACAGCAAAGTTAAGTTTGTTCTTTAAACTTCTGTTTGTACGGAACCCTTGGTGCGCGAGTCCGAGTCGCTCTTGGCCGGTTTTTCTCAAGAATCTTGATATTGAGTGGTAGTGAAGCAGGGTAGTGAGGCCAACGAAACGACAGTTTTGATTTTTACCGTTGACCCCACCAGTGGGGCAAACCAGTGGGGTCAGCGGGAATATACCGGATTTGTGTGAGATATCACAACTAAAAGTGTAAAATAAAAACTTTTTTAAATCTAAATGATTGAACTAAACATTGAATACACATCGGAATTCAAGTAAAATTAAAAGAATAACCTTACGAATAAACCTACATAAGTAAAAACTGTACTTTGGGTTTTTATAATTCGAAACTGAAGGCAAAATGTGGAGTGGTACCTATACCTAAACTGTTGTACCTATGTATTCACTGACAGGCAATTCAATAAAACCAATCTAAAAAGTGGGACAGATATCGAACGTTGTGTAACTAAACTTGTCGATTGGTTCTACATTTATTCATATTTGCTCTAAAATATTATATTTATCTTCTATTTCTATACTTTTAAAGTACCTTTATCGGGATCGGGACTTGGCTATTTTTATAAACAATTAAGTAAGATTCCTATTAATTACGTAGGTATCCTTCATCCTATTATTATTATAAATGCGAAAGTTAGTATGTATGGATGGATGTCTTTTTAGGGTTCCGTACCCAAAGGGTAAAAACGGAACCCTATTACTAAGACTTCACTGTCTGTCCGCCTGTCCGTCTGTCCGTCTTTCCGTCTGTCCGTCTGTCTGTCACCAGGCTGTATCTCATGAACCGTGACAGCTAGACAGTTGAAATTTTCACAGATGATGTATTTCTGTTGTCGCTATAACAACAAATACTAAAAACAGAATAAAATTAATATTTAAGGGGGGCTCCCATACAACAAACGTGTTTTTTTTTGCCGTTTTGTCTAATGTATAGATAATGGTACGGAACCCTTCGTGCGCGAGTCCGACTCGCACTTGGCCGGTTTTTTTAAACTTTCTCGATCAGAACACATTATAATACACACGTAAACGGGTATTTATCGCGAATTTTAGCTTTAATATAAGCCCGACGTTTCGACCGGATTGCACCAGCCGTGGTCGCGGGAAGACTGAAGTATTGGAGGTACTATGTGGACTCGTCAAGTAAAATCATCTCAGTATGCGGACATTGTTAGTGTAGTGTGCTGTTCTAGTGTGAACCAGCCCTAATTAACATTTATGAAGATCAAGTGAGGGTAGTTGAATAAACACCTTCGCTTTGCTGTGGCGGTACCTCCAATACTTCAGTCTTCCCGCGACCACGGCTGGTGCAATCCGGTAGAAACGTCGTCCCGGTAGTAAGATCCCATGGGACAATTATCAAACTTCACGCGGGCGAAGCCGCTTGCAGAAGCTAGTTTGTCATAAATAATGCATTAAAGGGGTAAGCAGAAGCACAGATAATATAATGCAGAAGTCAGAACTATAGAACGCCACCTGCACTACGATCTTCACATACCTACTCGGAATGCTTTACAGTCCGTTGCCATATACAGGGTGTAAAAGACCTCATCACGAAGCTGTCAACCAAGCATTCTGTACATCGAACTAAGTTACTTTACGTAAAAATTATTGCTGGGAAACGACTTTTTTTTTTGGGGTGAAAAGTCATATCTTGTAGTAGAACTCAATGTAACGCACTCAAAACATTGTGCTGATGGATGGATTGAATAGTACGGGGGTCGTGGAGGTGTTTAAAGTAAAAATCTTTCATTAAAAACTTGTATTTAAAAAAAAACTTGTCATAAAGTTGGAACTTTGACCTCCAATATCCCCGTAACTAGAAGGTTTCCAGGTATGGTGTAGAACAAAAAAACCGGCCAAGTGCGAGTTGGACTCGCGCATTACCTATACAAAATTAGACAAAACGTAAAAAAATAACGTTTGTTGTATGGGAGCCCCCCTTTTTTTTTTTTTTTTTTTTTTTTTTTTTTTCGATGGGAAATCATCAAATAACCCCTCCCTTTTACTGACTAAAACCCATCCATGTTCCTTCATCGCCCTTTGTGTTCCGGGGCCACGGTATCTCTTTCGAATAGTCCCGCAACCCCGGCAGGCATCGGTCCTTACGGACCCCTTCCTTTTTGCTGACTCTCTTTGAGGCGCGCGTGGAACACGAACGCGCCGTCGACATGGCCTGTCGTCATTAGACGGACGGACGGCGAGCTAGCCCATAGCCCACCGTCCACAGGCCCGCGCCTACGGTGGCCGGGGGCCACGTGGTTGTGGCCCCCGACGCCCGGGGCGTCTCCCGCGGCGGCCGGGACGTTGAGAGGTTCGCTCCCTCTCACGTTCCGCCACCTCCTTCTCTAGCATTACTGCTTCGCAGAAGGAGGTGACGGCGTCCCATGGGAGCCCCCCTTAAATATTAATTTTAGTATTTGTTGTTATAGCGGCAACAGAAATACATCATCTGTGAAAATTTCAACTGTCTAGCTGTCACGGTTCATGAGATACAGCCTGGTGACAGACAGACGGACAGACGGACCGACAGCGAAGTCTTAGTAATAGGGTTCCGTTTTTACCCTTTGGGTACGGAACCCTAAAAATGATCGTAATGACGAGGAGAACAAGTGCCTTTCGGCTTCGTTAAGAGGTGTTTTACACCCTTTATGTGCATCTCTCATTGGAAGACTGGGCGATTTTATTATTTATTTTATTATATGTATTACAAATATTAAATCCATTCAAAATTTTTATGCATTTGCATAATTAGGTTTCGGATAAGTTGGTATTTAACTTTTTTTTTTTTAAATTTGGTATTCGATTTTGGATTTTACATCCACAATGGGAGAAATTTGTTAATGACAAACTAGTGAAACCTCAATAAGATGGATGAGTACTAATAGGTTTTTATTTTGTTAATTTGTATGAACATACAAATGTTTATATCCTTTAGTTAACATAATTATTCTTATTAAATCTATCTTTCTAGGCGTTATTGCTTTGTTTAGAGGCTTCACGACCTTTCAGGGGGTCGCGACCCACAATTTGAATAACACTGATTTAGTGAAATGATTGGTATCAGAAGGTAGTATCCGAAATGAGAGCGATCCAGACTGTGGTCCCAATTGTCATGTCTTCTGAAGAAACAACTGGTACTAACCTGAGGAGCTGAATGGTGTAATTGCGTATACTGTATGTGTGAGTTTTGCACACCAGCGTTTGTGGCATGCTGCCCGTGAATTAGTGGAATGTCAAACTCTTCGTCGCCAAAGGATGGTGTGTGAAATGTCTGAAACAAAGAACGAACACATTCATGAGTTATTACTGAACTGTTACACTATCAGTTCTTAACTAATCTATTTACTACAAACAAAATGGACCACTTAAAACTTTTAAATAAATTGTACGATATTATTACTTGTGTTATGATCAATCTAACAGTATTTTGTTACTCTGCATCCATTTTGGGATAAATACTGTTAATATTCTTAATCTCTTTAATTACTTAGTTCGGTTTTTGTAGTCGTTCTGATTATCATGAATGATTTACATAAACGCATTTCACACATCAGTATACGCAAATACACAATTCTTTGTTGTATCTTCCTCTAGCTAGATAGAGGTTGTGCACTGTGAATCTGCCACTCTGGGCACAAATCCCACCCTCTGGTTTTCAGGTTGAATTGGTTTGTCGTCTACATTCGTTAACTGTTCTGTTGGAAGTTGGCCGTTCGCCGTAGCGTACTTTTGATAGACGACCAGATGCCCTGGAATGGTTTAGATAAGCATAGTTCAGTGGTTACTCCAGAACATAACGAAGATAGTATTTGAATTTCTTTTTTTAAGAGTTTATGGAGTAATTCTTGAAATTTCGCGAAAAGGTCGACGCTCTTTAGCGTAAGTTCGTTGACTTTTCCTTTAGTTTTGTAAACTGCGTGCTGTGAACCGATTTAAAAATAATAACTTTGTTTTATTTTTGGTCAGGCTACTTTAAGATTCTTGTAGCAAACTTGATTTCAAGTAGATAAAGTAATGTGATATAATTGCTTTGTTCTTATTGTTTACTTATAAATAGGTAGACGTTTACGGGTATACCACCTGCGTAGTTATAACTTTTTAATGTTTTCAATGAGGGATTTTCTTTTTAGCTGTTCCCTAGTCGCTGGATAGATGGCGCTAGGAGTAAGTATGATAATGCAAGGAACGGAACCTAAACAAACTGATTTTAACAAATCGCGAGAAATGTAGGTTATATTCGGAAGGTTAAGCAAATGAAAGTGTCAGTCAACGAGAGTATGTGACGTGACACATTGGTTTTTTTTTTCAAGCGTTTTGGCTTTGGCACCAACTATCATAGTAAGTTCAACGCCATCTATAGAGTTCTTGGAAACTAGGTTTTTTTTAATACCTCAAATGGAAAACCTCATTTCGAATGAATAAAATATTCAGCAACTCATTGGTCGATTATTACTTGACGTACCTTGAACTAGAAGGTAAGAAATCGACAAAATACGTGCTAAGGGTTTCCTACACCTGTCCTTGAAATATTCACAAACTTTATGGCTGTTTCCAAAACGAATAAAAAGTTATTGCTTTGCCTTCGTAACTTTAAGGCTGGTGGTACCTACACCTTCGTGGGAAAGACAAGTAGTGTGTTGGTTCAAATCACTGCGAGCTTAGAAACCAGAAAAAGGTCGAAGACATTTGTTCATTTTATAGAAGGTGCGGTTAAAAATGAAGCTTAGAGCTTTTAGACGTGAATGTTAAATTAAGGAAAGATACGCTTCTTCTTATAGTCTCCTCATGATAATTCAGTCCATACATCTTCCCTGTCAGATCTGGTACACTAGAGACTAATTGAAACCGTGACCGTGCCGTCGAGAAATATATCTCAGGCATATTGGGAAACCAACATGCCTGAGAGATATTCCTCGACGGCATGTAAAATGGTAGGCCAAGTCAGAGGCTCATGGGCGTACAAAAATTCTGACACCAGGTTAGGCACTAACCACACGATAAAGAAAGATAGAAGATTGACTCGTTGTACCCTTCCATTTTTAAAAATTAAATTTGACAATTATAATTTAGGATTTTCGTTTTAAACTCAATTTTGAAACCAAATGTGAGTCGTACAATAATGCATTATTTTATATGGCTTTGGACAAGTTGTAACTAATTTATACCTTATTACACGGTCTTGTAATATTCAATACGTAGTTGAACATTGTAAGAAAGTCTCTGAGAATAACAGAGGGCAGCAAGAAGTTTCCATACAATGTTAATGACTATAAAAAGCTCTCAGTGTAATTGTACCATTGTATGGTATTCTCTTGTCGTGGCTCGTTGTGTTGTATTTATTGTTTTACTAACTAACATTTATTTTGATATTACAATATTTGTTTGTACGAATGATATAATTCAGAATCAGAATCAGAATCAGAATCATTCATATTTTATAAGTTATTTTTAATTGCTTATTTGTGACGTGATCTTTTTATAACAAGACATTTAATTACTATGTATTTTATATTTTTAATTTAAATGGGTAAGTAAATGTAGTGTGCATGTGGCACAAAATCGAAGTAGTAGAAATATGCCATTGTAGAGAAACCAAGTTAGTTTAAAATCCTACTAACTAATGTTAAATGGGATAGTTTTTATGTTTTAACACATATGATGTGAAGTCCACACACAGCCGAAGTCTCGGGCAGAAGCTTGTAAATTATTATAAAAACCAAAAAAAAAACAGCCCCAAGCTGAAAATTTTGAACAAAAAAGCAAAAAAATAATTTGAATCACATTACGTACATATTAATTTGTATTTATAACATTATACATGGTATTATTTATGACATTGTGTAACTTATTAATTTGATTTTATGACATTGTTTATGGTATTTTTTTTTAAATTTATGCCATTTTATAGGGTATTCATTCGATTTTATTTTCTTTCCGACTCTGTTTGTGGTATTAATTGGATCTTATGAAATTGTTTATCTATAATTATAAATTTTGCATGCCTGAATTGGTACAATACAGTGGACTGCGCATTCACTAGACATCTGGAAATGTATAAAATGTACTGTGTTGAGCAATAAATATTTGAATTTGAAGCTTTTTAGGGTTCCTTAGCCGGTATGAACCTCATAAAAAAAAGATGTTCCTATATTTTCGATGTCTAGAACATTTTCGGTTCCAACAGCAAAAATGGCTACTTTCTCACAAATACTAAGAAATACAAACTTATTTTTATGAAATTAATATTATACCTACATGCGTACGGAACACAATTGATCGGATGTTTTTTCTAATGTTGGAAGTAAAAATTGAAATGTTTTAATTGATTATTACAAATTGCATACAATTAACGAACCACCAGATTTAGCTAAATGTAACGGCAAAAAGATCAGTTTTGATTGGAAAAATTAGTAAATGGTCACCAAAATTAATCTCCATTTTATGGTGAAAAAGAACCAAAAATGTTTTTTTTAGCCCCGCTTGGCGGGGCTCCTACTTCTGAATGGTTTATAAAAAATAATATGTATTTATAATAGTCGGGGTGCCCCAAGTCGGCCTAGGCAAAACTAGTTTGTCATCAATCACCTTATTAAAATTTGGTGCTCAAAAAAAAAAAAAAAAAATGATGGACTAAATTTGGTGATCAATTGATATTTTAGGTGATAGATGTTAGTGGTCACAAAGTTATTTTTGGTGGTCATTATATTTTCCCCCATTACAAATTAGCTGAAACTGTGGCAAATGCGTGTGTTGATTATGATTTGTTAGTCAAAAGCTATATTATTAGATATGGAAAATGATGTTACGATTGGAAATAGAAACCATGAATTTGATTCAGAAACCTTTCCTAGAAATCATTACTTAAGACTAGCACTACGCCCGCAACTCCGCCCGCAAAAATTGTGATAACTCGGCAAATATGTACCACCAAAAACATTCTGTAATACAGCTGAGACCAGCTGAGGGTTCTTCATCAGATACTTCAGACATTCGATTTTTGACATCAAATGAAGCGGCCCATCAAGTTGAATATTTTTTGTATAGGCGGTATGTCGATCTCTAATAGTTTGGTTGGACTCTTGTGTTTTCTAATCAGGGTCACCAGGTACTCCAGATCTTCGATTATCCTAGTTTTATAGTTTTCCCTTTATGTGGCCATTAAAGCCTAACTCTGTACCAAATTTCAGCTCTCTGAGTTTATGTGGAAGTACTAGTTCTATTCTGATGATCATGAGTGAGTGAGTGTCATAAATGCGAAAGTTTGCTTTCGCTTAACTTCGGAACTAAATTACCTACAGACTTGAAATTTTGGATTTTAAGTATGTGATTATAGCTTACTGGATGACGAAAATTTCTGTTTTCTGGTCTAATCCAGAGGTTCTCAAATAGGGCCCTGAAAATGCGGCGAAATGGTTCCAGTAAAGGATGGTACGGCAGTGTTTGCTTCGCGCTTGACTTGGCGGGGGCACTGCCGTGCCCCCCGATGATATAAATACAGGGCGTAAACAGACTCATCACGAAGCCGTCAACCAAGCATTATGTACATCAGACTAAGTACCTAATTTTATGTAAAAAAGTTTATTGGGAAATGACTTTTTTTTTGGGGGTGAAAAACCACGTTTTGCGGTAGGACTCAATGTAACGCACTTAAAACATTGTGCTGTTGGATGGATTGAATAGTACGGGGGTCATGAAGATGTTTATGTAAAAACCTGTGAAAAAGTTGGAACTATATAACTATATATATCATATGGGGATATGATATATATAGTTATATAGTTCCAACTTTTTAACCAGACCATACCTGGAAATTTCTAGTTACGGGGGTAACTAGAAATTTCCAGGTATGGTCTAGAACAAAAAAATGATTATAATGACGAGAAGAACAAGTTCCTTTCGGCTTCGTTACGAGTCATTTTACACCCTTTATAGTTTATAGACTTTAACACCCACCAAAAAATTCTTTCTATCAGTGAATTTTTGAAGTGAAAACTTCTTTAGGCGCGTTGAGCACTTTTTGGGTGAAGGAAAAACATTGAACTTATCGTCACGTAACGTAACGTGCGGTGATGCTTCGTAGCCGTTCGTAGCACTCGTAGCATCCGCTACGGCGTAGCACCACATAGGCATGCGCGGGGCATAACCAGTGCTACGACTGGGGCGGGGCCTGTGTACTTTTTGTTTTCACTTCTGTCGGCAGTCCTCAAAGACTACTCTGATTTTTTTTTTAGAATTGGGTTCCAGAGATTACCGCCTACATACAAACTTACAAACAAATTGTAAAATTTGTAATTTTTTTTTCTTTTTTTTTACACTAATATTTTATAAAAGTAATTCTATAAAATATTAGTATAGAAGAAGTAAAGTTTATTTATAAATAAATCTTTTTACTAAAGACAATAGTAAATTTCTTTAAATTGCAAACCAACCTGATCATTCATAATGTAGATGCTGTTCTTTGTGTCGCGAGGAACAGACAGCGGAGATTCGAGGTTTTCTGGTCTCTGAAACAATACAAAGTAATGATATAGTTATACTTATATACTTATATTTATAATAATAAAATAAAAAAATAAAACGAATAATATATTATAAGGTCGAGACATTAAGTTTCTGATAACTTTCACTTTGTATACCTACTTAGGCTTAGAGAAAACAAGAACAGTCGAAATGATTATTTATGATAATATGTTTCTAATTTACTAAAAATATTTTTTATAGTGAAAGGCCCGAAATGTTAAAATGACGAATAGAGCCTCCGAGACCAACCCCACACATCTTACTTATATTTTTATAAGTAGATACTATTATATAAATGCGAGAGTTCGGAATGTTAGGACGGATGTATGGATGTTTATTACTCAATCACGCCAGAACGGCTGTACGGATTCGGATCAAATTTGGCACAAACATAGATTATAGTCTGGAATAGTACATAGGCTATTTTTATCCCGGAAGTACTCGTATGATCTTGTGAGTAATTCCCGAACTTAACGTGGAAGAAGCCGCTGTCTAAGTTAAGTAGTATACAGGGTGTAAAAGACCTCTTCACGAAGCCGTCAACCAAGCATTCTGTACATCAAACTAAGTAATTTTACGCAAAAATTATTGTTGGGAAACGACTTTTATTTTTGGGATGAAAAATCATTTTTTGTGGTAGAACTCAATGTAACGCACTCAAAACATTGTGCTGATGGATGGATTGAATAGTACGGGGGTTGTGGTGGTTTAAAGTAAAAATCTTACATTAAAAACATGTATTTAAAAAAAACTTGTCAAAAAGTTGGAACTTTGACCACCAATATCTCCGTAACTAGAAGGTCCCCTCCGTAACTAGGAAGTCGGACTCGCGCACGAAGGGTTCCGTACCATAACTATGCATTAGACAAAACGGCAAAAAAATCACGTTTGTTGTATGGGAGAATAAATATTAATTTTATTCTGTTTTTAGTATTTGTTGTTATAGCGGCAACAGAAATACATCATCTGTGAAAATTTCAACTGTCTAGCTGTCACGGTTCATGAGATACAGCCTGGTGACAGACAGACGGACTGACAGCGAAGTCTTAGTAATAGGGTTCCGTTTTTACCCTTTGGGTACGGAACCCTAAAAAATGATCGCAATGGCGAGGAGAACAAGTGCCTTTCGGCTTCGTTAAGAGGTGTTTTACACCCTTTATATATTTTTTAACCTGAAATGTTCTTTTGAATATTGGATCTTTTCATTAAACAACTGAATAAATAAACGCATTCAATATCTGTAAGGCACATCGACAAGCAAACTGAAAAACTGTTACCTTGAATTCAACACTTGCTTCTAAATGACCGGAAGAAAATCGTCGCTAATTAAAAAAAAACAACCGGTAAAATATAGGGTCGTGTATAAATATTCAGTCATTCAGTATCAATTCCTATAGTTGGTGCCAGATAAGATGAGAATAGCGGTCATTGCTCTTTCACTAATATCTCTTCGTACAAAACAAAACAAATAAACCATGTATCGTTTTTCATTACAATTTTTTTTTAAAAATCACGATCGATGAGGATTCCAGACTTGAACTGGCTTATTTTTGGTTTTCAATGTTAAGAGTCCTATTACATTTTTTAGGCAAATTTTTAATTTTTACTTCCTGGATCAAATTATTTCGGTCGGCGTACACGAGTCGATAATAATAGCGATATTCGAACGATTGTCGATTGATATTGACGAATATTAGAGACGAGACTGACATGAGACTGAAGAGCGAGCTGAATTAAGAATTATAGTAGGTACTTTAATTTTATTTATTGTATTTTTGTCTTATTATATTGACAAACAAAAACTAATGAAACTTATTCATTGTAGATCGAAGTTTTATATCATATTAATTTGTTTGATAAAATTGAGTTTATTTGGAATATAATGGACGCTGAATTAAGACATTTATGGCTTAAATTACTATTTCTTTACGATTTTTTTCGTGAAAACTCAAGGAATTTAAAGAAATTCTAAAACTCCAATAAACAAGTAAACCATTCAACTTATCTTTTAGTAATTTTAGCTTTTATAAGAATTGAATGTAACTATGTGAATTTGAGCGTTAAAGTTCCATCGTCGACGGTTTTTCTTGCAAACTGAGTTCGTAAAATATTTATAGTAAATTACACGAAAAGAAAAATGAAAATGTGCAACTCCAACTTACAAGAAAGAGAATGGCACTATCGTTATTCTTAAGCAAATAATTAAAATATCTTACTGCTGCTGAGAATTAGTGCGTCAAAAATCATGAATTTACCAAAAAAATGTAATAGGACTCTTAAGAAGTTTAATAAATGTAGGTTGGTCAATGACCGCTATTCTCATCTTAACTATAAAACTTCTGCGATTCACTTTTTAAAGCAAGGTACCTACGCTATAAAGCTCGGACCTGTCTAAAACCCTCTAATAACAATTCTACGTAATTATAATAGGTAAGTATGTTGTTAGACATGGCCTCAAGAGATATTGTTTCCTGTGCTTATGATGAGCGGGGCGTGTATAATTTCGCGATCACAAGTCTAATACCAATAACCGTGGTACACAACAAGCTCGTTAGCTTCCCAACATGATAGTTACGATCAATTTTATTGCTTTTTACTTTTTACACAAAATTAAGTTTCCTGCGGCCCCTATTGGGTAAATTGTTGATTATAATCTGTATGGGTTCAGGAAAGTAAATTATCCTAAGCTTAGATTGTGGTGTAGCTCAGTTAAAATTCCTCGTTGAACTTTATGTAACCAACTCGACTCAATCTCAATTAACAAGAGGAGTAATAACTAAACATTTTGCAATTTATGATATCTTTTCTAATAGCGTGGAAAAGCTGTTAATTGATATATTTTTTAACCGACTTCCAAAAGGAGGAGGTTCTCAATTCGATTGTTTTTTTTTTTTAATGTATGTACACTGATTACGCTGAGATTTAAGATCCGATTAACGTGATTCTTTTTTAGTTTGATGCGGAATAGTTGCCATTTGGTCCAATAAAAATTTAACATAGTTTAGCCCAGCAGTTTTAATTTTATGAACATTTTTACTTCAGTTGTGTGGTATAATTTCATGTATGTTCACTGATTTCTCCTCCATTTGTGGAGTGATTCTCAATTTTTATTTTTATTTGAAATAGTATACTCCTGAGATGGTCGCATTTAAATTTGGTGAAGATCTGATGCTGATCTTCGGAGATATACAATGGAACTCTTCAAAACTAGACGGTAAATCGGTCGTGATTGCTGCAGTCGCTTGGATGTTTATTGTTTATACAACATCATGACGTAACATCACGCCTGTATGCTCTGAGGGGTACGCAGATGTGTACAATACCCAAAATTCGACAGTTTAGATATGTATGTATGTAAGATCCATTTTGTTGGGGATAAGTCTATAAATTTTAATATATAGTATATTTAAATTTATTTTATTTATTTATATATTTTAATTTATTTTCCATGACATGTATTGTTAACAATGTAACTGCATAGCATATATTTGTATAGGATATTACAACTAAAAATGGAAAAATAAAAAAACTTTTTACAAAAAAATAAAAACGACTTCAAAAAACAAAACAAAAAAGTGAAAAATAACTTTAGCTTCAGAAGTCGGTGACAAAAAAATAACTAAATGAATCAAACAAAGGTCACCGACTTCTGAAGCTAAAATTATTTTTCACTTTTTTGTTTTGTGTTTTTTTTATAATCCGCGATTTAAAAAGTACATAGTAATAATATTAATTTCGTATTACTTATTGCAAGTCGGTGCGCCAATTCTTGATCCAGTTACTATTTCTTAACATTGCGATATTGAATGGCGAGAGTTGCGCACACAAATGGCATTCTCTATATTAAAGCATTTGTTCGAACTGTAACCCATTAAGCTATCTACATCACTTTTATCCCATTGTATTATTCTTTAATAACACAACTTAGCTGCGGAACTATTTAATATCTATATACGATTATTATTAACTGAACGACCTAAGCTATAGACTGGCCAGTAGGAATGGTTAATGACTAGAATTTCACAATATTTGGCCTACAGATTTTTTCGTTTACTTTTTGGAAAATTTCTAAAACCATTATTTTCAGCGGCTCGCTTTAGCCTTTATCGTTTAACTATTCGATATTTTAGATATTTTCTCAGTGTCGTTACCGATGCTAACGTCTTAAATTTGATCTATCGTGAAGCAGGCCTAGTTTATAACGAGACGGTTGATAAAGATAACTGCAAGCTGTAACCCGTGCTCATAACGTAAGAATAACTACATTCGTTTACGTTGACCACAAGTTAAATAAGAGTATACTATGTGCTTAGTGTGAGATTTGTTATTTTCGTTCACCACATTCGAGCGCGTTAACGTTTAGGCAAATTTGTATGGCGCTGGGGTAGCGCCATCTAGCGTAATATGTCAGAACTAGGTAGTGTGAGTGCCGCATCGACAATCGTTAACTTGCGAGTGTGAGATCCTAGAATACATTCATTCGTTTTCGCGTTAATTCACCGTAACTTGTGTTGCGTACATTAATAACCGGCCAAAATAAGTTGACATTCGTATTTTGTGTTCATAATATAAGCGACTGCCTATTCAATTAGTGGTGGTTATAGAACGAAGTTGACGACATTACTTATCTGTGGTCAATGGTCATTAGTTTTGTTTGTGTTTACGAAAGTTTGTGTTAGTTTTGAATATTATTGTTAAAAATAAAGACTAGCCCGTCCCAATTTGAAATGCTGGTGACATAAATGGAGCAGTTAGTGTAATTTATGTCTTTTGGTGTGTAGTGAGTGACCTTGATCCATCTGTGAAGTTTGTAAAACTAAGTTTGTTACTTTTTAGGCATGGAGATCTAAGCAAATGATCTTATAATGCCCGAGTGGTTTGTGGTGGTGTTTCTATCTTTGTTTACGTAACCGTGTTTACTTTTTTGTGGCGTTATATTACGCTTATCTTGTGCTTTTGCGGTCTCAAACATTGTCCAAACGAAATAATACGAGATTCCATGGTAAGTTTCATTCACAATACGAAATTAAATTAAATTACTTTGTTATTTCACCACTCTCATGATGCTCTCACCACAAAATCTTAAGTGAAAACTTTTCACGCTCGCGTTTCGTATTCGAGCTGTCAAAACTGTCAAAATTGTAACTTGCACTCGCGATAGCATGCAAACGTTAGCGATGTGCTCCAAACGGACCTCATTTTCATAGAGGCATTCTATTGTCATTACCGACGACGTAAATGGTAACGTAAACTCGGTTTACGCGGTCGACACATTACTTGAATTTTAGTAAAAAACTCGCACTTAGCACACTGAAGTGCCAAGAATTAACTTACTAACGTTTCGTTGTCTGAGTCGAACGCTTTAGAGAAGTCGACGCGTGCTGCCTTGCGGAACCCTTGAACTTTTTAGATGTACTCATACACTATCAGAATTGTATCACGATTTTCTAACGAAGCTTGTGCATTACGTTTAGTGCAGTACAATTTTAATAGCGTGTGATATTTGAGCAAATTAACCAACAGCACAATTGCATTGGGCGCGTTACTTTTTTCAAGTATAGATTTACATTATAAAACTGTCTTGTACGGCCCGGTAAGTGACAGGAATAAATTGATAAACGTATAATATAATAATATAATGTAATGTAGCAGCAAGTAAAATGTATTCTTCCGGTTATAATAAATTACACTGATCAAAGGAATTTATAAGTAGACATTGGAATCTCTTTCTTGAATAGGTAACTATTCTTAATATGAGAACCGTTTTAATCGTTGTTCCAAAATGCTATTGATCAACATTGTAATAGTACCTTGAGCCACAAGTCGGTCTCATGCCTCTCGGACCGGTTTCCGTAGCACACCGGCTGCGGTCCCATTGGGCCTGTATACACACACCACTATCAACGAGTAAGTGAAAGGACACGCCGATAATTGCTTTCTGTACGATTCGATTTTGTAACAATTTAGTTGTTACTATCAATAAAAAATAATGATACCACCACCCGGTGACAATACTGCTGCCTGACCATTTTGCATCTTTATGTTCCTAAAGACTGAAAAAGTTAAAATTAACTACCAAAACCAATATTTTGTATTAATTATCTCGTTAAAAGTAATACCAATAAACAATTTTCTAGCTGATAAATCTTAGTAATGGTCGATTATAATGTGGCATCCATAACGATACGATGTTTCTAATATGTTTTTAGAGCGTGGAAAGTAGAAAGTTTTAAAAGTAGGTAAGAAGTTAATACAGTTCGGAAAGTACTCGTATTTATCTAGTGTATTTGTTTTTAATATTTCATAATTTAACGTTTCTGAAAAAGATTTCTACAATGTTTTTAAAATTGGTCAGTAGTCTACATAACTTTATATTACACCAAATGTTAATAAAGACTCCCATTTGTCTATTTACGTTTGTATCCTTTTATATTTCTAATTCGATAAAATTAAAGATTCACGTTACTCGTGTTACAAATGTTACAATGGTAAAATTATGATAGTAAGATTTGAATCCATTACTGTTGTGGAATGGACGAGTCTCTAGGAGGACGTAATTGCTGGTCAGTGACCTCGTTTTGTTCCTTCCACTAAAATAGCATTAAATCAATTGATGTTATTACAATTGGAACACAACTCTCATCATAACTTACAATTTGTGGGGGAGACACGTCTTGAAATAAAAGAGCAGGTGTTTATATTTTGATTGAGTCTTTTTATAGAAATATGTAGTGTTTGGTTCCGGTTATTTATTCACAGCCATTGTTTATTTAAAGCAACCGTCTTAATTTATGTTATCTAACGTTTTTATGCATTCAGTTTCCGACATTTCAATCGTTTTTAATACTAAGTAGACATATGTTTCAAAATTCTTGGCATTCTTAAACTATTTTTATTTATCGTCTGCCCGCAAATCGCCGTTATTTGACTCGCTGACGGTGCCTTCATAAGGTTTCACCATCGCCGTTCATTGCTCTTGTTTTTAGGGCAACTTACGGCTCAGGTGGTTCATACAGTTTATTTTTTCCTGTAACCACATCGACTAAGTTTACAGACCTTTATGATTGACTGGTTATGAAAGAAACAAAAATAGGTAGGATGACCACTAACTGATTTACAGAGATAATACTATTTTCTAAAGATTTACCAAATCAAGGTTTTATTTTAACCATCTTTTGGTTCGTTTCTGTTTCAATACTCCTCCTAGTTTCTTCCTAAGACATTTGTTGTTCTGAATCTGCTAATTATATTGGCCTCCTTTTCGTGATTTCAAACTGTCACCAATAATACCCTACACATATTTGACGTGTTGTAGAGTCTTGTAGCTGACTAAAGTTATGCGGAAATATAAATCAGTAGCTTGCTTCGTCTTTTATTTATGTATGTATGCATGTATAGGGATTGGAAAACCAGAATAAAAGGATCTTACGTGGTGAATGTGGCCAAAGATATACCTATACAATATTTGTTAAGCCCGATTCCTGTTTTTTACTTCGGTCCGCTCTGTTTTTAGGGTTTGGTCGACTACAAAACTTGGAGGTCATGGGGACTTAACGTTTTTTGTTTTAAATGTTTATTCCAGACAACTCTCTAACCTAAGCTTTGCTTGTTAGTGGTTTGTGCAAACAAGTCCTCAAGTCCTCTCGGGAAGCTGGTTGTATTAATGCTTCTATTGGAAATATACGTACGAGCTAAAAGACCATTTATTTTCGGCATTTTAAATTTTAGTTGTGATCACTTCTTTTGTATCTCTTTTATATTATATCGAATGGGTGTCGTTCATACTGAGGTTCACACATTAAAATGCTAAACTTCTGTCTACTGTGAAATATGCAAGGTGTATCTATAGATATGCATATATCATATCTTATCATAATAAATAACAAGTATGCCCAGGATGGGTTGGTAGGGTAGATGTCACATGATTTGAATTTAAGCACCAAAGACAGGCGTTTCTCGCGATATTTTCCTTCACCGTTTCGAGAGATAAATAAATTATACAAAGTAAAGTGCCCGTCTGGGTTTGAACCTACGACACGTAAGTCTGGCCCGTTATCACTGGGCCACAGTGCTCCGTTTACTTATGTTTTTAAGAATAATAAACATTTATGGTAGGCATAAAATAATAAGCAGCCAGTGGGCATGACTTGCACTTGCTAGGGTTTTATATCACGTTATAAATAAAATTGTAGTAATCAAATCTAACTTCCAACGTAAATATTAACGTAGACACATAGATATGTAGTTGTAAAAGTAGGTCGGTAATATCTTCACTATTTCGGTCAGTCCAACAATTCCTTTTTTCTAAAATATACCTGTGTCTTATCTGAATCTGAATGATAATATAAAGGCTCATTTAAAATGTAATCAGATACTTAGGTCATGTTTATTTAGTCATTTTGATTTTGGAAAGACGCCATCTGTCGGTTAATGGAGAGGGTTCACGGAGTGTTGTTAAGGTAGGTGGGGAACTGAATGTTGTACACGTCCCTCGAACACCCTCGTACGGATAAGCCGAATTCCAATCGTTCAACTAAAATTCTTGAACATTTTCCGTAAAAGTTTTAAACTGACTAGTATAAGTCGGTGGTGTTCAAATGTGGGTACCTAAGAGGGGGAAGAAATCGCCGTTATAAATGGATCCACATTGTAAGCCCATTGGTGAGTTATTAATTTTGGTAATCTTCACATTACTTGTCCTTAATAGACTCTTAGGGTAAACAATTAAAATATTTGTTTTTTGCCGGTCTCAACTCTTTTTAACCCATTTCCATAAAGGACTTTACGGTACGCAGTCAGTCATGATCCACATTTGTAGAACAATGCATAAATACCATCACCTACTTACTTTTATGAAACTCATTAAATCAAATCTGCAAGGTTTGTAATAGTACACTTAGTAAATAAGGTACCTTGAGTGGTTTCATAGTAAAATTGCTGATCCGTTGCCTTAGGGTTCCCTTAGGGCTGCCTGGAGTTTCTTCGTAGACGCTTAAATGTAACACAGAAAAAGCTGCACTTAGAACCTTATTTTTACCCTAAAATGAATCTTAATTAACTGCTGCAGTAATATAATATATGTACATGTGTTTTTCCAAAACAAATAAGAAATCATAATTAAGAACGCCCTACGACTCTATCTTATCTTTATATCAATATCTATGCTCCAGTTTGCTTCAGATAGTGTAAATTTATCAACCATAGAATAGCTTTATAAATATTATGAATTGTTATCTAAGAAACATTATAATTCAAATATTTAACGACTTTTATTTTGAAAAATATCGTCATAAAAGACAGCAAAATCTCATTTTGTAACATTTTCAAAGATATAAATTTACGTACGTAATATAAGTACCTACATAATTAATTCTCAAAACTAAAATCTTCGCACCCAATTAAGTTATTTGCCCAGGTTCAAGGAAGCACTTCTATTTAGAACGTAGACAAACAAACTCTCTTTTTCGTAATCGGGTTATTCTAAAACAGGCTTCGCTGGGTCCGATTGTATCAGATTTGAAAATACTTCCGCAATCATTTAAATAAATGTAGGTCTGTACTACAAACTCACGATGCGATGAAGCAATGTCAATTATCTTAAGTAACATAAAGGCACAATTAGGCAATATTCACTAATCAAAACAACTTTAACGACAGGACGAGAGTAAAATCTTCATAGAATTACAGTACTGGAAATCCAATTCTTACTTTCAGCATAGTTATAAATAAGTTACGAATTTATACAAGTATGTACAGAAAGTTTGTACCCACCATTTAAATATTTAATTAGCTGCCATATACAATTCCATCCAACGAAACGAATTGGGCTTAAACATACATTAATTTGTACGTTCCGGTCCCATGTAAGATCTAATTAATCTACGGAGGAAATAGAAAATAATACAATTTCAACTTTAATTGATAGAGCACTGAAGTCATTCATTCATTACACAGAAAGTACAAGTTAAACTACCGGAACGTCAGATGGACTCCTCTAGTCCTGCACGAAATAGAAACACAATCAATTTCTGTTAATATTAATTTGTTCCACTTGAATATAGTCCTATTTCGAGTTCGTACGGAAACATTTAGTAGAAGCACGATAGAAAGGCACGCTAGACGCACGTGCGGACCGCGCGGGAAGACTGCGTGGCGGTCGTGGCGCGCGCTGCGGTGGGGCGCCGCGCCGCGCCTCGCCTCCACCTAGTACAGACAACCACCGCACCACGCCGATGGCGCTACGTTCATCCTATTCCTAAAGCAACATTGCTTTTTTGCCGTCTACTAACATACGGAACCACAAGAGTTCAAGAGAACTACACCATTTCATTTTGGATACCATGTGAAATTCAGAGAACAGAACTTTCAACATTGATTCTACTAGAAGAGTTGTATATTGTGGTGCTGTAGGAGTGTAGGCTATTATATTGTCTGCGACTCCAAAGAGATTCAGTTGAATCAGTTGTCTTCATTCTGAAACTAATTTTTGATTATTATAAAGAGCAAAAAAATACTTAACTTTTTTAATAACAGGCATATTCATGAAAATAAAAATTGTTGTTTGTGTGGAGATTGAGGGCGTACCTTTCGGGGAAGTAAAAGTAGTAGTAGTAAGTAAAAGTGCATCCCTTTATGTTAATGTTATAGAAGGCTAACGTACTGTAAACATCGTCTACCCAAAAGTTCTAATGTAATACATGGTTTTGTTAGGGTGCAATGGAACTACTATTAGTAATGTTGACTGACGACATAAGACCAAAATGTATCAATGTTCATCTATATCTATAGGAATAAGCTTTTCTTGAAAATAACCTGAAAACCTGAATTAGTTTTGATGGCAAATAAAAGTATACCTATATTTGGTCAGATGGGAACCAAGCATTATATTTAGTTGGATGGAACAACGGAATAAAATATTTTTGGGGTATTATTTTTAAAATAATCGTGTAAAGGTATCAGGGTGACATTCCGAATAAGTATTTGAAGTCTCTTGCTTCTTTTTATTTAAATCCCAATACAAACGTATTAGATCATAGAAGATGGGCTGCCGCATGGGCTCAATACTCAGCCCCTTCGAAAATGTGTGAAAACATTGCTTTATTTTTGTTTTAATCCAGTGTATATCTTACCTGGCACCACGGTTTTTCCTTCATTGTTCGCAGTAATATACTATATACTTTTTTTAAAGCCTGGGCTATGTGAACGCTCGTGTACTGTGTCGTGTACCTAAAATCCTCTTCGAGACAAGCGTCATCATCCAGACCACTGTTGGATAATGTTAGTTTTCTCCAATGTCTTTGGTTATTTTCATTCAACTCTATAACAAACCTAATTTGAACTATTTGTGTTTATACTTTTTTCGTGCACGTCCCTTTTGCCCCTAAGCTGTGAGTTTTTAGATGGTTTTTAGGTATAAGACTTCTCATCTGTGAACGTCAGTGATACTAAAGTAACAGGTGACAAAGCCAAAATAAATAATCCTTTTTTCCGTGGAATGTCAAGGTCTACTTACCTACTTAAGTTTGAGGTGCACCAAAACAGACCATGTGCAGCGAGATTCGATGATTCCGACCTGTACGGAATTCTGGAACTTGTTTCGATTGGCTTTAGCTTCATTTATTTGCCTTTTGTATTCGAAGGTAGAGTATCATAGTGACTGAGGACAAAGCTGTTTCTGGGGGCACGGCAGTGCCCCCGCCAAGACGAGCCAAGCGAAGCGCAAGGGCTCTACCTACCTTTCTCAAAGCGGTTTGTCGTTTTTTTGAATCCTTCTATCTTGGCTTTGCATTATACCAGATAAACAAAATTTTCGAGATATGTTTTCAATAGCGGACTTATTAAACGTAAAAGGTTTTGATTGCATAGCTCTTATACTTTAGATTTATTGATATTTAAAAAACCCTGATTTCGTCACTGACTGATGATCATCAAAATTCTTAGGGTATTTCCTAATGTCCTAGAAAGCTGAAATTTGGTATGTAAGCTATTATTAGTACACAAACATAAAAAAAAAAACTTGTAACTTTTATCCCTCAACCCCTTAAACTAGGGGATGGAAGTTTAGTTTGTATGAGACTTCTGCAATTTGACGTTAGAGGTCTGAAAATTGATGAGCTAGAGGTCTGATAAAAAAGGCGCCTCTGATGTTCAGGAAATACAACCCAAAAAAAAAGAAAAAAAAAATGTCACAAGCAACTTACAAAAATAAATGAAATCCCAGCAAAAACATTTTCATGTAAAATGTTGCCAAGACGAGACCATATGAGTCGCACTGTCAAAAAGTTATCGAATCTCACATAGAGCCAAGCTTCTAACTCTACACGCCCTAACTCTACAAAGCCGTTTCGTTACTACAATAACTATTGTATAACAGAAAAGTAATTAACAGTGGTTAAATTTTTCACCTTACGCCCATGTGAATGAAGTGAAATGGCCAAGCCACATATTTTGACTAAGGTGTTGTGAAGTTAGACCTTGTCGAGTTAGGGCGTGTAGAGTTACAAGCTTGGCTCTACGTGAGATCTGACAACTTTTTGACAGTGCGAGTCATTTGGTCTCGTCTTGGCAACATTTTACATGAAAATGTTTTTGGTGGGTTCAAATATTCTAGAATAGTGTGTTATCCCGCTTCCAATGTTGTTGTTGTTTCTTCTAATATTAAGAAAAAGTCAATTAGGATTACTTTGATCACCTTGTTTAGGATTGCATTGTTGTTGTATTATAACTTTTTGGGGTTCATACTGAGATGGATCTTAACTATGGCTCTTGCATCATGTGGGAGTTTGGGGGTTTCATGTTAACTTACCTTACCAGCCTACGGCCGACGTCAGCGGTGGATTTTATTGTAATATAAAAGTTTTCGTATACAATCAGTATACTCGTATTACTTATATTCTAATAATTATAAGTGTAATTTGACCTATTTATAAGCAGTGTTAGCCTAGTGTTGTGACCGTCGGACTGCCAAGTCATAGGTCTCGAGTTCGAACCCAAGGCAACGCACCTCTGATTTTTCGGATTCATGTGCGTATTGTATAATTATCACTTGCTTCGGTGAAGGAAAACATCGTGAGGGAAACCAGCATGCCTGAGAGATATTTCTCGACGGCATGTTAAGCCAAGTCAGAGGCCCATGGGCGGCTTAAAAACTCTGACACCAGGTTAGGTACTAACCTAAAAACCTACCACACGACAAAGAAAGATTTGACCTATTTAGCGAATCTTGTTGTGGCATCTTGATAAAAGTAAATTATGTATTTCCCTCTCATAGAAAGGAGGCCTGTGTCCCAGCAGTGGGAACATTAATAGGCTGATCATAATGATGATGATGTATTTCCATTATTAAAACTCTTTCACTGCGATCAAAACTTTTGTGATCAACTGTAGTGCAAGCATTTGTAGTATGCTTCAGTGACTGAACTTAAACAAGCAAAATTTTTTGTCCGTCTGCAAAAATCTTTAAACATGTAGCTGTACGAGTAGAATGAAGATCTCACTTTATGATAATGACAAATTAATAATACAAAATGAGAGACACAATAAAAAAACGACTATAGCAGTCCACTTACATTATATAACTTCATGCAAGATTGTTAAATTAAAATAGTTTTGCGAAATTAGTATAAAAATAACACCCTGAGAAGATGCCAGACTTTCCTTTTATTAGTTCGAGTCATTTTACAGCTCATGCTTGTTTTAAGTTGAATCGGTTATCGTGGTATGGACATGTGATGCGGAGGAATGAGGAAAATGTTGAATGGGTACAAGAGTAGAGGACGATCAAAGAAACGATGGATGGACTGTGATAGATGATATATGGCTAGAAAGGAGACGACTGCTGAGATGACGAATACTACAACAGCCCACAACGTCCACTGCTGGACATAAGCCTCTCCCATTATGGGAGGATTTTCCGTAATCTCCACGCTTGGCAGGCGGATTGGAGATCGCAGTGATGCAAGACTAACAGAAAACGCTGCTGCCCATTCTCTGGTCTACGGAGGCGCAAGGTGTTCTGCCTCAGACGTTAGTCGCCTTATACGACACCCGTCAGTGTAATGGGTTGGTTCTATTCTACTCTGCCGGATACCACACGGCTGCCTGCCGGATGATGACGGAGATGACGAATAATGGAGAAGTATGGGAAGAAGATATACTGCACCAATCCCAATTAAATTGGGAAAAGGGCAGGAGAGAGGCGTATGTCCAGCAGTGGACGTCTTTCGGCTGAAATGATGATAATGATGATGAAGTGCAAGAGAATAATATGCTTGTTTTAAGTTGAAATTTGAACAAAGTATACATCTAAAGGTAGTATTTCAGACACTAATCTGCATAGTCCTCATGTGAATTGAGCAAGATTGTTTGGACTGCAAAAGAGACTATGACCTCTGAGTTTGTTTCGGCTGTTTCTTCTCAGAGTAGTCAGGTACGAAACACTGGCCCCATGTAGTTTAAAAAAAAAATGACGTGTTAAAGTGTTTGTAAAAACCTACTTGCAAAATAAACATCATTTATCATTTATCACTAGATATTAACCGACCAGGAAATATTTCTGCGGGTGATAGGCAAAGCCTCACATCGAGTAGATCTGAGCTGAGCAATCTAATTCCTTGCTCATTGCAGGCACGGGTGACGATGTTTAAAGATTAAAAGTTAAAGTTTACTTCACTTTTAGTGAACGATGATGGAAGATAAACTAGAAAATACCTAGAAAACATAAAATTGAAAAAATCAAGCAGGTACGCGTCGGAATTGTGGAGTATTCGTATCCTGATATTCGAGAAGCGGTTCCGGTTAATCTTCGAGGTGAGCCAAATACCAGTAAGTCCTGGTGATTTTGTTATTATTTGATGACGTTGCCTCCAAATAGACTTGACAATGGGATTTATGGCTTCCCTAAACACATTTAGGGTAATTTTAGTATAATTGAAAACGAGATCTCAGGCTACACTTAGTGCGCTAGAAGTGATATAGCGGTGTCTTTCCTTTCTAATCCCATTCAATAAAGTTTCTAGCTAAACGTTTTTTTATGGGAAAATCGGAACAGTTTCTTGCAAACGGTTCGGTGTTCGATCCCGAGTCTGAAAAATGCCGCTGACCCGAAACCATGTTTGTAACGCGTCATTGAAACATTATTTTAGCGTCTATTTTTAGGCATGTAAAACGTTTATGATCGGCGAATAAAACTCCTGACAAACAAATATTGGTACACAACATTTTTAGTACTTACCTTCCCGGTTTAGAATCGTGCGAAAAAAATGTAGACTATCGATAATGTTTTAAAGCCCATAAAAATGAAAATTTCAGAAGGCTGTAAATTAACGGAAAGAATCAGTACAGACAAGTTACAAATAACCCGCATATTGAGTTTGGAAAGCTTACCTTGTACATATTATAGAGTTTGTAAGCTCTTTCTTGGTCGTCCGGAGTAGCCTGGACTGACTCCATGCTGTCTCACTGACTGCAGAATCGGGCACTAAATCCAAAACGTTATTATGACGGTCCATTTACTGCTATAAAACAGATTACAGTTCTCGCACAATAATTCTTGATCTTGTTGTTCTGTAGTATTCTCATAACGTTATTTATCGTTAACGATCTATACGACTATTCGGTCGTATAGGTCTTTAATAACAATATTATGATTGCTTATGCGGTAATTAAATTAAAATAACATTGTGATTGGTGTGAATTAAGTAATTACACATATAATTATTTTTTATTACTAGTATGCGTCCATCTTAATAAGGATAATATCTAAATAATAAGATCTTATCTATTTTTAATCTAATATTTATGTTTAAACTAATGAAATTAATCTAAATACAGTAGATATGTTATGATTAGTTTAATACTATAATATTCAGAAACGGAATTGTTTATGACTATGTGTAGCTATTTCCTCATCAAACTACTTACCCACGTTTTTCTTTAATTATTCTTCAAATAATTGATTTTTAAATCCGGTTAGTATTAGGGTTTAAAATTGGCAATACAAGATAAGTTATACTTTGCCGACGGAAAATTTCCCGAACTTATATTCACTGTGGTAAATAGTTCAATGGTAGATAGGGACCAATTCCTAATTCTCATAATCAAGGATAATTTAAACTAACGTTTTTTTTGTGTCGACACAACTTTGCTTTAAACTTACTTAATGTTTACATTAAGTTTAAAGGGCCAATTTTTTTACGTATATAAATGTTTAATGAGGAGTTATAGCACTAATATAGAATTTAATGATTACGTAATATTAACTATCTTATTTTTAATTTATAAATAAAAAGTGCACGAAGTACAAAAGTGTGGATTACTTTAATAGCCGATACTTAATTAGAAGTATTTTATCAATGGAGTGCGCGTAAAAAGCGGGGTGTCGCCAGTAGGTGAGCGAAGGCCACGTGGCCGGCACGCGGGCCCGGCGCGGCGGGATACACTTGCGAATCCGCGAGGGAGCACCCGCCGGAAACCGAGGTGTACCGGGGCTCCTCGAGTACAGAGAAGTGGCGGCCCGCGGCGCGCCTGCCCGCGCCCGCACCCCGCGCTCCCCCGCGCCACACACCCGTACATGCACTGACTCCGCAGCCTTCGTCTCCACACCACCACTCACCCCGCGCACTATGTTTGCCTTAATCGCGAATTAAGGTTCCAGTAATGTTTTCTGTTAAGCTTAGAGCTTAATTTGACGTCATTCATTAGAGATCCCGTTTGTGAAACAGACGAAGGGATTGCGGTACCCACCGAATGTATGATCATGTCTCTCTTGTAATGCAAGATGATGAAATATTCTTTATTCATGTTTGTTTCACTACGCATGATTTATGCCAGGGTCCTTATTTTATTTTTTACTTAAAAGTAATCATAAAACGAAAATGGGGTTTAGCGGCATAATATAATAAGTTCAAAGGTCAAGGTTTTGAGAAGGATGGCTCCTACATGGGTATGTAGGAGAAATAAATATTTTAGGTTGTTGTATTGTTTCAGGTTTCCCACAAAAGAAATGCTTCAGTCATTATAAATATATATATAGTAATCATAAATATTGTAATGAGTATGACTGAAACAGCTTTTGACTTAGACAGATTCAGATAAGCTTTAATTGCTAAGCTAAATTTTATGTGTGTCTCCGATGTGTAATTTAAACAAAATTTAAAAATGAACATGAAATGTAAATAATAGATAAAATAAATTCCTTCCTCTTAGCGTGTCGATGGTAATCTAAATTGTATCAACCCAGAACCGAGCCACGAGTTAGGCACCGGCAGTAGCGTCCATCAGTTCCTGCAATGAACAAACAACAGGACACGCAGGACACAATATTAAGTGCCTCATCGTTTGTGTAACAGTACCACATTTACACTCCAGAGCAGAGCTCCATTAAATAAACTAACGACAAAACACAAACATCCAATGAAATAATTGTTGACCCTAAACAAAATCTAAAGTTGTTGGAGCTTTGGCCAATTTTCGCAGTTTGGATTTTTCCCTTGAAAGAGTATATTTCAATTGGGTTTCGATTTGTATCCGGTGGTTATAAAGCTTGATATAGAAGCGAGTTCATTTGTTTATATTGTTTGCCAGATCTATGATTAAACGATTAAACTAATTTCAGAAATGTTGAACTAGAGACACAATTTTTATAAGCTTTTAGTAGTATATTTCATCATCATCAGAGACGGCAAAATTTTGTAAAATAATAAAGTTAAAATCAGGTCCGGATAAGAATGATGTTGTAACATGAAGTGACTGAAATTTTTCATTTGAAGCATGAAAAGAATATTACCTAAGAAAATAATGAAACGTTGCAAACGTTAAGAGCATTGAAGAAAATTAATTTCCCACGGGCACAAAGCATGTAATTATGTACCTAGTCTTATCTAGAATGTATATTAGGTATTTTTTCATTTATTTTGGTACCAGCAGCAGTTTGATTTAAATGTTGCTTGTGAAAGCTGAAGAAGCCTAGGAGGCCGTTTCAGTTGATCACGGCCAAAATAAGATTGTAGAACTTGCTTTTTGGTCTGGAAACTGATTGTTGGATACATGGCGATGTATGTTGTCTGCTATTTAAAGAGATCAAGATCCTAGTCTTGCAATACATGTGCAGTGTTTTCATGTAGGTATCCTGCAATACTTGAATGTTCTTGATAACTCCTCAAGTCCATGTACCCGGACTTATATAAAGTATGTTGGGAAATATGAGTAATGAGAAAGTTGCGTAAAATTGATCTTATATAACAATGCAATCATGCTTTGTAGATCAGCTGAACTTAGGAGGTTTATGTCGAAATTGATTATCGTACAAATTGCAACGAGCAGCTTTAAAATGTTGCTTAATCACGCTACGGTGTGGTGGAACAAGTGTGTCCTGCTCCTACGCCAAAAAAACTTGTCCGGCGTAGTGCCGGCGCTGTAGTGGGCTCGTGTCGAGTTGTTGCGGTAGATCACAGTGGTGTAGAGTAGGTCGGTCTATTTGTGGTGACAGGAGAGGCGTGGGTGCCGCGTGTACTGAGCTGGAGTGGCAATGACCTTGACACTAAGCGAGTGGCCTTGGGTAGCACGTGGCGGCTGACACCCGCTGTCTGTTGTCGGAACGCCGCCGCCGCCTTTCCCAAGGGAGCCTATTGTGGACATGCCCTGCAACAAATACCGTTATTTACTACTGGTTTTGAGTGCATCTTCGAGAATAGTTTTCCTTATTGAAGCTTTTGCATTTTATTGGAATTTAATTTAGGATTTTATTGCATTTTGGTTTCAGACCATGTTAATAGTACCACATTGTTTTTACTTGTTAGTAGTAGTTTTTAGTAGTCTGAAATACGTTATGGTCAAAATGCACTTCACTGACATCTAAACTACGGTTCGGCTTGTAATTAAACAAGATTGATTCGCTGATAAGTCGGTAATTACCTGGAGTTCATTTAATTCACAGAACAGCTGTAGGCATGTACATAAAAATATATGTTTCTCTGCATATTTAAAAAAATAATGGCAACTCTTATTTTTTCTTCATTTATTAGTATGCTACAACGCGAGGACGTAGAGCGGTGAAATTAAACTCGTCACACAATTCAGTAAATATCTAGTTGGCGTATCCACAGTAAAATAGCGTGTGAATGGGTGCGATTCAGAGCGTCGGCGACGTGCGGCAGCGTGTCGAGTGCGGTCGCCGCGGGGCGGCGGCGGCGGCGGCGGCGAGCGTTCAGTAGCCCCCGCCTGGCCGATACGTTTACGAGCCGACACTAACTTTAAGTGACCCCGCCCGCACTCGTGCGCCACAGCCTTGTTTATATCCCATCTCAATGAAAATAAAAGCGACGTCATTTCCTTGACTTTTCGTAACATCGCAAGATTTGACGACATCCATCCAGGTTTTGCAAAGCAACTACGAAAGCAATGGAGCTTCCCATTTTTGGACATTTCGTGCATAGGTACTAGGATCTCTCAGAATGTGCATTCATAATCATAATATATTCTAATGGGTCGTAAATTCATTTACATAAAATCATTCTATTAACAAAACAAAATATGCTAAAACATGTTGCAACAACTTATAAATAATTCGGAAGTGGTATTTATGGAATTCAACATGAATTCCAGAATATTTATGGAATAATTTGTTCTTAGTTTTGCAATATTTTCGGTAATAAATTAAAGCTTATGCAAGCATCTGGTATTGCAAAAAAAAGTCAATCAAACGTTGGACAAACATTTTATGTGACGTACCTTAGCAACTACGTCGACAGGTTTTCATCATTGAATTGCGAGCAACTATTCCAGTGGGTAGTGGCATTTGTTGGAAAGAATGCAAAGGTAATCGACGAGGTAACAGTTGTCAAAGAATGCGTGTGACGTGACACGATCTGTGTGCAGCGAGGACGCGCGCCGGCACGCCGCGCCAGGCGCTCCAAACATGAATGAACGCGCTAACTTGCTTTTTATCGCCATTTTCTCGTACCGAAAGTGATGGTTTAGCTTCGGACACCTGTAATTTGCTTGTTTGTATATGCCAATCATTTTGATTGACGACTACTGCCGGTAATTAAGGCGTGAAGCACACTTTTTATTAACAACAAATAACCTGTTGGTATTTAAAAACTTATTTTAAGCAGTTTTTTGTATTAAAGGATTAAAACATGAACAATTAAATTATCATGGGAATGATTTCATGTTCTTAGTTAGTAATTGCCATGGATATTAGAAAATATTTTGCTACTTACTACCTTCCCATTTAGTTTTTCTGATATTTTCTAAAATTATTCCATAAAATAATAATAGTTAATAGCTACAAATATTATGGATGAAGAAGAATTAACAGTCGTGGTCACAATCAATTAAGTAAATTACTTCACAACATTAATCAAAACACATCTGCATCGCAAAAGCTGCTTTTTCCTGAGTCTACGCCGAGTGCTACGAATTTGCTACGGCGTAGTACCTACTGGTCAAATAATTATTTGTATTGTTTTAATAAAATTTATAACGCTTCGTAGAGTGTCAGGGTGTGTTGCATTCCAATAATTTATTTGTTTTAGAGAACTCGAACGCTCTGAATTAAAGTGGTATATCTTAATGCAACAGCAATGACCATGAGCGATGGTTGGATACACGTTACACACTACTGGTTTTTCAATTAAATCTTAAATTATTTTTTATCTGTTGTTGGTTATACAGGGTGTAAAAGACCTCACTACGAAGCCGTCAAGCAAGCATTCTGTACATCAAACTAAGTAACTATAAGCAAACATTATTGCTGAGAAACGACTAAGAACTCTATGTGACGCACTCAAAACATTGTGCTAATGGACGGATTGAATAGTGCGGGGGTCGTAGAGGTGTTTAAAGTAAAAATCTTACATTAAAAACTTGTATTAAAAAAAGAACTTGTCAAAAAGTTGGAACTTTGACCCCCAATATCTCCGTAACAAGAAGGTTCCCAGGTATGGTGTAGAACAAAAAAATGATCGCAATGACGGGGAGAACAAGTGCCCTTCGGCTTCGTTAAGAGGTGTTTTACACCCTTTATGTGTCACTTCTCTTCTTCACTTCACTGGGTTGTGGAGGTCAGATAGGCAGTCGCTCCATATAAAATACTAGTATTTAGCTGCATCTGGTTAGACTGGAAGCCGACCCTAACATAGTTGGGAAAAGGCTAGGCAGATGATGATGTGTCACTTCTAAATATAAATTAGTATGTTTTACGTATTTTGGTTTTCATCAACTCGTCCCAAATGGGCCGTAGGCTTGCGGGACGAGTTGATGAACGACTCGTTTTTTTCAGTTTCTCTCTTCAAGCATAAGAAATCATCATCATTATTATTCTTCTATCCTTATCCCAATTAATATGGGGGTTGCGCAGCATAATGTCTTCTTTTCTTATTCCATACTTCTCTGAATGAAATGACGTTTTGATATAATTCATGAAGACACATTTATGTCTAGCGATACCTGTACTACAAAGTGAATAAATGTTTATAAAAGCTAGATTGAACCAGTCACTGTCTTTGTCCATCTGGTTTTATTATTACAGGCGTTTTATAGACTGTCGTACCTGATGACATTATGACTATTTATGACAACTTTTTACAATTTTATTTCCAGGGGAACAAAAACTTATGAGCATTGGAATTCGTTTAAAAGAGTTTTATTAGATGTTAAAATCTTAGGTTTGTAGTTTTGGCATATCATTGTTGTTATAACTAAATATTGATTCCACGTTATTTTTGTATCACGTAAAATAATTCAAAATTTTTAAACGGACAGCAGTTTCCTCGTATGCCCTAAATACACAGGAACAACACGCAGTTCAATAAAAGTTCAATTTTTACAATCATTTTTGCTGTGTTTGTTACGGCAAAAAATGTAAAGCAACTTTTCAATTGATTTCTAGCACAACTTAGTTTACAAATATGTGCAATTTACAATGATAAGGAACACGTTTATGATGAAGTTTCTTTTTATTATGTTTATTATGGAGGTGGTTTTATTGAGGCCGAGTTTATCAACCTTTCGGGGCAGGAAAGGGAGCTTCTCTATTGTGCTACGCTTATAAATGTACTCGTATATACTTGACGTAAAATATAAATCACAAATCTACACTAATATTATAAAGAGGAAAGATTTGATTTTTTGTGTGTGTGTATGTTTGTAATGAATAAACTCAAAAACTACTGCGCCTATTTCAAAAATTCTTTCACCATTAGTAAGCTACATTCACCTTGAGTAACATAAGCTATATTTTATCTCCGTATTCCCACGGAAACGGGAACTACGCGGGTGAAACCGCGTGACGTCTGCTAGTCTATCATAATTAGGTAAATAATGAACCACTATGTGGAGCCCTGACAGTGAAAGAGACAGAAGATGTCGCGGCAGATCACGTAGTAGATGGTACGATATCGACGTGGAAGTGGCCCACATTAGCCATAGATCAACAGAACTAGTCTAGTCTAGTAAGCCATGGGGAGAGGCGCTTGGTCATAAGTCTGATGATACAGGGTAACAGTAAGATAATAATACTAAGCTATAAAAATAGATCTGTTCTATTGAATTTGTAAATCAATAGTATTGGATGTGTTTGGTTGATTGTCGGACGGCACTGTTTGACATCGTGTTAGTGGCTTTTGGTCGGATAGAATGTTGTGCAGGTGGTCTGTGCTTCATGTTATTGTTGTATTATTATTTCATTTATTCATTGAAATAAACATATTTTTTACATTTTTAAATATTTCTTAATAAAACTACATAAAAAAAAAAAACAAAAAAAAAAAACAGTAGCCCACCAGCGCTGGGAACAGGGTCCGAGCTGCCGGTGGTCAGGGCTCTTCTTTGTATTATTATTATTGCATGTATTGATTTTCATTAATCCTGACACGCAATATTTGAACAGTTCATCGTATAAAAACCAACTCGCTTTATTTGCTAGGTGTTTAACGATATATTCTGCAGAATATGTTGGTTACACGTTATTCCGCCGTAATTTTTTTGTTGGGAATTGTACGGCGTTAATATATTTTATCCTTAAAATCAGTGCTTGAGGTTGAAATCTAACCAATGTCATTTGTGTCTGTGATCTTGGCTGTCCGATTTTAACTTTCGATTGTTGGATAGCAATAGTACCATAGACTGAAATCAGTGTTTCAATAAAGTTCAGCGAAAAGTTTACTTCGCGAAATTATTAAAAAAAAAAGTGCGAGTCGGACTCGCACACGAAGGGTTCCGTACCATTGACTATATTTAGTATTTGTTGTTATAGCGGCAACAGAAATTCATCATCCTTGAAAATTTCAACTGTCTAGCTGTCACGGTTCATGAGATACAGCCTGGTGACAGACAGACGGACAGACGGACAGACAGCGAAGTCTTAGTAATAGGGTTCCGTTTTTACCCTTTGGGTACGGAACCCTAAAAAAAGATGTTTAACTTCATGTCGCGTAGACCTTGCTACGCAGAGCCTACGACAGCGTAGAGGCTCCGTATTTCACTCAAGGTAAAATATATGCAAGTGAATAAATAATATAAAATTCTAATGAAGATAGCTAGTTCGTTATTTACACATACTGTAAATGTTTGAAATATCTAACGTGTTGTATAGAATGGGCCGTTAACTTATATGAGTTTTTGAGACTGAATGGCTTTGAAGACAGAAATTTGAAAAAATGCTTTTGTTTGTATGACATGAGATGACTATGTTATGACTGGACATGCGTCGAAACTCGACAAATGAAAGTGCGCGATCATCTCAAACCGATTCAGCGTTTCTAAGAGTTGTCACTTCTTAATAATAGATTTTGTGAAACTCCATAAAAACAATCTGAATTGAAGGATTTATTGGGGATTCTACTATCCTCTTCCATATTGTTCCAATTCTGTTCGCGATAGATCATCAAACATCGTACAACCCCTCTAAGTTCCCTTTTAGTAGCGCCCCTTTATTTCCACACAATTAAATGTATAAATTCGGAATTTTAATTCAGTTTTTTACGGATTCCACAATCCAGATTGGATCTATTGGGAATACGTTGCAACCAAAATTACTTGACGCTAGTTATGCTAGATTTTGCATGTTTTTGGGGAAAGGAAATAATTAGGGTTCCGTACCCAAAGGGTAAAAACGGAACCCTATTACTAAGACTTCGCTGTCTCTCCGTCTGTCTGTCCGTCTGTCCGTCTGTCTGTCACCAGGCTGTATCTCATGAACCGTGACAGCTAGACAGTTGAAATTTTCACAGATGATGTATTTCTGTTGCCGCTATAACAACAAATACTAAAAACAGAATAAAATTAATATTTAAGGGGGGCTCCCATACAACAAACGTGATTTTTTTGCCCTTTTTTTGATAATAATGGTACGGAACCCTTCGTGCGCGAGTCCGACTCGCTTGGCCGGTTTTTTTAGATCTAATTCGATGTGCTTTTATGTAAAATTTTAATTTGAAAGCATTTTCGATTCAAGATCAAGACTTCATTTTTAACTTAGTATATTTTGTTATCTTGATTTATTTTGACAAAAAAGTTGAAAAGAAAATAAATTTGAGTCGTTCATCAACTCGTCCCACAAGCCTACGGCCCATTTGGGACGAGTTGATGAAAATCAAAATAAATAATATTTTCGTTCTGCAACTCGTCCCACGTTTCTTTTTGTGTGGAACTTTAAAAATACTTTTTATGAAATTGATTGACATTTCCTATGAACAAACTCAAACATTTTATAATCATAACATTTTCATGCGCATAAAAGTCATTACATTTTACGCTTCCAAAAGAATTAGGTAGGTAAGCTTGGGTTACCCAATTACCCTTGGTTCCAAGGAGCCTCAAGGCAAGTCAAATTAGGATTCTATCTAACAATTTTATTTTCGTAATATTTCCATCAGGAAAACTTTAAAAGAAACCTTAACTGGACACCGATAAACCGATGAACTGATACAATACTATGTATGGTATCATGTGTATTTTTTGAGAATTTGCATAGGTGTGTGATAATTTTGACGTTTGTTCTTTTGCCATTAGTTGGTACCGTCCAGGATGTGCCTTTCATAGCTAACAACAGACACTCGCTTGCAAAGATTTAAATCGTTCGATGTGCCCACAACGTACCTATTTATGTGGCGCGAAACGGTATCCACACTGAGAAGATGGAGCTCACACATTCAGCATGGAACGATAGACATGTTTTTCTAAAGAGTGAAGGAGACAATTCAAATGTCATTGACAACGAAACAGAACGTCAACTTTATTTTATGATGCGAAAAGGTGAATTTAACGATTTAGGGTTGCGCCACATCTATTAGCACGGAATCTCATTTGTCCATGCTCCTATCCTTTTCTTTCGGACAGAACCGTCATTTGCTAGAGCGAGAAACAGAGCGTGCTGCCGAGCGCATCGTCGATGCTGTCTCCCCGTTCTGATTCCCTGGCTATTTTAAAAAATGCGTTGTAGCTCAAAACATTCGTTAATGTGGGTAATTAATTACGTTTGTAAATAGGAGTTAAAATCATCTTTTTTTAATCAAATAGCAGCTGCTATTTGATTTTATATGTGCCTGTTTGTGTTTGACCTTATGACCTCATTAACAGTAATTAGTCTGAAAAGCGCTTTCAACTGAAACTCAAACTTACAAGTCGCTCTTAATCCTAGTGATTTGAAAGTTTTGATGGATATTGGCTTCCTAAAACTTTGTAGCTACGCTATGCTGTTCTAATACCTACCTCCTACAAGGCTTAGTCATGATTTTGCAGAAAAGTTAAATGTTTTTAGGCAAACTGAATTTTGAATCCGATTTAGTTTATTAAAAATAAAAATATTTCCCAAAAAGTATTGATGTAATTAGCAAAATGGCATAATTTGCGAGAGCATTCAACATTTCTATTAGAAAAAGCATCACTAGGACTGGGATAGATTATGCCGATTGATATTAATATGGTTCAAAAATTCTTTTACGAGTTCTATATAACGTAACAACAGCGTAAACACACTTATAAAATACAAGTACTTGTTCCTTTCATCTTAATATTTTGTAAACCAACTTCTTCTCGAGTGAAGTCGGAAAATTGTGATCTTTGCAATGCAATTGAGTTTAATATTATTCCCTTCCACGTTGAGAGCTTTAAATTTAATTACATGGGGACAACAGCGATAACGCAGACTTGGTAGAAAGAGACAAACTTCTGTTGTATTTATCTAACGGAGATTTATACAAAAATTGGTAAAATAAGCCTGTCTAATGAGTTTTGAAGAATATTTTAATCTAATCAAGTCGAAGTACGTCATTAGAACGAATTCAATTTCATACAAACATATAGTCGTCCTCTACCTACGTGTTGATACAGCAATACACATAGAGAGCACTCTAAATGTGATACAGATAATATAATAAAATAAAATTGCGATACGAATTCGTGAGAAAATTTAAATAAATGACTTTTCTGTTTGCACATAAAAAGAAATATATTGCGGCACAATGAATGTTGGGGGTGGTGTGGGTAGTGGGGACAGTCGCGAGGCGGACGAGAGACGGCGCCGGGGCGGGGGTCGGGCCGCTCTCCCCGCTAGGGGGTGACCCACTTTAACGGGACAAGTAATATTACTTTTTACTTTTAGGCAACTATTTCATGTTTTATCGCGATAATAACATATATTACCTATTGTATAACCATACCTTTTTAGTCGTTTAAATATATCTTATGAATGTAACATCGCATCACAACCATCATATGAACGACAGAAATATTGAGCAAAATATATTTCCGGTTTCCATGACCGTAACTTCGTTTTCCTCATATCTTATAACTTTTTCAATTAGGTAGCGCTATAAATCTGATTTACGGAAAAGGTTTATTAATATTATTTTAGGAACATAATCTCTACAAGAGGTTATTTCAATTATTATCAAACCAAACAATCAAAAATCGAAACTAGCAATGCGCAGGAAAAATAAGAAAGCATTGAAAGCAATCGTACGTGTGATCTAAACGAACACAATGCCTATACAAATTGTATGCTTACTTATATGAGCTTATGTGTTATTGACGTAGCTTGTTTTCATACGTACGTAGTATAAGTGTATGTATGTTGGTTATTCCACATTCTCTTGTTTTGCGTAACAGGATGAATATTTGTTTGAATTAATTAATATCAATTATTACGATCGCCCGTGTTTCCGCCCACGGAATTTAATTGTAGATGTTGCTGCCTGTAGAATTGGAACTTGCATGTCCTTGGAACCTGTATATCCCCAGCCGTACCCGATCGGGTACGGTGCATTGTTATTTTGATTGTCTGTAATTGCGGGTATCGAAGAGCTTCAATGTAAGAAGTAGAAGATAATTAAGTCTGTATTGAGTTGAATCCTGCTGTTGTGCTAGCTTCTTAGGAGATAACACTTGCTAAATTAACACTTAAGTAATTATTTTTTTAACAACCTTTCAAAAATTAATATCAACATCTATAGTTAATGAAAAAATCACACGTTTCATAAATTCAATAAATCGACATTAAAATCTTGCATTCGTGTAATGGATTCAAGGAAAGGTCCCTTGTGTCTAATCTCAGAGTCGGGACTTAAAGCAGCTTTTTAATTTACAAACATTTTTGGTGAACTTTTTGGGGGTCACAAGGATATTTTGATTTAATTTGAAAACATTTTATTTTGTATTAACGCAGTATAGAATAGAGAAAATTTAATGCTCGTTTTCATGTAGAATAGGTAAAAATAAATAAACGAAAAGAAATGTATATACTTCCGCAAAATCAATTACTGGGAGATTCCGAAATCCTAGACAGACTTTCGGCCTTCGGGCTTTTGACTGCTATTACCAATAAATTGCTATTCGCAGGCAATACGCCGTGTTCACAACACAACTGAGTAGACTACATGGCTCGAAGGTTATCAATCCAATACCTGCACTTGCGTGTAGGCATACCACTGTTAAACCCATGATGGTTTGTGTGGTATGTTTACGTTTTGTACAATAATTGTAAACAGTGTTTATTGAATAACAAAAGATATAAAAAAACCGGCCAAGAGCGAGTTGGACTCGTGCACCGAGGGTACCGTACAAACTTTTTAATGGATAAACTTAACTTTGCTGTTCGAGCCCATGAAACGGCTATTGCACCAACCGCAAATAATAAGTTTTTAATAGTAAAATCGCTTTTTTTTTGTTATTAAACTACATATTTACGGTTTTCAGATTTTTCCCTTTATAAACATGTGCTGTAAGACATTGCTTCTCGCCAAATTTCGTGAATCTAACGTCAACGGTCAACGGGAACTGCCATTTAGGTTGTCGACCCAAAACCTATAGGGTACTTTCGGATGACCTAAAACTGTCAATTTCGGTTAAAAGCAAGGTCTTACAGCAAAAGTAAAGGTAAAATTCCGAAAAATAAAAAAAGTTGTAAATTAAGGTAAATTCGTATCATATAATCCAATGATATTTAATTAAACAGATATGTTATGAGCGCGCAATCGTGAAGACTCGAAAACGTGTCAATTGGCCTGTTTTTCCTTTATTCTGCGTCACTGCATGTATGTGAGCTGGCTCTCCCCGCGGCACACTTTTTTCGGTGGTTTTGTAGGTGTATAACATATCTGTTTGTTAGAATATCATTGATATAATCACAACTTATTTTCATGAAAATTTAAATATGTCCATATCATTTTATCATGTTGATTCAGGACCTTGATTTGTATACACCTAATAGGGACTATAGACCTAAGTATCTGGTATAAATTTCAACTTGCTAGGTCCACCCGTTCCTGAGAAAATTGGTGGTGACAGACGGACGGACAGACGGACAAGAAAGTGATCTAATAAGGGTTCCTTTTTTACCTTTTGAGGTACGGAACCCTAATTAAGTACCATTGGGTGAAATTGACTTCAAACGTTTCTATTTATTCAGTCTGTATTTAATTTGTCTTATTGTAATAACTTTAAAAGCCACTATTTCTTTTCATGTCTGATTTATTAATTGATTAACCTTGTACTTTTCTATTTCTGCCACTACTTTAATTTAAAACCGGTATTCCTTGAAGAAGATACGCTGCTGTACTACACAAAAACATTTAGTACTTTTTTTAATTACTTGTGGAAGGGTAAATGAATTTAAGACGAAGTTAAGAATTGTTTAAAGAGTTTACAATCAGTTTTCATAAATGACACACGTTTTAAACATTTTCAGATTAAAAAAGAAAACCAATTTAGGAACCTCTTTAAACGTCAACGCTTAGCAGTACCTAAGCCTTTTTTGCCGATTGTACAAAATAGTAAGTTTGGCCCATACAAAAAATATATGGGCCGTAGAAGGAATGCAAAATAGTACGAAGCGGGAATAATAGTACATTTTGATACAAGTGGAGAAAGTTTGTTATTGTATTCGAGGCGGAATTATAACACCCGAGCCGTAGGCGAGGGTGTTTTTGGGCCGAGAACTGCAATAACAAATGTCCACGTGTATCAAACGACGTTTTCCAATACACTTTCGAAGAAATAAAATAAATAAAATAGAACGAAAACTATTTTTTCAATACACTTCCTCGAAAACTGTTCCTTAACGCACTACGTTTAGGTACAACATGCAGTGTATTTCACACGCGTGCGATTTTTTCCACTTTCCCGCACGTGTGCGGGAATGAAAATTGCCACAGATAACTATACCTATACTTAGTCCAAATTGGTTCAATGCCTATAGTCTGAGGTCAATGTTTTTTTTTATAAATTTTGCAAAGCACTACGCGTCATTACGGCAAAAATATTTTTTGAATATTCAAATTGTGTTTATAAATAGAATATCATAGATAAACATGATTATTTGAAACTAATAGTTACTTTTATACCCAAATTAACATTTATTTGTGTTCTGAATTCAAAAATATAAAATTAATTTATTTTTTATATTAGGCTGTCTAACGGCTTCATACCATTGCCTCTCCTTCAACCTGGCGAAACCAATGCGCGAAAAAAAAAAAAAATAACATCATAGTTTCATACTTCGTGACAAAAATATTTTTCGTTATTTTATTTTATTTCTTCAAAAGTGTATTGAAAAACGTCGTTTGATACACGTGGACATTTGTTATTGCATTTCTCGGCTCAAAAACACCCTCGTCTACGGCTCGGGTGTTATAATTCCGCCTCGAATGCAATAACAAACTTTCTCCACTTGTATCAAAATGTACTATTGTCACGAACTAAGAAACTATGATTTTAATTTTCTTTTTTTTTTCGCGCTCTGCTTTCGCCAGGTTGAAGAAGAGGCAAAGGTATGAAGCCGTTAAACAGCCTAATATAAAAAATAGATGTATTTTATATTTTTGAATTCAGAATTTAACACCAATAAATGTTAATTTGTGAATAAAAATAACTATTAGTTTTTGATAATAATGTTTATCTATGATATTCTATTTATAAACACAATTTTAATATTCAAAAAATATTTATGCCGTAAAGACGCGTAGTGCTTTGCCAAAATTAAAAAAAAAAAATCACCTCGGATTATAGGCATTGAACCAATTTGGACTAAGTATAGGTATAGTTATCTGTGGCAATTTTCATTCCCGCACACGTGCGGGAAAATGAAAAAAAAACGCACGGGTGTGAAATACATTGCATCTTGTACTTAATCATAGTGCGTTATGGACCAGTTTTCGAGGAAGTGTATTGAAAAATAATACAAAATATATTTTGAAACGAAGGAAGCATATTGTTTGGAACGAACCAGGATTATGTTATGTGGGACGAAAGTCATCGGGCCGAACGAAGAATAAATCGTATATGTAAGGATAGCAGCAGTAACAGTTGGCGATCTGTGGTGTCTGCCTACCGCCATGGGAAAACGGAGTGAGAATGTATGTTTAGCAGTATAAATCTATAATTTGGTTTTATAAAAAAAAAAATATACCTAGGTATATTTTTATAATAAAGTGAATACCAAACTTGGCAATCGAATAAGTTTTACATTAGTATAAAGATTTTGTCCTCAAACCACTAAAGAAATATAGACAGCCCGCAGCTAAACCGCCTATTGCTATAGGTAATATAATTTTATTTTATTTCTTTCCTTATTTCTTCATACTGGGCATTTGGGCAAAGCGTTTAAGCTTCCGATATTACAGCAATACATTCAGTTTGCCTTAAGACTTTATTAGGTTTGCTGAAAACTATATCTATATGGTTCACATTGTTTTGTGAAAATGATAGGTTTACACTCAAAACAAATGGATTGAATGGTCGTGCGGATGTCCGGTGGTCGTGGCAGAGTGTGCTGGGTCATTGCGTTTCAACCTTTATAATTGATCCAATCATAGCGAATAAAATAGGTAGCTGTATGAACTTGTGGGCTCGTGCTATCTTTAGGGACTGCTTGGCACGAATTTCAGTGTTGAAAAGGCATAATAGGGATGATTACTGACTAAAAAATATATGATTCTGTTCTCTATTCTTTATTTTCTATAATATATTTACATACTAACTCTATAATAGAAATAAAAATATTTACAAGTATCAAAAAGGGTTACAGGGCGTCGGAAAATTCGTCCACATCGCTGTCAACAGGAAAAGTGCCCAGAAGGCTGGCAGCATTGCCACGTTGGATGGCAATGTTGATTCTGTTTAATCCGTTAGTTAGATTATCGAACAATATTGGATACACATGTTTATTGTTTTATCAAATAAAAAAAAAATGAAGAAGATAAAACGTGTCAAAGATCATGAGTGGGGGCTTGTGACGTCACATTTGAGTAAAAAATGTACTCAAATGTGACGTCACACGAGTTTTAGACGCACTGTATCGTCTGCATTTTTTGATTACGTGAAAAAAGAAAAAATATGTGTTCAATATTTTTTGGAAATCTATCTGACGGACTAATTAGTTTTTTTTTGTCATCTACCCTATTAGTATTTTATTCACCATTTTCAAGGTTAGGTACCTACTTTATTCTCTTAAGTTTATTATGCATAAAGAAAGGATGTTTGTGATTATTTAAGTTTGTGTGCGAGTAAGTAGGCCTGCATACCTATTTAGGTATAGGCGATAGTATTACATTATGTTCATACCTACTTGTTTTTACTAACTATACTAAATCTACATTCACACAACTAAGTATATACCGCCTTATTGCGACAGCTTTTGTATTGTCGCGAGGTTGACCTTTTTTAATTAATTCCACTCAGCTCGATTAATGAGATCAAAGGGTTCCTGCTATCAGATAATCGACACCAAAGTAAAGCAGTATATTTTGTCGGTACGACAATGTTTTATTTATCGTGTGCCTGCTATAATTGCTGCTCTGAATACTCGGATGATTATCTCGCTAATAGAATTTGTATCTGTGTGTATACTAGGTTGTACAGTATTTTTTTCGTTCCTTGATAATACCTCATATACAACCTGTTTTTTTGATATCCCATAACTCTAGGGTATGATTGAGACCATATCAAAGAATCAACTGGCATATGAATTATGTTCCAATCATCCTTTTTTTTTAATTTTTCATACAAAGTCACGATTATGAACGTAAAACACCCTTACGTGAAATATGACAACGTCACATTTTCTTAGCTTTAATAAAATTATATGAATGATTGGTTTGAATTAAAATGAATTACTCGTATTTATCAATGAAACTTACATACATATTTTATAATTATGATTGATGATATCTCCGAAACTATGCATTTTTGGACCACCTATACTAGGAGTTTTAGTATTATTTTTACCTACAGAATATAACCCTAGAGTTATGGGATATAAAAAAAAAATATTTACTGCGCTAAAATTACTAGCAGTTATTATAACCCATTTGTCAAAAAACCAATCAAGTTAAATTTAATAGAAACCCTAATTTAAAACGAACTCTAAATTCTAATACAAAAAAATCTTATCTCAAAGTCAACAGACCCCTAGTTTGTTTCCCCAAGGGGAAGTTTGCTCACCGAGAAAAAAGGATTAACCCACTAAATGTCAGCTTTTTATGCTTAATTATTTTTCGACTGTTAACTGTGTTTACTGACTTACTTTTATATCTTCAGGTTAAAGTAATTTCTGCTTCATAAATTAAAAATATTAAATCTAGAAGCTATATTGCGGAGAATTATAAAAAGTCCGTAATTTAAATAGTAGAGTAACACAAGTAGAACTACGTTGCTCTCCCATTATGACTTTTAGGAATTATCCATTAAATAAACATACTACTATAAAACAAAGGGATCTAAAATAGTGTGGAAACACAGTGACGTGCCACATAGATATACACTGAAAAAAAAATATTATCGCTGCCATAATTTTTTTGTTTACTGTTATCAAGTAAAATGTTCATATAGGGGAACATAAAGCTACTTGTTTGCTAGCAATAAAGCTAACTTTATAACTGATTTATACAAATATCATAGTGAAATTAAATAAGTCCATATTCGTGATGATCAGTGAAGTTATTTCATTCTAACAAAACATTTAGTACTTTTAATCATGTTGTTGATGATGATCAACAAGGATTATGATAGAATTAATAGGGACCTTTGTTAGATTAATTACTAAAAGTATTGTGCCGAAACAAATCACTTTGTTAAGCTAATCATGTGTCTTTATGAAATCTTATCAAGACCCTATTTAAATTCACTTCTTTCGGTTTATGAAGTTAATCATGGTTATTTATGAAAGTTACTATGAACCATGTTTGATTTTATTACCTTGTCTAGTTAATCTTATAAAATTTCTTAGTACTTTTCATAAAGGTAGGTTATTGGGATCAATCAAATTGAATGTTTAGTCCAATGTATGCGATATTTGTTTTAATTAGTAACTTTGTTGGTTGGCATTGTAGGTAAACGAAAAATTAATAAAACCTTGTATTTTGTATTACCTAAGCCTTTTGTGAATAATTTATTAAGTTGCATATATAATAATTTATTTGTATTAGGGTAGGTAGGATAGTACCCTTAATAAATTACTATTTTTTTAAGGGTAGTATCACCCTAATACTGCAACTTAATAAATTCACTAAAGGCTTAGGTAATACAAAATGCAAGGTATTATTAATTTTTAGTTTTTCCTTTACCTACAATGCCAACCCTATATCAACAGTAATTTAAAATTACTTACAATAGGCTTCACATAAAATGCAAGGTGTTATTAGTTTTTCGTTACAATCAATTTTAGTATCAAAGTTAATACCAATTACCAACCCTATTAAAAATACATTGGATTAAACATTAGGTAAGTACCTATCTGTAAAATGAAAAAATAGAGCAGTACATAGTTTAGAAAAATGTATTCCCAAACACATTCATTTTCAAAATAATAACACTCACTAGCTCGACAAACAATATTATAATAGTTTAGTTTGTTTGAATGGCTAAGGACGTTTGTCGTGATCAGATGTGTTAAAGTCATAAATGCTGCAATATTTGTGGTTTCTTCAACTGGGGCTGGAACAAAAAAAAAAGTGTTAATGTTTTTAAAACAAAACAAACCACACAGAATCCGGTCGCAATTTTCATTAATACTGGGCAAAAATAACAAAAATCGGCCAATGTCAATAAATGGACAGATTGAACAATTATGGGTAATAAATACTGATCATTAAAAAAGAATAGAATTTCCAAGATACCAACTACATAGAAAGTGTATAACTATCAAATACTGAATGGTAAAATAATAATAAATAAATAATAATAATGAAAATCATATTAAAGGTAAGTATAGGTACTTACAATCAGCCAATTTTACAAGTTCCTCATAGAAGGGCTCTTTTATTCTTTAAAAGTTGCAGCAGTTTAGGTTTTACAATTGGAAAATTTAAATGTAAATTGTTAGCTTGTCTTGGGTTTGCTGCATCAAAATCACTATGGAGCTGTAAAAAAAATATCATAAATTAGAAATACCTAGTAGATGACCTCAAATGACTGACAGAAAGAAAGATATCAAAGATGATGAAGATCAATTTATACGGAAGCTTTAACCACTATGGCCACCACCACGTGGCCCCCGGCCACCGTAGGCGCGGGCCTGTGGACGGTGGGCTATGGGCTAGCTCGCCGTCCGTCCGTCTCATGACGACAGGCCGTGTCGATGGCGCGTTCGTGTTCCACGCGCGCCTCAAAGAGAGTCAGCAAAAGGGAAGGGGTCCGTAAGGACCGATGCCTGCCGGGGTTGCGGGACTGTGCGAAAGAGATACCGTGGCCCCGGAACACAAAGGGCGATGAAGGAACATGGATGGGTTTTAGTCAGTAAAAGTCTGACACTCCCTCCTGCTCCGCCCAGAGCGGGAGGAGTTATTTGATGATTTCCCATCCGAAAAAAAAAAAAAAAAAGGCAGTCCATAAAACAGTGGCCGGCACTGGCATGGCAATGGTTTGGGGCATGGCATGGAGAACACTAGCTAGCTAGCAAAGCAAATAAATAATGAGCTGCGAGTACTTACTCCGGAACGTTGGGATAAGTTCCTGTAATTCCCAAGCTTTTAATAGGTCTTCAACTTCATCCATAGTTGAAAACGTAGGCACAGACAACAGTCAAAGAGCAAAACGGCGAACGACACACGAATACTCACTCTTTGGTACTCATATCATGCACGCTGTCACGCAAGCAAGTGAAATATTATTTCAAATTTTGAAAAAAAAAATCTTATTTCTAGTCGACTTGCTTGTTGTAGGTACCGATGTTTGTTTTCGAGGGAAAAAGAAAGAACCTGTTGCAAATCAACAATATCAATCACACAGAAATAATGTTGCCATTTCAGTAATAAAATGTACCGTCATAAAATGGTAGAACACCTTATGATTTGTTTTAAAAATGACCGCTTTTGATCTTAATAAATATTTAGGAATACAAAATATAAAATAAAAATAGTATTTCAGTCAAATAAGGATTTAACTTATTTATATTCGGTTTTTTATCTTTTATTCCAAGGTTTGAATTTCCACCCATTCTACAAAATATTATTAATGGCAAGTACAAAATCAGCCAATGTTTATCAACAACATTGTCAGACCAATCTATTCGTATGTTTCATAAAAACCCGGCTATAATTTATTTGATAATCTCATTTCTTGCAATAAATAAATGTTTTGATAAATTTTATAAAGCGACTTTATACCTACAAACAAAACTTGTTTAAATACACAATGCCATACGGCCTCATAATGACACTTTATTGAATTTATAAGGGACGATTTCAAAATGACTGTCTCAAACAAGTTAATTAGTAGCAAAAATAATGTGTGATGATTAATATTTTAAACATTTTGACTTTATCGCTAATAATCATGTGTGGTTTATCGGTTCTATAATTTTCTTGATAGGATTAAACATAAAATACTTAAACAAGTAAAATTCTCACTTGTTTAACAATCAGTTTTTTCAGTGTACATCTACGATGCGTAGACAGTTTAACTCTTATGTTTTTGTCGCTTGTACACGAGAATTTTAATGAAAACTAAACTCGTATACTTGAGCAATTTCAGGAATGAAACGAAGACGAGTGCTCGTTTATAAGCGTGATTTAACAACTCCAGCATATTGATTTTTACGTCGCCGTGGGCCCACCCCCTCCCCCGCGGGAAGAGTTGTGCACGGGGGTAATGCTAAAATGCTTGTTCCCCTATTTGAGAGTACATGCTGGAGGGACGTTCAACTGCGACCGCGATAATGTTCAGTTTTTCTTATTCATTAATACATATTTTTTACTTTATCGTGAATACTTTACGTAAGATTTACGACCGGATGCGTCTTCATTGGAACGTGAATGTGACACACTTTCTATCGTACACTCTTATCTGTATTGTAGTTTAACAACTAGTTTAGTGGCGCTATTGTAATGCTTTGTTTTTACAACAACTGTATTTTGAAAGAATACTCAAATCGCTATCAACATTGTTATTAGCATGGCTATACAACATTTGGATGTGTTAATGACACAAAGTGTTGAAAATAGACTTATTTTATCTTAGCCTAGTAAAGTGTCTCAATTTCCAGTAGATACAGTTTTCACTTCTGCTTTACAGTTATTTTTGTATTACTTATCTTTGGATGTCATAATCAGTATATACGTAGCGACTAAGGTACCGTGATTTGCTAGCAACACTGTAAAAAGAGACTCTTTATACCACCAGCGCTTCCTTTTTCATTTGAATGATATTTGGTATTGATTCAAAGTGTATAAGATATTTGAAAGTCGGATGCCGCAGTTGTATGTCCCCGCGAGTTTGTTCAGCCCCACCCGCGCACTTTTCAGTGGGCCGCCCCGCGCCGCACCCTTCACTGCACCCCATGTGTTATTCTCCACTCCGTCCCGCGCCGGGACGCTCCTTCATTTTACTCCAATTTACAACCAAAAAAATTCAAACAAACATTCCCTAAATTAAATTTAATATTAGGCCTGGGATTGAATTCGATGTTCTACTGTACGATACTGAAACACAATGTTAAGTTAGATAGAAGTATTTCTTGAAAGCCTCCTTATCTGTAGTCTTTCAGGCGTAACTAATTACTGGCGCTGTCAACCAACATTTCGTTTCGTCAGTATGCTTGTAATTTGTTACCACATTTGCGACACTTGCGGGATTTATGTCAAGTTATAAACTTGTCCAGCGGTTGGTCTTTTATTTAGTACTATTTCAGTGTTCTGTATTTTACTGAAATGGTTACCGTTTACTTTTATAGTCATCGTCTTGTAAAACTGAACGGTTTTCACGTTTTATTTTTAGTAGCTCGCATTTATTGAAGCTACCGTTTTATTATTTCATAAGGAGTTCAAGCAGAGGATGTCTTTAATTTTAACAATCTAAACCTCCATGTACGGAATCCAAAACGTATAATATCACAGAAATACACAGCTACAACGTATAAGTACTCAGAATGGAATATATTTTAGTTTGGTAGGTATAATAATTGAGGGGCGCCACCCCAACCCTACCGAGTTTGAAAAGGAAAGCTTTTAAGAGCTTTTTGTTTTGTAATTAATTATGTTTTTTATTTATTTATTTATAATGTTTTAGTATGGTCTTATTGGAAACAGTTCTGCAAAAACCTTAAGGTGACTTTAATGTTCCTTAGACAACGTTCCCATTAACATAATGTAACGGCATTCCAGTGAATTGGGATTCATAAAATTGCGAAATTTCACAGATTGCAAATAATTTACTTATTATTGAATGTGCATTCAGTTTTGCACCCATCTAATGAACTGTTGTGTAAAAGTTCCATCTTAGGATCGATTTCTCACTCCATAAAATAATACAACAATGAAATAAGAACGAATCCGGTCAAGAGCGAGCCCAACTTGCGTGGATAGGGTTTCGTACGATGAATAGAATATGTAAGTTTGCACGCACTATATTGACAGAATTACCAGAAGACCATAGAGTTCTTAAAGGTTTTTCTGTAAACCATAATTAAGGAACTACACACATCAAGTGTCAAGGGATCAAGTTTTTTTTTAAGTGAAAACTTGTTTAGGCGCGTTGAGCACTTTTGGGGTGAAGGAAAAACATTGAACTCATCGTCACGTAACGTAACGTGCGGTCACGCTTCGTAGCCGTTCGTAGCACTCGTAGCATCCGCTACGGCGTAGCACCACATAGGCATGCGCGGGGCATAACCAGTGCTACGACTGGGGCGGGGCCGATGTACCTCTTACCGATCGAACAGTATATTCATTTAAATCACTGACACAGATTGCGATATCTATTGAAATGGGTAAGGCAGAAAACGCGTCAATGATAACATAGGAACAACCAAGTACCAGTAGTGACCACGTCAACAAAATCACCCCCTACAAGAGACCGGCAGGACCAAGACAAATTACAACTAAAGATCTAAAAGGGAAATGCTTCCGCTGTGGTGCTGCGAATCACGAATCTAACAAATGTGGCGCTAAAAACGTTACATGCCATAAATGCAATAAAGTCGGTCACCTAGCCCGTGTTTGCCTGCAGCGCCACTCTGATGCAAGTCTTAACAAGAATAAAGCGAATACGAACCTTTTAGAAGACTCAATGACAAGTGACCATGATGACTGGAATAATATTAATATCATATCTGGAGAATCATCTGAAAAATATATGATAACGGTACATATTGAACACGTTAAGATATAGATTTGACACTGGAGCTACACTAACCTCAATGTCACTAAGAGACTATAAACAACTCATCATCTGCCTAGCCTTTTCCCAACTATATTGGGGTCGGCTTCCAGTTTTACCGGATGCAGCTGAATACCAGTATTTTACATGGAGCGACTGCCTATCTGACCTCCACAACCCAGTTAGTACCGGGTAATACGATACCCTTTGGTAAGACTGGTTGTCAGACTTTTTGGGCCTCTGACTACCTAACGACTGTCAAAGATCTACAAATGACAGCCGGGACCAACTGCTTAACGTGCTTTCCGAGGCACGGAGGAAACTCGGTATGTAATGGGTGGTCACCCATCCACAGACCAACCTAGGCAAGCACGGCTTAACCTAACGATCGACCCGAGCGGCTGTTATTATTTAGCCACGAGCTCCTCCGAGACTATAAACAACTAAACATTGGAAAAAGAATTTTTAAGACAAACTTGAAACTCAGAACTTATACTGGAGAAGTAATCAAACCTACAGGCGTGGCATACGTTCAATGCAGATGCCAAGGAAAATAATTCCACGGAAAACTGTACGTTACCAACAACAACGTACGTTATCAACAACAACGTTGACCCAATTTTTGGCCGCATCTGGATGAAAGAACTCGAGACACTTAACTTAGCAGACATAAAAGCCATACAACCTACTGAAAACATAGAATTAGACCAGCTTCTGGAGCTCTACAAGACATCAGTCTTCAGAAACGACCTTGGCGAAATACCCAATTACAGAGGACACCTAAACCTGAAAGAGAACTCTAAGCCAATTCTTTATTCAATTAGACCACGTAGAATACCTTATGCATTAAAAACCGAAGTGGATGAAGAAATAGAGCCACTATGCGCACAAGGTGTCATCACGAAAGTTGACCACTCTGAGTGGGGTACTCCAGTAGTACCAATTGTCAAACCAAATGGATATATCCGATTATGCGCTGATTATGATGTTACCCTAAACAAAATTATACAAGATGAACAATATCCAATACCTATGATTGAAGATATTTTCACAGAGATGAATGGAGGTAAACTATTTTGTACACTCGTCATAACTCAGGCGTACCTAAACATGGTAATGGATGAAGAGAGCGCCATGCTGCAATCACACAGTACACACAAAAAAACTTACAGAGTAAACAGGCTCATGTTCGGAGTTAAGGTCGCTCCGAGCCTATGGCAGAAATACATGGATAAACTGTTACAAGGCCTAGAAGGCGTTAAATGTTTCTTCGACGATATAATTATGCAAGGAGCTGACCAAGATCAACTACTACAGAGGCTCAAACTCGTACTCGATAAACTAAAAGGAAGTAACCTTCGAGTAAACAAAGACAAGTGCCACTTTTTCCAAAAAAGTATAAATTACCTTGGACACACTATCGACAAAGAAGGTCTACACAAAAACAGGGACAAGATAAACGCAATAATTAAAACAGAACACCCAACCAATACAGCAGAATTAAGAATATTGCTTGGGAGGGCAAATTTTTACAACAAATTCATACCAAACCTAGCATCGATCACGAACCCAATAAACAACTTACTAAAGAAAGAATCTAGCTTCCTATGGTCTGCAGAATGTGAACAAGCTTTTATACAAATTAAGAAAGAAATTGTTAGTGAAAGAGTACTGATACACTTTGACTCTAAGAAGCCGTTAGTGCTTTCAACAGACGCATCGCCACTGGGACTCGGGGCAGTACTGTCACATAGACTTCCAGATGGATCAGAGAGACCTATAGCATTCGCTTCAAGAACGCTGTCTGGTAGCCAGAAAAATTACAGTCAAATCGGCAAGGAAGCTACAGTGATACACTGGGGATTGAAAAAGTTTTCCTACTATTGTTATGGTCGGAAATTCATCCTCGTTACAGACCATAAACCACTGACAGTAATTTTCCACCCACATCAAACACTACCAGCAATGAGTACGATGAGGCTGTTTCACTACGCTCACTTCATATCTGGATACTATCTCGATTACAACATTGAATACAGAACTTCGGCGAGCAACTCAAATGCAGATTATTTATCCAGGTTTCCAGTAGAAAACACCAAGATCAACAGAATTGACCAGAATTACAGTTTTCAACTTCAGCAAATCCATACCATTGATATTAATCCAGATGTCATAGCGACAGAAACAAGAAATGACGACGACTGTACATCTTTGCTACACGCATTAGAAACTGGCCAATCACTAAAAACACTCGGTTACAAGGACAATGAATTTACTTTGCATGATGGTTGTTTATTGAGAGGATCACGAGTCTTAATTCCAAAAGCATTACGTGAACAAATGCTAGACGAACTCCACCTCAGTCACCCAGGCATTGTAAAGATGAAGCTATTGGCTCGCAGTTTCGTATACTGGAAAGGGATTGACAACGAGATTGAGACCAAATTCAAATCATGTAGAACCTGTAGATTGCAACAAAATGAACCAGAGAAAGCACCACTGCACCATTGGGAACATCCAACTGACCCCTGGCAAAGACTTCATATTGATTTTGCTGGATCTGTGCACGGACACCAACTTTTAATTATTGTAGATGCATTCTCAAAATGGACTGAAATTATACCAAACAAGTCAACTACAAGCTCTTGAGGCATACAACAATTGAAAGAACTATTTTGCACGTTTGGGACACCTCACGTCTTGATTTCAGACAATGGTCGACAGTTCGTTTCGGAAGAGTTCGAAAAACACTTAAAAGATTGTATGATCATTCATAAGACCTCCGCTCCATACCACCCTGCAACCAATGGGCAAGCTGAGCGCTTTGTGCAGACAGTCAAGAGAATCTTAAGAAGCTTAGAGGGGGAAGGAGGTAACATAGTAGAGAAGTTAGTGACAGTGAAAACTCGTCTCCGACGGACGCCAAATGCTAATGGTCAAACCCCGTACCAGCTTATGTTTGGCAGAGAAATACGCACGGCACTACATGCTATGTTTTTAAGAAAAGAAAAGGAGACAGCATCAACGCTTCAGGAGGTCCATGTCAGAGAGTTCAACCCAGGCGATCGGGTACAGGCTCGTGACTACACGAGTGCCACGCAGCAGTGGCAGTTTGGAAGCATCATAAAACGTTTGGGCGAAGTTCGCACCGATAACGGTGATGTCTGGCGCCGACACCTCGACCAGCTCTTGGGTGCACCCTGGATCCGCAGCAGCTAGGAAGGGAGAGATGTGGTATATTAGAAACTCCTTTGGAAAGCTGTCTCTGTGCTAACCTCGCTAGAGGCCATATAATAAAATGTCATGTAAACTGTCTGTCAGTCTGTCACAATTAATAAATAATTTTACGAAATAACAAGATTTGTTAATAACCTACTTTTATTTTAATAAATTTTAACTTTAAATATACTTTGCCACTGGTTTTTAACAGGCAAACATTATAAAGTATAACCAAACACAATGTAAACAAACTAAGTATCGAAATATTTTGCGTATACTATGTCAACTTTTACATGTACCTACTACTTAACAAAAAGTTCACTTTTCTATGTTTGCCTACCCCTAGTTTAAGTTATTTTTGCATTTGCTTTGCTTTTATTTCCTAAAACTCTTTAAGCTATAAGTTAAAATATTATTTTGTCACAAGTGTGCTACCATGAGTACAATCACAGAGAACGAGGAACACTGGTCCACCGTAATACAGTTTATACTAGTACGGGGAGCAGAGTGAATCAGTCTTGTGTTAACAACCAAAATAAGTATACCGACACGTAACAAACAAAAATTGTAACTACCTCTACTGCTTATTTGTAACTTATTGAACTGTGCAAGGTTGTTATTTTGATTTAGCAAATAAAGCGTTTTTTTTTTCATCTCATCAATTTGATATGTTAGGATCCCTTTTGCTTAGATGATGATGTAATATCATCAATTTGATATGTTAGGATTCCTTCTGCTTACATGATGATGTAATCTCATCAATTTGATATCTTAGGATCCATTCTGCTTACATGATGATGTAATCTCATCAATTTGATATGTTAGGATTCCTTCTGCTTACATGATGATGTGATCTCATCAATTTGATATGTTAGGATAGATTCTGCTTACATGATGATGTAATCTCATCAATTTGACATGTTAGGATCCCTTCTACTTACATGATGATGTAATCTCATCAATTTGATATGTTAGGATTCCTTCTGCTTACATGATGATGTAATCTCATCAATTTGAAACGTTAGGATCCCTTCTGCTTACATAATGAATGTAATCTCATCAATTTGATATGTTAGGATCTGTTCTACTTACATGATGATGTAATTTCATCAATTTGATATGTTAGGATTCCTTCTGCTTACATGATGATGTAATCTCATCAATTTGATATCTTAGGATCCATTCTGCTTACATGATGATGTAATTTCATCAATTTGATATGTTAGGATCTCTTCTACTTACATGATGATGTTATCTCGTCAATTTGACATGTTAGGATCCCTTCTACTTACATGATGATGTAATCTCATCAATTTGGAATGTTAGGATCCCTTCTGCTTACATGATGATGTAATCTCATCATTTTGATATGTTAGGATCTCTTCTACTTACATGATGATGTAATCTCATCAATTTGATATGTTAGGATCCCTTCTACTTACATGATGATGTAAGTAGAAGGGATTATTAGGTGGCCAAGGGTTGAAGAAGAAATCTTCCTTATAATATTCTTTGATAAAGGGGAGCTCAAAAAGTTTACGGAAAGGAAAGGAAGGCGGTAAAATTCAATCTTATTGTATCATTAAAATGAAATGGGTAAGTAATTTAATGTTTTTATTTGACAAAAGTGATAACCTATCAGTACTTTCCTCTTTCTATACGTTCTCACGGTATTACTAACCTGACGTCTCTATGTATGTTACTGGTCTTGTAACTGTATCTTGGAAACCAAAATAGGTAACCGGCTGAATTGTTTCAGAATACATAATGATAATTGGAAAATCTGGTATGGAGACTTCCTTTTTGTAGTGGAAATTAAAAAAAAGGAGGACAATTTTGGTGTCAGCGCGCGTGTGACAGCAACATTGTCCTTCTGATTGAGATTGAATGACACTACTATAGGGAACGTGCAGGAACTATAGGTGGCAGCACTAAACGACAAAAGAGACACTATGCGGACAGTAAAGGAAACTTATGCTGTCACCTGTCACGCAAATCTCTTCAAAAGTATTATTTTTGATTATGATAAAAGGTATGAAACATGGGTTCCGGTCTATCAATAATGTTCGTCAGCGTAACATGAATGTTGACCAATATGAATTTTGTATGTTTCGTTTATTTTCTCTGATGAAAATTGTGGTGCATGAAGAAACGGTGGCATAAACAACTTTCTTATTTTCAACACATGTTTTAATGGAAGGCAATCCTTTATCAGCGAGAACAGTATCTCCAGGCTATAACAAATCAATCCACAATCATTTGTTATAAGCAATCACTATAACGCCCTCCGTAGCATTTAGATACAAATCTTAGGAACCACAAGGAGTGCAGCCAATTAAAAACTTTATTGTATAACTATGTTTATAATCTGAGTTCATATGGAGACTTGAGGAATATTCGGTGTGAACTTCACTGCAGTCTGGAACGCCCTCCGTAGCATTTAGATACAAAACTTATGAAACCACAAGGAGTGCGGCCAACTAAAAACTTTATTGTAAGTATACCAATGTTTATAATCTGAGTACATGTGGACTCTGTTCAACTGTTGAGGAATATTCAGTGTGAACTTCAGTGCAGTCTAATCCATAATCATTTGTTATAAGCAATCACTAGAACGCCCTCCGTAGCATTTAGATACAAAACTTATGAAACCACAAGGAGTGCAGCCAACTAAAAACTTTATTGTATAACCATGTTTATAATCTGAGTACATGTGGACTCTTTGTTTAATTGTTGAGGAATATTCGGTGTGAACTTCAGTGCAACATATGTGTGTTCGCTGAAGTTTAAATGGTACGCCAGTACCATTTAATGTTTGCTTGGACGGTTGATTTTGAAGGCTATTGAACTTTTTCAATGCAGAGTGTAACAAAAACAAATGTGTTCAAATATTTTACTTACTGTATTTATCCATTTTTTGCGTTTTTTCACTTAAACATGGTATGAGAGTACTATTCTTTGGAAAGTAATAGAATTTTATTATTTTACGCTATTTGATTAATTTTTATTTTTGTGGATGTATTGGTACATCCAGAAATGCAACAATGGATTATGATTAGCTAGAATAATCATTTTCAATAATAAAATTAATTCTGTTTACTTGTTTTACATGTCAATGTCAAGTATTATTATGGTACAAGATTCGGATTGGTGACGCCAGTCGGCACCACCGTCGTTGTGCACGTTCCCTATAGTCAGAGAGCAATGGTTTCCACGTGCAAAAGCACTGCGGCTTTTTAAAGTCTTCATAAGGCGTTGTCACATCCCTTTTACAATCTTAAATTCAAAACTATCACAAAAGCCGTTGGATCCACCAGCACAGTCAAATATCAACGCTATTTTGCTTGTAACCCTAGGAAATATTTAACGAAACTGTGCTCCTCACGTAGAAACCTAGGTCTTCGTCTAATGTGGCCGACCGCATTCGCTACCGTAAACTAACACCGTCGTAACCGCCATCAATCGAATTAGGGTTTTGGATTTGATCGCTGATTACTTGGGAGAGGATCTGACTGATGAAATCTGCTTGTGCTGTTTGGTAGCTGAATAGGAAACCACTAAATAGAGATTTGCCAAAAAAAAATAGTAATTTCTCGTGTCTTAAATAATGATTTCAGGATGTTGTTGGGACTGCCTCGTTTTTGTAGCGCTTCAGAAATGTTTGCTGAGATCCACACAGATGGCTTTCATGCCTTAGTACGCAAAAAAACAGCTTCGCTGCTATGCAGAGTGCGGCGTAGTCGCAACTATATCCTGAGAGCTGTGGCGGAGAGCTAAACTCCAAATATCAGGCATTTTGTGCGGAGGTTGATTAGGTAGGACTTTCTGCCTGGTCGTGGTCGTCCTTTGTTTTAATAATATTATTTTTATATCAATGTTACTAACACTAGAATATAAGCTGTATGTCATACTAACAAAATATGGATCTTGTTGTCTGAATTAAATGAATTTTATTTATTTATTTATTTAAAGAGCACAAAGAGTAACTTCAAATCTGTTGTGAGCTGATGGTGATTCTGAATGACCATGCACCTAGGATGGGTACCTTAGGATGTGTACCTTAGGATGAGAAAAGCTGTGGTAAGCTGAGAGTTTTGATGTGTGATTATGGTTTAGATATGGCCACAAAATTGAAAAAAATATGCCCGAGAAAGTTTGATTATTTCTCTCGGGAGTGTTCTAAATAAATATCACATTTTTTCTTGTATTTGTGTGTTTGACTCTTCAAACTCTCAAATACAAAGGAGCAAAGTAATTACTATCGTCACGTTCTTTAAATTCTTATTATTTAAGTGAAATAAGACAACAACACAAACTTATTTGTGTAATACAGACAGTACTTTTATTTCCGTACTGTAATTTGGTAGAAGGACTTTTTAATTCTTTAAAACTGTGTTTCAAAACGTGTTAGGAAATTATTCGTTTTCATAAAATAAATAAGTACCTACTGTGTAGTGTCTACGATATATTCCTGGAGACTATGTATATATTTTCCTTCGACGTCAAGGCTAATGCAGGTCGTTGTTAGTTTGTTACCTATATTAATATTATATTATATTTTCTACAGGCTTGTTATTTCAGCCTTGTATAAAATATGCTTGTATATATTAAATATACGATATTGTCTACTTCTTGTGCATTAACGGTGATTAATCTAATACCACTAGACAACTTAAGTGATAATTTTAAATGATGCAATCGACTTTACCTTAGGTAATTACTAAAAACCATTATTTAAAAAGCATTACAATTTATGAGTAATAATAACATGGCATGTTTAGTCGTTATAATAATCTGGTATCAAAAAGGTTTCCCAAAACCACTTTACTTCAATTACATTATGATAATAAAATACACGGAATATTAAATTAGAAACATTAAAAGCATATCTTATGGGCGCAAGCAATAACTTTATAATAGCATAAGTACATTTCCATTCATCATGAATCGCTCATGGGCCGTCTAAAGAAAGGGTTTTAAATTGTTTCTCGATGTTAATAAATTTTAAACAGATAAACCTGTACATCTCGAGCTCGCGGCTTAAAAAACGAGTATCGTGAGTATAGAATCCAGACGAAAAAAGTAGTCGTGCAACATTTCACAAGGCACAACGGCCCGCTGCACTCGCATTGTGTGCCTTAACAATATCCACAGGCCCACAGAACACTACACAATAAATACAACACGTCTACGACGTCATTTCAACAAATCAAATACCCTACGCAAACAAACTCAAATCGACAATTCCAGCCAATTTAAATTTTATGCCCTCCCTATAAGCAGGCACGGCGACGGGAATAACATGTTCATGTACAGATATAGTCGGACATTTTGAAATATACATATATTTGTATCAACCCAATAACATTCGGTAAATCCTGTATGACATGTACGGGATAAACTTATTGGTCATCATAAAATTGCTACGACATTTCGGTGTAGCAAATAGGTGTAGCCGCTTCTACGTGTAGATTAGGTTGTTGTTGAGAGCATTATTGAATTAGGAAGTAAGTAGGTATGTGGTGTAGTTTTAATTGTAAAGTTCAAGAAATGCCTAGCCCAAGGATACATTTTTTAGTTTGCCGGGTTTGTATTTAGATTTAGGAAATAGGTACCTACATAATACCTACCGTCATGAAAGCTATGTCCTTATAATTTTTTTATATAATGTGTTAAGCTTAAATTAGGTACAGGTTTTTTATTTTTTTTTTCTTGCGGTAAGTTTAAAGAGGCTTCAAAATAAATTATTATTTTGATTGTTCACCAGTTGGAGCCCGGGTCACTAGAGTACACGGAGCGCCCGCGGTCCCGCAGGGAGGGGTCGCAAACAGGTTATGACCCCGACAAGTTACTTGTTCGAAGCCTCGAATGTAGCCACGTTTGAAAAGCTCCAGCGTCTGTTGAAACATCCCCGGAGAAGCCCGCGGAGTGCGGGTTGCGCGGGGGGCGTGCGCTCTGTCTAGCCTGGCCGCACCACCGACTGCGATCCTTTCTGTCCCAAACCAGGATAAGATAAAAAATATCTTGACGTTAAGTGTTGATTTCTGTCACACGTACCTTTGATTAAACAATTAGCCACTTCAGTTTGTATTTACACTTGTGTGTGCATTGTCTTGTGTTGTACACACATTTCCCTCCATTTTTTTTACAATATAAAAGCTCTGTATCGCGGATGACGATCGGCTGGTTGAAATTTTATGAAAAATGAATAATGGTTTGCAACAAAGGTATATTTGTTGATACGCATTATTCACATGTATATGGTCTCGACCCTGTCGAGTATAACAATGCTGCGATTTGTTTAGATACTTTTTTCCACGCATAAGCAAACGAATATATTTCTAATATTACCACATAATACTCCATTGTTCTCCAGTTCGTTGATATTTCTCCAGCATTTCCAACGCTTGGCGCTATTTAAGTGATACACATACCTAGCGAAGCATGAATACCATAAAACAATATTACAGTTTGCAATTAAATGTCTGACCATCGCTTTACGAGTACGCGGCTACTTAGCGAGTTTTTGCTTGTATTGAATTTTTTAAATATTTTATTCAATGTTCTGCTTCAGGTTTTTGTTTATTTATCCTGTGCTCTTGTGTGCAATCGAACCTGATTGTGTTGCCAGTAAAAGTGTTCTATATTCAAGTTGATCTTATTCACATTAGAGATCTCTTACTTCCCGATAGTAAACGAGTATTATATAATAGGACTGGTTTAACTACATACTTCCGTTTATATAACATCAGAAACATTGGTTTAGAATTATAATGTAAGTTAATTTTGTTAGCTTTACAAATTATAGAGGTTAGACTGGGTTACTAAATTAGAATGAAGGGAAACACGTACTTTGGTTTGAAGTACCTACATAATGTACATATCTAGAGAGAGTTTATATGAGAAGATGCTGAGCCTTCTAGTCTAAAAATATATTTTGTGTGGTTGTCCTTCAGTTGTTTGACAACCACACAAAATATATTTTTGTGAGATAATTTTTGAGATTGATACCAATTCGTATCAATTGTTTTTGGTGACGTAAGCACTACGATATTATTTACTTCACGTTCAAAATCTGTCAATCATTAATCTACATAGTCATTCAGCTTATTAGTATTGCAATAAATAATTTTACTTTAAACAGGCCACGAGATTCAATAAGGCCATAACCACGTTAGGCCCTCTCAAAATGCCTAAGAATGCGTCGGTTGGGCATTCAAATTTTAAATACTGGCGGTCGGGTCCGAAGCGTACCAAGCGAGCTCTAGAGAAAAATCGTTATTTTCAAATATAAATGAACGGATGCTTTACTCACTCTGCTCTCATAAGTTTACACCTAACTGACTTAATCGTTGGATGATTTGCTGAGGAATATCACATCAACTAACCCACAATACTGATGGAATTTTCCACGAACTTGTCATTTTTTGACTGTGCTCTGAGTTCTGACTAGGATTGGCACATCTTTGAACATTACGATCTTATTTTTCTTAGCGGCATTCTAAATTGAGTCAACCCAGAATTTGGCCAATTCTTTGGCACCTCTCAGTCCCATCGTTCGTGGAAGAAGAACACATTTTCACTCCAGGACGGACTCATCTATGAATCTCTACCTCATCAGGTTTTCCTCACCTACTTCGGTTAGGGTTCGGGCCAGGCTCCGAAGTCAGGTTATCGACTTTCAGTTTTGTCAAAGTAAGCTACATAAATAGTTCAGTATATTAATGGGTTTATAGTGGAAAACTAAATTTGCAGTTTCTGACATTATGCTCGGCGTCCCGTCGTCGTAGAGATTACAAATACTTAAAAAAATTACAAATACCAATGCTAAAAAAATGCTCTTCTACTTACGCTCAACCTCAAATTATGCATTGTTATTTTAGACGAACTTCTAGTGAGCACCTTATATAATATTCGATTAGTAGAAAAAGGGGTATAGGTACCTACGTTCAAATGTTGGTGATGTGATAAGTGACAATTTATTACTTTTATGGCGGTGAAGTTTAAAAGCCTTCTTTGGAGTCGGGTACAAAGTGACCTATTAGCGTGATTCCCTAGAGTAGTATATTGTGGTTGATAAAGCGAGTTTTTTGCTAAAATCACTAATGATTTGTGGGTTTTTTTATGACAGAGTTTCACAGGGAAGCATTTTGGGACCGATATTATGTTGTCTTCCAACTTATCATAAATATTTCCAGACGGTGTTCAAGACACTTACTTGAAATAAATAAATATCTACGAACATTAGGTTTGTGGTTGAAGAATGCGAACGAGGCCATGTTTAAACAACGCAACCGTTACAATAGATTGAAAAAGTACCTATCTGTTAGTTGTGATTTACTATGTCAAATTCCTAAAAGATCAATTTAAAAATAAAAACTAGTATAAATAAAGACCTACTTAGTCTTTTTTTTTTTAGTTCATGTTTCTGAACATGTGGTTTGATTATGTTATTCCTTCATATCTAATTGTACATATTTACTGAAACTAGTTTTAATTTCTTTTGTACCAATATGATTTTTATAGTTGTTAACAGATTAATTTTATTTTCTAATTATACTGTCTTAATCAAATTATGCTACGTAAAGTGATGGCTTTGTAACACAGCACAGGTTTGAATACACCTAATCCGGTAGGTCGCTACCAAACATTTTAATGCCTCATTATCATTACTTGCCACTCTAAGCACTATATATATTATACGATTGTATGAGAAATAATACTACTGTGCCTAAATGTAAACTTTTTGTAATATTTTTTATATTAACTTTTTCTTATTCTCTAGAGACAGGCTTGACTGTCAGGATTAAAGGATCGGAATATTATTATAAAACTTTGGCCCAAGCATAACGCGGTTTTATGTAAGGAACTCTTCCAAAAAGTTGGCCTTGTTTAATGAACTATAAATATACAGGGTTAGTTTTCAATGACCAAACAAAATTTAAAATTAAGATCTAGATATCAAAATAAAAGTGCATTTTGAATATTATTGTCGAAAACTATAAAATAAAATAATAGCATTCATTTAAAAATATCCTAAATCATAAACCTAGTGGGAATCAATGCACTTATGTGCGTGCATGCACCGCCAAAAAATGTATTTTCATTACTCATACTCTGAAAGTAGGTCTGAAGTTGCCTGAGGAGCGGGTTGAAAGTAATACTTTTCAGCCCTAGGGAGAATCGTTTTCAACTGACAGCTGTCAAATTATTTAAAAAAATGGTCCATTTTTCTATTGAACCATGTTCGTTCCAACTTTCTATACAGCCACGATGTAAAATTGAAATAACATAAAGTTAAGTATTAATTAAAGAATATATAAATATATTTTAAATATCTTTATTATAATTAAGTTTCAACTATTTCTTTAAAATAACATAGATTTGGGAAAAATATTTACCATTTTTCGATGATGAAAATGAAAAATAGGTATTGGCTGAATAGCTGGCCGGCCACAGAAAAAAAAAGCAAAATAGGTGGGAAAGCGGGAATAGGGTAGATGACACCATAAAACAATAATTACAAGACACCTTTCTCTAAAAAAACACTTTATTTTGGGCCTGAAAACCCGTTTTATTTTCAATTAATTGCCAAATTCGATTTTTAGTTGCATTGAAATCAATAAATAGTTGAGTCATTGAGTTGAATAAACAGTGACGTCAAAATAGGCTATTGCCATACAAAGTCTATTATATAGAACCGCGGTTTGACAGCTCTTAAAAAGTATCTCAATTGATTGGTGTGTCATCTACCCCATTCGAATTCCTATCTTCATTAGTTTTTTCGAGTTGTATGTTTTTTTTTTACTTTCCTTGTATTCGTAATGAAAAGCACAGTGTTTACCTCGGGTTAAAGACTTATTTAGTCCCTCGAACTATTAGCGCCCTCGCTTCGCTCGGGCACCAAACCCCGTCTCGGGACTAAATAAGTTACTTTCACCCCTAGGGTAACAATGTACTATTATTTGTGTGTGTGTTTTTTATGTGTGTGCTAAATGCTACCTATCTAGGTTATTGAACTGAATTGTGCTGTGGCAATATCCACACGTTCACTTTTTAGTGGAGGACAGGAATTGGGTAATGGCAGCCTTACCCAATTCCTGTAAATTGTCAATTATATCACAAAAGTAACACAACAGATTTTGTGTTACCGTTACACAAATGTAACACAAAAGTAACACTTTTGGGTAAAGGTGGTTTCGTAATGGTTAAATAAATAACCTAAAATAATACAAGATATTTTTTTACGTTGGACGTGCAGTGCTGTAGGAGAAATGAAATACGATTTTAAACGACGTACTTGCGGTTGCGTACCTTCAATAATGAAATTGAAAAAATCTACCTATGTTATAAAATTTTGACAATAAAAATTCTGAGACAATTTGAGTAAGAAAAAAAAAACAAAATCAAAACGAAATAGGTATTGCACATATTCTATGGCATTAGCGAAAGCCCTTTGAATATAATAGTTATACTTACTAAATAGCTTCACTTTTTTTAGTATATTATATTTATTTTTACTTTTTTAAAGTCGTTTTATTGTAATTATAAAAATAAATTTTAAAAAAAACAATAAATATAAACTAAAAGGCAGTAACTAAAGCCTCATGGTTATAAATTGCTTTAACATAAAATCTACAAAATCATTCAGATTACTTATTACTTTTAAAAATCAGTCACCCCTATGCATGCAGCTTTATAGATCTACTGTGTTACGTAACACATACTTTTGTGTTACAATAACACAAGCGTAACATAAAAGTGACACAAATTATAACACAAGCGTTATACAAATGCAACACAAAAGCTAAATGTGTACAACAATTTTAGGTTATATTTCGGTTATTTATTACAATTAGGCGATTTGAAGTATACTTTTGACCTCATCACCAACAAATATAATACAATAACATTAAAATATCTGTTTTTTACGCCAGAAATCACATTAAATTTATTTTTTTCCACACAAACAATGACGTGACGCGTGCGCTTTAGGCTCCTTCACTGGCGAAAAAATATGGCTATCTTTTTTTTCTTAATTTTATGGATGACAGTGCTGCCATATTAATACTGCGTTTTGCACTTTGGCTCTTTAAATAGTAGTTTTCGGGTAATAATTCGTCACACAAATAAATCGTAACACAAAAGCAAAACCCATTTTTTATTTTAAACTAGGTATCGATAAAACTAGTCAGTTCAAGGATTTTCGCAACAATATTATTATTAACTACTACTACTATCATCTAATTCTTCGAAGGTAAACATATAATTCAGATATACTCTACAATTTATTGAATATTTTAATCATAAGATACTGCAAAAAAAAACGACAAAAAGGTCACACAAAAAAATTGTCAATTTTGGCGGCCTTACCCAATTAATTTCATTATGTCGAAAATATTATCGATTCTAAACCATCTCTGAAAATTTGGTCGGTCATAGAAAACTAACCCTGTATAAATTTAAATACCAATAGTAATACTTTCATAATATTTCAGAACATTAGGAAAGCCTCTAACCTGAGTAAGATTTGCAATCAATGAGAAATATAAAAATTACAAAATTAAGAATTCTAAGAATCGAGTATCTTTAATTACCTATTTTGACGTTTTTTTAGTTAATTAGGTTAGGTTATAGGTAGCGCACTGCTGACCCTTTCAAGGAATACAAGCTTGATGTTCGTATAAGTTGGTAGTTTTTAAATTTAGGCTAATATTTGAAGTTATAATTAAGCACAAAATTAAGAATTATTTTAATAGGTAACTAAAGTGGTTGAATTAATTCTAACAATCCTTTCCTATTTACAAAAAGTAGGTACATGTATTTTAATAATGTTTTCTAAGCTTGCCAGTTTCATTGGGAAAACCCCACAACAATCTCAACGACTACATTTGTGTAAATTGTGCGGCTATTTACAGTCTGTGTGTGTGTAAAATTCCATAGCGAGAGCAGAGGGTGCCATGTTTATATCTGTTAAGAAATGAAACCATACAGTATCCACGGCGTGAACACATTGAACACTATAGCACGCCATCTGGTGGCCATCAACTATTCCACAAAAAATAAACTTTGAGTTAAAATAAATAAACGCCGTAGGTATCACAAATAGACAGAGCTGTTGAATTTAAACAATTTCTATATTTTGATTTATTTATTACATATAAGAGCATAGTAGACCATTTATATTCTTATATATTATGTTTGTACAAAACATATTATTCCTATATATGTTTTGTTCTAACCATAAGATGTGCTCTATAGTCAGTTAAATAAAAACATAATTGTCGATTCATGTCTTTATTGAAAAAAGACTTTGCATTTTGAATGGGTTAAAAGATTTAATAACCATCAATTTATTCAATCTCGAGCAAGGTGTTAAATAATTCATGAATAAGAGGATTTATACCTAGAAATCGGGACTATAGAATTCTATATTGAATCTTGATTGTAGGTTGTAATAAAACGCCTAAAATTAAATGTAATTTTAAACTCAATAACATAAAAAATCATATTAAATTATTTCAGTTGACCACGCAGTAAAAGTTAATTCGATGCTGACTCGTATAAACATTGCTTAGTCTCAGCGTCGTGTATACAAAAATGAAAATAAAAAGAGACTAAAAATTGTAGAACCGGTCCCGGGTATCGTGGCTCGGAGAGCGTCGGAGGACTGACCTCACTTGGCCTTGACAGCTGCGCTCACTCCGTCCAACGTGAGCCTCTCGGCTGATTCAACCACTAATAACTTCACTATAACATTATAATGCTCTCGATGCAACTATGCGTTACATTATATTACATGCTCACATCCTCATACACGCTCGCGACTGAGCGGCTGAACAGTCAACCTCTCGTCTAAACATGATTTGTTGCTGTTCATTTGTCTTCACGATAAACTATGCTGTCGTATTGTACTGTGGCGACTGTGGTGAGGTACTGGCTCTTATAAATAAGTCTTTTATCCGACTTGCTGAGGTATGTTTTGTTGTTTAGGTTTAGCATTACGTACCTTTACATAATTGTGTTTACATTTTACAGCATGAAAAATCACTCTAAAAGAATGGCCTACTTAAAACCTTGTTTCACAAATGTCAGATTTTAAGGTTCCGAAGTCAGTGGGAAGCCTTATGATTTGTTATATCGGTAAGACCATCTGCGCATACACAAAAAACCTGAACGCTTTATCAAATTGAACTTGAGACCCGAATCCGATAAAATCTTGTTAGACATTTGTTTATCTCGTCTATAGCTTAACTATTAATTTTAGCTTTTGACCATAATACAGCATATTATAGTAAGTACTATAGTTGGTGCCAGTCAAGATGAGAATAGCGGTCATTGAACCTACATTTATTAAACTTCTTAACTTTGAAAACCAAAAATAAGCCTGTTCAAGTCTGGAATAGTCATCTATCGTGATCTTCAACATTTTTGTAATGAAAAACATAAAACATGGTTTATTTGTTTTGGTTCGTACGAAGATATTATGAAAAGGGCAATGACCGCTATTCTCATCTTAACTGGCACCAACTATAGTTGCCCGCGACTTTCGTCCGCATGAAATTATTCTTAAACTATTACTTCCCTATTTGAATCCGATTTGGTTATCAATTTCAAGGGTTTTTATTTTTTTTGCACGGAAATCTATTCCTTTCTCTAAAATAAAAGTAGCCTTAGTCACTTATAAAATCAGCTATCTGCCAGTAAAAAGTCCAGTCAAAATAGGTCCAGCCGTTTCGTAAATTAAACGGAACAAACAGACCGACACAGACAAAAAAAAACTGATTTTGTAAATACCTAAGTACTGTAAAAAAAAAGTACTGTATATCCTACTCATATTATTGCCTATGTATAGGTACGACTATATGACTAACTAGCGGACGTCCCGCGGTTTCACCCGCGTAGTTCCCGTTCCCGTGGGAGTACGGGGATAAAATATAGCCTATGTTACTCGTGGATAATGTAGCTTTCGAATGGTGAAAGAATTTTTTAAATCGGTCCAGTAGTTTTTGAGCCTATTCATTACAAACAAACAAACAAAGTTTTCCTCTTTATAATATTAGTATAGATGAAGTTCAATTATATAAATAAATACACAGTCTAAAAAAAGGTCTTGCTTACATAGTTAGTCATAAAATTGATAAATTAAGTAAGCAGTACAAGCATTTTTATTTTCGTTAAGATTAGATTATTCAAAGCTCCTGTAAATGAGCTTACTTTAACGTAGAACTTACTTTACTAGTTGTTAGTGTAACAAAATGATTGAATACAACTGAGGGCTATATTACGTTAGCAAATAATATGCAGAACGATCAGTCTTTATTTAAGCCTAGGAACTACAAGTATATAATGTACAGTAATGCGTGCTCGACACGCACTTAGCAATTTTCTTAAATTGTTGTCAGTTGTAGTACCAACGAGTACAAAAGAACACAGCTAGATAGGAGCGAGCAAGGCAGCAATTGCTGTTTTGTACAGAAATATTAATATAAATGTATTTTTTCTTAATAAAAATGTTTGATTGGCTATGATATTGATGTTGTTTCAAAAAAATCCCTATTGTGTGTCATGTGCGCGTGATGAAATGAGTAATAATTATAACGTCTCAAATTCTTGTTGGGCTGAGTTAAAATGTTGGACTTTCAAAAACGTTAAAAGAAAACGAGTTATTTTAGTAAAAATGTTAAGAATGTTTGAATTAATAAAATTCATAGTTCATACAAACAAATGTAGCTATTGACATAAGTGGCTTGGCAATACTTGGCATAACATCATATCGACGGGACAATGGGCATTCCAGCGCGGGCGGGCAAGGGGGCCGACGGCGGGCGGAGCGGGGCGCGGGGAGGGATCGACGTGTCCCGTCCTATCCTATTGTGCAAGTCGACGTTTCCCGGACACCAACTTATTAATTAAGTACATAATGTTAATAACAACAGTATCTGCCTTGCTTTATCTCTTGTCGTTGCTCAGTGATGTCGATGCAAGTTAAATGCGTAGCATAGAGATAGAGCGTAGACTACCCCTAACGTTTCGTAGACTATACTTTCTAGTAGAAACCGAGATTACTGGTTTTATAGCCGATGAATTTGAAACATGTTTTATTTAATAAAAGCTTCCTAGTCATGAAAAGCACTTTTCCAAACTAGCTTTCAATACCGGCAATATCTATACAGCCAAATATTTTCACTTATACTGTCATAGATCAATTTTTAAATCTGTTGTTGAATTTGGTCCGTTGATGACGGGATCGCAGCGCAGGTTTCAGAAACTCGTTCAGCGATGTTGGGAACGCGCCCAACTCGTAATAATATGTAGGTAAGTGGGTATTCAACTACATAGATTGAGTGCGGGCGGTTCATTAGCAAGCAAATTGTCTTTTAAATTCCTATAAGAATTCTATACAAGGTAAACAAAGATGTAGTAAAAATGGCTGAGTTGAAGTAGATGTTTTCACCATAAACCTACTTTGGTGACCAATATTAGAACGATATTGAGTAATTAGGGTTTTTTTTTTTAAATTAAGGCTATTATTTTGAATTTAAAGGTGATTCTTGGTGACTAAAGTGTTTCTACATAGGCTCAGAAGTACTCATTTAAATCATAACCATTTTCGAGGTAATTATATAACAATCAATCAAAATTCAATTTTACACAGTTTAAACGTTAAAGGTAGGTCAATGAACATAATAATATCTTTATAACTTACTTAGAATTAACCAGTCCCAAGTCATAAAGCGTACAAAAGTAAGTTTGTTCAAACTTAAGAACCGGTCCGTAAGAGAAATTGTTAACTGTACTTGATGACTTCGTAACTAAACACATATTACGGAGTATTGTATAAAGATTATATAGCTCGTTGTTTTGTTGAAATATTCGTTTCATATCTAACGTTTAAAATAATGGTTTTAAATTATGATAGATCCAAAAGAAATTATTTTCGTTCGGAGACAAACCCACGCTTCTAAGTAGTAACATAATTTGCCTTTTCCTTTTTTTGAGTTTAACTTCAAATGCCATTTGTCGACCTATATCTACTTGTAAAGACGTGTTGTTTATTAATGATTGCTAATATATACTTCGCTTGCAGTAAGATTATATGTACGTAATAATGCAGACTAGTGATTTAGTACAGGTTTTGCTCGCGAGGATCTATATTTCTTAGTTCGCATCGAGGGAAGACGTTATGACTGAAACTTAAACCGGTAGAATAGTGTTTCACTATTTTCGTTTTGGGTAACTATTTTTTTCATAACAATGTGTGTAATTTGGTAGGTCTAAGTAATGTGAAATCAGGTAAATCGTGAATAATAGAGACCTAGTGTCTGTAGAGGGAAATCCTTACATTTCCATAAGATTATGTATAATGGTGATGTGTTTTTTCTCTCACGATTGACTTTTATTATCATCGAAACAATTAATTTAAGTTAAGCTTACTAGCGAAACGTTCAGTGGATAGGGTGCACCATCATCCAACATATCAAATAAAGTAAATAATGTTCAAGTAGTAACCTCACAGTAATCCGTGCTACCCAGATGAGTATAAATATATGAGTATAAAACCGATCTCAGAAAGAATCACCATAACAGCTATTACACTATACAAGGCATACCGTCTTATGAGAACCTACTATATTCTCAAAATTATGTTGGCAACATAAGCTTAAATTACCTAAGGAATAAGTTCTGAGTCGTTTTATATTAATATTTCATGAATCTCCAAGGTTTCCCTGTTCTCTTTGCAAAAGTAGGTTTACTCACACTAGAGAAAATCCAATTCGCTGTGTCGTGCACACGCTCGCACACAGGCGCGCGTGACTTGAGGGAAAAATAAAATTTCTCGCTAAGTTTATAATGGGAAAACTTTGAGAACCACTTAATTATGTTAATGTTTGAAACAAAATTTTAGAAGAGACGTTTAAACACGACAATGATTTAATTTAAAAATAGTAATGTATTGGTAGTAGGTGAGTAGGTATAAGTTATTCAGTTTTGTTTAATATGGTGATGACTGATGATTAACATTGTCTGTGTAGGCACGTACCTCTATGTATTGCTGAAACTGAAACACAGTTGTTTCGATTTAAAGTGGTGATGGTAGGTATTTGGGTGTGGTATGAGAGTTAAATGATTTGGTTACGATTTTACGAAGTATTATCATTTATGTAAAGAATACTATGTTGTTTGTGATATGGCACCGAACGTGACACTTGAAATAGTTCTCAACAAAGATACGTACAGTACATTATATTATAATTTGGGAAAAGGGGACTTTCTGGATTATTTTTACATTGAAGTCCACTTTTCTCCCTTAAAGGGGATTCTCTTAAGGGGGATTTGTGGAATAAGCCACTCCAATCACGGTCTAACATACATAAGTTAGTATATATTGCATCTAACTCACATAAAATACAAATACGTCAAGCTAAAGTAACATTGCACAGCTTTAATTGCATTTTAGTATAGGTGGGAAATTAATATCTCAAACTAATCAAAGTTTAGTCGGTGTTCACGAAGCACGGCCCGCGTCTAACTATCTAGTTTGTTTTCTTATTTCTAGCTACCTACTACGTTTCCTTTTGTTTTTGTGGAGATTGCTTTTATTACAGCTTCTGGTTGTGTTTTGCATGCGTCTACCTCCTGTCTTTAACCGACTTCCAAAAGGAGGAGGTCCTCAATTCGATTGGTATTTTTTTTTTTAATACATACCTATTGCATTTTCTTGGTATTAACTATTGAAGTAGATGTTGTCAATATAACGTACACGACTCTCCGCAATCACAGTGTTTGCATTCCGACATCCCCTTTTGAACAAAAACATTCGAGGACTCTGGCTCATTAAGACCATGTTAGGGGGAAGCTTAAACCACATATGCTTTAAAGGAAAAAAAATCAGGAACCTCATTTTCATTTTAATGAAAATATCATTTCCTTCCAAGGAGGTATATCCAAAGTTTACATCCGTCATTTTGCATGGGCCAACGGTCGAGTGGCGGTGGCAGGGGTGCTGGGGGGTCGGCGCGGCGGGTGGAGCGGTGCCACCCCGCGAGCACCCCCCGACCCCTCCGCGGGATCGATACGTCATTTGAGCTGGTCGCCATGGAGACCGCGAACGGAGCGGGGCGGCGCCGCGGCTTCGGGATGGTGGGTGCACGGCGCTCCGCGGAGCCCGCGAGCCCTCGCCAAATGAAAAAATAGATACAACCTTATTTGGGACAAATCCCTCTATAAAAATTGCCATTTTGAAGATTCCTTCAAATTATATCTCGTGTTTGTATTATTTCATCTAGAGGGTATTAGTGTTCCTGAAGTAGAGTCTTTGCTTATCGTACTCGTAGAGTTAAGTTTATGTTAATGTAAAGCTATTAAAACTTACTTATACACAGACAGTCGTAATGAATTCTTGCGATGAAAAGTTCTCTTTAATATAATAATATAGTTTGGATATAAATAACGAGAGGAGTACATTTATGTAATCTTTCTGGAGCTAATAGTTGCTACCGTGTAATGGAGTTCAATTAGCAAAAGTAGTTTGATCTTAATTTTCTTGTCTACAATAACTAAATAAGACCAACCACAATATGGCGACATTCATAGCTCTACATCAGACGAGTAGACATTACAGTCTGCAATGTTTTTTAAGTTGTGTCATTGCCCTGTGGAAATATGAACGTAAGAGGGTAGTTGAAATACGCAAGTAGTCGTAGCTTTGCATCATTTATGATTTTGTATTTCCTAGGCTGTATTTTGGAACATGTGTAGTTTGTATTATCTTTTTTGTCTGTTTACCTAGACAATTTAGTTATCAATCTATACTAATATTATAAAGAGGTAACATTTGTTTGTATGTTTGTAAGTTTGTATGTAGGGGGTAATCTCCGGAAGCAATGAACCAATTTTAAAAATTGTTTCACTGGTAGAAAGCTACATTATTCGTGAGTGCTATAGGCTATATTTTATTCCCGTACTCCCACGGGAACGGGATCTACGCGGGTGAAACCGCGGGACGTCAGCAAGTAAGTGATAAGGCAGAAGTTGCTTTAAAATGATAGCTATAAGAATTGAAACGGTTCGAGTATGAGCCGTGGCCCGTGATATCGCATAATTCGGGTTAAACCTTAGAGCGGACACGTGTTCCGAGTGTTAGAGGTTGGGATCTAAACATATTACGGGTACTATTCCTGCTCCATTACATTGCACAGGTTGTAAGTTTGTTTGTTTTGGGGTTTTAAATAGATAAGTAGTTTGTTTCTACTATAAGTATAAAGTAGTAAGATAAGATTTATTTACAATTAGAGAGGTGCTTTTAGGTAGACTACACAAGTAGATAGTCTCATCCATCAGTGTGAGCCATACAAGTCGATCGATGGTTGGTGGGCTACCAAGTACCAACGTACTTCTTTAAGGATACATTTAATCCGTTTCATTTCGATCATGTTTTTATGTATTACATTGGATTTTAATTAGCGTAATGACTCTAAATAAAAGTAAGACACTGTAGTCACCGATCGATTTGTGTGTTTTGTCAGTATATGGATGTTTTTTTGGCACATAGGGATGAAACTAACATGTTTGTTTATTGACTTTGAAATACATTCTTCAGAAAAAGTCTTTAATACTGTTTTCGTTTAAAAAGAGTTCAAAATACCGACTACTATTACTGATACTTGATTATCATTTTAAACAACATATCCATTATGAACAAAACGTTCTGTTGCTTTTTTTTTATTTAAACACATTTTAATGGTTTTCTTATACTTGGGCACATTATTTCAGCGTCTTTGACTTATAAATAAAACATAAGTTGATATTTAAAGCTCACAGAAAGATTAGACACAAGCAGATAAAAGCCCGTTCCACAGTACTAAGTTATCAATACGTAATAAGGGAATACAAAGCGAGGGAGAACACTGAATTCGAAGTTGCTTATTTTTCCTTCATGTAAACATTTTATGTGTATATCTCCGCCGTTACTTTTAAATGTTTTTTGAATGTAGAATTGCTTTTTGCATTCTTGTGTATACCTATAAATCTGTTTTGATTGTAGACGCAAGAGTCATCTGCCTAGCCTTTCCCAACTATGTTGGTCGGCTTCCAGTTTTACCGGATGCACCTGAATACAAGTATTTTACATGGAGTGACTGCCTTTCTGACCACAACAACCCAGTTAGTACCGGGTAATAAAATACCCCTTGGTAAGACAGGTTGTCAGACTTTTTGGACCTCTGACTACCTAACGACTGTCTAAGATCTACAAATGACAGTCGGTACCCACGGCTTAACATGCTTTCCGAGGCACGGAGGAAACTCGATATGTAATGGGTGGTCACCCATCCACAGACTAACCTAGGCAAGCACGGCTTAACCTAACGATCGACCCGAGCGGCTGTTATTATTTAACCACGAACTCTTCCACGAGATTTAATAATGTAAATAAGTAAGAGTAACGATATTAAATCGATTAATTAATCCACAATTGTGCGATTAAGTTGTGCACCTACGGGTAAATACTTGTTCTTATCAGATAAATAAGGAAAAGTCTGGAAAAACTGATGAGTGGTAAGAATGAGAAAGCTGTTTACCTCAATAAACAAGATTAGCATGATTGGAAGCGTGCAACTACAAAATAATTACCTTAGTCAGCGTTTATCGGAAAATCGACGATAGTTGTTAAGTAATCCAAACAGATAAGTAGTGTCGGAATACTTTGTGGCAATGACCAATATAAGCTTGTGTACTGAACTCATCAAATAAAAGAAAGCCATTGAACTAAATAGTCTAATAAAACATTGAAATCTTTAAAACTGTACGTACCGAAGTCTACTTATCATTGTACAATACAATCTACAAATATACAAACTTTCAAATACGTGTATTTGCTTATACAAACAAGAAAGTTAGCGAACAATATAAAAGTAATGGGATAGAGTGAGACGGCACGGCCAGGCGGTGGTTGTGCAAGAGAGATGGAGTTATTCAAATTGAGGGTACATATTTCTACATAGGTAACAAATAGCTTGTTGAGAAAAATATGGATATTCCAGTTGCGGACTTTCCGTACCTAAATATGAATTATAAATAAAATAACCTACATTTTATTTATGACTCAAGGTAAGTGCTAGTGGCGTTAAGCCCTTTCCACGTAGTTTTTAAAATGAACGCCTCGGCGAGTGTTTATAGTACATCGACGTTGAATCCCACTAAATTCCTTACAAACAGATGTCTGATGATGGCATGTAATTGGTTTTAGTGCCTATTATAGACAATAGAAATTTTTTCGATTCAACGTTAAGCATCACATTAATGCGGTTCGGAATAATAAGCTATTATCACGCGGAATAAACGACCTCCCACCGACAACGTCTATAAAGAAAATATTTATCTATCTACTTTATAAGGCTTTACTTGTACTTAATCGATTCTATTTGTTACAACGTCGTGGACAAGTTTATTCATTTCGTTACTTAACTTTATCAAACAATATCAATTTATGGTGGAGTTAATTGATGAAATTCTGGAAAATATCATTCTTATTAGTTTCCTCCATTGTTGTATATGTTTGGCTATACATTTTAGTAATGATTATGAATAGTATTTAAATATAAATTATGCTTATGGCAGTGACTAGTGAGAATAACAACAATGCAAGTGCACACCGCATATGCATCTGTTACCAATCATTATACAATAAATGTGATCACATCTATGCTGCAGCGCGGTATTTCCACGTTATGATTATTGAACAAAAAGTAGAAAAGTTGAAGAGAGTTGCAGGAGCAACTTCAAGAACAGGTATTTACACTGTTTGAATATGTAGGTTGGGCAGGTAGTTTGAAATTATTTTCTATAAATTTTGTCAAAGGAAAATATGATTTTATTCTTTTGAGTGTTTTGATTGTAGAATATAAATTGGATTGGAAGGAATGTAAAGTTCAAACAATGAATAGGGTGGAATGAATGTGTTGCCGTTTTTACAATTTCTCCCTTATTTGCTGCGGGAGAATAAAGCATTTTTCTAAGGACTTATAGATGGTTATGAATCGTGGATGGAATTATGTGGGTTTATTTATATTATGAGTCATTAGCAAATTGTGGATAAGTTTTTGTAAATGAGTAACATCATAATTATCACTAAACCATTTAGAACCGTTAAGAAGAAAAACTGAACTGTATTCTGTCAATTCTGTGTGACATTCGACAAATTTCTGCGAAGCAATGTTTTGTAGACATTTTTAGCACTAGACATTGCCGTAGAGATGTGAGTAATGATCTCATGATGGTAATTGTCACCGGTACCGACATTTATCTCACGTACACTTTATAGTATTGACTCTGCTATAATTTAATTACCTCAATAAATGCTTTAATTGTTTCAATTACTCCTAGATGACTACATCGTTCTAGCACTTGTTAACATAAATTTAAACGAAGTACTTCGTATGTAAATTACGAAATGAAACTGCCTTTATTTATAAAGATAGTAAATAGATAATTTATAAGAATAAAAGCCGGCAGTTGCTTAAAGTTCTGTTGGTTTTTTGAGGTGTTGAGCGCCACCTACCGGTTGGTCAGTGTAGTAACAATTGGAGAGGAACCTACTAGGATGGTGGAGCCATCTATGTATAAAATGCTTTATTGTTACGACAGGTACCATCGCTATCTCAGTCAGGTTCCTCACTTGAGTTTTCAAAGGACCCTTGCACAGAGCATCTATACGACCCTTGCAAGTTGTAACGCTTCGTGCGATAGTGGTATTGAAAGTAGAGAATTAGTATGTAGTTTCTGACGTCTCTATCAAAAAAGAGATATAGAATCTATTAGAATGAGTAGCGACGGAGATATAAAAAAAAATATTGCTTTTTGTGTTACACGTATCCAAAACCGGCCAAGTGCGAGTCGGACTCGCACACGAAGGGTTCCGTACCATTGACTATATTTAGTATTTGTTCTTAAAGCGGCAACAGAAATACATCATCTGTGAAAATTTCAACTGTCTAGCTGTCACGGTTCATGAGATACAGCCTGGTGACAGACAGACGGACAGACGGACAGACGGACAGACAGACGGACAGACAGCGAAGTCTTAGTAATAGGGTTCTGTTTTTACCCTTTGGGTACGGAAACCTAAAAATTCAGACTTACAAAATATTTTGAACATTGAGTAGGTATCGTTGTGTTAATCACAACACAAACAAGGGTTGTATTATAATGGCAATATTGTCCTGATATCATATTAAGTAAATATATAAATAAGCAAGGCGCTAGAGATAATTTTAATGATTTGATATATTTCTATGCGGTTCTATATGTTACAATCGAGGTTTCGAAATAATTCATTACCACAGTCAAAATGAAAGTTATGTCTTTTAGTTATAATGACTCATACTAAAAAACTAACACTGTTGTACTGCTTGTTAATATTGAAAAACAGGGGTGACTAGATTCGGCTGCCTCGAATCGAAGCGGGCCCCTTACAAATACGCTTGAGTGCATGCACAGGGCCCTTGCTCTGTCAATCCTGGCAGGCGAACATGAATGAAATACTTGTACCTACTACTCCTTTTATAATTTGTAGTTGTGCTTATACAACTTTTTAGTACTTTTGTTTTCTAGCCTTCAATGGTAACAATTAGTTAGGTCTGTATAAGAATGTGCCAACAATGTTTTACTATTTGTTTTCCTGTAAATGCGTATTAAGTTTTTCTTCTCCTCGTATGCCTTTTTAATTATAGACACAACTAAAAAGCCATTGTGTGTCGCGTAGATCTACGAAGGGTTAATAAAGAAAAACGTCCCGTAAAAAGCATAAATAAAAACATGAAAATTAAAATAGTTAAAACAAATTATCAGCTTTTCGTCAGTGAGGATCAAATAAAGTTGTTGTTCATTTGTATTTATATGACTAACGTTACCACAGGGCATAAAAGCTTTGTAGATGCTACAAAAACCCTACTTTAGGAACACGCTACGCACACGTTTCATAGACTCTATGGAGACGCTACTGAAGCGCTACAACCAGCTATTCGCACCTTAGGCCTTATGCGCACTATTCGCAGACACTACGAAAGTTCTACCAATACTCTATACGTTTTCGACTAGGCTTTCCCGCTATTTATTATAAGTTTTTTTTTTAAACTTTGCCCCATACTAAGAACTTCTCTTGTATTGTGGGTGCATTTACAAACATTTAAACTCACATACACAAACAGCCAGAGCCGGATATCGGGATATCTAAGTTTATATTTGTTCCGTGCGGGAATCGAACCCACAATAAGCAGCGCAGCAGTCAATCGTTCAGCCACTGCGCCAACCGTGCCGTCATATGTTATGTAATCGCTACGAAAACGCGGCCTTTTGAAACAGATTCGAAATCTTTACACTACGCTACAATATGCTGCTACAAAGACGCACTGCGCCCGCGTCATGGCCGTTTTCAACGTTAACCACCTATGTAAACGCTAATAATACGCTACGGCGAGGCTATGAAGACGCCAGGAATACACTTCGTACACGCTACGAAACTGCTACGAAAACGCTACGACGTAGCAACGCGCACATTTTGTAAACGCTACGGAATCGCTACGAAAACGCTACGCCAAAGCTACGAAGATGCTACGAACAATATTCGTAGACACTACACAGACACAAAATCAATTTTTAAACTGGTATAAGTTTACCTCCTATGAAAAACTATCATTATGCCTGTAAACGCCGAAAGGTTAGGCAGAGGTGCACCTAAAGGATAGCCAAATCTCACCACTACTATTTAGAGTCCTTTGTAATACGGTGCGAGGTTATTGCCATTAACACAACACAATTCCAAAATTCAGGCTGCTACTGAGAAATTCCTGGATGGAGAGGATGAGAAACTCAATTATACATTGTCCGACTTGGGAAGCGAACCCAAGACTTAATAAGTTGAGCTACCCGATAACTGACAAATGCTTGCACTGACTGGACAGGTCCACTCAAATCTGTGTGGTTCTTTCTTCAAAAGACCATCTCAGACACTAATCTGCATACGAGTAGTCCTCATGTGAATTGAGCATGATTATGTCTGGACTTCAAAAGAGACTGTGACCTCTGAATTTGTTTCGGCTGTTTCTTGTCAGAGTAGTCAGGTACGAAACAACGGCCCCATCTAGTTTTAAAAAATTACGTGTAAAAGTGTTTGTAAAAACCTACTTGTAAAATAAACATCATTTATCAATGCTCAGCATTAGCATTTGGGAGCAATACACCGACGAGACACTGGGTTTCTTAGAGCTTCTATGGCGAAAATTCAACAAATATACCATTATTTTAAACAACAAAGTTGGCCAATGAAGAAAAACCAAAAAATCCTTCTAATAAGCTTTTAAAGGCCGTTTTCTGTGACTTACTTACGTATAACTGTCAGTTAATATGCAGGCACTCTCGTAGCTATCGGTGTTTCAATAAACAAAGTTAGTTCTATCGGTGTCACCTACCTGTCACTTTATTCATAGAAAAATCAAAGAAATATCTGTGCCGTTTTATTTCTATCGGTGGGTAAACAAAATGACAAACAGACAGATATATCAACCTACTGATACATTTTTTTTTTTGATGGGAAATCATCAAATGACTCCTCCCGCTCTAGGCGGAGCAGGAGGGAGTGTCAGACTTTTACTTACTAAAACCCATCCATTTTCCTTCATCGCCCTTTGTGTTCCGGGGCCACGGTATCTCTTTCGAACAGTCCCGCAACCCCGGCAAGACCTACTGATACCTGTTGGTAGGTTATTGAAAATGGCCGTTAGTAGTGCTTCCGTGAATACTTCGACTATGAACGTAGTGTTGTCCATTTACGGTCCATGATACTATTATGAATTTGGAAGCTTTCACGTGTCTGGAAGCCATTGTTGTCCATTATTGAATTTAAAATCTCTACAGCATCTTCCCAAAATAATTAATTAATATTAACTGTAATTTTTGTTCTTCTTCTTGGTGTTACTCTGAACAAGTCACTAAAATTCAGCAAGGACTGCAATAACAACAAGCAGAAGTTACACGCTTGCAATAGTCTTTTTCTCAAAAATGGTATGTAATGTTGCCATAACATCTCTAAAAAGTATCCAGAAAGTGAATTCTACCGGAGACTTATTCACAACTGTCCAGTAAGAAGCGAGATTTAAATTTGGAATCTCCTACTGTCCAGTAAGTAAGTATGTAATTTACTTACTGGACAGTAGGTCATCCTCTTTAGATCTGCTTAGAAATAAAAAAACATAGTACCAGACACAGATTAGAGTTTAGCCATTATAACATGGTTATAGGAGGGAGGCTCCAAATATATAGTTATATCTTAGTTATATCTCTTCATGGTATGACTTTTTTTGAGATACATATTTATTATATTTTCGGAGCCCTAAACAGCCATTTTATAGTCTGTGACACTTAACGCGACGCAGAAAAAGTGTGCTCGTTGCGTTTTGTACTTTGTAATGTTGTAGAAGTATATTGTGGGGTTTTATGTTTGTATTTAATCATTTCAGTTTATAAATCATGTTCAATTAAAACTTTCCATTCTAAAATTACCATGGACTTTCAAAAACAATAATTTACATTTTTTTACTAAAACATTCATGTAGGTAATGTAAAAATAGAACAATGTTCAAAACTAAACGCAAACTTTGTATTAAAAAAACAACGACTGGCGGGATTTCACATTCAATTGCGACAATTGTGTTTAAACGAATTTGTTGTTAAACTTTCTTTTATTTTTGAGAAAAGCATTATACAAACCTCAACCAGTAAGAAAGCCATCCTGGCCTCGTATATAACCTCACCTGCGGTTCGATCCGGTTAACTCATACTTGGCCAGGAAGTCTTACTTACTGGATTCTGCAGTAATGTACTATTACAGCGACTAGTCTTGTCAAAAATACTTAAGCAGTTCTTTCTCAAGAGTCTGTAAACTTCTTAGAAAATGTAATCAAGATGAAAAGCAGAGTTTATAACTCGTCCACAACAACCATTTTATCCTCGACATTACTAAAAGTCTCGGATAAAAATGGTTCGTTTTGTGCACTTGTTGTAAAATCAATGAGAGGTTTTCCTTTTGAGGTTTTAAAAAAAAACTTAGTATCCAAGAACTCTATAGATGGCGTTGAACTTACTATGATAGTTGGTGCCAAAGCCAAAACGCTTGAAAAAAAAAAATGTATCACGTCACATACTCTCGTTGACCGACACTTTCATTTGAACCTTCCGAATATAACCTACATTTCTCGCGTTCTGTTAAAATCAGCTTTTTTAGGTTCCGTTCCTTGCTTTATCATACTTACTCCTAGCGCCATCTATCCAGCGACTGGGGAACAGCTAAAAAGAAAATCCCTCATTATTAAAGTACGTAGTAGTAGCTCACTGGCGAACGTTCTAAGGAAAGACTAAATCTATGGCCACCAAGTGTTTCCCTTCCCAAACTATTTGTGCCAGTAGCCGATAACTGCCGATTGCCAGATAGCAAACCTGGAAGTTTGTAAATAAACTCCGGACACAGGCCGCAAAGAAAACCTGTTCAGGTGGAGATTTATAGACGACTCTGTCCTGGAGAGTAAATGTGTTGTTCGAAAATCGATGAGACACTTGATAACGTGTCCTGCGTGTTCTGCTGTTCGCACATTGCACTAGGTGGAGCTACTGAAAGTGCTGGATCAATTTAGATTGGCATCGACTCGGAAAGAAGTAGAAGAAAATCTGTATACTATTTTATGTGACATCCGTTTGATTATAAATGAATGAAAATAGTACATTTTGATACAAGTGGAGAAAGTTTGTTATTGCATTCGAGGCGGAATTATATAGGGTGTTATAATGTTATTATAACACCCGAGCCGCAGGCGAGGGTGTTTTTGAGCCGAGAATTGCAATAACAAATATGTCCACGTGTATCAAACGACGTTTTTCAATACACTTTTGAAGAAATAAAATAACGAAAAATATTTTTGTCACGAACTATGAAACTATGATTTTAATTTTCTTTTTTTTTTGGCGCTTTGCTTTCGCCAGGTTGAAGGAGAGGCAAAGGTATGAAGCCGTTAAACAGCCTAATATAAAAAATAGATTTATTTTTTATTTTTGAATATAGAACACAAATAAATGTTAATTTGTGTATAAAAATAACTATTCGTTTTTAATAATCATGTTTATCTATGATATTCTATTTATAAACACAATTTGAATATTCAACAAATATTTATGCCGTAAAGACGCGTAGTGCTTTGCAACAATTAAAAAAAAAAGTCACCTCAGACTATAGGCATTGAACCAACTTGGACTAAGTATAGGTACCTATAGTTATCTGTGGCAATTTTTCATGGAAAAAATCGCACGCGTGTGAAATACATTGCATGTTGTACCTAATCGTAGTGCGTTATGGACCAGTTTTCGAGGAAGTGTATTGAAAAGTACTTTTCAGAAGTTGTGCACCGCTGATCGGCAATCGCTATTACCCAGGTGTTACTACGTAATACGATACCCCTTGGTTAGACTGGTAGTCAGACTTTCGGGCTTCTGACTACTCATAACGACTGTCAAAGACGTAAAAATGACACCTGGGACCAACCAGCTTGACATGCTTGCCAAGATATGGAGAACACTCGGTGTAATGGGTGTACTATTAAACCCTTAACGAAGCCGAAAGGCACTTGCACACCCCGCACATTGCGATATTTTCTTTTCAATACACTTCCTCGAAAACTGGTTCATAACGCACTACGATTAGGTACAACATGCAATGTATTTACACGCGTGCGTGTTTTTCCAATGAAAATTGCCACAGATATGCCACCAATACTTAGTCCAAATTGGTTCAATGCCTATAATCTGGGGTGAATTTTTTTTTTAAATTTCGGCAAAGCACTAATCGTCTATATGGCATAAATATTTTTTGAATATTTAAAATTGTGTTTATAAATAGAATATCATAGATAAACATGATTATTAAAAACTAATAGTTACTTTTGTACACAAATTAACATTTATTTGTGTTCTTAATTCAAAAATATAAAAAAAAACTATTTTTTATACTAGGCTGTTTAGCGGCTTCATACCCTTGCTTCGCCTTCAACCTGGCGAAAGCAAAGCGCGGAAAAAAACAAAATTAAAATCATAGTTTCTTAGTAATTCATGACAAAAATATTTTTTCGTACTTATAATTTATTTCTTCAAAAGTGTATTGAAGCCGGAGCCGTGTGGTATTCGGCAGAGTAGAATAGAACCAACCCATTACACTCACGGGTGTTGTATAAGGCGACTAATGTCTGAGGCAGAACACCTTGCGCCTCCGTAGACCAGAGAATGGGCAGCAGCGTTTTCTGTTAGTCTTTCATCACTGCGATCTTCAATCCGCCTGCCAAGCGTGGAGATTGCGGAAAATTCCTCCCATCATGGGAGAGGCTTATGTCCAGCAGTGGACGTTATGGGCTGTTGTAGTAGTTGTAGTAGTATTGAAAAACGTCGTTTAATATACGTGGACATTTGTTATTGCAGTTCTCGGCTCAAAAACACCCTCGTGGCTCGGGAGTTAATTCCGCCTCGGATTCAACAACAAACTTTCTTCACTTGTATCAAAATGTACTTTGTAACTGTAATTGTTGTTCCATATTCAATCTTTTCACAAGTTTAAAAAAAAACAGAAGGTTTTAATGTTATAATACTCTATGGTCACTGTACTATTCAATGCATCCATCAGCACAATGTTTTGAGAATGCGTTACATTGTCCTACCGTAAGCCGAGAATGTGCACCCCAAAAATAAGCAAATCATTTTTGCAATAATTTTTGCTATCATTTTTGCGTATAGTTTCTTAGTTTGTTGTACAGAACATGGATGGGTAACCAACCTACACCGTGTATAATGGATGGTTACCCATCCATGGACCAATCTCGGCAAGCACTGCTTAAGGGCCAGAATAACCCCAAATTGTGATTTTTGAATGGCTCTCGTTTTAATATTAGCAAAGTTGACGACTACTTCTAAGGTGCTGCTGTTAATATTTACTCACTAGCGGACGTCACGCGGTTTCACCCGCGTAGTTCCCGTTCCCGTGGGAGTACGGGGATAAAATATAGCCCATGTTACTCAGGGTGAATGTAGCTTTCTAATGGTGAAAGAATTTTTGAAATCGGCGCGTAGTTTTTGAGTTTATTCATAATCATAACAAACATACACAAAATACAAATCTTTCCTCTTTATAATATTAGTGTAAACGAAGTTTCGTAACTCCTGGGAGTTATTTAATTTCGTAATAAAATAAATGATTTCTTTTTTTATGACAATCCCTTTAGAAGTTTAACTTCATGCTAAGGCTGGTCATAGTAAATTACAAATCTATATTCTTTGTGAACGTGCATATACAACCTGTTTTTTTATATAACAACTCGAGGGTTATATTCTTTAGGTAAAAATAATACTAAAACTCCTGTAATAGGTGGTCCAAAAATGCATAGTTTCGGAGATATTAGCAATCATAATTACAAAATATGTGTCTAAGTTTCATTGATAAATACGAGTTATTCATTTTAATTCAAACCAATCATTCATATTTAATTCATATGCCAGTTGATTCTTTGATATGGTCTCAATCAAACCCTAGAGTTATGGGATATAAAAAAACAGGTTGTATATAAGTTATGATTAAGAGTTAGCAAAGGTTAGGAATTAACAAAACAACTTTTTCATTTGAAATATTTTATTCAAAACTCATTCGCACAGTTGTACAGACAGCTAGATCGTCGCTAGTCTTGGTAAAATATCATAAACAAATAAAATATGATTTTAATGATATACTTTGTTGTGAATGAATGTATTTCTTTAAAAATCGGTGAAATATTCAATTCACAATAAAATTTTAGACCAATACTTCTATTGCTACGACTTTAAATAAATAAGAAGAAATATAACTACAACTTGCGTACAGATGGAGATTGGTACGAATTAATGCGAGCTGACGTAGTGGGCACCGCCTGGGTGCAGACACGGTCGCAACAGTCTACTAAACTTTCGTACCCATCTCGATCTGCTTTATAATAAACCTACCAGCACTTTAATATCAAAAGTTACAAAAGATCCTACAATATGTTTTCATGTTATCATATTGTAAAGTTTTTTTACAAAACGATTAAAATATTGGCCACTATCACTGAGTAAGTGCTAGTAAAAATCACGCGTCTCCCACGAATTAAAGAAAACAAGGGCAGTCACTTTCTGTAAGACGTGAAAGAAGGAAAAGCACCGGCCAAGGACAACACGTCGACCGGCGCTTTTCTCATTATAGTAAACGGCCTTTTACTTCTAAAATTATAATAGTCACTGGTCTCAAAACATGGCTTAAGTACTATACACCTAAAATATATAAATTATTACAAATTAAGTAAGGCATTTACAACATCAGGGATCCTTAAGATAACTTTACATTTACACGAGACTAGATCGCTATCAGTAGCATCGTGTAAAGACAAAGAAATTGACTAAGCTTATATCGGTAAAACAATTAAGTTTACATTTAAAATGGTCAAGATTTCGGCGATCTAAATGACCTTTGAAGCTTGATCTTGGTCGAAATTTATTTATTTGAGAGTATATTAGCTTCGCTTTGGTCAATACGAATTTTAATTTATGAGTGACATTTGATAATTTTGAACTTTTTTATCATAAAGGCCTAGTCGTTTACAACTTAGCACTATCGTTTGGCACTGACTTTTGTTAGAAAAGATAAATAATATAATAAATTAGCCCTAAATTGAAGACTCAAAATTCGTTAAAATTTTAGTTTCAGAAATTAACATTTAAATTTAATATTTTAATCACAGTCATGAACAGTTATTTCCTTAATAATTGAGTTGCGCGTGCCACGACATTTATGAAAAGTAAAAAAAAATCAATAACATAGATTACTACATATGACACGAAATCTTAAACTACTCCATGGGGATAATTTGAGTTGAGCATTATTCTTGTGCATAGAAGAGTAGATGGAATTAATTATCACATAGGCGCTTCATCCTTGTGACGGCGTGTACGAGTTAATTGGAATGTCTCGTAGGGCTTCACCTTCGTCTCTTGGCGGACACAGCAGCTGCTATCATTTGTCTTAACATTGGCTCTGGTGTGCACGCCTTAGGATCGCATTTCATCTGACCGTCTCCTCCACATCTGAAAACAGGTAAATTCACACAGGTATAAGTATTTGATTTATGTATTTTTGTTTGTTCTGGTCTTAAGGCGTAATTTTATATGCTTTGTTGATAAGCTTTGAATTATCAAGATACTCACGTGCAGTGTAAACATGGCCCTGATGATGAGCGTACGACTTCTCCTACTTTGTAAGTGTGTCCTTTTATTTGACAGCCTCTCCTTTGTGCCGCACCCTTGTATGAGTGGGTCGGGAAGTGAGGAGGCACTGTCGTCGTCGTTGTGGTGGTCGTCGTTGTAACGTTGACTGTGGTTGCCATTGAAACAGGACATTCATATCGAGGACAACAGAAGCCTTGAATGGGTTCTTCGTGGCATCCATGAATCGGAGGCGGGCAGCTTTGTTGTAGACAGATAATGTCACTTCTGAAGCAGAAGCAGAAATCACATGGGTCATCTCTTGGTATCTGTTGGGCCGAAACGTACACTTTGCCTCCGTAGCGGCAAGTTCCTGGTCCGAAAGCTTGATCTTCTTCAACATAGTCAGGTTCACCATATCCGGTAGTTCCACTTGGAGGGAAGTGACCGTCATCGTCGGGAACTGGTATCTCATCTGTAGGTTGCAAATCTGGAATGCTTGGTTTCGAAACTTCAGTGGTCGTGCTCGATGGAGGAATTTCACTAGTCTCACTAGGTTTTTCTTCAGGTTTAGCAAACTTGTCTGTATCTGGACCAGGAGTCGCAATATCCTCTTCTTGGCGTACGGTTGTTGCATTAGTTGTGGAGAATATAAACTCTTCCTCTGGTGCAGTGGTTTCATGCGACACAATTGGATGTGAAGGTTTTTCGCTGGTAGAAATTTCCTTTTCAGTTGGTACTGCGATGTCTGATTCAGATGTTGGTAATTTTTCGGACTCTGTGACAGCGACAGGCGTAGATTCTTCAGTAGTTTGAGTGGGTGCTGAAGTCGTATATTCTTTATGATCAGCAGTATACTTGTCTTCTTCACCTTGAACAATGGCTGATGTTGTGTCTTCAACTGGTACCGATTCTGAAACCTTTTCTGACACATCTTCAGGCAAAGACTCTTCACTGGGCTTAGTAATACCTTCCACTTCCTTTGTTGAGGTTTCAATATCTTCATCAGTCTTCTTAGTGGTGGGTTCTTCTCCAGCGGTTGATGGCACAGTTGTTGGTTTTTCATCGAAAGGTGACAAAGTCGAGACATGCTCATCAATCTTAGAGGTATATTCTTCTGCGGGAGGTGATGATGTTGAAATATCTTCTACAGGCTTGATCGAGTGTTCCTCTTCGGAAGGTGACAGTGTTGAAATGTCTTCTACAGGCTTGTGCAAATCTTCTTCTTTGGTAGGGGATAATGTTGAAATGTCTTCCACAGGTTTATAAGAGTGTTCTTCATCGGAAGGTGATGATGTTGAAATGTCTTCTACAGGCTTGAGCGAGTGTTCTTCTTCGGAAGGTGACGATGTTGTGATGTATTCTGCAGGCTTGTGCAAATCTTTGTCTCCAGACGGTAATGTAGTGATACCTTCTACAGGCTTTTGCGAGTGTTCCTCTTCGGCAGGTGCTGATGTTGAAATATCTTCTACAGGCTTTTGCGAGTGTTCCTCTTCGGCAGGTGCTGATGTTGAAATATCTTCTACCGGCTTGTAAGAGTGTTCTTCATCCGAAGGCGATACTGTTGTGAGGTCTTCTACAATTTTGTGAGTATGTAGTTCTAATTCAATCAGGTATGGCGTCGTTTCTGAGAATTCAGTCTGAGCAGATGTATGTTCTGTAGATTGCATGACTCCCATTTTTTCAGTCACTGCTGACGATTCTCGCAATGTTGTTGCAATTTCTTGTTTTTCTGTTGCAGGTTCCTCGGGAACGTCAGGCATTTTGTCTTCTTGTTCTTTTGTGGTTACTTCACCGGGTTCACTTACTCGAATGGGTGCTTCTGTTTGAGTTTCTTCTTGTCCGGGGATATGTTTTTCTGGAGCTTCAGAAATTTCTTCAGACTTTGTTGTTAGTAACTCTGGTTTATGTGAGGATTCTTCTTTCGGTACGCTCGATACTGTCGTCTGTTCACCAAGAGTTTCTTGTTGTTCTGTTACAAGTGATTGTGGAACTTCACTTGATGTTTGTACACCTGGCAATTCTGTATGCTCTTCTTTAACAGGTAAATCAGTAGATACTTTTTGTATTTCTGTAATCGATGGTTCTTTCTCGTCTAGATCATGTGATTCAGTATGCATTTGTTGTGGTGCTGTTGTTACAGCTTCTCCTGCTTTTTCTGGTGTTCTTGGGATTTCTGTTGTTATGGTTTGGGTATCTTTTATCTCCTCTTCCTCCGATTTTGTGCTAGTTTCTTGAAGTTCAGTTACATGTGGCTCTATCAGAGGCTCAGTAGATTTACTTTGGTCTTCCGTTGTTGTTACTAGTTCTTGTTGTTTTGTGTAACCTTCTGGCAGAGTTGTGCCTTTGTGTTCATGGCCCGATAAGTCTGGGATAGCTGTAGTCTTCTCTTCGTAACTAGTAACATCCTTGTCAGGGACATCTGAGATTTGTTGAGCTTCTGTAACAACTGAAATGGGTAATTGTGTGACATCTTTTTCAAAATCATTGGTTGCTTTTTCTTTTTCTGGTGTTTGATAATCTGGTTCAGGCATCTTTGTGACGAATTTATCAGACACTGTGGTCTTTTCAGGTAATTCGGACTCCATATCTGTGAGCAGTGGCTTTTCTGAGCTTGGTATCACATCGTCTTCACTTTCATCTATCTTGTCAGTACTAGAAGGTACATAATGTTCAGGATATCCGGTTACTATGTCTTCTTGTCCAGTAACAGATGGATCTTCTATTTCTGTATATCTTCTTGTAGGTTCAGTGATAGAATATTCAGAAGTTTCCGTAACTGCTTCTTCTTTTTCGGAACTGTGTATTTCGGGGTGGTCTGTTTTAATTTCGACAAGTGGAACCTGTGTGGTTTTTTCATCCGATTCAGTGCCATGCTGTTCAGGTGATTCAGGTTTCTGGTCAGGTTTGTGGTCATCTGCAGTTGGTGAGACATCAGTTACACCATCAGAAGTTTCATAATGAGGTGAAGTAGAAGAAACTTCGGTTACATGTGACTCTGGAACAGGTTTCATTTTATCTTCTTCATAAACTTTAGTTGTAATCTCTTCTTCCGATTTACTAGTAACGGGCTGTTCAGGTTTTTCAGTTTCTACACCGTCTTGCGGTTCTATAATAACTGGGCCAACTTCAGGTGCTTTAGTTGTTGGGGGTTCAATATCTGATGTATCTGTGGATACTTCTCCTTGATCGCTTATTGATCCCGCTTCAGTTGTTTTTTCTAAAGACTCTGACGTTTCATGTAATTCCGGAGCTTTAGTGACTAATGCTGGTTCCTCACTGATCAAATCCTGTCCCACTGTGCTGCCTTCTTCCTTGACGTCAGTAGTTTCCACTTTGAAGGTAGTTACTTCAACGTCTTGTTCAGAAATCGTTGCCTTATCATGGTCTGTTACATATGTCTTCGTAGTAATTTCTTGTTCGGACAGAGGTTCTGTTGTGATTTCAGGAGTGCGTGAATGGTCATGTATAACCGGTTCTTTACTATAACTGTCTTCAGCTTCTGTAACCTTTGTTTCAGGCGTGCTCACATCTATGGGCTTCACGGCATTTGATTCTGTAGTATAAGCATGTACATTGTCTTCAGCAAAAGTGGTTTGGGATTCAGAATAGGGAGTCTTGGTGGTTTTTTCAATTTCAGTAATTGTCACCTCTGGAGGTTGTACAGTAATTTCTGGAGATTTCACTTCCTTTTCAGGTTCTGCAGTATGCGGTACTTCAGGTATCTTAGTACCCGATCCTTCTTCTTCGTCAGTTTTGGGTTCTTCTGTGCTTACCACTTCATTTTCAGCAGGTTTACCAGTAAATTCGTCATCAATTATCAAAGGCTTTTCTCCTTGTTTATCCACAACAGGTTTCTTCTGGTCTAAATCTTCGCCAATAACAGGTTTTTCAGCATCATCTTTGTCGATAGGTTTCTTTGTGTCTTCAGTTTCAAATATAGTAGGTTCTTCCGTGCCTTCACTGGAAACACCTGGTTTTAAAGTTCCCTCTTCAACAATAACAGGTGCCTTTGTGCCTTCTTGGTCAGCCAAGTCAGGTTTTTCTTTAATTTTCTCATCAATTATTGCAGGTTTCTCTGTGCCCTCTTCTCCATTCACAGCTGGCAACTCTGTGCCTTCTCTTTCAATAACAGTAGTTTTTGTGGGATCTTCCTTTTCAATAATTGTTGGTTCTTCTGTACCTTCATCAATAATAACTGGTTTGGCTGTGCCTTCTTCTTCAGTGATGTCTGGTATCGCTGTACTTTCCTCTTGAATGATAAATGGCTTCATTGTGTCCTCTTCTGTAACAGGTTTCTTAATGTCTTCCTCTTCAGTCATATCGGGCTTCTTAGTATTTTCCTCTCCGATGGTAGCGGGTAATTCTGTAACCTCTCTATCAATATCAGTAGGCTCCTTTGTGCTTTCAGTTTTAACGACATCAGGTTTTTCTTTGTCGTCATCATCTATTAAAGCAGGTTTGTCCGTATCTTTGTCAACCATAGTTGGTTCCTCTGTACTTTCACCAATATCAGGCTGTTCCGAGCTCTTGTCTTCGCCTGTAAAACCTGGTTTTATTGTGCTTTTCTCAGCATCAGGTTTGTCTTCAATTTCCGGAGATTTTTCAGGTTTTGTGTAATCAGATGTGACAGCTTTTTCTGTGCTTTCTTGATCAATCACTACAGGTTTCTCTGTGTCTTCTTTGTCAATAGCGGCAGGTTTTTCTGTGGCTTCTTTTTCAAAAACTGTAGATTTCTTATCTTCGTCTTCAGCAATTGGTTTTTCAGTGAGTTCTCCATCAATAATGACAGGTTTTTCTGTGCCTTCTTCAGTTAAAACTGGTTTCTTTTCACCATCTTCAGTAATAAAGGCAGGTACTTCTGTGCCTTCAACATAAGACGGTTTTTCTGTGAGTTCGTCACCATCACCAGGCTTTTCTTTTTCATACTCATCAGTCTCAACAGCCTTTATAGTGGTTTCTTCCTCAATGATATAAGGAGTCTTTGTCGTTTCGTCTTCAACAGTAGGTTTAATTGTGCTTTCTCCTTCAAGATCAGGTTTTTTGGAGCTACTCTCTTTGATAGGTTCTTTGCCAGGTTTATCTCTGTCTTTCTCATCAACATCTGTGGGTTTCAGTTCTTCGTCACCTATGAAAGGTTTCTCTGTACCGTCTTCTGCGATTGCAGGTTTATCTGTATCTTTCTCAATGTCAACGGGTTTATCTTTGCTAGTTTCATCAAATGTTGAAGGTTTTTCCGTGTCTGTATCTGCAGTTGGTACATCGGTGCTAAATTGATCAATAATAGCGGGTGAATCTGTGGCTTTCTCGCCAGTAACGGATATTGTTGTGGGTTCTTCTTCAGTGATTACTGGTTTTGTTGTGTCCTCTTCTTTGACTAGGTCTGGTTTCTTTGTGCTTTCCCCATCTATATCAGGCTTTTTTTTGTTTTCTTCATCAAAGATGTCTGGTTGTTTTGTGCTTTCCTCATCTACTACGGGTTTTTCTTTAACATCCTCATCAATTATGGCAGGTTGTTTTGTGCTCTCCTCATCAACAGTTGGCTTTTCTTTGTTATCCTCATCAACAATGTCAGGTTGTTTTGTGCTGTCCTCATCAATAGCGGGCTTTTCTTTAACATCTTCATCAATTATAGCAGGTTTTTTAGTACTTTCCTCGTCAATTGTACCTTCTCTAATATCTATAGGTGGGATTTCTGTACTTTCTGCTTCGATAACAGTAGGTTTCTCTTTACCTTCATCGCCAGCTAAAGTAGGTTCCTCAGTGACTTTGTCTTCGACGATAACAGGTTGTTCGGTACTCTTTTCTTCATCTACAGTGGGTTTCTCTTCACCTTCCTCACCTAATATGGCAGGTTTAATCGTTTCCTTTTCAATCACATCGGGAGTTTCTGTTACTTCCTTTTCAATCACTGTTGGTTTTTGTGTGATTTCTCCTTCAGAAACAGACGTTTCCTTATCACCTTCGTCTATGGTGGTAGGTATCTCTGTTTTCTTCTCTTCATCTGTTATTGGTTTTTTAGTGGCTTCATCTTCAACTACAGGTTTTTCTTTTCCGATATCAGCACTTGTAACTGCTTCGGCAGTTTGCCTTTCAGTTGTATACGTATCCTTTTCTTGTGCGTCTTTCACTGGAATCTTCTCGTCGACTGGTTTGGAAACGTGTTCATCAGGTTTTTCCGTTGCCATCTCTCCCTCAGTGGGTACAATTTTTTCAGTTGCTTCCAACGAAGGCGTTTGCTCGGTTGTCCCCTTCTCACTAATACAGTTTGGACCTTCACAAGTAGTTGGTGGCTTGGCATCACTATCTGATGTTTCTTTTCTTCTGCAGGGTTCGTTTCCTGTACATTCAGGAATAGGAATATCCTGAGGTTTACAACCATCTTCTTCTTTGCATGATTCCAATTTATGATCTGGAGGAGATGTAATAACGTCAGGACCACAACCGCCATCTCCACAATCAATTTTGTTACATGATTCTCCTTCACAAGGAGTTGCGTCAACGGTAGGAATTTCCAATGTTTTGCACTCTTCTTCATTTTTACATTGTTGAGGTGATTCTGATACGACTTCATCGGTTTTCTCACAATGTTCGCCTTCGCAAGGCGTAACTGGAGACACTTGAGTTTCTGGTTTGCATTTTCCGTCAGAGCATTCTTGGGCATGTTCTACAGAAGGTAGGGTTGTGTCTGGTTTTTGTGGAACATCACCACAACCTCCAGACCCACATTCTGTTTCAGTTTGATGATCATCTGCAGGCAAACAGCTACCAGAAGTACAAGGTTCAGATGGACTTATCGGTTGTTTTGTTGATTCAATTATTTCACATTGGTCGCCACGACATTCAATAGTTGGAGAAGGCGTAGGAGATTCTGTTCCAGACATCTGGTTATCGGATTGAGGTGGTACTGTTTCTCTTGGATGATCACATACAAATGTGGGACAGCAAGAATCAGGAGAGTCGTATATGGATTGGCAATTGTCCATGTAATCCGGTGGTGGACTGCATATAATGGGATCACACTTGATAATGCTACTAGCACACCTACAACCAGTGTGGCAATTATTTGTGCTAGGTACAACAGTGTTATTCCTATATGTTACACCATTCAGGAGGCAGTCGCCTTCGCCTGGAATTCGGCTTGGTTCTTCATGAGTTTCAGCAAAAGGTGTGATTTCAGTCAACTTTTCTGTGCTAGATGGTAAATCACCATCTTGGTCTGGAGCTTTTTCAGGTACAGTTTCTTTAGTCGATTCAGTAGTTGTTTGTTTGGGTCCAACTGTTTCTGCAATTTCTGTAATATATTCTGGAACTGAAGTAGTGAATTCATCTTCTATTGTTGGACCGTCAGAACTTGTACTAGGTTTATCATCATGCGAGGATGTAGGAATCAATCCATCTTCTACAAACTCGGACTTAACTGTGGTCGGTTCCATGTCTTTTGGTTTTTCGGTAGAAACAATAACCTTATCTTCTTTTCTGAATGATGGTTCAGTTGTGACAGTGTATTGATCACCTTTAGTAACAATGTTTTCTGGTAGCGGTGTTGTTAGTTCAGAGACGCTTGTTGGTTTAATGTCAACGTCCTGTGTTTGCTGTTCGTCAGTTATGATAGATGATTCAGTTCGTCTGGTTAAGTCAGAAAGTGTTGTTCTTACTGGCAGAGAGGGCTCGGAACTAGTCTCTTCATAAATTTCACTTGGAATAGTATTTAATCCTCTATCGGGTTCTGCAGTAGTGAATTCAGTCTCTTTCACAATGGGTTCTGCTGTTGTAACGTGTTCAGCAGGTAAAGCTACATCTTCTTTAATTACTTTATCAGTGACAACTTCTGGTTCTAGATTGAATACAGTGGTGCTTTCTTCTTCAACTACATGTGATACCGTAGTAGTTGGAATATGTGCATGAGGATGTTTACTGTCTTCTTCAGCAACAGCAACTGTGTTTTGTGCATGATCCGGCTCCGTAGTCAACTTTTGTTCTTCTTCCAGCTGACTACTTGTTGTAATAGGAGTTAGTTGTTCAGGTTTAGTACTTTCTTTTTCTTCTTCAACTGGGCTACTTGTAGTACTAGGAGTAAACTCTTCAGGTTTCAAACTTTGCTTTTCTTCTTCAGCTGGGCTAATTGTAGTACTGACAGCTAGTAGATCCGGTTTAGAAGTTTCTTTGTCTTCTTCAGCTGGGCTAATTGTAGTACTGACAGCTAGTAAATCAGGTTTAGAAGTTTCTTTGTCTTCTTCAGCTGGGCTAATTGTAGTACTGACAGCTAGTAGATCAGGTTTAGTAGTTTCTTTGCCTTCTTCAGTTGGGCTAATTGTAGTACTGGCAGCTAGTAGATCAGGTATAGAAGTTTCTTTGTCTTCTTCAGCTGGGCTAATTGTACTACTGACAGCTAGTAGATCGGGTTTAGAAGTTTCTTTGTCTTCTTCAGCTGGGCTAATGGTAGTACTGACAGCGAGTATATCAGGATGAGAAGTTTCTTTGTCTTCTTCAGCTGGGCTAATTGTAGTACTGACAGCTAGTAGATCGGGTTTAGAAGTTTCTTTGTCTTCTTCTGCTGGGCTAATGGTAGTACTGACAGCAAGTAAATCAGGATGAGAAGTTTCTTTGTCTTCTTCAGCTGGGCTAATTGTAGTACTGACAGCTAGTAGATCGGGTTTAGAAGTTTCTTTGTCTTCTTTAGCTGGGCTAATTGTAGTACTGATAGCTGAGCTTTCTTCAGCTGAAGTAGCACTTGTTGTTCTTGTAATATCACCGTCGGAATATTCTTTTTCAGTTATTACTTCGGGAGTAACGTTTGATATATCGGTCGGTGTAGCAGTTTCTTTTTCAATTTCATGTAAAGTGCTCTTAGTAACATCTTGTCCTTTTTGTGAAGTTGGTAGTTTATCATCGTCGCCTTCAATTGGTAGGCTTTCACTTGTAGGAGCATATGTTGTACTTGTGGAATACTTATGAGGTTTACCGATTTCTTCGTCAGGAATAACATCGGGAACTGTATTTTGGAAGTCTCCTAATTCAGTCGTAGCACTTTCATAAATTTCAGAAGCCTTTGTTGTAGGAACATACTTAGGAGGTTCTGAAGTCTCTTCTTTTACTATTCCGCTTGTAGTAAGCTTCTCTACGTCTTCAGTAATAGGGGCAATTGTTGAAACATGGGGTTCAATAGTTTTATCTTTATCGATTGCTACTGTTGTCTTTTCATGTTCTTCATAAGCAGGACCTTTCGTCGTGACATAAATATATTGCTCATCATCTCCAGGAGTAGGTAATATGTCATCAGAGCCAATCGGTTTTGGTGTTTCTTCTTCATCACCACTGCCTTCCACTTCAGGTTCCATAATTGGCATATCTGTGTAGGATGCTTCATCTGGTTCATTCCTATATCCACTGCCTTCGACACTTGTTCTCCTTGGAGGCGACAACGTTGTTATTTTGTCTATAACCGATTCTGTCGTAGTTTCAGTTGGAAGGTCAGAGGGAAGCTCATCACCTTCACAAATATACGTGTCAGGGCAACATTGACCTTCACGTGGTGGCAGTGAGGTACAGTTTTTGCCTTCATTTTCCATGGGTGCACCACATTCCTGCACAACACAAACTATATCTCCTTTCATGCAATAGCAATGTTCACACGCTTTTTCTGTTTTTATTAAAGCTCCATCCGAAAATACTCGGTCATCGTGAACACAGTCTTGAGTCATCTGTGTTACTGGTGACATAGTTGTGGTTGTGAGCAAAAATCCTGGCGTCGGTCGCACGGTGGTAGACATGTCGTCCAAAAGAGGTAGTTCGTCTTCGGGATGGTCTGAAAATGATAACTTTTTAGTAAATATGTGTAGGATGCTATTTTAATGAAGTGATATAATTTACATAATAGATAATATAGTTAATACGTTTTGATTCTTTGGTCACTTAGAGTAGGTTGCTTATACTTATAATGAAAAGGCCTCTAAGAAATCTGTCTACTTAAAATGTTTACAAAATAGTCAGTTTTAATAGATATAATCAAACAATAATTAAAAAGACCAGAACTCACCACAAGAATAACGGACCGGACAGCAGACGTCTTTATGGTAAATCGGCGTACAACCATCCACATGCAGAGTACATTCTTGCATAACGCAAGTCGTCATATTTCGAATACAGTAGCAATGTTCGCAAGGTTTGTTCGGTGTCGGAGGTACTTTAGATCCTTCTGGGAAATATTTTCCGCTGATACTGCAACCATATTTATCCAGTTTGCCAAGTCCAGTTGCTCCATATTCAGCTGGAGACGTGGTCGACGTAGATGTGAGTAGGTCAACTGGAACTGTTCATAAAACAAATATTAAAATAATGCTGCTTGTGGAAGTGATTCGATGTTTTTGTGATGAGTCGAAAAACATTAGAAATGAGTTGTAATGTGGCAATGGAAAAGTGTGTAGATATTTGAAAATATTATTGATACAAATTACTAATGGATGTCTTGTCAGTTATATATTTCTTGTCGAATGATCACCTAATAAGTGATAAATAAAGATACCATGACATAGAGATCGAAAATGATTATATAGCATACATCTAGTTTTCAACATAACTTTACACTTAAAAATGTGAGACAATAAGAATATTGTATTAGATAAGTGGCAAGTATTTTTAATCGACTTACCGTCAGGGCATGTAACGATAGGACAGCACTGGTCCGCTCGCTTCTCGACAGTGCAGTCCTGACCGATGGCCTTGGTGAATGGGCAGACCCTTAGGTAGCACATCAGCATTCGGTTGTGGCAGGTGCAGTTGAGGCATGGTTCGTTGGTCATAATTCGGTCGCCCTCGCCATAATGCTGGAAGTTGTAGTAGCAACCTTCCGGAGCGCCTGAAATTATATCAATTCCAACATTTACTAAACTTGTTTGGAATAAAAGCCTCTTATAAATAGTTGGGCGGTTTTAGAAGTAATTTGGTTCACCTATAAAATGGTGTCGCGGCAACTAAAATGTTACGAAACCTTGGAAAACCAGGGCTATTCGTAATTTTACATATTATTATATTTGTTCAGCTGAGGCATATTTGTACATGACATAATATCTAGTATGTAGAGCGGCTCTCTTAGGGCAGTCTATGAAATGTCTAATCAGTACAAATATTTTCTTAATTATCTTTGCGTTGTTTAGTTCAATTGACTGGTTTTGTTGTTTGGCTTTCATTAAAAGGTAAAATATCCTGGACTAAAAGTAACGTACCTTCATACAAATCTAAAGCTGTCTGATTACTTGCTGTTGGAGCTGAAAGTAAGAAAAAAACACGTAAGTTATATAAAATGTATACATTTACAATATTTTATTTTCACATTTTAAATAAAACATTAATTAAGATCGTTTCTCTACTGCTTTTCTGCGTTAATTTAATTTTTCGGTTTCTCGTAATTTTCTTATCGGGTTTTGCTGTAAAGTGACTCGTGTAAAATGTGTTCCGCTTGCATGTTGCCGGATTATATTTTTTCTTCAATAATTCTCAATATCATATTAACTTTTAGTGAACTCATGTAAAAGTTACAATCTCATTTCACGAGTTCAGCGGCACAGCGTCGGTTCGCAAAAATAAAATTTTAAACTATTCTGTTTGTTTTATATGTGTTAATTCTTTCTCTCGAGCATTAACTGCTGGTAAGAGAAAAATATCGATACAGACATTAAAGGCAGAGCGTTCTGAGAATGTTTTACTGCTGTTTTTACGACTGACTTATTAAGCACGTTACAGCTGGGCAGGATATTAGCTGCAAATCGCTCGAGACCCGTGATCGGTCATCGTCTTAAAGTCGTTTTACATATCCGTTTTACTGCGAGTAATTACTGAAGCTGAGCGGCGCGGCGTCGCGACAAAGCTGTAATTAAACTAACGGAGAGTGTCGTTAACATCCAAACTGCGACTTCTCTCATGATTGTTCTTAGGGCTTAATCATAACACCGAAACAGAAGAAATATTTATACGTACAATTTTACTGTAGTTAAGTTAAAAACTTACAAGGTAGAGTGTTAATTTAACAATTGTGAATTATAATAATAGTAAAAATAATAAAAGATAATTTAAAATCCGCTAAGGAAAAGGCATTGAAATTTTAAGTAGGACACTCAAGTCCCAAGACTGATTTATGAATAAAGAAAAGAAATAAGAAAATAGTCTAGCTGAATAAATCAATTTATCAATATGTGAGAATCTAGGTACAGGTATAATATATATCTAGGTACTTAAACAAATAACTAAGTGAAAAAAAGAAAAGAAAAACGTGTCGTGAAAGTTAATGTTTTCCGCGAATATGTAGATTTTGATGAGCAAAAGCCATCTTGTATAATTGATGATGTCGGTAAATGCAGTATGCGTTGCGCTTATCAGGGCCGGCGCACGGCGGCTGCGCGCGCGACGGCGGCGGCACCGTTAGGGCGCTCTCGGCGCGCCTGTATATGGCGGGTGCGCTGGCGCCGCAGCCAGATCGTCCACCTAACGGTTGCCAGGAATGTCGTTAGCATCCAGTTTTTGCCAACCGAGATTTCAATTATACTATTTCCACTCTCACGATTAAATTGATCGTAAAAAAACAACGGAACAAAGTCGTAACGGATGAAATCAAACATCCTGATTTGCATATTTTTGAAATACTAAATTAATACCTATAATAATAACACCTGATTTTCCAAACGAATTAAACAAAGTGGGTTACTCCCACGTAGAGAGAGTAGGTGTCAGTGCGCGACGAAATGTCCAAATTCCAAGTTGCCTGACTGAATAATAAGTACCGAATCATAGCCGAGTTTTCAAGTACGTGACGTAGCATTTCTAATTCCCATGATACCTAATGAATCGCTTTTACGTATAAGTGTGACGTTATAAATGGCTTTGCATGAACAAAAAACTACTTAATGCAAAATCGTGCGCTTAGGAACACGGGTCGAGGCAATCGAAATGAGGAGCCAGCATGAATTTAAAATTTGCACTACATTAATATGGATTGTTGTTTCAATGAATGAATGTCGGCGTGGTCGCCATGCGTGATGAAGTTCACACGGGTAGACCTAAACATTGTAGGCCGCATTTAAATATACTTCCTATGTATAACATAAATTCAATACGAATTCTTTGAAGGAACCGTGCTGCGGATACTAAATCTGCGCGGACCAAAATAGCTTCATCTAATAACATGCATCGCGAAACAGACACGCACAGACCTTTGTACTGTTAGTTGCGGGTACGGGTAGATACCACGAGCACGGCCTTCCTGCGGGCGGAGCCGAGAGCCAGGCTTACAGCCAATCAGACTACGCATTACAGAAACACCAATCACAATATTCGATAAACGAAGAAAATGGCTTCACGAAGACATAATTTAATGTTATCTCATAAAAATGACATAACTCAACATGGGTACACGTAATTGCACTTTCATTTGTGAATTATTTGTGAGCTCCGAATAAATTATTAGGTAGAGCTCGAAACAGATACGCATCTTCACATTTCTTTGTTGAGGATTTACGACCAATCTTTAAAAATGAATTGAGATATATTTTAAAAGTCTATCAAAGAAGAGTCAGTGATTTAAATATCAAATATGAAAATATAAAAGTTTCTTTTTTGTAAAAAGAATGATGGAAGATGAAGCGAGAGTGTAAGAAGCAGCGGAAGTGTTGCGCTATCTCGAGTACAATCTTCTCACGAGCTCACTGGGTCGCAGACGACGCAACGGTAGATACTAGTTTGGCAGCTCCATCAAAATATAATAAATAAGAATTAGTGTAACACCGACACCAACATTAACATATTACTACCTGTTGGAATGTATTCCTTCCTAGTAATATACATTGTCATAATCAGAAATTCAGCACTCAATATTATTGATATGTTATGTATTTGCAATTCATATGTTTACAGGCGTATAAATAACTAGGTGTACTATAAATACATACATATTAATGAATAAGAAGAAAGGAAGACTAAATAACGTCGTCGATTGCATAATGATCGTATGTAGATGAGTGTGTCCATCGAACCACTCTTTATAGTTACCAATTACCTAACTGAATTATTTACCACTAGCTTTTTAATATACATTGCTATAGTTTACGGAGTCCAGACTTGGAAACTGTAGATTTTAAAAGTCCTTTTTCATTAAAACTTAACTTAAAGAGGTGATAAACTGCAAATTTACGAACCGCATAACTATAGTTTATTAAGTTATGTTTCCAAGCTATTAATTATGAGCAAAATCGCATGTTTTAATGCCTAAAAATTGTGTTTTGTACCAAAAGCAATAACGTGTAAATATTTCTTCCGCTTATTCATTATAAAATAGGTTTAGTTCAGCAGAGAACTAAATTAATTCAAACACAAATAAACAAACAGAATAATAATAATTAGAACAAAAGTTGTTCTCTCAGATGAAGGATCATCTTTTGTTCTCTAACGCGAACACAGTGAGTGCAGCCCCACACGACATCAGCCCTTGCTATCAACCCCGTGACACTCACCCGCAGCCGAGCACGCGAAGCACGCGGCCAGCGCTAGCAGCGCCCCCGCCGCGCGCCGATCCATCTGACCCCGTCCTCTGCAACAAACACAATACTATCAATTACTGTCGCGTCCCATCATCTCCACCTACACTCTCGTCACAATCAATTTGTGGGGAACATTTTACGATTCAATTTCGTCGTACGCACGCTGAAATATTCGTCTACCACAACTGAAAAATAAATAGCGCTCCAATAATAGAGATACGCCAACTTACATTTAGTTAGAGTATGCAAAATCTTTAAAAGCACCGATTTTCTAAAAAACAGCTTCCCATAGTTAAAAGAATTTTATTTTTCATAAAAGAACAAGGTAACAGGCGGAGCAAAGATGCCTAATGACGCGGAAAAAAACAATTATTTTATCTCCATAGCGCGGACTACCTATAAAAACGACGGTGAAGCAAACAATTCGGACTGCAGACACATTAAATTTGCTTTTGCTTTTTGCTTTCCGCTAAAAGTTTTCAGTTCGCTGGATAGAACATGTAACCGATCCACTTATGATTAGATACAGGTACCTATATTATTGTGTATCAAAGCAATGTGCACGGTATGTAATAGTAATAACAGTCATATAATATGGTCCAAGAGAGTCCCTGCGTGTATGCGTACCCGCGTAGCGAGACGTGCTTGAGTGGGGGGGATGTTAAGACCAAGGATCATTGTGCTTGTTCCAACACATACATACTAAGAAAAATAAGTACTTCTCGTAGAATATCAAGGAAAAATAGTTTTCCTGATATTCTACGAGAAGTAGTTTCCTGTTCAAGGACCTTTTATTCACATAAATAACTTAGTAACGTTAGACATGAGCTTGCCATAAACATAACAAGTGCAACAGGTAATGCCAACATTTGCCTACATCCCGCCGCTATCTTATCTAAGTTAGTAATGACGATCGTATAAAACGGTAATTAACAATTCTACTTAGTATTGTTGAACGGTACATTTTAGCCCAGAGCTAGGCCAAGGAACGCGGAAACGTGAGGTTCGCACAAAAATGTGTCCATTTAGCTGTGAGTGAATGGCGACTTTAACTATCCATTCAGTGGCTGGGACGACGGCAATTCAAAACAATGTTAGCAGTGGGCAGTTTTAAAGGATTTTCAATGAAATACGACGTATGTGCTAACATATTTCTAGAAACCGCTGTGAATATTAAATGGCCACTTCTGACACCTCAAAGAACGGTCAACCACCACATATTTTGTACTTTACTGTTTTAGCTCCTACGGATGGTGTACCAATATGAAATAAAACATTTTGTATTTTCCTGCGTAGGTTAAGGTTTAAATAATGAACACTTACAAAAATTGTATCAATTAAACAATTTGATAAGGTTTTTTAAAGTGACGTTTCTAATCACTTAGAATTTTAGACAAAACGTAGATGTAAATAGTAGAATGCAAGATTATTCTCAATCAATACAAAAAAAAAAAAACAGTATAAAGCAAACGGTAAGGTAAGTATTCGTATTTACTGTCCGTGGCTGAAACAGTCAATAGGTGCGGACTTGTGGAGCAAATTATTGTAACTCCAGGGTCCGTAGCGTAAGGCGAGCGTTACCGTGGGAACGCATCCGCGCCCGACTTCTGCACACAACCATACACACACAGTCACACACACCTACTCATTACGTACCACACACTACACCTTACACGCATTTTTCAACAACCTCCCTTGCCTCCTCTGCCAGTCGCTGGGGAGCTTTCTCTATGTTTTCTTGTCATGTGAGAGTACCTGTACAAACACGTGTACATTGTATATGTGATTACGTAAGTGCCTCTCATAAAGTTTCCTTAGATAATGGCACTTTGCTCGGTTATTTTTCTTGAAAGAGCTCTATAGACGACTTTATTTCCATCAAATTATAAAGTACCCTCTTAGTGAAAGGTGCGCAAATATCTATAGATATAATCTATACGGTTATTGTAGGGGTCCCTCCGTCTAGACACTATGCAAGTCACCTCCGCGGCTCTGGCGAGAGGGTGAGGGTGCAGAGAGTTCACCACTATCTATTTATTTGCTTTCCTAAAATACCACGTGTTCCGGACGTTGAGAGTTATTCGCATTGTCGTGTTGATATCTTTTTTCGGCATTTTTCTATGTCAGTTCGTAAATAGCTTCGCAAAGTGCCTCGTGCCTCTGACGATCACTATCATATCATGTAATGTACACATGTGAGTACCGAAATAATTAACTCCAAGCTAATGTTGTGATTACGAATATTCCCCAAGTAACACATCAAAGCAGTATATCGGCCGACTTACAGCATTTTTGTATCGTTTTCGCATTTTGAATTAGTTCTATGATAGCATTACAAACGTTTATACGGCTACTGTAATGCTTATTTGGGCACAAATTATACGGCTTTAGGTCATAAATAAGTTCACAATTAGTTGTTTATTTGCAATACAGGCGCATTACATTAGCATTAGTGTGACCAAATAAGATGCGAATCGCATTATAGAAACATTATTACGGTCAATGAAGTTGCCAATCGCATAACAGAAACATTATTACGGTCAATGATGTTGCCAATCGCATTACAGAAACATTATATTAGCAATATTATTGATAATGAAGATGTTAATTGCATTACAAAAGCATTAGACTAGCATTAGATTATTCTAAAAGAATGATTGAGGCTATTTAAGTGTTCACAGTTAGAACTTAAATAAACCCTACATCATTGCAAAAACATCTCTAATACTACGGTACAAATGTTATAATACAATAAACGTTGTAATTTAATATTATGGACGAAGACGGTCAAAACTAAGTGAATGACACCATATTTGTTTGCATCAAAACAAAAATTATAATACTGGATACGTTTTTGACTCTTTTCTTATTTTATGCCTGTAAATATTATTCGCAATGTAGTTTACTGTAAATATCTATATTAGTTTCATTGAAAATTTTCACGCGCCTTCGATATTTTGTGGTTTTCATATAAAATGTGATATAAAAATATGTGTGAAATGCCCAAAACAGTTGTGTATTTCTAGTATAGAACGAATTTTGCATAATTAACATAATAGTATTGGTTGGGCAGTATTAAATAAAGTTATATTATTATGATATAGGTCTATTGCTTTTATAAATAGGTCCGAATGATAATATTTTTTGGTTATAAAATATTTACAAAATGGTGTCGATCTATAGCAGCCAGGTGAGCCCATAAAAGGCTAATTAAATGCCACCGGTAGTATCAATACTCACACGTGAACAATTATTAAGCTAGAGGCCAGAGAAAAGACTTTTGATGTGCCACTATACTACCATTGTCTATAAAGTAGCTCTATATAGGTTCACCGGTAAACCAGTAGACTTGAATTATCCATAATGGAGAAAAATCAGACACAGATTCGAATGACATAGGCATGGTTGGACCCCGGACGACCGAGTTCAAAATCAAGAAGAAATAAAAATAAAAAATCCACCCTAAAAATAGCTGTTGTTTTGTTGATCATATAATATGTGCTTTTCCCCAATATGGCCGACAAATGGTTTTACGAATACAGTGAAATGAATGTATATACAGCTTTACGCATTACAATTACTCACGTGTATTTGATTAAATACCTGTTAGCTGTACAACAGAACTCAGTTGAACCCTATAAATGCAAGCATTACATTGTTTCACGTTGATGCTGTTCAGCGGTACTAGGCTTTTACTTACCACTTAAAAGTGCTATTACACAACAAAGGGCACTAAAAACAGCTCAAAGCTGTATAACGGATTTGCGGTGCATTATAATGGTACAAGTTTATGCTATTAAGCGGCAATAGGCATTATCGTGCTACTTAAAAATGCTATTGTAGATCCAAACGCACTAAAAACAGCTGAAAGCTATACAGCTGCCTTGTGGTTTGCTGCACTCAAACTAAAGGCTTTACAAAAGCATTTTCATATGCCATTATGTAGCCGTTATACATCGTAAAGCATGATAATGGTTTTGAAATACCAATATAAAGCGTCAAGATGCTCGGTGAACTCAAATAAGAGTTTATACGGACCTTAAGTTCTAAATAAGTTTACTATTCGTTTGTTAAAATGCTTCCTGTGTTACTTGGGTCGTGTCGGGGAGCTCCAGTTCTTTCATCGTACACAATAGGAACCCACTTCTCAAGCATAATTTGGCATACCGTTTTTTCCAGCGGTGTGACGTCAAAAGTAACAGTTAATCCGATTAAAATAAACCTGAATTTAAAACGCAGTCAGTTGGAAAGCCACAAAATATGTGCCGCACTTAATTGTTATTGTGAACTCGTAACTGTAGAGCTGAAGACGAGTGGTGACGCCGTCATTGATCAAACGCACTCATCTACGGAGCGGGCGGGCGGCGACGCTCCAAGAGCTACGCGGCGCTACGCAAGCTGTAGCCTACGCTTCTTGTTAGCTTACGAACACTTCAATGTCTAGAATTTCTAATTGTAATTGTGTCGCTTAACTTCAAACTCGGATAAATCCAATTCTGACATTTTTTAAGATTTTCGTACCTATCCGAAGAAAAGGAAAAAAAATGTTTTAAACATGTTATCAGTTGTGTATAAATCCGCATGATTCTTGAGAAATAAACCGTCAAATTCATAATATTTATCTAACGGGCCATAGTCAGATTGATCCAAGAGACAGTTTTTTTTTCAAATGTAGTTAAGTCCATGAGAGCCAATCAGCTTATTGCGTTTGTTTAAGGCCGTCAGTTGACGTAAAATTTTCGACAGTAGCACCGTGTACTGCCCGCTTTTTTACTGTTTATTTCTATTATTTAGATAGTTCCATGGATAATTCTATTATAATTGTATCGCCAAGTAAAGCCCGCAAGCGGCCTAATATAAAACTCTTCTATAACTATTACATTCCATTATATCAAATGAAGGTAAATCCAAACTAAATATTAAATTTTTGAATACTGAATTTGTTAGACAGGATTGTTTTCTTCAATAATGTTGCCATAATAAACAAAATACTGCGTTTTAATTCATGGAATTAAGATTATTATCACTTTTTCTTAAATGTCTCTTATGAGGGTGGAGTGGATTTATCCGAGTTTGAAGTTAAGCGACACAATTGTAAATAAATATTAGTTCAGTAGACGGTGTGAAATTTAACTGAATAATTTTAATTCTATTTTTACAGGATTTTATTGATAGGTATGACAGTTAAGTAGATTACCAACATGGGAAAGCCTCTACAAAAGAAATCACTTAAGCATTTGTAGAATCGATTTCTAATTACAAATGTGATAGTAATAGGGAATGGAACGGGTTGTGCACTGTTATTATGGCGGAGAATGAGTAAAGTGATTGAATCAGATCAGAAGGGCGTATTGGGCATACGGCGATTGGGCGCGGAGCGGCATGTCCGCGTTGCGATGTTGCCCAACACATAATTTCGGAACACTGCAACCGCAGCGAGCATTGACACCAATTTCTTGAACATTGAACAACTGCTTCGAGATCGGGAATCTTATACATTATTATTTGAACTTAAATGTTTACGTGGATAATAATAATTTGGTTATTTTATTGCCCGATTCGATCAGATTTAGTAAAAATGCATTCGAATAAATTACTTAATTCTGTGGTTTGACTGTAATCGGTACATTTATTATTAAAATACAGTATGTACTTATCTTTAGATACTCTGAGCGATAAATGTCACCGAAGAAATATTTATAAATTGACGGTAACTCTTGGAAAATATAATAATATGGAAATCTCTCGGTAGCTCGGTAGCTATTATATATGACTTGTTATTTTCGATAATAATATACTCTATAGAGCCAAATGTGCATATTTAAAACCCTTTAAATAATGAAAAAAAAAATAAAGAGATGATTTATGTGTAATATTTGTCCATATACGTGGTAAGCTAGAGCCGGGTCGTATAGTTTGCGGCAGCGTACTAGATGCGAGCCGCGATGACCGGCGGGTCAGTCGGCGCAGCTCGGCAGGAGGGCACAGAGTCACGGCGCACTCCCGCCTACTCCGCGAATGCTGCGCGCGTACCATACCACTTTTATATTCTCGGTTTAGATAGCAATCTAAAACCTGTGCATGTAAAATTATATTGTAGAATAGCTGTATCGATTTGTGAGTTCTCACAGGACGTTCTCACAGGTCTAACGTCGCTAGCGCAGCGACATATTCGCGAAGCACTCAGTTATCCAAGGCGCGCGCGCCGTTCGCACAATGCGCTCACGTACGCGTGTCGCGATTATCGGTCGTCGTAAATTACAAGTGATTAGCATAGAAGTCGTGTACACGGCGACGGAGCTACGTTATTAGATTCGGCTACAAGGCGACACTACGTCGTTATTAGGCGATAATTGTCACTGAAGTGTAGCGGTCGATTAACGGCAGACGTGGGCAGCCACGTCCATACTAAGTAGCCGCATGCACATGTCGCATACCGCACTAATGTATACTAACTCCTTTATGGCAATTATTTGATACAGTGACAACTCAGTATGCTTTACAAATATTTTTATAAATACTTCTTTTTATTAATGTACCCTGGTCTCTACTTACATAATACGGATCATATTATACAGGCGAGCAGATAATAATAATCGAAAAAGGACGGTTCTATCCTCTGCACAAAAGTAGAAGCACAGTGTAGTGGAAGTAACTCAACGTGGCAGGGTGTGCGCCTCAAGGGAGCGGGTTACGGGTAGGAAGATGGCAAATATTAGTTTCCTTCATGAGGTACTCGCGGTTCGTTGACCCGCGCAAATTTTGTGCCAGGAGATACACATAAGTATAAACTATCTAGACCGCTTCATCAAGATGTAACAGCGCTTTTTTTTGGGTACACTAAATAAGTGAGCGTTATGGAACCATAACTCTCTTACGGAATACAATAAGATAAAACAGAGACGGTTTGATAAATTAAATTATGGCTTATGTTAGTACATCCTCAAAATGCTCATTGAATTCCAAGATCTGAACGCTTGAAGTGCCTTAAAGTTTCAATAATCTAATTAGCTTTGGCAAGAAAATAAAATGATCGGAAAATGGAAAACACATTTCAAATCAAAATCGGGTTATAACTGCAAGAGGTTATTTTTAGCAACACAAACAACTTGGAGATGTCTGATCTGTGCAAGGATCGGAGGGAAAGCTATTTTAATAGAATATGGGATCGTGCACGGAGACACGCATTCATCGCTAACGTAGTCCGAATAATTTAGGTAAATCCGCTCTAGACGTCTCCGTCACCGTTACACTCCGCGTTAACATTCCACTCAGGCGCTCTTACGAATTATCTTATTTCCATGCTATTCCGTGATTTCGATTCGATCTATACGAAATATCCATCTATTTTGTGTGATTTTTTCCTAATCATTATTTCAAATGCATTCAGGCAACGTTCCCAAGATGCCACATACCGTAAAACCCGCAAAATGTGTTCATGAGATTTATTTTACGAGGAAAGCTTACTTTTAATGTCACAAAGACCATCAAAGCTCAAAACTCTTAAGTACATTCTATGTCTGTGTGCTCGAAGAAAGCCACCGTTAGTGTGAGTGCTGTTGCTAGGCATAGCTTGAATTCGCGATTGTTGGTCCGCGGCCGCGTCGCTCACACGTTGAGCGTTGCCCCCGCACGTAGCCTGCTGCTTACTTAGCTATGAGTATAACTCCACTCAGCTACGTTCCAGGTTGCCGTTTACCGACACCTCTCACGGTGAACTATATACATTGTGTTCACTAATGTAATTAAGTACAGTGTACCATTGTGGAAAAAAGTCTTGGGGAAGAATTATGTTTTGCATAACTTTTTTTTAAATATCAATGAGATTTTCCTTCGATATGGTAAGGTATTAATATTTTAAAGGAACAATTTGGTTTTGAAAGATGATTGTATTCTAAGATATGTAACGATGAAAGAAAAGAGTGCGAGATGAGTGATGGGATGTCGATGCACCCTCGCACTCACGCCGCCCTCGCGCGCCGCCCGCGACCGCTCTCTGATGCTGGCCATTAGGGCGACCGCTGACCCGTGCCGCTCCGCACCCCTAACACGTACGAGGAAACCATGTGTGTCTCATTGCCCACTAAATCAGTGACCTTTGAGTTCCGTATCCTTTTTATGTGCCGATATAATTAAAGTCAGCTAAAGTTTTACGACATGGCCGGTCGGGGTGTGGGCTCGGTGGGCTCTATGGCCGTCTGGGACATAACAGTTAGGCTCTCGGACCAGGAAGTGAGCGCCCTCGGCATGATGTCTATTGACTTGTATTCGCAGCCATGTTCGAATGCTTCGTGTCGAACACTGTTTACGAGCGTCTGGCCGATAGCTGACCGACCGGCGACCGGCGACCGGCCAGTCATTACCGGCCATATCTCTATGTAAGGAATGAATGGCAAGTACTTACAAACGAACCTCAGAGTTTAGCTTTAAACGAGTGAGCACAGGCACGTAGTACGGTTTAAAGTCTTCGGATATTTCCCCGTTAACTGTTTTACGGCTTGAAACATGATTTTCAAGAAAACCTTGACAGCTTTTGTTTTGTTAAGGCGAAACACTTGTATGAATCTACTGAGACTAATAACATGATAGTTACCTAGCCAACGTGAGCTCCTCGCTAAACCCTCATGAAGTGCCAGGAATGTACTTGAATAAACTTACTTATCTAACGCGCGCCGAAGTGACTACAAAAATAACAATAATAGCTATAGGGCCCTGTTTTCGCTGTGGAACTGCATTGTGGAGAACTGGTTATTGTGCAAAAACGATAATAAAGAGCCCTAGACATGAAATATTTATACATCGCATTATCATATTACACGGGAATCGTGGTTATCGTTTAGAAAATTATGCTATTCGTTTTCACTTGGAAACCACAACAGGGCAAAAAATTACGCCTGAATAAAAAACTTGGCTGAGGTGAAGCTAGCAAAGGGGAACGTGACCCTCGTCCCGTTTCTTCACTTGGATAATTATCATAGACCTGATAGCAAACGCTGGGCAAGCAATTATACATGTATGATAGCTTAGAACTGTGGGAGTGCAGTTACGCGGCATTACACATTGTGAGAAAAAGTTTGGCGTGGAATAATGATGATAGCGGGTGAAATTATTCGATTCACGAAGTCGGCGCGGCGGCTCGAAACCATGACCTTAAATACATCGAGGCTGATATTTCGAACTTCCACTATGTTGTACGAATTGAGATGCGCGATCAATTTGAATGAATTACCCTTCAGCACAGCACGGCCGGGGTCAACTAATGCGTGCGGCACCGACCCACATTTGAAGGATTACAAGTAGCTGCCGAGAAAATTTACCGCTAACATTGCCATATAAGCTGTATGAATTTTAGGTCGGTACAAGCACAGCATGCTCTTGCGCCGACATCTGCGCAAATATTGATTTAGTAAGTAGGAGCCACAATGGCGGCGGTCGGCCGCTTGCGCCCAGCGCTGCGCCCGCGCCGGCCACCTTCCTCCTAACGACGCCGCGTCGTTCTTTCACCAACATTCAACAGTTGAGATAATCGATGTTAAGCAAATAGTCATAGATTTTTCTCACGTTGTGGTCACTTGCGGGATAACTTATATAATATTTATTCAGGGGTCAAGAACTTGTTTTAACAGCGGAACAAGTATTACTTTAGACGTAGTCGCAGTTATTTACTGTAAGTAGGTGCTTATACCTAAATATAACATTTTTTAAAGAAATATTCAATTTGTATTTATCACAAAACGAACCGAGGCTGAAGCATCAAAATCGGTACAATGACCGCGTCCGGAGACCACCGTGAGTATCGTGTTTACCCGTCGATTATATAGTTGCAGCCATTTCAGACGCGTTGAGTCATCACTTAACTATAATATATCGATCGAATTCACTCAAAGAGCTGTTAACTTGATTTTGAAACCTTGCTCCAAAACTGATTATTTGAAATCTTACAAAGTTAATAAGGTGTCCTCATTAACGTGGTAACATATTCTTACGAGGCTCAGTTTAAATGTTTACCATCAAAAGAATATGAAAAAGTTAGTCCAATGCAGGAAATTAGCTTGTTTAACTTGCACGGGTCCGAAATTGAGGCAGTTTAGTACCGTTACAGCAATGCCACAGTTTTAAAATAACCACTTACTGAGACGATGTGCATTTATGTGTAATAAGTGTTATTTTTCAGACATCTAAACGAGAAACTGCCAATGAAATAAAATTGAATTGCTGTACTCGGTAAACGTTATTCGTAAAAATGTGAGGAGAAAAAGATACACGTTAATTTTTATCTTTGTTCAAGTATCAAAAGCTGCAGTCATATATAACTGTTTTTATTAGTATTTTTATGAAAGTTAGCCAAGTATATAAAGAATATGAAACATGCGGGGCTTTGCCCGTCAATCTCAATTTATTGTTCTGTACTAAACTTTGATCAGTTCCATTTGTTGACCTCTTGTCATATTAACGTAGCAGCCAGACACTTGTTTAACAAATAAATATACGTACAGTTGGTTCATTGAATTCGATGAATAGGCCCTAAAGAAATTTTACAAAAAAGTGCTTTTAAATTTTCAGCTTTTCAGAAACAAGACAAGCTTTTTTCAGAGGCAAGATTAATGTTATTTGAATAGAAAAAATTGAATTATTGAATTATTGTGTGTATCCATTCCAGTTTTTTTTTTCAGAACTAAATTATACAGTGATTTATTTTTATGTTTAATCCTGAAACTTTTCATAACCACCAACAAAAATGTGTGATAGTTTTGCAATAATATTATGTTTAATAACAAAGGAGGACCAAAGGAGGAGCCTGAGGGTAATAATAACAGCCGCTCGGGTCAATCTTTAGGTTAAACCGTGCTTGCCTAGGTTGGTCTGTGGATAGGTGACCACCCATTACATACCGTGTTTCCTGCATGCCTCGGAAAGCACGTTAAGCCGTTGGTTCAGTGGCCCAAAAAGTCTGACAACCACTCTTACTCCGAGTTTTGAAGGTCAGATAGGCAGTCGCTCCATGTAAAATACTGGTATTCAGCTGCATCCGGTTAGACTGGAAGCCGACCCCAACATAGTTAGGAAAAGACTAGGCAGATGATGATGATGTTGAACAAAAATGATTGATTGGCTTCTAAAATAAAAGAAATCAAAGTAAGGAAGCGTATAAAAGATTACGTCAGTCCTATAGTTATCAAAGTTCCATAATCACCATCAGGCATGATGATTTTTTTCAAACTTTATAAGAACAGTGATGTTCGTGATTAGCTCCAGCATCAAGATATTGAATGAATACTTCTAAAAATTATCATTATTGGCATGGAAAAAACAGACGTGAAAAAAATGCCTATATTCTTTCAAGGTGAAGATGTCGGCGCACGAATGTTTAAAAGCAAATTCAGGGAAGCGCCACGAATCAGGAAGTACTACGCCACAAATAATCCTAATAACCTAATGATCATTTCGACGCGTAGACACGGAGCTCGTAAACAAATAAACACCACGACAGCTATTGTTACTTCGACAGATACATTAAACGTTGTTTATTTGTTGAATTATTTTGATTACCTTTTTTGTATTAGTTGAAGATAATAAGTGAGTATGGTGAAATGCCTGAAATATTTTTGACAGTTGCGGTAGTTAAGTACGAGTAGGTAACATAGCCCAGAATTGAACGATTTATAAATAAACGATTTAAACGATTGGTTTTTCAGACGTCTGAAATAAAATCAATGCAAAGCTTTAGTGTGGCAGTGCATGCTGCTGTTCACTTATTGTTTTAGTTTGACTGTATTTGTGGATTTTATGTACAAATAACAAAAAGCTTATTGAGTCCGTCCTCATAACATAGGAGGGTACAAAAGATGTTCACGTTAGAAACTGTTCATCTCGAGAATTTAGTATTGATTTCTCGATATTCATTTCCTTTGGGCATTCTTCTAATGTGAATAATTCATGTGGGGCCTTCGTTGACATATTACTTCCGAGACCCTCTCAAGATTAAAGGAAAACAAAGAGCGTAAGTGGGTAGGTAAGAGTACTTCATGCAAATTGTTAGGGGGTGAATATCTCAATCTAAAAATACGATTCAAAATACTTATTTTACACATCATGTACCTAAGACTTATTTACTTTTTCTTGCTTCATCACAAAAACTACTGAACTGTTGCGATCGGATCAACATAAACACAGCCTAGAATCCACTTAAGCGTGAGTAAGTAAAAAATGCTAATTTATCGAGATCGTGAACGCTGTACGCCACGTTTTGCTTATGTGAATATAAAACGGTTTAGATTTATATTTTATTCTATTTAGAAGTGAACCGCGGGAAAATGTTTGCGTGCCATAAAAATGTAACGGCTCTAAGCTGAACATATAAAAATGTGGTAAAGCTTTGGCGCTGAGAGGCGCTCGCGAGTCGACGTCGGTGGCGGCAGCGGCGCGGCGGCGGAGCGCGGCAGAGCTGCATGCGCCTTGCTCTCGTAGGACAATGACATCGCACGTTCCGCACCATAAAACAACCTGGACATTATGAAGTGTTGCCTGTGCCTTTTTATTAGCGCAAAAATGTAGACACTACTTATAATTGCGTCATTAAAACTTCGCTTGTTTTGCGAACGAACGCTCAACTATTTCAGAACATTCACCGATGATACGCAGGATTTACGGTACTCACACCGATGACACAAAGATAATAAAAAGCTTTGAAAAGCATCTTGTTTGTTGGTCACGAAAAGAGGTAAAGGCTCTTTAAAATGTGAAACGTTAAGCAACAATTTATATTTTAAAGACGATCGATCTTTCAATGACTCCGCAATTTTCCTCTTTTGTCATTGCAAACCTGTAAGTATAGGTACCTGTCCTCCAAAGAAACGTCCGTTAAACTCAAATCCTTTTACGATCGTCAAAATCCTTTAATATTTCACATGAAAGTTCAAAACGACTGGTGTTTGAACATAAACAATGGGCTGTTAGTCGTGGAGTCTTTATTCTCTCACAGTTTAGATCGCCACGCAAGGGTCGCGGTCACTACAGCCAGCGGTCCGTGAGCGCAACAGACAAACCGTAACCCTCATATATCGGTCGGTATAAATACTAATTGGTAAAAGACCTATTCAAACAATACATGGGAATTTTTACTCGGTAAATGGTAAAGTGGACACGTCTATTTGTCTTGTTATTTAGAGTGTGGGTGCCATGAGCGTGGGCACCAAGCAGACACTCTTTGGGGAAGGTAGCTAATGCATCGCTTTGCCCAAGACCAGCCGGAATATCGACACGATAAATTTAAGCTCTGGTTATAACTTAGTCAGTTGTATATGTCTACTCCGTTCTTTATTGTTAACGTGAAGTTAATAGCGATACTTGTGGGGGAACGCGAAATGTAGAAATGAAATGAGCAGTCTAGCAAGCACCGATATTATCATATCTTATTGTTAGTCCCACGTATGAATAATATGTCTGCTTGACAAAGCTCGACGAAGCAAACGGCTCTTTTTGGGTTATAATCATAATTTTGCTTGTAATTCCAACCTAAGTTTCCATTATTTGTCATTTTGAAAGAGAATGTTATTGCGAGTATTGTATTTTACTATAAGTAATGTTGTCATTTAGTCTTAATAATTTGTTTTTATACAAGTGAAGTGACACACATTACTGATGAAATGGCTAGACATCGAAGAGAGAGTCCTTTGGTTAAAATGGCGCCTAATTCAATACAGACACACAAAAGCTTATAGAAGGCTTGATCTCAATAAAATGGCCTCAGGTAACATCGCACTGAACAACACTAAATTTAGCACAGTGACGTCAATACTTTCACGCCTTATATGAGATTGATTGGCATGGAAATAGATAACTATTACCTATTGTAAGTAATATAAAAACTTTTACCAGCAAAAAACTTGGGCTAAATAACATCATAACCTACATTCCGATTGGTGGCACCGAGCACCAAGCGAACTGTTAACACTGAATGTGAATTTTAAACAGACTTGGTGTAGGGTCATATTCGAGTGTTTCTCTTTTATCGGTCATTGTGACTGGCATCGCGGCTTTGGTAATATTCTGATATTGATATTCAGACGGCGACGCGACGCGAGGTTTCTTACACACTTGCAGCAGTGAGTGCTATGTACATCGGAAACCAATAACCATCCTGTACTAGAACAATACTTTCATCGTGCGTTTATGGTACGTGATATGTCGCCAAGGTCCACGGATATTTGCAGCTTTGCAAATCTAATTACCACAGATTAGATATACCTAACTTAAATCAAATGATTGCAAGTATTAATATACGAGTATAACAAATGACTAAATGAAAACTTCAGTCAGTGAATTTTACAATAAACAAAATCACGAAGTAAGTACACGCTTTGATTATTGCATAATAGTCCACGAGAGCTGTCTTTTGTTGGTAAATCTCCTTAAATACACCATGAAATAAAAGTCACGTCACAAAATTACAATATAACAAGTGAAACAGAAACGGTTTACGAGCTTTTTTGCGACATTTTTGTGGTCCGGTAACGGTTTCAGCTCCTACACCGACGACGACGACGCGCGACGGACACCAGCGCTTGCGCCGACCTAAGAGATTCGATGTCATCTACAAAGCCAGCGCGTTCTGGACATACCTACATCATTAACTTGAGCTAGATATGAATGTCATTGTGTCACAATTAAACTCTTTTCATGATTTTATGACGGAGAAGGCTCTAAACCTGTTATTAATGGCATGTTCAGCATCCTACATTAAGAAAATAAACGATTGAGTAAAGATCGTGAGGAATCGATCTACCGCAGTCATTAAAACCACTGGCCATTCCGCTCCATTGTGGCTTTCGATTCTTACGAGTCTATAAACCTATATAAGTGAAGGTATGTGGGTAAATATTAAATGTGAATGGCAACACATGTGCGTCGAGTGTGGCAGGTTGCGCGGGTCAATGGCACCTGCGAGGCCCAGATTCAGTTCCCCATAAGTTGCCATTTTCTCAGGAAGCGGTGGCGGCGCGTGGCACGCAGAACTGTCGACGGACGCCAAGCCGCGCGCCGCTCCGCGAGCGCATTCTGTCACGGCGGGACTGCGCGCGCGCATATTGACGCGCGCTTTCATTAATGCGGAGTCACTGGAGATGCCAAAGACGTTGCTAACTTTTAAGGATGCTTAATTTTATTGCTGACTTCCATATAACGGCTTTGTCTCAGAATGGGTGAGGAGAATTACCGTAAGCCGTATTCCACTGGCTCGGATTCGGATTTTAACACGGTTTGGTAGGTAGGTATGCAAGTAATTAGTGTAGCCACCTCCGTTAAAATCCGTGAACTTAAAGTGTTAGTTCGTATTGTTTTTTATCGTTGCTTAAAAAAGTGTAGTTAACATCACGGCCATTAGGTATATTTAAAGGAAGAGCGTCATCCAGTCATTTAGCTCCCGTCAACTAGGCGTATTTCCGCGCTCTAAGTGCTAAACACTAAACAAAAGAATCGGAAGCTGGCCGACCTTGCAGGTACCATCATCAATGATTGCGGCTATTTACTTTTGATTTGCCATTTAATTTTTGTTCGTCACGTATGCAAAATCATTTTATATTTATTTGTTTCCTCTGCATTTAAAACAATGCTGAATTTACGAAAAGTTAATAACATTGATATAATATTATTACTATATGACGGCTGTCGGAAGACCACATGACGTGATGGTGACTGATCTTTCACTGACATATTTAGGGAGTTATTTTGAAGTGATAACCTAAATGTGCAAGATTTTAATTAATACACTAGTTATTTTAGACATGCTCTGAAAAAGCGATAACTTTATACAGGTAGGTAAATAGTTTTCTTTTCTTTGGTTTAATCAATTTCAATAACAGTCTTTAAAATAACATGAAATCTTACGAAGTACAGTAGTGAATGATCAATTAATTAAACATTCGTAGAAACGTATACCTCCCACATTTTGAAGTTGTGCTAAGAACTAAGTAGAAGAGAAAAGGACAAAAAGAGAAACATTTTCCTAACAATAGCTAGCTAGCTACATTAAATATATTCAATGCATTTAAAATAGAGATCAGTGTGGTTGATACCAAGAAGACTTTACCAAGTACATACTCAGATTCTGTTAATTCACGCAACACATAGGTCCTACTATTGGATCCGTGTACAATAGAGGAGGCAGAAGAATTGCAAGGAATTTGGATGTCTATGTAGCTAACAAAAGCACGGATGCGGCGGCGGTGGCGGCGGCGGCAGCGGCGCTCGCCAGCCGTGGAACCTTCACCCTGCACTTGAACTCAAGCCGCGCGAGCCCACCCGCGCCGCGTGCCGGCGCAATCAACCGAACCGAAACCGACAATTCGTACACCACATTCATCGCCTTACTTTACCAATTTTCGGAAGTTGGCGTAGTACCTTGTATCTACTTATACGATAAGGAAATCCCTTAAGACAAATTCTTTAACTTCAAGGAAAGACAGCCAACAGAGTCTACAGGGAAATATAACATTTACAACTTCGCACGAGTTTTACTGCGGAAAATTATTTCCCCAAAACTGTTTGCAATAAAATGAACGATCAACTCACGAAAATCTACGTAGCCCACCGGCTGTTGATGTGGTTTTATTATTCCAGCCAGTGTAACTCTGAGTCAGAATTCGCAGAGGCAACACACTGACCCCGAATAATAAATTTCGCTGCTAAATGAGCCCCGAGGGGGCTGGGACTCCGCATCGAACTCGACTCAAGATAAACATGAGCAATGGGTAACAGTTGTTGGAATTCTTAACTTGGGAAAGACAGATTAAAACATAGATTGTTTGAAAGAAAATTTTTGGAACTTTGAAAAAGAAGGAAAATCTCAAACAAAACCTTCAGAAGACACAATTATTAAACACACAAAGTATAACTAGCATTCAGAAAATGAGTTGAATAATTGAATATATTATAATATTAAAACGAAAATATGGAAACAGTAAAACAAATATTAGGTAGGATCAGTTCCTATGAACTTTGTGTAGGGCTAAAGTAAAGGGTGCCTCGCGCCGAGAGCCAGCGTTTCCTCCTTCAAGTGTAGTGTACGTGACGTCGAACTCTCCGGAAACTTTTCTTGAGATGAGAGAAGCAAGCTTATTTCGTGCATTTTACTGTATAATATTACGAACTTTGTTTAATGTACGTATTTATGTAAAATAAAACCCTTAATAACGAAAATTCTAAAACCAAAACATGAAAATTTTCAGATTTGATTTAAGAAATTGTCTAGTTGACGATTGAAATAATTATATGCAACGTTATTTGTATGATTCAATTGTGAAAAATACCCTTTGTATGCATCAACTGCTTGATTTGATTTCAATCTACTTTGTAAGTACAATCGTGAATGATTAGTGGTGGTGACTGTGAAATATTGAATCCGCCACGCTCGTTGTTGTGGCACGCGGCTGTATCCGATTCACTCACGCTATACTATATATTTCACCTTCATTAAATGATTGTGCCAAATCGGATGTCATTAATTATTCAGCAAAGTTAAGTTTATCAATCTGACCTAATCTGCAATTATTTATCTAATCAACAAATTTCGTTAGCAAAATATTACGGGAATTTACATTAATTTAATTTAAAAAAAATACAGAAACTGTAAGATAATTCCTATTTTTTTTTCAATAAAATCTAACTAAACTTGTACGCAAATGTATACAAAATTCAGAGTTAACAATCTTGTATTATATTCTTTTAGTTGCAGATAACGTGTATATTTTTAATAATTCGTTTTCCATAAACGAATTATTAAAAATATTCAAAAACGAAATAGAAATAAATGCAGTTAAAGTTAACGATTACAAGTAATAGCCAACTTTAATTGCGTTTTAAAACAATGTTAACTATTAGTAGAAAACATATTTTATTTAAAATGACCTGCAGTGCAATGTTACCTTAACGGAAAATGTATCAGCTAAAACACACACGGTAATTCGCTATCTGGCCTGAACAGTGGAAAAGCTCACAGACCGGCTTTTTCAGACGCCGCGATTGTGCGCGCTGCGCACCTATATGTAGCAGAATCTTTCTTATTTCTGCTTTACTTATTTCAAGTAACTTTTTGTGGAACAAACCCGAAAATTGTAATATTTAAATATACAAAAATATTACTTTTTTAAGTAAAAAATAAAAAAAGATAAGAAAACTCACCAGTCTTTCACAATAAATGTATTCTCGTACACTAGACGGCCGGCAACGTATAATTCAAAGTTGTTGATACAGAGTGTGTATCAGAGTCCAGCAGTTAACAGTTAGATCGTATCGTTGCCTGAGCGTGGTGCTTTCGGCACGGCCGGGCCGGCACTGACGCGGAGCGGGAGCTCGCCCGATGCCGCACTATCGGAGGCTTCGCGGCGCGAGCTTTCAGCGACACAAGACCCGCACGCACTGCACACTGCACTCGCCCTCGTCTACCCACGCGTTGCGATTCTCTCGATCGTCTACTGTTCCGAGCGCCCGACGCACGTTTGAACTCTTAGCAGCGCCCGCTTTAGCGTATAAATATGAGGTCCGGTGGCGGGGGCCGGCGTCGGAACCCGACGCATCGCGAATCCACATCGGCATAAATTGAAGATGCAGCCGATGTCCTCCCCATTGATTTTATTGCTTATCTATTAGATATAGCCAATTAGCAAATTTCTCACCATCGCGTTGTCGTGACCGTTTCCGTAATCAATGCGCATGTTACGTATATATTATTAGATAACAGATAACGAACATTACTTACAAAGTTATGTTATTATGAGTCAATTAGCATACTGATTGTTTGTGAAACAATTGACAATTCCAAGCATGACAAGAAGCAACTACCCCCGACTAAATGAATACGGGTATTCTTATCAAACTTCTAATATCACATGTACCTTATACCACTTATTATAATTTATTATTGTCTGTACTTGTATAATGTATTATTGCCTTAAAATAGGTGATGAACAAAATAAAAAACTGTTTCATTTGGGTTTCTTCGTTTCATGCTTATGATGTTGTAGTCCATTCACCCATGAAAGAAAAATGAGGTAAGTATAACATACATCTCTGCGTTGCGTCTTTGTGACGGGAACTGAACAATACTTGCTGCTATCATAATGAATTCAGTCGATAAATCGTTTTCCAAAAGCAAAAGTTCGCAAAGTGCACCCTCCTTATATAATTCGAGTGCAATGGTAATGAGATATGATGTGAGGCCCGAGGACGAGAGGACCCGAGGACGCGACACAGCTCGCACATGCACGCACACACGCAACGCCACAACATTCGATACGCATGAACACGTCAATTACCTCATACTTTTTATTCTGTCATATAATTTCATAAAAAGTACCTTCTCAAGGTACCGCACTAAAAATGCAAATACACACGTAAAATGAAAGAGTTAATTAATCAAAATAATAACTTCAGCATGTTAATTCGCTGTTTATATAATATTATACTTAATATAAACTTTGACTGAAGATGTGTTATTTCTGTTTTGATCTATGTTGGCACAGGGCACAATATTGTGAAAAAATATAAAATACTAAAGTGTTTTATGTTGACAAATAACCGTTCATGAATATATAAAGATTACAGTGGCCAACTGAAAGAACTCGGTACACAAACTACGTACGGTGTCTAATGTAACACGTGTTCTGAATCGACCGTGACATAAGAACTAATGCATCTAATTAGGCAATCAATTTCTGAGGTTTATATAACAGCTTTAATTATAACTTAAAGAAATACAAATACTTATTTACTTACTTTACAGTAGGTACCTGTAATTGTTGTTGATTCGTATGCTACTTCTAAAAAAACGTCAAACTGAAATAACAGTGTTTCGTTTTCGTATAATATTCACAACAACTTTGCTTTTTAATAATTCGTCATAAAAAATATTTTAAAACTTGTCTTTTTATTTAGTTTGTTACGGTATTTTCTTTTTAACCTACAAATATTTTGTGAATCGCGATGATTCAACACAATACAGCTATAAATCCTCTTGAAAACTGTGTGCACAGGTGATTGTTTCTAGATCTGTAACCTTCAGGTGAAATCACGTAACAGACGCGTCACCCGTGTACACTTTCGATCAATGTAACACAATCAAATTATTCGAGTGATTGTTATGTTCACTTTACTTTTAAATAACTTGTGTTCATTTCTTGATTTTTATAGGAACTTATGAATGATGTATGGACAAAATAAAAGAAACACAAGCTCCGCAATACTAGACATTACGATTTTGAGGTAACGGTGCTGTGTGACCACATACAGGGTGTAAAAGACCTCATCACGAAGCCGTCAACCAAGCATTCTGTACATCAAATTAAGTAACTTTACGCAAAAATTATTGCTATGAAACTACTTTTTTTTTGGGGTGAAAAATCTTGTTTTGTGGTAGAACTCAATGTAACGCACTCAACACATTGTGCTGATGGATGGATTGCATAGTACGCGGGTCGTGGAGGTGTTTAAAGTAAAAATTTCACATTAAAAGGTGTATTAAAAAAACCTGTCGTAAAGTTGGAACTTTGACTCCCAATATCTCCGTAACTAGAAGGTTCCCAGGTATGGTAGAGAACAAGTACCTTTCGGCTTCGTTAAGAGGTGTTTTACACCCTTTATATATGAACGTGGATGAGGCAAAAAAATGTATGTATTATGTTTCTTAATAAATTAAGGGTATGAATTAATTAACGTAGAGTGTATGATATAACATTATGAAGGCTGTACCTCAGCAGAACGGTTGGTGTTCAATCATATCCGACATTGTTTCCCGCATAAACTGTTAGGTAATAAATGTTTAATTGCATTGTATACCATACTGGTAGGTGTCGGTCAACATCACGTTATTTTACCGACTTGTCAAGATTGCTATCTGCTGAAGTAAATAATCACCGTTACAAGTTGAGAAATGGTTCTTTAATTAAGACATTTATATTTTCCGGAAGGACAGTAATTAATTCCTACAAATTCCTCATTAAGTATCGACATCATTATCGAATTTAAATAACTTGTCCATCCTTTCATCTGGTCAGTTAACACTATAATTTAATGATCAATAAACATTAGGAATCAGATTATTAACTGTAAGTCGTGTTTCCAAGCAAAAAAATTGTATTGGGTTGTAGATATTGCCGAGAAAGATGAAAAATAATATGCATCCTGATTCCTGCCACATGATACAAGCTAACCAAATTCTAAACAAAGTCTGGTTTTAAAAATATCATTCACAAAAGCGCCGGTCACTTTAAGAATGACTCAAACCCAAAAGTAACACTCGTATGCTCATAATCGGGGAATTCAACAAAAACATATCGTGTGTAAGCTACTTACACTGTCGTCATAATAGCTAGAGTCAACGGAGGGAAATGGAGTAGAATGGAGGCAGTAGGCGCGACCAGCCAGCTATCTACATGTGCGGTATCTATTACGACTATATCTACATAATATCGGTATTATTATCCTTAACGGGTTAAACTGTTATAAGTATTTAGTGCCAAAGCTCCACTTGGCACGGTATGGACACTTCGAACAGGATAAAATTTCACTGTATGGTGATTTTGCCAGATTTTATCAGATAGCTAGTGAATGTACTGATACACTCTATTCCTTATCTTATTTTCGTGTAATGATCTAGAAATCATAGGGTGCATGATATTTTCAGCTTTTTTTTTCGTCGTAAAGATGCTACTTGGTGATTACAGACGCTTCATTTCCGGTTTGTGGATTGAGTATCTAGTGTATGTTGATAGCCATGCAATAATAGACTAATTACAGTATAAGAACACGATACATATAAAGTACACTTACGTCCTGTGTAATTATTAATAACAACAAGTTTTTTTAAGTTTCGATACGAGTTATGGTTAGTGTCAAATCTGCTCAGGCCAGTGACACTACGTAGCGCCACTTTTTATATTAATTAAAGCGCTCTCAATCCTAACATAACGGCCGCAAACATTACTATGCTAATTTATTATTAGGGTATTTTCTTGGCATCCGCAATGTGACATACATTTTTTTAAGACTTAACTGTAGCGGAAATATGATTGATAGTTGACCGCTCAAGTACGCTTCAGTCGTCCGCAGCTCTGCATGCTCATTCTGTGTGCAAATCTTAATCTGTGTGCCCAATCGTAGAGGGCAGCTGAATAATCAAAATATTTATTAGACGACCAAACACACCACATCTTATCTGAACGTTTGATTTAGAAATGTAATTTATTTTTGTTATGAGACTGATGTGTGTGCCTGATTTATCTATCTTGAAATGCACTATCGATACTTTAAGCTCTTCTAAGTATTGATTTAAATTCCACATCCTACAAAAAAGAGCACAAAATAAGTGCAAACACAATATCTATACAATATTTTATGTAACCTAATTCCTCCGCTTTCCAGGTAAAAAAGTAAAACCGCGAAGGCTCCTAAAGCCTCTTGTAGAGCCTCATAAATACGCCACCCCATGCTGCTGTAAGTTTATAAAAATGTGCACACGTATGGAAGCCACAATATTATGTTCATCATAAGCGCCACCTGCTTGAAGACAATCATTTTGGGCGTGTGTTCGGGCGGATATGAGCCGAATAAAGAATCGCGATGTGTGCAGATTTCACGGGTGTAGTGGTAGCTATTCGTAGGTAGGGACTATTGATTTTGTCCACCCCAGACCGCACAGCCGCCAAGCTGCATCCAGTCCCGCTGCCTAACACTTAATACCCATCTATTATTATCAATTTATTGACTGCTTTCATAATATTAGCTTCGTGGTCCCAGACGGTAAATCATTTACAATGTAGGGAATGTTGTTAAGCTTATGGATTTATTTGGTTTATTGTAACTTCATTTTAGTTTTAGTTGACTTTTGAAATTCAGTTTGAATACAATGGTTTATTTTAATTAAATAGATGAAAAGCATTTTATAACAAACTTCATATACGTATAATACGTATTAAATAAAATAAGTGTACCTTAGATATTTGTTACGGAAAAGGTTAAAAGCTCGAGCGACCCCACATGACCCGAGTTATTTTAGCTTTACCTTAGATCTTTGGGGTGAAATGAAGATATCTAAATATATAATACAGTTTCTCGTCTGTTCATACAATCTATAATATAAAGTATAGGTACTAAGTAACTGTTGCTTCAGATACCTGCTGGTACTGGAATTAGGGGTGACAGATCACCCCTAATCCTTTAATTACCTTGTGGTACTTTGGGTTATTCGGTCCAGTATATTCAGTAGATTGCTTCCCAGGATGCTGAACATTGTTCAATTTGTATCGCTGCTGTAAAGATACCGTTTTGTAGATTTCATTTTGGGGTTTATTTAATTTGTAACACAACCAATTTTGGGGAACGTGACGAGTGTGGGGGACCGTGAATAGAAAGGATGCTGACGGTAAAAGTCTTAGCATAATTTTGTTTCATTTAGGTACCTACTGTTATCCTCCTACGTTACATTCTTTGTGGTAACCTTAGAATGTACACAATCTTAAAGATTTTTTTTTACAGGTAACAAGGTTTTACAGTAGGTACCTATTATACAATAGGTACTATCGAGGACACTCCCGCCTGATCGCCACTAAGCTAATTTTTGCTTGCACCTTACAACATAGAAATGCTCTCTAGCCCCCCCCCCCCCCGTTGACTTTGTATAGAAATAATTAATGAAAACATACCGATCGGCCGAGCGCACTGACGACGCAAGCCAAACGAGAGTTATTGTTATTTTGCGCGCCAAAGTTGACGCTTTCCTAATAGGCTTAAAGTTTAAGGGGGCGTGGCTCGGCGCCTCCTCATGATTTAAGCGAAAAAAAATTTACTGATCAGGCGGAAAAGACCACGACTGTACCTACTGTAAAACCTTAATAGGTTCGGAACTTCACTTATACGTAGGTTAGGTATAGCTCCTTGTAAATGGGCCAAACCATGCTACCAAACTAAAACTCCGAATACCAACTGGGGAAAAACATCTTCTTACTACGACGCCGACGTACGCCAAGACGAAACGGAATATAACTAAAAACACCTGGAAAGTTTATTTACCTATATTTAAAAACGTTATATTATGAGGCTCTTTTGCCCATCTTCAGAGCTACATCAAAGAATGCAACAGCACGAGCACATAAAAAGACTGTTAGCCAGATAGCGGGAGATATTTCTAGCTGCTTGTGTAAAAACTGAAATCCTCCTCAGAAATCAGGGTTTTTCATTGTAGTTTGGAAAAAACGTTATATTATGAGGCTCTTTTGCCCATCTTCAGATCTATATCAAAGAATGCAACAGCACGAGCACATAAAAAGACTGTTAGCCAGATAGCGGGAGATATTTCTAGCTGCTTGTGTAAAAACTGAAATCCTTCTCAGAAATCAGGGTTTTTCATTGTAGTTTGGAAAAAACGTTATATTATGAGGCTCTTTTGCCCATCTTCAGAGCTATATCAAAGGATGCAACAGCACGAGCACATAAAAAGACTGTTAGCCAGATAGCGGGAGATATTTCTAGCTGCTTGTGTAAAAACTGAAATCCTTCTCAGAAATCAGGGTTTTTCATTGTAGTTTGGAAAAAAAAATGTTTATCAGGAACACTCTCTGATGACACCATACGTATATTTGATGAACGGTTCACCGCTGATCAGGTTCAGACCATTATGAATCAGACATATTATTTAAATTATATTTCGGACTTTACTCAGGGACTTTTTATGATAGTAATTTGCCTTACTACGCAAGGTACGGAGAATTGTATCTTAATCACTATCGTAATTGACAGGCACTCTGTCAATACATCGGCATTATTACCTTTTCAATAAATACGTTTAGTTCGTTCCATATTGGCGGGGTAAACACACATGCATATAATTGATACCGCTTGAAAATTCTGCTTATAACATTATGGTATACTGTGTGAGTAATACAAGCAGGTATCTGTAAGTATCATGCCGATTTTCCTCGCGGAGCGCAAAAAGATGGCGTGTATGAAGAGAGTGAGCACTCGAAGTCAAGCGGGTCGCCGCGAGCCTTCCACGAATTTCCCGATTATAAAACCGGTCAAGCCTGGGAATCGTTCACCGATGTCTCGATGAAACGTGATACGTGTTCGAACTTCGTTTCTGAAAAACAGTTAGCGCATTACCTCCTTATGAAACGGCCTACTACTTCATATAGCTAGCAAACATTATTGTTTACACAGTTCATTGAAATAAAAATCGTATGTCTTGATACGAGGGCAATGTCACCGCGCATTGTGCCGTTAAGCCCAAATGGAACTGTGTGTACTCTCCACCAATCAAATAGGCTTATGTTGTCAACTGTTAAGGATAACATTAATTAAATACGGTAACTAACTAAACCTAGCCTAACCCGAAAGTAGCTGGAAATACTGTTTTTAATTTCGTTTTTGTTGTCGAATTAGTCATCAACTTACCGTTGAAAACGAGAATTTAATTCTCCTTTAAGAACTTGTCAGTGTTCTACATAACGTTAAATTGTAACGGGTTTCCTTATTTTTGAAGCAAAAGTTAATTATTAGACACCCAATTCACAGAATATTCTCACGCTTTGCATACGCGGTGTGACTTGTAAAACTGGAATATTTTATTATGACTCATTTTAAGTGTAACACCCGAGTGGGTATCTATCGATGTATTAATAGGCCCTCGGACGGACTCATCTATACGTGCAACATAAATTTTATGGAATCTTCAGATACACTTGCACCTGTACTTAAGTGGAATATGAAACTACATACATAAACATTAATCCCGTAAAGAAGTGTACCTATAGAGCTCTTCGACAAAGTATTTTTAATTAAGATCTTGAGCGGGGAGCTAACAGGCCTTTACCTTGTAACTAATCTTGTATACCTGCTTATGTGTCGTTAAAAGTTCTTATATACAATGTTTTTTCTAATGTACAAAATTAAATTCTCTCTAAAATCTGTAACCAATTCGTAAAGATACCTTCAAAAATATTATACCAGTTTATTACTTGTAAAAAGCCCTCACACATTTATTTTTGTAGTAAAAGTAACCACATTTCATTTTTTCAATTTTTTTTTTTTTATACACCTAAATAAAATTGACTCGTTCTCTCTGAAATTATGTGTGATAATAATCTAAATATCTCCTCACAAACACTATGCTTATTGCTTGCCTACTGGCAGCCTCATGAACGACCATGCCTTGCCTTGTCGGCAGTAAAAGGCCAACAAACCTCCTATTCGCCGACAACATTGTCATTTTCTTAGCGAAGAACTGCTTGTTTTGCTTGTAGAGTCCTTGGTTTTAACAAAGTTAAATTATGCGGACACAGTGTATGGTCAACGATTTCTATCAAAAACCGAAAGAATGATCCAAAAACTTGAAAACGCCTATGCACACTTCTGGTTATGCTTTAAAGTTCCTTTTATGTTCCCTTCATAAATGAGCATAAAATTCTAAAAATGAAAGCTATTAGACGTAAACTGCACCTTGCGACTCTACTTTTTGGAGTTATGTCTCACTCCCTTTCTTACCTATACGATAGGCTGTCATGGACTAGTAGGCACAGAATCGGTGCGGGAAGAAAATGTTCCAAATAGCTTTCCATTCGACAGCAAAAGTCGGTGGTTCTTGGTACACAGCTACCAAATGCTGGACCAATATCCCGCCTCCAATACAATTTAGTAAAAGTTGATCGACATTCAAATCAAAATTGAAGTTGTTTTTAATAAAATTATCATCAAAACGAATTTCTATATGTTCGAGCCATGTCAGCTATTTGAAACACAACATATTTTGTACATTTTTATCAATTAGGTATTTAACAAGTATAGCATTATTAGCATTGTTATCAATTTTATACATTTTTATATGTTGTTATTCAATTTTACCAATGTTATTAATTTTATTAATTCCAACATTTTTACTTTTTATTATTGTTTCTTATGTTTCTTAGTGTATGTCATCAATTTTATTATTGTTATCAATTTTTTAGTTTTTTATTTTATCATTTTTGCTTTTTTATGAATGGGCACAGTCTTTTAAAAATTTAAGCAGTATTTAATTTTACCAAAGTTATTAATTATAGACAATCTATCACTTTTATAAATTAAGTTTATCATTGTTAAGAATAAGAATAATTCATTTAAAAAGTATTACAAAAAAGTACATTTAGGTGCAGCTACTATTATTTTTCAAACAATGGTTTGTGCATAGTGCATAGTGTTACAATCTCTTACATTATAAAATTTTATAAATTTTCCAATTTAATCAATTTTACCAATGTTATTAATTTTATAGATTCTTTAATTTTTACTAAATGTCACCAATTTTATTATTGTTATCAATTTTATACATTTCTCGACTTTTTCTTTTTTGGTTTTTAAGTCTTTTTGTTCTATTTTATTTTTATTTTATACGTTATTCAATTTTACCAATGTTATTAATTTTATAAATTCTATTATTTTATTTTAGTTGTTACTTGTGCAAAACAATTTTGACGCTATATATATATATATGTTTGTTTTTATTTTTCGACCGTATGGCACTCGTGGGCTGCAGCAGAAAATCAGCGTCAGGTGTTGTTGTCACCTTGTGTTGCCATCTGGCATTATGGTAAGCTGAGGCCCTTTTGGCATTATTCGTTTTGTTTGTTTATTTTGTATTTTTTAAAGGTTTGAATGCCAAATAAACATAATTTTCTTTCTTTCTTCCTTTTTGTCCACACAGAACTACAGATCATGCTCCAAGAACTGTAAGGTGCGATCAATCGGTCTTAACCAGTTACTGACCAACAACACTAAGCGTATAGTAAGGTTTGGGGTAGATGAACAATAAATGCATTATTTCGATGACTAGGGCCAGGTGGCATTTTTTGAAAACCGAATCTACAACGCCTGGAAAGTTACTGCAATGGTCCACGGAGACGCTAACGAAATTTCGGACTTCGCTTATTGTTGATTCCTTTCTTTTATACACTCTGACATTGAATGATTTGACATTTTATTATGTATTTTTTTTTTACTTATTTTTTTTATTATTTTATGTGACATTTACTGATTTGACATGAATACTTATTTTATTAAGTATTTTAATGAGGGATTTTCTTTTTAGCTGTTCCCTAGTCGCTGGATAGATGGCGCTAGGAGTAAGTATGATAATGCAATGAACGGAACCTAAAAAAACTGATTTTAACAAAGCGCGAGAAATGTAGGTTATATTCGGAAGGTTAAGCAAATGAAAGTGTCAGTCAACGAGAGTACGTGACGTGACACAATGTTTCTTTTTTCAAGCGTTTTGGCTTTGGCACCAACTATCATAGTAAGTTCAACGCCATCTATAGAGTTCTTGGAAACTAAGTTTTTTTTTAAAACCTCAAAAGGAAAACCTCTCATTGAGAATTGAGCAAGATTATGTCTGGACTTCAAAAGAGACTATGACCTCTAAGTTTGTTTCGGCTGTTTCTTCTCAGAGTAGTCAGGTACGAAATACCGGCCCCATCTAGTTTTAAAAAAATGACGTGTAAAAGTGTTTGTTAAAACCTACTTGCAAAATAAACATCATTTATCATTTATCAAGGGTGATCTACAAATCTCCCTGAAGCGGAAACTCATCAACATGTGCATCGTGCCCATCCTAGCCTACGGTGCTCAGACCTGGTCGCTCACCGAGTTGCAGAAGTTTCGCCTTGGAGTTTGCTAAATGGCAATGGAACGCAGCATTTTGGGGCATTGAAAGAAAAGATAGAGTTCAAAACGCCACGTTGGCAAAAAGGCTGGCAGGCTACCCGCTCGGCTCAGCTCGCTTGGCTCGGTGGATTGCGGGTCACATCAGCTGTATGCACGACGACCGTTGGCTAAAATTCTTCACACTATGGTTACCAGAAGATTGAAGACGCTGGCGCCGCCGATACTGACCCAGAAAGAAATGGCGGCACGATCTGGACATGTACCGATAGGGCTGGTTCCAGACGTTCCAGTAGAAATAAAGTTGTAAAGTACGGGGTGTACGTAAGGGTGTCCAAAAGCTTTTATAGGTTCTACATAAGGCCGCTGTTATTTACAAAATATCTGAATATTCTGAATACATCGTACAAAGATTAGTAACCGTATATCTCTCTTTTTCATCATAAATACATGTAGTAATCATAAACAAACTTAAAATAATGATATAAATATTTACAGATATAAAAGCAGAAAAGAATTAAAGGACGTCAAAAAATTCGTCCACATCGCTGTCAACGGGAATATAGTGCCCAGAATGAATGCTGAATGCTGCCAGCACTGAATACTAGGTATTTAGATACCTATTTCATAAAACCAATTAAGTAAAAACATGAAATCAGAATCACGTTGCATTTTTATAAAGTTATGTACTATCGGGGTCTTTTCCGCCTGAACATTTTAAATTTTTTCGCTTAAATCATGCGGAGCCGCCGAGCCACGCCCCCTTAAAGTTTGGGCCTATTAGGAAAGCGTCAAATTTGGCGCGCAAATTAACAATAACTCTCGTTTGGCGTGCGTCGTCAATGCGCTCGGCCGTTTCGGTATCTTTTCATTAATTTTTTCTACACAAAGTCAACGGGGCGGGGCTAGAGAGCGTTTTAGCGGTTATGTTGCGAGTGCAAGCAAAAATGAGCTTAGTGGTGGTTAGGCGGGAGTGTCCTCGATAGTACGTTACGTATAGAGACGAGCTAGATATTTTATATCAGAGAGCAATTTATTACTAACAAGCCGTACGGGCGATAGGATCTAACATTAGTTGAAATATAATAATAATATATTTACTCAAATTTAGAATTGGCACGAAAAATACAAGTTAAATCTTAAAGTAATGTTGGTGTAACAGAGTTCGATGCCTGTACTAGGTTAAACCTGTATCGCAGGCGGCACACTGTCAGTATAGCACACTGTCAGTCTAAATTTCCCCTTCAGGGGGGGGTGAATTTTCAAAAATCCTTTCTTTAGTCCTTCTGACCCAGCAGTGAGGCCTGTCGTCCGTCTATTGTCATTTTTTTTTTTTTTAAGAATTACGAGTAGATTAAATCTGTTCAGAGTAGCTATTCACAACGCTTCGATTCTATTTCGATTCGACAAGTCGTATGTCTGTTTCTTTTGGCATTACGAAAGTGAGCGAGATAGACATACGACTTTCCGAATCGAAATCGAATCGAAACGTTGTGAATAGCTATGCAGAAAGTGATGGCAAAACCGACAAACATGATAGACTCTACCTAAGAATACACTAAGTTTCCTGTGTTCTTGTATATTATTACAATATAATACAGTAGAAAACTCGGTTCCCACATCCGAGTTTACGGTATTCTACGGTTTTATATACCTACCTACATATTCTAATTTAACGATTATTTTTCTGAGTCTAGCACCTAATACTACATATACGTGTTCCGTTTTATACATTTAATAACATCGGAGTTTTGTCCTCATTTATTCACATTATTCAAATATTCTCACTTAAACTTTTATTATACCAATTATAGACGCATTATAAAACTAAAACATCTCATATTTTATAGCGTAGCAATCGTAGCTGGTCGGGGGTAGACTTTTATTTATTTTAATTAATTAATTATATCAGTTCATTAATATGTCAAGATCTGTGTTTTAAGATAAATTAGATGATTGTTCTTCTTGTTACAATCATTGGCATTCTATAGACACATAAGTATTGTGAATGTTTACAATCACCGAAATACCAGATCACTACGAGGGTTCTGAAAATCGGATTACTTCTACTTACGAAGTTTATTTAAGCGATTTATATTATTAGATCTGTTCTAGTATGCGACTCTTGTCACGTAGGTATCTTCTCCCTATAAATAAACGATATAAAACCTGCCGGGGCACGTCTCTCCAAGAATATTAAGACTGTTTCCAAAATATCAAAAATAAACATGATCAGTGATCACACGTAGACAGGACTGCAATTTAATGAAGAATATTCAATTATCTCTAAATATGCCTGTAGTCCTTTATATTGGCATGGGATAAGATGTCATAAGTTTTTATTATGGATGTAGTTGGTATCTTGCAGGGAGCAGTCTGGGCAAGGCGCGGCGCCGGCGACGATTCTCGTTTGCGCGATGGCTATCAGAAGCGCAATCCCCTATTCCTCGCAGTGCTAATCAATGAATAATTACTCTGTTTAAGGGGCACCTCTATAAATAGCCGGCTGGAGCGCTGACCTGGAGCGACGGGTTAGTCCGGCCTGACAGCCGCGGACACTCGCAGCAGCCTCGCTCGCCGCCCCCCGCGCCACCGCCTCCGTCGCTGCCGCACACAGGGCTGCCTCCACCACTATAGGTTTTCCTTAGCTCTGAGGATATATAACCACTTATCGAATCTTTCTCTCCGCTATTCATTATAATTGTGACAAGTTTAATATGAAGCCAGATTCTCTCCGCCTAACATGGAGATGATTCATTGCTCACATATTGATAAGCCTCCTTTCGAATCGATTAGTTTTCAGGCGCCTGCTAATTGCAGCGGCCGCGTCTTCCCGCGGGTGCAACCCTACGCCGCCGCCGCTCTACTCGACACGCCTCCGACTCCGCATCCTGCCGTTTTTTGCAAAATTAACTACAAAGGAATCTTTGTAGGCAAAATGTGAACACAGTTTTTCCAAAATGATTCATTTCAATAGTCAAGTTACTCGCTTTATAAAGGATCGACTTTTTAAGTCGAGTTTTATTTAACACCTGTATATCTATAATTAGAAATAGAATTCCCGATGCATCGATAGCTGGCTGGTAAGCGCCGCAGCACAATGCTACGAGGATTGTGCGTGTGATTTTACAAGTAACGGCAGTTCTAACCGAGCTATGGGCTCAGGTACCTACGGTGCCAAGAGGTTATCGGTTATCGAGCTGTCTATAAAGAGATAACCACATATATGGTGCCTATAAGAATTTCCGATTGAAATTGCTTATGGATAAACCTTGCAAAATAAATGTTACTATTGTCATTGCTCGAGTGTTCTATACGCTTATACTTAACACAACATTACCTACGTCGGCAGTAACCATAACGTACAATGATATGGAAAGAAAAAAAAATCACAAGATACAATAAGATTTAACTTAGAACAACTTGTAGGTGTCAGCGATTCGGTTTAGTAAACACAAACAAGCCGTTATTTAATTTGTAGAATCAGGTGATTGCTTTGGCGAAACAAACGACAGTGACATAGACATTGGCGAGGTGGCCACAAGGCTGAATGTGGCGCGCTGGTCGGAGCCCGAGACGCCCGGTGCCCGCCACCCGGCGCTCGGCGGCGTGGAACAAATGCACAGACCACGCCAATTTGCCACTCGTCATGACAGACACTCGCCACCTTATTTGTATAACGTTAACATGCTCCACTACAACTATATTGGTTTCTGTACCCAATACATAAGTAGGCTTCTAAGTGTGCAGTTCATTTTCTATTACCTACATGGCTATATATTTATTCTCCAAAAAGTTATCGATGAAAACTCGTAACAGATATTTAATAACTCTTCAACGTGTTGATCATGAAAGATTAATTTCTAAGTGTACCTAGTGTAGAGTGTAGTGTACATACCTAGTGGGCTACCGTGCTCTTGTTAGGTAGAGACCATTTGCAACACTCAATTACTGTACGACAACATTATATATGCCATTCCTGTCAAGGCTCCAGACCGTCCGTAATTAAGGTCGCTAAAGTGGCCTTGGATATAAGACATGATAGAACCTGTAAGGCAGAAAAATGATAAAAATGACTGTACAGCGATTAAACTTGTTGTAATGAATTACGGCATTGCAAGGACGCAGTAAAGTTGAATATTGCATCAGAATGGTTACGAACACAGGGAGGCAACGATCGCGTGGAATGTTGGCGCGCGGCTGCAGGCTGCGCGGGCGCAGGCCACTGCTGGCCGGCGCCGCGCACTCACGCTCCCGCGCTCGCCGCCGCCTGTGACTCATCGCCCCGCCATCTCACCACGTTCAGATTGGGGAAGTACGTGCTTAATGCGTCGATCCAACAGTTTCTTGCAAACCTTCCACTTACCACGCATATTGACGTCACATAACTACGCAGATTTAATTCACTGGGCCAGGTATTTTTCTTGTGTAGATGAATCATAGAATGTAAAGCTTGTCTATCGATACAAAGTTTAAATTAAAGTAATTTTTCATTCGTGTGACTGTGCCAAAAAAACCCGTTCCAAATTAGCTACATAAAGGGTGCAAAATACCTCATAAGGAAGCCGAAAGGCTGCACTTGTTCTCCCCGTCATTGCGATCATTTTGTTCTACACCATACCTGGGAATCTTCTAGTTACGGAGATATTGGGGGTCAAAGTTCCAACTTTTTGACAAGTTTTTTTTTAAATACAAGCTCCACGACCTCTGTACTATTCAATCCACCCATCAGCACAATGTTTCGAGTGCGTTACATTGAGTTCTACCACAAAACATGATTTTACACCTCAAAAATAAAAGTAGTTTCCCAGCAATAATTTTTGCGTAAAGTTACTTAGTTTGATGTACACAATGCTTGGTTGACGGCTTCGTGATGAGGTCTTTAACACCCTGTATAAGTTTGTGGCTGATAGGTTCCGCATTCTTCCTAAAACTCATTGTTAATTTTTCAGCATTAAAAAAAATGTCACTGAATAAAAGCAGTCGAAATTTAGAAATATTTCAAAGACTGAAATGAAAGGGCCAATCAACATACTTTTTAGCTTGTCACACATGCGTAAAACGTAGCGGAGACTGGCCACTTCACTAACATGTCACGCTTGAATTCAACCGACTCACTTCCAAAAGTTAATCAAAGAACTTTACGAGCCACCGACCGGAGTAAAGTGGTTGGAATTATTTAGACTGGGGATTGCTAATAATTTAACGAAAAGGCATGCTTCATATAGATTCCGTGCATGGCCTATTCAGGTCCGGATCTGGAGGTGAGGCGTTTTAGGGGATTTTTTCCTCTTCAATAGTTTATTTTAATTGGTTGCCAAATTATAGATAGTCTGTATGTGTACATAATATTGTTTTGTATCTCTTCTTCTCGTGTGAACATGAACCGCTCTGTCGTTTTTCTTTTTATTTGTAGGTCTTAAAAACGTAATACCTAAAAGTTACCTAAGATGTTTTAAATACAATGATTTACATACAGAAGAAGATCTTCTTATCGTGAGGTTGGTGCAGAATTGCGGGTATATAAGAGCTACCTCTTATATACCCGCAATTCTGTAATTCCCGCATTTCCCATATTCCCGTATTTTAATTGTGTCAGTACACAATTAAAATACGCAGTTAATGAACAAGTCAGAACATTCAGATAGTAATGAGAAGAAAATACATATTTGAGTTGCAAAACAACCAATTTTTGATATCTTTCTAAACACTGGTTTCCATGAGACAAAATTACCATGGTACCTATTTATTTTAAACCATTATCTAGTTATTTTGAACCGTCTATCCAATATTTAAAACCAACAAAAGTGTGCACAAACTTATTTTCCACGCTTTTCCTCTGTTCTGTATGTTGCATAATGTAATAGGCTCTCTGAAAATTTTATGTTCAACTGTGAAAAGCAAAATAGTACTGTTTGCTTTAAACACATGCTCTCAATTCAAAAGAAATACATCGAGTGTATGATTTTAATTACATGCCTTAGATTCGATTTATATACGCTTGCAATATAACAGCTCTTATTTCGTATTATCGATTAAAAATAATAGGCCAATTTTAAAATTTCTGTATTCAATATACCTTGCTAAGCTTTTATGTTTTTACGAATCGCATATTTTTTGTATCTTTGTCATGAAACGTCATGCGAGAAACAAAGAAAAGTTTCCAAACGAACTTCCCAAAAAACATTCAAATTAAGCACCAACAAAAACAGAAGGTACCTATATACTATGAGAGGAATATTCTTGTAAATGCGAGACGTCATCGATACCTATTTTCAGTCAATTGGTGATGAATCATTGTGAAGTAGAGTGCAAGTGTGAGGCGCGAGCAGCCGGACAGCGAGCGAGCGTGAGCGGCCGGTACAACGCCAGGCCGCCGTATCACCGATATATCTCTCGGTTGCTAAATAATATCGATTTTATGGCGCGGCAGATGGCCGGCCAGGAGCCCGAAAGCGCCGTCTGCGACCCTCCCGCGCTGCACCGCCAAGCTCTCCTCACCCCCGATTGAGATTTATCCTCCCGAAACATCCCCTGCACACTAGAATGGATTATTCGATTTATATTAATTTTCCGCAATTTCTATTTAGAGGGTTCCCAAAGTGAGGTACAGACCTAAGCATTTGCGCGACGGATTTGGTGTTCCTTTGTAAACATTTAGAAGGGCATGTCACCGAGCGACGGTCATTAATAATAACAATGGGTAATGTTAGTGGGCTAATTTCCAATCGTTGCTTGTGCCATCTGCCATTCCTCCTACGCATTTTTGCTTGTTTGTGTTGGAAACAAAAAAAAACTGTCAACACATGTGAATAAAAGAGCTCTTGTTTGTACGAGTAATTTTAGATAAATGGTCCGCCCAAATAGAAACAAAAGAAAGCCGCCGAATACACATTGATTCAAGCATAAACATAAATCAAAGCTACGCTTAATGAGGGTAAAAATACATTCCATATTTTTATTCAAAGTGGAATGCCAGCAATCCAAACATCGTAACATTCGGAACACAAACAGGGGGGGTATTAAATATGACAGCAAATATAAGTCTGCGGAAACATCCCAATAAAAATAAACGATTGTCAATATCCAAGTCCGTAATGCAAATTTGCTATTGCGATAAAGGGCCGTGAAAAACGAATAAGCTTATATTCCATTTTACATAATCTCCGTCTAGACGGAAGCTGACCGCTCCGCTCGTACGGTTGGCGTTCTCTTATTGAGTACGGAGCGTGGCTGTGCGCCGTGCGGCTGTGGGCCGAGCCCCGGATTTGCATCCCACGTTTGTTTGTGAACTACGGATGAATTACGAGCGATTTTCACAGCTTCAGAAGTACTTTTCATCCAGGTGGGCTCGTAAACTTATCTCTAAGTTCGACTTTTTAATTCTTTCACAAAGGGAGTTATGTTATGTGTTAGTTAGAGATACGTGTAGCTTGTGACGGGAGCTGCCTGTCGTAAATTCTCCATACAATAGGACTTTTCTCTTGAGCGTTGGATGCCCATCTGTGATTTAGAAAATAAAGGATAGCAATTCAAAAAGGAGCAGCTCATTCATCAATGGCGGTGTGGCGTGGAAGTAATGTATCAAGTTTCGTTGTCAACGGACGCCTCTGTCCATTTCTCATTAATTCTAATTACGCTCAAATGTTTAGGGTTTCAGAGGGATCGTTACACAATAAACCCTTTGAGCTCAAAGACGTTAATTTTCATTAATTATAACAACTAAAGATGTACAGTTATTATCAACGAAATCTTTTACGCTTTGTAACTTTGTTGTTACTTTGTTTCCTGAGCTGAAACACGATATTTCTGAAAATACAGAATGAAGCTATGTAATGTAATTGTTAAACCATATCAAAACCTTTTGGCTGTTTAAGTAAATTCAAAGATAACTAATTTTGAAAGCTTACATACAAACATCTGTGTTTTTGTAGAATAAAATACGTAAGTGCAGGTTACATGAACAAACATACCTACGATTTGTCTTTCATTAAAAGAAAATATTAGGTGCCTCACTTGAGCTGACCCTCAAGTGAGTTGAGTTTAAATTACTGATAAATTACTATTTATATGCAATATTCTCGTTTGCTCGCAGCTGCAATTGCACGTACCTACCTATTTTATTAATTTTGTTGTTTTCTACGGAAACTTCTATTTTTCTGAGATAGCAATCTGCACGCGGGCAGACATTACGCGAAATAGTTTTATTAAAGGACGTTTTATTACAGCTCTGTAAATTAGCTTTAGAAGCTTCGCCATTTATTTAATTCAAAGGTCTTATGTTCAAATCATACAATTCTATTTTGACTTCTACCTGTTTGTACATATTGCTGTCAGAACAGGAACAAGGCTACTTTAATTTTTGATATTAAAATAAACACAAAAAGCTCGAACAGTAAATTGCATCTGCAAAAAGTGTTTCGCTGCCGATCAAAACAAAGCTCGGCTTCTCAGAAGCATGCCAGCCACACATTTGGTAATGGTTTGCACTTCCGCTTGCTCCCATACGCTCTTTAGTCAGCCCTCATGCGTCGTACGCAGTTCAACGAATTAATTTAGCCAATGAAAAACTCCACCAGCCTCGCAGCAACCGCGTGTCTCATTAAATCGAACGATACGAACAACCAGTGTCCAACTTGTCACTTGTACATTTAGGATTTGTTTTTTCTCTACCTCTGCTCGAAACACATTAAAATCGCAATTTATTGTTTTCAATTACAAATAGTATGTTGGAATAGCTTGCAATGACAATAATCAACTCACTATCAAGTGATATATATTTATAATATAATATGTTATAACAAAATTGACCATTATTAGTTTAAAGTGCCAGTTAAACTTCACAAAATTCCAAAAACTTTCATGTATTTATTTGGGGTATTATCGCTTGTGGTTTTCCCCATACGAAATGTGCAGATTCCAACCGGTATCAATCGTGGTCGGTTTTTTGGTTTCTCATGGGCTACTTATAGTCTGATGGTCTGGTTTCGAATGACAATAGCGCTCGATAGGCCGGTTAAAATTTGAATAAACACTTCACATTCACTACTTCACCTAGAAACGGCGCGACAAACGTTATTTAGATTCGAATAAATATGTATAAAGCAATAATTAGGGTCGATAATGGAAATCCGCGCCCCGGAGAACAAAGAGCTGACAGTCCACCATTGCTCGGGCGCCGTTTAGGTCGTCAAGGTTGTTAGCCCTCCGCCTACGAGCGAGATGATATAACTTGTTTTCTTCAGTAACTCTTACGGCTGAGAATACACAAACGATATTATATCAGCTACGAATTGCTACGCGCAAATCCATGCGTAGCCGATACGCTTGCGTTGCCGTCACTAGCGAATTAGTACGCAAGGCAAATAAATAATAACCCAATAATCATAACGTCACGTCACGTCATATGTAACAAGTACCTATTAAAAAGAAAAGCGAACGACTTAAAACAGATTGTGAGAACGATTTATAATGTATATTCGATGACCAGCGAATAAGAGGTATTAAACAATATTGAAATGTACCTGCAGGATTTTCAAACAATAGATGAGATATTTTATGGTTTTCTTTATTAATTTTCAATACACTTCCTTGAAAACTGGTCCGTAACGCACTACGATTATGCACAACATGCAATGTATTTCACACGTGTGCATTTTGTTCTATTTTCCCGCACGTGTGCGGGAATGAAAATTGCCACAGATAACTATACCAATACTTAGTCCAAATTGGTTCAATGCCTATATACGTAGTCTGAGGTGAATGTTTTTCTTTTAATTTCGCAAAGCACTACGCGTCATAAATATTTTGTGAATATTAAAATTGTGTTTATAAATAGAATATCATAGATAAACATGATTATTAAAAACTAATAGTTACTTTTATACACAAATTAACATTTATTTGTGTTCTGAATTCATAAATATAAACTATTTTTTATACAAGGCTGTTTAACGGCTTCATACGTATGCCTCTCTTTCAACCTGGCGAAAGCAAAGCGCGAAAAAAAAAGAAAATTAAAATCATAGTTTCGTAATTCGTGACAAAAATAATTTTCGTTATACATATTTTATTTTATTTCTTCAAAAGTGTATTGAAAAACGTCGTTTGATACACGTGGACATTTGTTATTGCAGTTCTCGGCTCAAAAACACCCTCTCCTACGGCTCGGGGGTAATAATTCCGCCTCGAATGCAATAACAAACTTTCTCCACTTGTATCAAAATGTAATATTGTAGTATAGTTATTTTTACAGTAAGATTTATTTCATTATCTAGTGGGGCCTTCCGTTTAACCAATTCGAACAACACCTAGTTAAAACCTGAAAAAGTACATAAAAGTAGGTGAAATTCTGCACTCTAATTTGTTTCTACCATTTTATTTATTAAATTTGCCTCTTTGTTTAAACAAAACATTTCAAGTAGTTACGTGTACCTTATCGAGATCTATCGATACGTGAACTGCAGATTTAGTCACCTGTTGATTTTTCCACGGCTATAATAAAACACTTTAACCAATTGTAGCACAATGGAAGGACAAACAAGGGGATATTGTTTTTTTTTATAATTCAATGATTTGCGTAATTTTGTGATGACATCATTGTCACCCGGTGAAGCGTGAAGCTCATTCTTTAAGATTAATATTTAAATTAAATAAAATGTTTAGCTTAAAAGCTTAGAATTTCGGATCATAAAACTACTTAGATTAAGGATTTCCGACGTAGTACCAACTTCATATATTGTTTCCTGTATGCCCCTAATTGTTGTCGTTTTTAAACTTTCACGATCAGAACACATTATAATACACATGTAAACGGGTATTTATCGCGAATTTTACCTTTAATATAAGCCCGACGTTTCGACCGGATTGCACCAGCCGTGGTCGCGGGAAGACTGAAGTATTGGAGGTACCGCCACAGCAAAGCGAAGGTGTTTATTCAACTACCCTTTTTCTTTTTTTTTTCGGATGGGAAGTCATCAAATGACTCCTCCCACTCTGGGCGGAGCAGGAGGGAGTGTCGGACTTTTACTGACTAAAACCCATCCATGTTCCGTCATCGCCCTTTGTGTTCCGGGGCCACGGTATCTCTTTCGAACAGTCCCGCAACCCCGGCAGGCATCGGTCCTTATGGACCCCTTCCTTTTCCGTGGTCGCGGGAAGACTGAAGCATTGGAGGTACCGCCACAGCAAAGCGAAGGTGTTTATTCAACTACCCTCACTTGATCTTCATAAATGTTAATTAGGGCCGGTTCACACTAGGACAGCACACTACACAAACAGTGTCCGCATACTGAGATGATTTCACTTGACGAGTACACTTAGTGATCACTGGATTCCAAGCGGGAGAGAGTCTGAAGCCGTCTTCGCGTTTCTTGTCTTCGCGTCTTCTAGTGAGGGTAGTTGAATAAACACCTTCGCTTTGCTGTAGCGGTACCTCCAATACTTCAGTCTTCCCGCAACCACGGCTGGTGCAATCCGGTCGAAACGTCGGGCTTATATTAAAGGTGAAATTCGCGATAAATACCCGTTTACATGTGTATTATAATGTGCCCCTAATTGTGTTTTCTCGGAGATATTAGATTTTCGATCAATGGATGTCCATTAAATGCTGTGGGGCCGAGAGTGTCGAGACAAATCGTTTGACACGTCATTCATCAGTTCAGTGTCGCAGACTAAAGCTGAACAAGCGTACCTACTTGCACACACAGAATATTAAACAAAAACTTACTTTGCATTCCGAGACACGCGAAATTCGAAGAGTAATTTAATTTGTATATTGATATAAATATAATTTATTTAATAGGGAGTATTATAGTTTTTTGTCGTTCCAGAGGAATGTTGTAAGTCTTCAGAGGCGACTCTAATAATGAGGCTCGTAGATTGCATGCTATTACGGTGTAGAAAGAACTTGACATTTGTGTTACCAACACATTTTGTTTGATAATTCGTTTTTGTTTACGAACATGCTGGGAATAGAAACAATTAGTACGTTTATTTTATCATATTCTACTTGTTTGCAATTACTTTTAAATCTTTGAAGAGTTATTACATTATCGTCGTAAGCTCTACTTGAATATTATACCTATAAATATTTTAAGCGGGGCAAGTTAGGAGAGGTTTGATGCCTAACAAGCCAATTATACGAAACACAAATCCCACGATCCCCGTTTCGCACTTGACTGCCTTATTCTTAAGAATTCTAAGCCGATTTACATATCAAGCTTAAGATTCAAATCTGCTGAATAAGTTTAACCTGTGAATATAAATAAAGCACTAGGTATAACGCTTGCGGACTGCAAAGTCGTCACCGAACTGCGCATGTAACTGTACCTACGGATACCCAAATATTTAATGAGATTAAACGGTAATGCTCTGCAATCATTATTGGTCTCTCCGTAATAACATGTGCCTGTTTTCTGAATTCGTGTGCACGTTTGAGACCATTGCATGTTTTTAAATGACTCGCAACGAGAGAGTCGTCGATATAAATATCCCAGCCTGGGAAACAGACCCGCTAAAACACTGAATCTAAAAAAAGATTGTCACACACCACTGAAGGAGGTATACAGGTATCAGGCACATTTATAAAGGATGAATTTAGTTGATAATATAGGAAATGAGACAAAAGGTCAGTTTCTCATCTCTCGTCAAGTGTACTAAGAACACATATTGTGCTAAGGATAGAGGTACTAAACACTTACATGCCTAGGAAGTACCGTAAGTAACTGTGGGTCATTGGCTCATGAAGATGTCAGGAACGCAATAAAATTTATTCTATCAACACGACAGCATCGTTAAAATTAACAATACTGCATTACAGTCTAGGCAGTATAACGATTAATCTCGACGCTTGGCTAGCATTCCGGTGGCGCGCGATCTGCGCGGGCGCAGACCCCCGTTGCATACGACGTGCTGCGAGGAGCAGACGACGCCGCCGCCGCCGCCCGCGCCACGCGCCGCGACGCCACAGCCCGCAGCACAAAGCGCCAAACGTCACTCAGACGTGACCCCACACAAACTATTACTCTTCACTTTTCCTGCAATCGTCTGCTGGCTCACGTATCAATCTTTTGTTAAATGAAAATCTTTCTTTCTAATAAATTTCAAAAGAAAATCTTTTCCATATCCTATGTATAATAATCAAGTTTGGTGTTTAATTCATACCTGTGAGCTTTTGTGGTTGGTTTTCAAATCGCCGCTCTACGTTATGAAACTCATTTAGTTAGAGCATTATTATCTTACCTTGTGGATCGGTAAGACTCTGTGGTCAAGACCAGAACTGTGCATGCGTTTGCCATTCAATAAATCTATATTGATTAACTGTAGTGGTTTAATTGCAAAGATACTTCAAATATAAAGTGTGATGTTTGTTGGAAGTTCAATAAATTTAATTAAATATTCAAATAATATAAAGATAACAAACTGGAGCAAGTCAAAAGCATTAATAAGAACAGAGTTTAAAACACGTAATGCTTGACTTAATGATTATATATCTAACTATTACAGTTATTAAAATTGGTTGGTCTCAATCACACGGCCTCTACATATCCTTCCTTGTTCAAACGCCTAACGGTCATGAAGGATACGAAGCCACCGCCAGATATAAAACCTGGTCAGTTTTTTAATAATAAATAAGAGTTTAAAAAGATATACATATAGGAAAATGTGTGAAATAGGCGAGTTGCGCTGGCCGAACGCACAGTGCATCTATAAGTTGTACGTCAATCCGCTGGTCGCCGGTTTAGTCTTCGGCGCGAGTGATTTATTACCGCTCACAAGACGCCCCATTACCGTGTCACAATCAATAACCACCGCACTGGCGACTGATGAATTCTGCTTATTTCTTCCTCTTTGCCATCAAACACCCAGCGCAAGTTCGCTATTATCGCAAGAAACATCTTAGAGGACTCACCATTATGAATTCTTGTCTTATGTCACATAAAAAAACTAGTTTATTAACTTTTAAAATAATTGATCCTTTCTGTTATAGCCACAGTCGAAGACTGCAAGAAAATAACTTCAGTGTTCAATGGCAAGACTTGCAGTGATTATTAAAATTACTAATGCCTCAAGTCTGTGGAAACAATGAAACTTAAATCGTTGGCTGTAATAGGAGAGTTCTATGTAAGTAGCTCTGACATGTTATGAAACAAAGGAAAATCTTGCCTATAGCTGTAATTAAGTAACGCTATTTATATTTTATGTAAATAAGGGAAGAAGAAAATACGGTACTTCGTTTGACGTCTTCTCGTAAAAATATATTTATAGATCAAAGTTTAGGTAGACGGCGTACATACAGAATTACGTCCCTAAAAGGGTCGCCTAAAATGCTTTGTGTAAAACTATGCTCCTACGTATGAAACAAAAGCTATGTTACTACGCTCATAAAGTGTTACTTTTTACGAAACACTAGAAGTGAGGTACAAAGATTTGTACCTCACTTCTAGTATTTCGTCGTGTGATCGTGTTTGGTGTTAAATTAATCTTAAACTGTTTCGAATACAATAATAATGATATTACGAATCTACCTGCTGTCTGGCGATTAGGGCATTACCCCCGCCCTTTGCCCAGAACCGGTCGTTTTAGCGATGTTTGGGGAACTATTCAATAAGACAACACACATGAGTCAATGTTGTATGAATATTTTGCAGTTTTTTTTATGTTTATAACTACTAAAGTGTAGTAATAAAAGCTCCATTAAAAATTAAAAATGTACTGCTTTAAATACTTATCTTGTGACAGCTGAAAGGACCATGAAACGACCGAATAAAATACTGGAAATTCCGAAAACCAATACAGCATTTGCTGACGTAATATTTTTCACCAGCTTAAATTGCGTTTTAACTATAAAATAAATAAAACAGAAATAAAATCAACGTCAATATAAATATCAAATTGTAATAAAGCGTAGTAGACGTAGCCCCGCTACGCGGGGCTCCTTTTTCTGCCTGCAGGGTTTAAAGTAACCTAACCTAACGTCGGGATGCTCCAAGACTCGAACTCGCTTCGCTCGCTCTGTCGCAAACTTAATTTTTTTTCTTCGGTTTTTTTTTTTTTTTTAAATTTAGTTTATTATTTTTTGTAGAATTGTAATAAGCCCCATGTTTGTTTGTTAAATACAACATTTTAGGCCGGTTAATTTCGTATAATTTTTCAGTTGTTTTTCATTTTAACAAGCTTAGTATTACAGTCAACCACAGATCGTTTGAAGTTAATAGATATTAAGAACTTACCTATGTTAACTACCTATATTCTTGCAAATAAATGTATCATCATCATCATCAATAATTTTTGTCGGATTTTTTTCGGAACTTTATTATTTCCCAATACAAAGATACTTATTTCAGAAATAAGCATGTACTCTTTATACACATTTTCCTAATAAGTAAGTAACTTTTCATGTCAATCATGAAAAGCTGCTTATGAAGTAGGAAACATTATGTTGAGTTCGATAAATGGGTAATATATAAGTGAATGAGTTTATGTGAGGCTAGCAATAATACTGACTGAGTAAAATTATAATCAAAATCCAAAGTACATTTCATAAAGTTATCTTAAATAATACAAAGTTAAAGTGTAAATAATCCTAGCACACCTTATATCTGAGTACATTCGTAAAATCAATTTATATGCATTTCCGTTAGCAATTGCATTAAAAAAAAAACAAAAAGCTTTTATAGTTTGGCATTGGTAAGTACTTATTACAATCAATAAAACAACAAAGAATAAAAAATGAGTCACAATTTGCTGGCGGCACACAATCTATCATGTAATTTGATTTTAAACTAGTGTTCCTTGCACTAATAAAGTAATTGATACACATTTGATGATAGTTAATCATCAAGTGTAATAGCACCAATAACAACTCCGCCCACTATAATGAATTATTAACAAAAAATATGCAAATATAACGCAAATATATCTCGGTGTTATCTCTTCGTGCAAAGGTAAACAAACTTGGGCAACGGCGACCACTTCTCCACTCAACGGTACTTGACATAATTGTACATGTTGATCTCGATGAAGCGAGCTTTCTTCTCTTGTACATTTCCCACAACATGAACATGCATAATCTGTGTAGGTATTACCTATCACTCAAAGCCGAAAGTAAGTGTTTCATTGCAGAAAGTAAAACCAAACTCACTGAATAATTTTCATAAAAAAATTAATAAAAAACATTAACAATAGCTTTCGGATTACACAGATAAGTAGGTAAAAGTGACTTTGTGTCGAAGAAAAAAGATCGTCTATAGCTTTATGAAAAGGAAATCAATTAGCTTCCTTTCACTAGTTACCTATTTAAGAATCATTTTTCGTTGGCAGCGTGTAGTGTAGACATTTCCTTAAATTTTTGTTGCTACGAGCAGACGAACACGCGAGAACAGTTAGGAAATAAAGGTACTTACATACTTGCTTACAAGAATTCCGTATTTACCCTCGGTGATTATTTACATAGAAGTTCTCAGGAGGTTTGTGGTCGTATAGGTACTTACACTCGTACATGGTCAAGTGAACGGAGGTCTGTGTCAGCGCCGGAACCTCTATTTGTCTTAACGCAATACCTGTCAATAACCGTCTTAAGTTCATTGGCACTCCCGCTTTGGCGCATCCATTGCGTAGATTTGTGCATTGCGCTCGCGCACCACCATTTGCTCAATAGGAACCCATCCGACTGGTGCCCAGCGTTGTAACATGATCTCGGTATACCATTAGTTTGTTGACAGAATAAATACTAAATAATTGTACTTGACTACAGCTCTGAACACTTAAATTAGTTAAACGTTCGAATTTATCTTTAAAGATTGCTTGAAACTTGCACCTTACGAATTGAATTGCATTTCCTATTAACTTTATTGTTTTCGAATATATTGCGGATGTTTGTTAGCAATTAAGATACATTATGCTAGTTTAACTTGCTTATCCGCTTGCTGGAACTGGCCGAATATAATAACGTATTATTACTACAATTTAGCGAGCGTCTTTTTTTTTTACGATCACCATCAACCAAATCTAATTTCCCTTCAAAGATAGTTATGACCTGCATTGGGCGAAATGACAAGTTTATTTCCATTTAACATCATCACGGCGCGCGTCGAAATATCGGGAACTCAGAATCATGAATTATGACGGAAGATATCCCGTAAGTGACAATATAAGTTTTATATCTATTTAAGTTAATTTTAAAAAGCGAGTGGAGTGCTTCTAGTAAAAAAGAGAACATCTACGAAAAGAGCTATAATACACATAAATAACTCCTGTACCTAGAAGCACGGGACTGATCATTTTCCTTTACTTCCTAACCTGCCCATAACCACAAACGTGGTGACCAATATTTTCCGCTAAGTAAGTATTTATCTCCTTTGAGCCTAATGAAAAATTCCTAGAAGATGAAGTTAACGCGTATCTGTGAATGCGTAGTAATGTTCTTCTGTTATCCTGTATACAGTTGTACGGGTAATTTGCTTTATATTACCTACTTCACTACTAATATTCTCATGTCCATCTGAATCATTTTGTAACGTTTCGTAACCTCTTTTTAAACATGGCCGAACTCTAGCTGTCAATACATGTCATAAGTAATTTGAAAGTTGGTGTTAAATAAAACGGTGTTCAATATTTTGTAACAAAACAAGGAACACAAAGGGCGTTACACTCTTTATGCAAACATAGAGCAATAAGCGCAGGCGCAGACACGTGTCTCACACACTCACACGTCACACACCGCGACAATCAACTCATTATCACAACTCTATCATACAAAAGAATTAAGGACGTGCTAATACGTGAAATAAATCGTTCAAATACAAAGACTTGTAATTGCCCAATCATTTCGGACTTTGGGGAATTCGATACCACAAATCCCATGTCTTATTTTTTGCCAATTTAAATGTAGATTCATATTTCTAGATATAATTTTCAATTCTAAACTGTTATTGGGATCTATTTTCTAGATTGGACTCAAGCTAGTGAATTTAAAATTCATTCGAGAGGTATGCAGAAGTGTTAACTAAACACTCGTGTTTGTTTTATTCTTGTAAGTAAATACAGATAATTATAGGCAGCTACTAATACCCACATATATAATGTCAATAGCTAATGTAACGGTAACACCACGTAAGGAACTAAAATTTTCACACGTGCCTAATGAGCAAAGAAAATAGAGACGACACCTTACAGTACCTAGTAGTAATATATGTAAGTACGTACCTGTCTATAGCTACTTACTCTCCAGTGAGTGCGTTACTTCTCAGTTCGCCATCAACAACGAACTCTATTTGTGATTTATAGGTAGGTAATCATTAAAATAAGCAAATGCGCAAGGAAATTGCTAGCCTGTGATTAGACCTTTGTAATTCTAGTACAGACATTTAACTGTTTTTAAATTGAAGTTCCTAAGAGGTGCTACTGAAAGAAAATGACCATCATTCTACGCAGTAAAGGAAATATATTTAAGGATTAATTCTAATCGAAATTTCTACGGTGGTTTTTTGTTTGCGGTTTAATAATATATTGGATGCTCATACATATTACTCACTTTCCCATGTATGTACAAGTAATTATGTTTTCGTTTTAGGAATATTAATGATAAGGTTAGTCACTACTTATATCCATACAAGAAAACATCAGGGGGTCTAAAATGGCCGCTTTAGCAGAATCGTTTTGTGAATCACGTTAAAAATTTAAAATTGTTAAAATGGACTTTATTGTTATTGACATAAAGTCCATTTTAAGAATTTAAATGTTTTAACGTGATTCATGCTAAGATTCTGCGTAGGATCTGTTAAAGCGGCCATTTTAGACCCGCAGTACATTCGTACGAGGAAAGAACGAGAAGAAATTAAACACTGGTATTTAAAAAACGTTTAAGAAAACGGTTTCGTGATTAAACAAATCAAAATATAGCTTAATTTGTGAAATTTTGAAACGTTTTTAATAACTGTATCGTCTTTAACCTAAATTTTTGTACATGATTAAAGACAGACGGTGTCTAGGAGTTCCTATTTTCATCTAATATTGTACATAACTGTCGCCGTGCTCAGAGTCAAATTAGTAGACTGATATTAAGATATTACGATAATAACAGTTCGTGTTGGAGACTTTGACTATACTTATGTATAATATTCGATATATTGTTCCAAAACCAAAAGTAATTTCTTTGTTAGTAACATGTACCTACTAAACAAACGGCGATCATGCGATGTCTCAGTACCGGCGCTCATGTAATTTTGTGTTTCGAAATAATACCTTTATCGTGTTGGACTGCAAGCTGCATCCGCGGCCATTTGTATCAATATTTATGTTTTTTTAATTATTTCCTGCTTCTATTCGCTTGTACGTCATTATGCCGTCATGAAATCGACTCTAGTTATTCCCAATGATAGTAATTCCCTTCGCTGCGTTTCTTCCAAGAAAACCAGTTTTAAAGTCTTTCTACAGAAAATAAAGGAAGCAAGTGAAAACTGTAGATCTTCAATGAACCACATAAATAGTAAATAGGCATACTTGAAGAATGAAAACATCTTCTAAACAGCAACTTGATGCGTCATATTAAAGGAATCAATCAGTTACGTGTTATTAAAATTTCTGCCACTTTTTTCCATCACCACTTTGATCGGCTGACATCATATCAATTATTGTAATTCTCAGTTCCTTGGCCCTGAATAATTTGAGCAATTAACAATTCAGGATACGATATCGGACCACTGCACGAGAAAAACATTTTAATAGAAGTAAGTTTATGTACTCGTAGCTGTATGATCTGTATCTTTTTCGCAATTTATTTTCTTAAATGTAGGTAATATATTTCATACCAATTGCTGGACATTATTACACTCCGGATATAATTAAAGTAGAACAAAGTTAAATAGAGGAGACGAGCACTGCTAGTACTGCCACCAATCAACGTAAAGACTGAGTTGGCTAATCATCGAAGCTCGGTAAATTCTTTATGGATGAATCCCACATAGACCAATTTTCACGATGTACTTAGTTCAGTGAAAAGCTTTTAAGAATGTTTGCATAACTGTAAGTAAAGAAGCTTATTAGTCTGGTTGTCGAGAATCACTCCCAGTTGAAAGCTTAAATAATATAGCATCTACAGTAATGCTAAAGTTTGACACCATTTGCAAGAAGTTCGCTCCGCTCCTCCACTCGACCCCCAGTTGTGTTTATAAGAGGTTAGAGGCGTGTAATCCATACAATAGCTACTGCTAAGGAGGCTTCTGCGATCTTTATATAAACTGAAAGTCTATCGTTACATTGACACCATTCGACAAGGCAAGTTTGTTTTAATAACCCCTTATCGAACCAGAAACGAATGAAATAAAATGATCGTGATGAACATAATGATGCGCTGAGATATTATAACAAAAAAAGCTAAAGTTTATAACGTTCAACAGTAAGGTTTTCGTTTTATCTCGAGATACTTATTCTCAAAAGTGTTTATGGAAAAAAACGTTCACTAATCTTTATTTTGCGAAATTAGCAACACGGATGCGGTCGTGCAACATACTTCGTTAGTATAGGCAGTGGCCAGTGGCCAGGTACCCGCCATCATTCGGCCAGTTGAGTGTGACGAAGCGCAATCCAAAGCTCCGGTCAATGCTCGGCGCCCACCGTTTGGAAGGTCGCGGCGCGGCCTTCTTTCGGCGAGCCATCATCGTCTAATGTGCCCGCCCGCGCCCCACACCCTGTATTTATTTCGATACACTAACAGTTATGAGTGCTCTTGCATGTTTATATGTAGGTTATTTATCTGTGTCGACGTGTATTTTGATTTTAACACGAATAACTTCAATGAAATGGATAATTGGACTTAAAGCGGTCGCAGAGAATTTTAAATTGCACGAACGGATACCATATCAAATCTAACACATCCATCGCTTTGCAGCTCATTTAGTGTTTTCAGATCTCACGGTGACTTTATCATAATAGCTTAATAAGTCTTTCCTGCGAATACCTTTGTGAGAACGTCAGGGTCGGAGGACTGAGTCACACAACACGCATTAACCGCGAACCCTTTATGTTTACGAAACGTACGAGCTTATTATTTATAAAACCCGTGAATATCTTTTGATTAGAACATAGTATTGAGGTTTTATTGTGAAAATGCTTAGTAAATATTTTTGAGGTGAAGGCGCTGGCTGAATAAAAAGGTCAACAGAGGCTTTATCAGCACAGCTTTATGCTCATTCTATCTCTATCCTTGTGTACGTCAACCTATATTGCTTAACTTTTATTTACTCGTAATTTTGTTTATAATCAAGAGTTATTCAGCATTATTATCATATTGCAAAAGTTTTTATTATTTGACACAATACCTGTACATATGTATACCTAACGAGATGGCTCCCAGATTTCTTGCAAAAAATATTCAAATCATGATCTACCTAAAAACCATGTAACATGCTTTACAAAGAAATATAGTGACCTCGAAATGAAAATCATGCAGCGCTCCTACCGTTACAATAACGAGGTCATTTATCAACTCTATTTGTTTGTCTCTACGCATTCAGATACGTATTAGATTTCCATTCACAAATCTGTTTTAGATAGGTACGATCGAGTCGTTTGTTGAATGTTTACCGTGGCTTCGTGATTGCTGCTACTATAATAGGTATAATCACGATAATAAACATGCAAATCGATGTGTACGTATGAAATGAAACGACACGGACTGGCCGGCACTGCGGCAGTCGGCGATAAATCACGAACTCTCGACGATCCTTGCAGAAGAGGAAGTGGCCGCACAAGTATCTCCTCCACTATCATGATTCCGCAATTGAACATTAATCAAGTAAACTCGTTAACATAAACACCGCATTTACGTTTTTATTTTAATGCAATTTTGAATTATACGCAATCATACGGATTAGGGCCCTTATTCCACTAATTCACAAACGTTTCAGTGGACTGTCGGTTGTATGTTTGCGACAAAACGCAATCGAAAGACAACTTCTTGTCGTTGTCGAATCGATGTTACTTCCTTATTACACAGTTTGGGCCCAATATGTGGCCACTTTTATTTCAGCGGGGAAAGACAACTGAAATGTTTGTAAATTGGTGGAATCATTATCTGGGTCCAAGTAATTACATGCTTGTTTTAAGCGACACAATTTAAGGCTACACGTAACGGAATGAAAATAAACAGTCAAGTTCTGAAATTCAGTTCAAAAATATTGGGCATTAATTTAGCTGTGATACTGAAAACGAGTTACGGACTCTGTGCAGTTGCTAAAACTTGTTGATGATACCGAAGCTAAGCTTTTTCAAAAAAAATAAACCCCTGTAAACCTTTTCATAATTTTGAGTTCACTATAGGTATACCTCTATTGAATACAGATATCTCGAGAAAACAGTGTGGGGTGAACGTAAAGGGGAGCTAACAACACCGCAATATATTGAGGTTGAGATTTTATGAAGTCTAATAAGATAGGCAAGTTGGTAGAAACGATAATTGTTGCTTAGATTTAACTAGGTGTTACACTTTTACTATGTCGTAGATGAAAGGTTTGTAATAAATACTTATAAAAAACTGCTCTTCAATTATTTGAAAAATACTATAAATAATAACTAGGAGGTAGAAACATGATTTACAGTCATTTTTTAGCGCTGTAAACTTCAGCAATTGACATATGAAAACAAAAACAGATTTGCTTTAAAAGTTTAATAAAGACAACACGATTAAAAGTTGCGAAAGGGCATTGTCTCGCATAAAATACTGTTAAAGTAAACAAAGTTCAAAAAAGATCACAGAGACATGATCAAGGCAGTGAACGAGCACTTGAGGGAAATGGGATTCAGGTAGGAAAGTTTTTGGGAGAGCCGCGCCCGCGCCCTGCGTCCGCGAGGGGGCGCCCGTGAGCCCGGAAGGGACTGTAATGAAATAGGTAGACGAGACGCAGTTAACAAGTGCCGCGGTGCAAATTGCTTTTTTAACAAGTTTATTTTACTTAAATTTGCAGTCAATTACAAAAAGAAACACAATTAAAACAGCTTGGTATGATAATTTGTTCACGCATTTGATTTTTATTCAATCGAAGATATTGTAAACGACCTTATGTTGCGTCCTTGTGAAGGCCGATCGTTTGCCTATTATTAATAGTAAGCAAATGGTGTTCAGCGTATACAATCTGAGCCGTAGATACGTGACGAGGCTCTCTATTACGCAAGCTCGAAGCCCGAAGAACAAGGAAGTAACCTTTAACATCTGAAACTGTTCAAACAAATATAAGTATTACATTACCTGTTCGATATGCACGATTTTAGTAAATGAATAGACGATTAAGTTAAATACTTATCGGGTGTATTTGTTTATTATCCGAATAAAATACCGTGAACAATAACTCAACAGCTGTAAACTGTGTGTTTAGTTACACTGCCTTCCTAATTTTTAGAAGATACTTTGTGTTGCTGATTAGGTGAGTAGGTCGAGGTTCACGTCATTAATATTTAGAAGTATCAACTTTAACCCAGCAACGGCTAGATAAATACATAGATAGACTCCTTAAAGAATTCAGTCTAGTCAAGCTAAAAACCACAACAGTCGATGTGTAGGATATAAATTATAAGTTTAATGAAGTGTCATAGCCGTACGGCGGGCTGAGGCGGTGCGGCGCCCTCGCGGTGCGGAGCCGCGCAGCAGCCGCGCGGCACAAGCTCTCGCGCCGCCCGATGATTGATGTTAGGCGCAGTGAAAGCACTTGTATATGTACAAACATCTTGAACCTTAGCGGTATCAAATCCAACCACAAAAACAGCGTGCCCAAAACACGCGTTACAATTTTTCTCCTACATTGCACAATACGAATTTGTTAACGGGAACCGGCCATCTACATTCGACTTTTTTGTTTGTGCACGGCGAGTATAAATTGATAATGTTGGTAATTTGGCGCCCGGCCCGAGTGCCGTTGCCCGCTACACTAATGAGTTTATAATGGACACAATAATATAGGATGATAATATATTTTCAGAATCAATGTCTAGGTCGAATACGCACTGCGCGTGTAATAGCCAGGTATTAAGATGACACGAATATTAAAGTATGATATCCGGGAGAAACCAGAATATAAAAACCTAGCACTTGACTCATCGTGCCTTATGCTGCCGTCATCATCAAGAAGGGCGCACAGACCTGCATCTCAGCCATAGGTAAATAGAAAAAGGCATTTCATCTCGAAACAGATTACTTGCACCTTTTTTACTTATGATGGCATAATACATGCAGGACCTTCCTTGAGTATTGGACTAAATGGATCTTGCTCACAAGGGATTAATTGCAAGAAGAATAGCTTTTATAAGTTAGACTAAGTACTAACTTTATATCCAACTTAAGGGACCGCTAAAGCTTATGCACCACGTGCATTATACATGTGATAAACTATCTAAGTAGTATACTCAAGTTTTATGTAAAAACCTTAGCCTAATCATAATTGTTATCAAGTACTTATTAGAAGACTTGTAAACAAAATATATAAAGATCTATATTACATCCATCTATAGCAGCTTTTCCCAAAGTGGGCGATAACGCCCCCTTGTGGGCGCTGCAGGCCTAAAGGGAGGCAGTGAGAGACCCAGAAAAAAAATGGGGGCGTTGTGTAGAGGCTTAGGGAACGATTTGTAATTTCATCTAGGAGACTGCTCTAGCTCTCGACTATGTGAACATAAACTAATATTAATTTAGAGATTGAGAGAAGAATCGATTGTTTGGTTTATTTTGAATAAAAGATACTCTGTCTGAATTCTATAAAGTTGCGTTTCAATAATCATTCTCATTGGCAGGTGTCGTAGAGTTAACTTGAGACCTGAGCGCCGTTGTGTACTACCTACTAACTGCGCTCAGGTCTCAAGTTAACTCTTGCGGGTTATAGTAAGTCTCGTTTAGAATGAATTTTTAATCTCTGCTAATAGCTCACAATAATTAATTTAATTTGAAGTTATAGTCGTTTTTAAGTAGATGAAAAAATGGGGGCGCTAAAAAATAATGTAGGTATTCTTAAAGTGGGCAGTAGACAAAATAAGTTTGGGAACCAGAACCAGAACCATCCAGAACCATCTATGGAGTACGAAAAGTAGTTTAATCAAACTTATTCCAGTCTAAAATATTACAGAGATAAGTTAGAACTTCGCAGATCATTTTCGTTAAATAAATGTTTCTACAAGAATATCTAACTTCCGTAATCAAGCGATCAGAACTTGGGACATAAATAACAACGGAAACGACGGAAACAGTCGTCCAAAACAATGAGGTAGCAAATGAGGTAGCAGCCAGTGAACGCGCTGCTGAACAGCGCTAATAAGAACACAGGCGACACGAGAAATAAGTTGGTACATTATGGCTAAAATATAGGATGATCGCCCATATCATTATCGCCTGCCTAGCCTTTTCCCAACTATGTTGGGGTCGGCTTCTAGTTTTACCGGATGCAGCTGAATACCAGTATTTTACATGGAGCGACTGCCTATCTGACCTCCACAACACAGTTAATACCAGGTAAGTTATTAGATGTAGGTAAGTTAAGTTGTTAGGTGGAAAAAGTCTGACAACCAGTCTTACCAAGGGGTATCGTATTCGATACCCCTTGGTAAGACTGGTTGTCAGACTTTTTCCATAATATATACCTACTAGTTATTAGCTTGTATAAACTATTACCATTATATTCCTTAAATTATCACGTTTGCACTCAGCGCGGTGGAGCGCTGGCGAGAAAACTTGATCTAAGTAACAAAAAATAATTGCGCACTTTAGTTACAGGAAATGTTTATTATAAAATAAAAATATATACCTACAAACAAAATAACTATTCCCTGTCATTACTAAAATGTTTATAATACTTAAAAAGATTCTTAGAGGTGTGCGGATTTATGTCACGCACGAACAATAGCGAGAAATGCTTGGCCTGGGATCGTCTAGGGCCCAAAAATAAATCAAGCATGACATCACAACACGCTGCTGATTTACCGCCGCACCGCACGCGCACCTTCTATGAAATACTTTTATTAATAGAGGTTGCTGCATAAGGTCTGAAAAATAAACACCATATGGGCTGACCACTTGTTCTTCCCAGAATAGTTAAACATGAATTTAACATCATTCCAACTAATGAGACATGCTCATACATTAATATTAATTTGATAAATACCCAATAAACCTTCAAAACAATGATAAATTGGGTGTGGAAAACTGATTAATCAAATTCAAGACTTCGCCAATGATCAGGTGTTGATTATAAATATATAATTAATGAATTTATATTCGTTATAAACGTCGAAACGTGAGCATCGACGGCAGCGGCAGCGGCGCGGGCGCAGATGACGGCATTGCTTGCTGATGTTCCTTGTATTGTGACTCATCTGCTAGCGATCATGACCTGATCCGCCGATTTTGTTTACTGGCCCCGACAGGCTGTTAGCGAAATGACTTAACATTAATCGCATTATTCGTAATCATGTGTACCTGCTGCTTAGATTTTTTGTAGCCAGCTTAATTACGGAAATACCGAAATTGGCGGAACTAAAAAGGCATCTAGCTACTTACACGTCTTATAATAAGTATAAAGACAAAAATAACAAAAGTTCCAAGTTCTGCTAAAACTTTAAGCACTGTGCTTTGGGGCCGAAGTCTGCTATTACAATAGTGTCACAATGATCTATCATTGATTTCATAATTGTTGAACGATGCCATTGTCATTTTGTTAAAAGTTCGTAGTCTGCTAACTTCATAATAGTCGATCATTGGCCGGTCAGTGGTCTCGTAATAGAATATTGTTTGTATTGCCATTATTATAAAACCTGTCAATAGAAATGATTTTCGAAAAACTGGAATTAAATTTGAACATCTTAATCATGTCAGATTTCATTTATATATATTTTTACATATTATTTTTTAGTGTTCTATGCAATCTGAGGTAGTAAGAAGTTCGTAAATAGCAAATATCATTAATTATGTGTAAAGCGGATTAATGTGTAACTATACAATTCAATAATATTTTAGCTGTTTAGCTGTCAACGTCAAATGTGACATTACTGCTTACTGACGTTTTATCCACAGAGTACTTTTATTTATATGGGTTTTAACTGTTTTTATTTCTAGTGGCCGGTGTTTTGATTTATTTTCATACAAGTGTTTTAAATTATCTTTAATAAAGAAGATTATATTTATTGCAATACAAAATGGTGCTAATTGAGCAAATTTCGGCTTGAACTGTCAACATTTTTGCAGATTACCGCGTAAATCAGTCATTCATTTATCATTGTGTACGAGATTACCATTCTATGCTATTTCTTTCAATGGAGTGTCAGTGGTTGATCATTGGAAAGTCATAATGACGCCATTCTATAGTAGATTACAAAACTTGTCAAAATCAACAATTATGAGATCAATGATCGACTATTCTGACACTATTGTAATAGCAGACTTGAGGCCCTGAACGCTTTCTAATCAACGTGGATTAAACTTTTGCCAAATCTCGCCTAATATAGGACTAGAATAAAAATAACTCCACCATGTAACTGCTGGCACTGGGCATTTTGAAAATATTCTAATTGCAATAACATGTAAGTAGTTATAATTAGCACGATTATAAACTTGTATGTTATCTAACATGTTGTCAGCCCTCGTTGAAGGTTAATGCAATAAGTGTAGTTTTGTTTTTACTGAAGACATATCCGTCGAATTAATATCAGTTATATTTGAACAGTAAAGTTTATCGCAGGGACGTAGGAACTGGTACGATCCCTGGAATTGCACATGATATCTGCCTGTAAAATGCAAATGCTGCGCCTCACATCCGGCTCAGAATATCTCGAGATATTATTTAATCTATGATTATGATTACGCCTGTATCACATCAGCTCGTACCACTACGAGTCAGTCCGGCGCGTAATGTGATGACATTTCATCTTTTGCCCTTCATTGCCTTTAATGCGTAACTTATCGTAAATTAACTTCACGTTGCAAATATGAATAAAGATTCCACCGATAGGTACAAGTATGGTTATCTGTATTCCTACCGACCTTCCTTTCATTAGAGACGTTTACGGTGATTGAACATCCATAATCAGTGTGATGGTGATATCATAAAATGCAATGGTTCGTTACTTAGTTTTTCTATAAGAAACAAGCCGTCGTATTTTATTGTTTTGAAATATTTATTCTGAAAGTCAGTAGATTTTCATGCTAACCGCTACTGAAACGGAATGCTTTTTTTTTATATTGTCGCTTTAAAAAAAATATATATCCTTATGTGCCTCTAAACAACCATGCCTTTATGTACATTATAACATTTTATTACTTCTCTGTAGATAAAGACACAAAAGACGAGCATCACAATAACAAAAGCTCTCCATCTCACACATTCGTAGGAAAGTTTTCACACATCTCTGATTACTTATGCGATCTTTTATGTTTATACAGGTTATTGTCAATTATCGATATAAATACTATGTGTACCTATGTAAATGATTATCGGAGAACATTGCAAAAACTTGTAATGAAATAATAACAGCGGAGCAGCGCCGAGACTGTTATGAGACTATAAGAAATAAGTACCTACCCATTGAGATTATTCAACGATATCGTGGCGTGTATCTCAATATGTACATCTCTGCGTTTTCTTGCAGGTACATTGATACCGACTAGGATCATCACTTCTCTTATCGACGTAACGTCTAAACTATTTACTTCCGCCATCAGTTTTTGTAATGTAGTCTAGTACGTACTTAAATAAATATGTACCGTTACCACTTAAAACTTTCGTGAGAATGTAGAAACACTCAAATTAGTTTCGATTCAGTATGCGACTACAGCTACACGCGATTTAACTGAATTGCATTGCAAATACAGACAATGCTGGTGTACAGTTAATAAAGGGAGCTTTAGCTGCGAGCGACCGCGTCTGAGCTTATCTTGAAGCTTTCCATCGCTCGTCGCTAAACATAACATATTTCATGATTTTAGAAATTAATTAGTACCAAAACTTTTCAAAAAGTCCCAAGTGTCTTGGAATGCTGATATTTCTGTCTCTATTTCAAGCTAAGTCGCTTCTCGTGTCTGTTTTTTAAAACCGCTACGTGCTTGTAAACAGGACAATGGATTTTACATTTCCAAAAGCAATTCCGGAAGGTTTAAATGTTTAAAACTTACATACGTAACCAAGAAATCTAGTAGAGCCATACTTTTTATGAATCTGTTGAAAACTACAAATCATTTTTTAAGTCATGTGAAAACGTCTACTCCAGGTCCAGGTCCAGGTTTCAGGTTCCACTTCACTTTAGTTTCACTTCTGAAAAATTAAAGAAAGAAAGTAAAATCAACGTAGATGTAGCATGTTTTATACGAATAATAAAATCTCAAAATGAAAGGCTTCGAAACTGGCATAAGTAGAGGGCTAGTAACATGTAGTGTGCTCTACTTTTGCGATATCGCTTTAAATTGTCGGAGGCGTGGAGTGCACTGCAGTTAGTGGCAATCTGGCGATGTGGGCCGACGGTGGCGATCGGATCGTGTTAAGTAACGGCACCTAACTAATTATCTATTAAAGGCAACAATGGTCTCACGTCGGCGGTGGCGGGCGCGCGGTCACGTCGTGTCGCACGCACCACTCGGAGGCCCCGCGCGCCCGCCGCCCGCTCCAGCCAGTCCTCCGCGTCGCCGTCGCGACGTACCCCCGATGACAACCTGAATTTCTTTTACAAGCTTTTGATAAGTCCTTCTATTCTTGGGTCTTTAAAAACTCCGTCATATAAAACTTTAAAAACTATAACTTACAGAAATTGTGTACTTATCTACACAATATCTGTAAGTTGCTACTTGCGACATAATTCCTTTGCATAAAATACAGTCTAAAATCTTTAATATAGTAACCTGCCCACAACATAAACTAACGAATAAATCGAAATTGGAACGACTGAATTGAAGCTTGTGTTGGAGGGAACTCGACCGCTAGATCGCCTTTCAACTTTCCGATATCTTTTGTGCAACTTTTTTAGCATAGGCATTGTGCACATTCAGACAATCGTAATAGACATTGCCTGGGTACGTTAGCCACATAGTGGTTCTATCCAGGTCAAATCATTTTATCTGCTGCATTCAAATTCTAACAGATAGAAGATTCAAGATTCAAAGCTCTGCCGTCTTTTAACTAGAAAGTCGTTTCAAAAAGTTGTTTTCGAGATAATGTTAAAAATGCGCAAATCGTTGTTTCTAAAACCCAGATAACTTATTTGTAGTTAGTAGTAAATCCAGAAAATAATCAACAAATCCGACAGTAAAGGTATTTTAACGTACCTATATTTAGCGAAAAAGTGTGAGTTAGACGCTTTCATCAAGTGACGTAATCATCATAAATTCTGTTACAGGCCTGCAAAGCTTTTATATCTCTGAAACTATTCATATTGTAAAAATGTTTCTTAGCCAGAAACATAGAGAATTTTGAACTCTATCACTTTGTATCAAAAACTAAAAAATGACCATTTAGTTAAAGGACGGCAGAGCTAGTTAAACTGATCCTACTAAACTCAAGAAAATAAAGCGCATTTTCTATTTATAAAAATGTACCGTTGTTGTTATTCGCCAATTTTGTAGAATTGTATAATGGCGTAATTTTATTCGCATGTAAATTGTCGTCTCTACAGTTTTTTTTAAATGCACAGCTTCATTCGTAGTTGCAAAGCGTTCCGCTTAAAAACGCTAAGGATTTTCCGTGACCGAATGAGAGCACTATCTGGCTGAGCTATTCCCAGGCCGCATAAACAAATTCTGATCACACCGGCGCGCAGCGGTGGCGGCGCGGCGGTGAGGCGTCGTGGAACGCTGCCTTGCCCACTTTAGATAGTTCGGTACATGTACTTATCTCTCGGTCATCACCACCAAATTAGCTTACTGAACACCATCATTGCATTTTCTTCACTGTTTCTATAGAGAATCTGGTGAATGCTGCCATTATACTTTACATGGTATCCACTTTTGTGGTTTAAGTAATATAAGTTTTTTTAAACCAAGTTCATCATTTCATGGACCCCCAAAAACGACAAAATGTAAAAAAAATTCAACGTAGGTCAAAAAAAATTGAACTTGTGAATTCAAAGCACAGTCAAAGGTTTACTCACTTTAGAACTTCTTTTATTGTAGATTAGACAGGTCACCGCTTAGTCACAAAGCATATTGTGAAGAATTTCGCGTGTGAAAATCAAATATGCTTGTTGAGTCTCTCGAATTGATCAATGTTTGCATTCGCTTCGTACCTAAGTAGTGGGACTTATGCGTCATAATAAGATTTTTGAAAAAGCATTGAACTCACTCAAAATCCTTTTACTGCATTATGTTTTTTTTTACTTACAGCCCTACTTTAAAGTAATATTAATTCTCGATCTAAACATTAGATCAGCAATAGTTGTAGAGCCTGCGGATCGCTCCGAGCCTACGAGTGTTAGTTCAGCCGATAGTAGTTCAGGAAGTGTTTGACGTGATATGATTATGATTAACGAACGTCTATGTGCAAGTTCGCCAGTGTATCTGGTGAAGTCGGTGAGTGGGCATAAGATTCAGGCGCTCGCCCTAACGGTATCCCGCTGGCGGGTCTGCACACAAATTAATGGTTGCCGCTCAAGGCCGCCTACAAGCAATCGACATAGATACATCGTTTTGTCGACTATGAGAACACGGCGCCTTCCGACTCATGGTCAAGAATGGGGCCGAGAAAGCGGTCTCAACACAAGCAGTCGCCAGCGCGGCCGCTCCGGGCTGCCCGCACTGCCGCCGCCGCCGCCCGCCTCTCTGCCAGAAACGAAAGTGCTCGTGATTGTTTGAGTAATTTGATGACCAACATGCTAATTGGATTTTGGCCAACTTGTAATTGAAAAGCTCGTCAATCGGTTACTCGTTCGTTTTCAATCACGACAGACTCTCTCGATTTTGTATAGAAAAAATTGGCACAGAGATCTACATGTGTCCAATACGGATCGTACGTTGTGCTAATGAAATCCTTATCATTGACTCGAGACATGTATTTGTTTGGCGATCCATTCACTATCTCCGTGTCATTAAATCCAATAGGTGGATCACAAAGGTGCTAACCGAATAGTCGGTGTAAGTCGCTCTGGGTGCTCAGTTTTTGCGTGGGTGTACTGTTACTGTTAGCCGAGTTTCGTCCGCCCCGCCAGTGACTAACCTTGATACTTTCAGTTACGACGTCTAAGTCTATTTCGCACTCTTCTTGTTACCGCTGTCATCTTATTGTGGCCGAGTTAGCTGACAAAAAATATCAATCAAAATTCTAGCACAAAAGCCCGCGGCAGTCGCGCTGTCTCTTGCCCAACATATAAACGAGAAGAAAAATGTTTTAACAACATCACTCTTACATGTATAAGTGAGCCGGATCGCTACGTACACCTCCGAATTGAGTGCTTTATTTGGATTTATGGTACACACGTGTTTTTGACTAGCATGCATATAATTGCTATGCAGGTACCCACCAACTAATAAGTACTCGTGTTACAGATTGCTACTTCACTTGGTGTTAACGGTAGTTCTGGACGCATAGCTAGACAAATTACTGTTTCTCAACCATTTTTGTGTGTAGAGTTGAGGTAAAATCATTTTTGAATCCATTGTTTGAATCACCTATTTTCTCTTGTCTACCAAATCTGGCAGATCATAACACTCAACCCAATTTTGAAGAATATCATGCGTGTAAGCGATCCTTTTTGCAAGAGCATGACAGCCTAGATTCCTTTAAGTCTTTATTTGAAAATGATTTCTGGTTGAATTGCCTTTAGTCTCTCCGAGCATAAAGTTAGGAATTTCTTAATTAATGTTACGATTGGCAATAATAACGACCCCTTTCCAGACATAACAACTGGGCACAGATAACTGCATATGATCCTCTTGATTGTTATACGAAATCATTCTAAATTAACTTTTTATCATGGTTACAGACTAATAATCAGTAAAATCACTGAAACACCTCGGTTCGTTTTATTTCGTCATAGCGACCCATATGACTTACGTAAAAACTTAAAACTATATCCATTTATGTTTGAATCTGACGAAAATGATTTTCCGTAATTAAAGACTTAGTTGAATGACTTTGAAAAATGCATTTTTGTTACTCATCGCAGCGTTTAGGTACTCCACAGACTTAAGTCAACCTTCGCAAACAGACATTTTGTATCTAATTAAATCAGATAATATTTCCAAACAGCTGCAGGAATTGTTTTACACTCATCCTAACTTCTTATTTACAACTAACAATAAGTTACCTAAGTTTTGTATTTCTGAAATGAAAATATTCTGCTGGAGTAAAACTCGTAATGCTTGTGCCATAAATCGAAAAGACATCAAAGGTGTTTTACTCGCTTTTGTAAATTCTCGTCTGCCTTTATAATAACAAAGATATTTTACAATCACAAGAACTATGAAGTAAGGAACGAGATGTAGCATGCGACGTGCAAGTTCAGTGACTTTACCTTCCCTTCGGGATTGGCAAGAAGCGGCACTCGCGTTCCCCGAACCTGTTTGTGTATCCCAATATCAGCGGCGTGGGGATTTTGGAGGCCAATTAAGTGTAGGTACTTGCAAGTACAACGACGTAAAATTGGCATGTATCGAATATTTGAATGCGTAGCGGACGATGCACGTAACTTTTCTCTGTTACATAACAATTAGCGAGCGAGTTGGTCGCGGCGCAGCGCGGCGCGGGCGCCTGCGTGCGGGGTCATTGGCAACGCGGCCGAGAGCTGCCACTTTAGGTTCAAGGGTATCTAGAACGGGCCTACATGCCATCGCGTTCGGATCGATTCACCGACTGTACTCAACTTTTACTCAAAAATGTAACGCTTATTTTGTATCTAATACTGAACCAGCGAAATATAATCTGTTGGCTGCCAAAATTACCTTTCATTTCTTTTCGCCCAATAAACGGAACGGTAAAAAATATGTAACGCCATCATTTACTCTCGACATACATAGTATACAATTTGCAAAAAGCAATAGGCCAAGTAGGAAATCGCTAGTTCGTTCCTCATATTTTCCAGAAACGGTCAGAGATGAAAGCACCGAAATCCATATTCGAATTGAGTCTTACGCGTATAGCTGTACACTGATCTTAAGGCGCGTGGTTGAAATTGGAAGTAATGCCACCATTTTGTTTTTCACTTCGCAAAACATGATTGCAACGTCTGCAGTCGTTTCATAGTTATTTTACCTGTAACATAAATCTAATGAAAGCGAGATTATAGATCACTGTACTTCTACATCACAAGTCAAATATCAGTGAAAGAACAGTAATAACCACGGTATTCGAGCGTAAAAGGATCCTCAAGCTATGCTGAACTAAGTATATCTACACATGCCAGCAACAATGACACCAAACTCCTTTACATTTCAATAACAAAAATTAAAATATCGTAGTCGCATGTTAAATAAGGTTTCCAAACGGTAATTATGTCTGTAGCGTCCAAATCTAATTTCTGAAAAATCTTATTTAGTGTTGGCTACTCGACAGAAACGAGTACGAGATGGTAAGGAATTTTGCAAACGGTTTGCAATACAAGATGAAATGGATATATTTATTTATTTGGTGGTTGTGTCAAATAGTTCAATTAACATTCCAAGCACGGGCAGCGCGTCATGTAAGCCGGCCGTGTGTTCGCTGTTCTTTGTCATTAGCGTGCTCTCACGTCTAGTGCATTAGCTAATTTGTCATCGCTGGGTGCGCTTCGCTGATCGATTTTACATTATTACAATAGACTCCTTTATTTCACGCCGCATTCTACAGAACTGTAAAGAATAAATTAAATTACTCATTTAATACTAATCAATATCCTTTCATGCGGATAAATTGAAACCTGGAAAGTAACTCTATTCCAAATAATGAAGTCGATTTAACTAACAATAAATTGATCAGTCCTATCTTATTTAATTGTTCTCGACAATTATTTATAACTAATTTATTTTGATGTAGCGATTGCCGATGTGTTACTTTTCTCTGATTGTCCATAAAATTCAAAATTACTCGAACGGTTACATTATGCAAATTCAAATCAATTTCATAGGTCCAATTCTGACATATCCCACGAAGGCGTCATCATTTATACATAGATCGTACACATGTGCATAAGGTTTAAGTTAATTAAAATGCTGCAATAAAAGTTTTGAAATGATTGAGTGTCGTTTCCGTTAGCTTTTATTGAACTAAAAGTAGAGAAACTGCAGCTTCATGATTTATATGTATGTACGTACATCTTCAGTCTTGCATACAAAAAAATCATTTTTCAATTATTTCGTTTTCATTCTCAATATAGAGCATAATATTTCTGTTACATAAGAACTGATTTTTTGTTAAAGGCACTACGTGTCAATAAGGCGCTGAGGAAGTACAGAGTGCAATAGGTACCTAGCCACTTGCATATTTGCTCTGCGGATAACACATCCTACAAGAGGGATATTGCATCACTGACCAGGCATTTTTGTAAAACCCGAGAGCCCTTCTCGTTAAGTAAAACCTAAGGTAATTCTTGTAGGAATGATGCACGACTATGACGCATTGTCTGCAGACGTCCATCACGAACTATACTCGTGCTTCACAATTCTTTCAGTTTTGCCTATAAACAACTATTAATAGATACCGACCACGAAAAGCAATCTCGCAGGATGGCAGTTAAGAGCCCTCAGCTTATTTTACAACGAAGCTCATTAATGAGTGGAGCGCGCGCCCCCGGGAATGTGCTCGTAGCCTCCTCGCACTACGGTCGCTTCTCACTTGACGCGCTCCCAACAACATTGTATAATTATTACTTAATAGTATAATTGATTGTAATACGTAAGTAGACATCTCGTTCGCTTGCTTCGCATATCGGTAAGGTAACTACCTAACAGTAAAACATAAACATTAAAACTTTAGCTGCACCAAGAAATTGCTATTCTAGATCCATTTCTGAAATAAAATAAAAACAGCTGTATACCGTATATTTTTTGTTGAAAAACCAAGATTTTTTAATCTACCAATTTGCAACACTAATTAATCTTTAAGGAAGAACTGATACTTAGTAATAAGCTATAAATATATTGTTAATCATTAAAGTGATTGTGCGTATCTTCGTGGAACAATTTAATGACGAGTAGTGCGCTGCGCCAGCGTTGATGTCTAATATAAAGAACGTATTACGCGTGCGCGGATTCCCATTCATCTATTGAACGTGACACCATAACACAACACCGTACGTAGTTACGTACCTACACTAGCCTTAACATTCAACTGTATGAATGAGTATCTTGTCGCAAAAAGAACCTTCCATTTATAGCTATGGTCATTACGTTTTATGCTCAACAGAAAGAAATGAAAAAAGCATATGCAAGATAATTGCAACTTGTCATAGTGCTATCTGCTTATTTGGAAAATAATAAGAAATAATACATTTTTAGAAGTAGGTATAGGTACACTGGTACAGCCTACAGCTTGACATGAAATAGGTGGTCGTATCTCGTCTTTTCAACCGACTTCCCCAAAAAAAGGAGGTTCTCAATTCGACTGTATTTTTTTTTTTTTTTTTTTTTTTTTTTTTTTTTTTTGTGTTTGTTACCTCATTACTTTCGACTGGGTGAACCGATTTTGACAATTCTTTTTTTATTTGAAAGCTGGTGCTTCCCGTGGGGTCCCATTTAAATTTTGTGAACATCTGATGCTGATCTTCGGAGATATACAATGGAACTCTTCAAAAATAGATGGCAAACGTGCCGTGAATGTTGCAATCACTTGGATGTTTATTGTTTATACAACATCATGACGTAACATCACGCCTGTATGCTCTGAGGGGGTATGCAGATGTATATAATTATACAATGCACCGAGATTTCGACAGTTAGGTATGCTAAGTTGGCGCGATTGTGTTCAGCGCGCGACTCAAATAACTTAACATCACGCCTGTATGGTCTGAGGGGGTACGCAGATGTGTACAATACACCCAGATTTCGACAGTTCGTTCGTGTTCCGTGCACGCCTCAAAGAGATGTCAGCAAAAGGGACTGTTCTAAAGAGATACTGCGGCCCTGGAACACAAAGGGCTAAGAAAGAACATGGATGGGTTTTAGTCAGTAAAAGTCTGACACTCCCTTCCGCTCCGCCCAGAGCGATAATTTGATGATTTCCCATCCGAAAAAAAAAAGGTGTGTTAAGTTCCATATAATGGGGATACGCCTATTACCATGACATGTATTGTTAACAATGCCAAATAAATTCATGGCAAATATTATTTGGGAACAACTAAAAATGGAAAAATAAAAAACTTTTTTGCAAAAAATAAAACCGACTTCAAAAAACACAAAAAAGTGAAAAATAAGTCTAGCTTCAGAAGTCGGTGACAAAAAAACGAAATCAATCAAACAAGAGTCACCGACTTCTGAAGCTAGACTTATTTTTCACTTTTTTGTGTTTTTTTTAACACTAGAGAACATAAAAGGGTACAATATTTACTTTATTATTATTCAACTGACTATTTACAAAGTTAACTATGTATTAAACAACGACCTAACAAGCTATGCAAAAGAATAAAACCGACTTCAAAAAACACAAAAAAGTGAAAAATAACAGCTTCAGAAGTCGGTGACCTTTGTTTGATTGATTTAGTTTTTTTGTCACCGACTTCTGAAGCTAAAGTTATTTTTCACTTTTTTGTGTTTTTTGAAGTCGGTTTTATTTTTTGCAAAAAAGTTTTTTATTTTTCCATTTTTAGTTGTTCCCAAACAAATATTTGCCATGAATTTATTTGACATTGTTAACAATACATGTCATTGTAATAGGCGTATCCACAATATATGACACTTAACATACCTTTTTTTCCCGCTCTGGGCGGAGCGGAAGTGAGTGTCAGACTTTTACTGACTAAAACCCATCCATGTTCCTTCTTAGCCCTTTGTGTTCCAGGGCCACAGTATCTTTTTCGAATAGCCCCGCAGCCCCGGCAGGCTTCGGACCTTGCGGACCCCTTCCTTTTGCTGACATCTCTTTGAGGCGCGCGCGGAACTCGAACGCGCCAACTTAACATACCTAACTGTAGAAATCTGGGTGTAATGTACACATCTGCGTACCCCCTCAGAGCATACAGGCGTGATATTACGTCATGATGTTGTATAAAAAATAAACATCCGAGCGATTGCAGCAATCACGGCAGATTTGCCATTTATTTTTGAAGAGTTCCATTGTATATCTCCGAAGATCAGCATCAGATGCTTTCAAAATTTAAATGGGACCACATGGGAAGCAACAACTTTTAAATAAAAACAGAATCATCAAAATCGGTTCACCCAGTCGACAGTTCTAAGGTAACAAATACAAAAAAAAATACAGTCGAACTGAGAACCTCCTCTTTTTGGAAGTCGGTTGAAAATAAAAAGACACTTATGCACCAAAGTACAGACTCCAGCACATCTAGCTACCCCAAACTGTAAAATGTTCGCAATCAACCTTGAACCCAACATTTTAGAGATAAAGTTGAAAATCTATTAAAGTCAGTTTAAAGTATTGATCACCGCTTGATTGCTCTCAAAACGGTCAAGGAATACATCGCTAGGAAACCGGCATTTCCTAAAACCGCACTGTACGTGCAAGTCCTTAGTATGAAGCAGGGATGTTACGGTGTTTTAATTCGCAGACTATTATAAAAATGTGATCATTTTTATTTGTGATACCCATGTTAAATAGGTTTATTATTTTTAATTGAAATTAAAGAGGCTGACCCAATAATGTTTGTACTATTTTATTTTAATTCCTGCCCTGAACACGTCTTTCTTCTGCCACCATCTCCGATTCCGATCCCGGTTCCGGTTTTGACTCCGAAAAACCAAATTTATAAACTCCGACTCCGATTTCGGTTCCGATAAAACCACCCTCTTTATCATCCCTAGTATGAAGCTTAAGTAAATAGGTACTTGCCTACCTACATTGATTAAGTAACATAATCTGGCTAAGCTAGAAATTGGGTACTAGGCAATAATAACGAACACTTTTCTGTAGTCAGAAGTGTGAAATTATAATCTAATTTTACTTTTAAATAAGACAATCAACTGTTTAATGATTTATTTTTATAATAGTTAGGTACAAGAAAATAACAATTAATGATAGCAAGGAGAATAGTGAAATATCCAAAATCCAAAAGCTCAAGAGGCCGCTCCGCTTGTGCTTCGCCGTTATAAAGCCTCTGGTGCCCCCACTGCAGGAACCTCAGCAATATGCAACTGCCTTCGTTGATGTCAGTTTCTTTGCTGTGGTCCACAGATAGCGCTTCTAATGCAATGTTGCCAACAGAAGTAACGATACCGAAAAGTCCGTGCTCGACCGACCCCTCGAGCTTATGCTGAAAAGAAGAAGCAGCATAATAAACTCCGCAACCATTCTTGTCATGTGTCGTGGTTGATGGGATTGTTCAAATGTTCATCATATAATACAATTAAGAAATCATAAATTGCATGGGATTTTTCATAAGATTAGATCTGGGGAAAGATTTTGAAAAAGTACCCCTTAGAGGATGAATAGGGGATGAAAGTTAGTATAGAAGCTCGTCATTTCAAAGAATGTTGAATGTGAAATTAAATATACGAAAAAATGTAGGTAGGTAGAGGTACCATATTTCAGTTTTACCTGAAGAGACTTTACGAGCACGTAGGTAAGTAAGCCGTAGGGAAACCATATTTTCTCAAAATTATATGCACACACAGCTGTGGATTCCAGCAAGCCATAATATATTCCGTAAACTCTTTTTGACATTCATGAGAAATTAGGGTTTGGCCTATGGGACAAAAAGAGAAGGTACACACAAAAATTTAAGATAAGATGATTATGAAAATAATTTGTGTACAAAACCTTAGACAAAACAAACAAAAAAACAAAACCTAAAAATAATTAAAGTACTAACATTCGATAATGGTTTTCATTGGGTCAAGAAGAGGTTGTCAACAAGTTTGGAGATTATCATGAAAAAAACAACATACTTAATAATTGTATTGTGTAACATATTATTATTATGTAAACAGCACTTGTTGGTAAAAGCATCACCTCTAGGTGAACTTAGCAATGCCGTCATTTGTTTTTAGGAATCGTGTCGGCTGAGGCCTTCCTCGCGCGGCTTCCATCACAAAAACCACCAAAATGTTTGGCGGATGAGCTAACCCGCCCCGTCCCAGCGCACGACTCATTGATTACCTTGTAAAAAATTCAATCATCGGCTAAAATTAATATTCCCAACGGAATTATCGAATTCTAACGTTTCAACTTAGTAGCTTTGCCACGCAACCGTTCAATCTGCGGAACTCGGCGATCTCAGCTCAAAACTGCGCAGTAGGTACACGTACCTATTATAAATATATATTTTCCGTATATTTAAGTAATTCCTTATAATTTGCAGTCCATAAATCAGTTTGTACATTTATGTAAAAAATTAGTTTGTAGTCGTAATTCCGCATTTGAAATCGAAGTTTCAAATGAAGTTGTATAAAGGGCTTGTTTTTACTTAAATATTTTGTAGTTTGCTGTCGCTGTTTGTTTGTTTGTTTGTTTGTTGCTGTTGTGTTGCTGTGTGTATCTTGAAGACAAAACAGTTTTTTACGGCTTATTAAATCATCTCTCGTCATTGCATAACCTTATATTTTTTATGGAATGATGGAACCCTATATATAAAGTTTAATGGTACGTTTATGTGTGATGATTCATGTAACTATTGCGGGCTCATTGTGGTAGACAAACCGGATACTATTCAGATAATAAGCGTAAGCTGATGTCAACAGGGATGACGTCTTCAGGAGGTTAATCTTCGCAAAAAGCACGACTATCATGATAGTGCGATCTGATAGCGAATGCAAAAAATGATCTTAGATGTATCTACACCTCTTTATTAGTCACGTATCGACGCAGAGATGTTCCAACACCACAGATCTGTACTTTTCGCACTAAACGAATGCTATCACGGGTTTTTTATCAATTAAGTTCCGTAGTTATTTTTTAGATATTGCACAAAAAACGTACAGCAATGTTAAATTAACCACAAAAAGTAACTTCTAAGTGCTTAGAAATGCTTTTCCTAACCCTGAACATTTCCAGTTTACATTCTACCGCAGAGCTTATTTATCTACAAACTTATTAAATAATTTCCCGCAGTGCCGACGCCGACGCCAAGAATAAACTCGTAGCTTTATTTAAGTTCACAAGATATTATTACTCTCTGTTTAGCGTACTTACCTGTACTAATAACGAGTTACCTACTTCTATTAATAACGCCGCGCTATTTCCAACATCACACGATACTCTACAATTTACTCTGCGAGACGTGCGGATGGCCATGCATGAATAACGGTAACTTAAGTACATTTAAAAAAATAATCATTATCAGCAAGTTTTCTTTGCTCCATTAACCAATGCAATATTATATTATTCTTAATATATAAAGCTGTGTCTTTCTTATTTTTCCCTGAAGGAACACATCGCAATCCCGTCGCATCATTAGAGATAAATCGTTAGTGAAGCAATAACTTTTTACAGCGCTAGAGTAGATATCTGGGAAGTACTGAGTGATGCTAATAAGAGATATCATTGAATCTGCCTAGTATACAGTTAGTGCCGGTTCTCCACCCCTATAAACTCGGTTTCAAACATTAAATAGGCCCGTAAAGTTGCAATCAATTAAACATCTGACGTCGGTAAGGGTTATACACCTGAACATAAATCAATTGCCGTCTATAAGGAAATTGGCACGTTTATGTTTCGAGAGGGTATGTAGTATAAACCAAACCATTATTGTACATTAGATCTGCATTGGTTTATCACTACTTGCAGTAGTTAGGATGAAAATATTATGTACAGACCAAAAACAAACAAGTTCAGGAGACAGGACAATATATTGACTGCAACTCGGGACCCATTAAATAATCTAGACTAAAATCATCACATCCAATTTTTTAGTTACTTACATATTATACCCTTTTAAAATCCATGGTGAGCCTTTTATTGACTGAGCCGTTCAGGGCAGGCAGTCTCGACATAGATAGCGACAAATTCGCTAACTTTTGATTGCTAATTACTAACGAATAAATTCGGTTGCAATAATGATGCTTGCCAGTAACGCAAGTCTTTACATCCAAGATGCGATTTTCACAAGCATCATTATTGCAACCGATTGTATACGTTAGTAATCAGCGATTGAAAGTTAGCGATTTTGTCGTTATCTCTGTCGAGACTGCGGACTGCTCTGCCCAGGCTGCAGAGCGTGCCAATCATTTGAATTTGGGGCTAAAAATCCGCCATTTTATTTTTGCACAAACCATAACATAACGCCTGTAATCCCCGATAGGTTAGGCAGATGTATACCTTATAGGATACCCTCATTATTGCCACTAATCCTGACTCCGGGCAGCTGCGGAAAAAATAAATAGTAGTGTTCAAGCCCGACCCAGAAACGGAACGCAGGACTTCGTGCTCAGCGTAACTCTTACGACTACCTACTAGACTAGACCAACAAGGCAGTATAGCTTACTAGTATAAATATATAGCAAGACCCGATATTTAAATATATTAAAAAAAAAAAACCCGACTGCGTAAGAAATATCGAAAAACTTTAAATAAAAAACTGAAAAGAATAAAACAAGTTCAGGAGACAGGACATATTGACTGCAACAGTCGGGACCCATTAAATAATCTAGACTAAAATCATCACATCCAATTTTTTAGTTACTTACATATTAGTTACATACACCCTTTTAAAATCCTCATGGTGAGCCTTTTATTGACTGAGCAGTTCAGGCTGCAGAGCGTGCCAAACATTTGAATTTGGCGCTAAAAATCCGCCATTTTGTTTTTTTACTATTTTGCTATACCCAGAGTCACTCACACAGTAAATACGAATCTAACGACACCTCTCAAGCTAAAATCCATCTAGCCGTTCAGGCTGCACAGCGTGCCAAAAATTTGTTTTTTTTTTGTCATTACGAATTGCATTTAAGCATATCAGTTGCATATATTTTTGTAATCACCTTTAAAAACCCTTCATTTTGATACCCCACTCGATGGTATTAGAAGAAAAAAATTCTAACTCCACAATATCGCACCCCAAATCCGCAATTTTTATTTGTTTATTGATTTTAATGTAGCCGAATCTAACGACATTTGTAATCTATCCAAATCCCTCCATCCGTTGAGAAGTTACGAGGGAACAAAGAAACGGACATACATACATACATACAGGGCAAACACATAACCCTCCTTTTGGGCTTCGCCGCAGTCGGGTGAAAATAGTTACACTATGTATTAGTTAACCGTTAATTACATCTCACGTACTTAGCTAGGTACATTTATGTACATTCTAGAAAGGACGTCGCACTACTTCACAATGATGGAAACATTGAAACCCACTTACCATATTAGGCATAGAATGCCACTTAATTAAGGCGATCTTTTAAGCAGGCACTTATAAATTCAGCTTGGTAATGTCAATAACAAATAAAAATATGGCCAAGTAAAATACCAAATGCATTCCGTTTAAAAAATAGTCATTTGTTCATGCCGAACAAACTGAAATTGCGATCGTGATTTTTCCAAAACAAGCGACTTGTCTAGAAATAAAGTATCTATTATTTATCTCAATTGCTTCCATTGTTCCTGTCGTCTGCTATGTATTAATCTCGATTAGTTTTTTTACATAGGTCAAAATCAAAACTTATTTATTAAAATTAGGCTGAAAATCAGCACTTTTTGAAAGTCAATTACACAAAGTCACCCAAAACGCCCGCCCTTCGCCACCTCCTAGGATTTTAGCTGGTCTGTTAGGTCAGAAGAAGCACATTTTCCAGGTTAGATGTAGGTACCAGGTATCCCTATGAATACAACTTAATCCAACAATGCTAATTAACTTCAACATTAGCCGTTCAATAATGACATCCGAGGGTCGTTGACTTGAGTAAATATTTAACATCTCTTTGCAATTGTGTGAAACCTGATAGGATTATATTAGTACATCGTGCGTGGAGCTGCCGTCTGCGCCCGCGCGTTCGGAAACGATGCTTAAACAATCATGTACGCGCTCACTGGTGGTAATTAGGATAGGTTGGCAAACACTCATTAGAAGCCGCTCTTCACTGTAATGGTAGGTGTAGGCAAGCGTTTTAGTCATTGTTTTGCGAGAAGAAATATTAAAGATCCCGATCTTGCCTTGTTCCACCTTCAGCTGCACTGCTGAATTAAGCCGTCCTCTCTTTGTAAGTTTTGTTCCAGGTTACGAGTATGTGGCTTCAGCCCATGGTGTCCCACTGCTGGGCAAAGGCCTTCCTCCACTCCTACAACTTCCGCAGGTTGCGACTAAACGACATAATTAATAACATTGATGTCGTGTCCTTCTTGCACTGTTGTCTACGCGTTGCAGGAGCTATTGACGCCAAATAAGAAGCTAAACTCGAAACCGAATCGTGGGCTGGTGGCAGTCGACGCTTACATTTCAATACTGATCATATCAAAATTGTACTTGACAAAGAACAGATATTCTCTTCGAAAACTCTATCTTAACTCTATCTTAGTTTTGTTTGCAACAAAATGATTGGCAATGTAAAAGCGCCGAGTTTATTCGCACAGGCAGTTCGCGAAGGAGCTGCCACGCTTCGGAGTCTACACTCTGCCGACTCTACGTAAACGCAATTAGTGCGCAACGAGATCACGCCTCGCGTAGTCGCATGCTACGTAGACAGAGTCTACGCGGTCTACGCCCACGTAGCCGCATGCTACGCAGCGGAGTGTACGCCCTGTCGTCACATGCTACACTGCTCGTGTCTACGCCCCGCGTAGCCAGATGCTACGCAGCGGATTCTACGCCTAGCGTAGCCGCATGCTACTCCGCGAACTCACACACTTGTTTAAACACAGCGCGGAAGCTTAGACCAAAGCCTATTGAAAATGTGACCTACACATAAAAATCCACCTTTAAAATGCTAAAAAGGCTCCTGATTAGACAGTAATTTTTAGGGTTCCGTACCCAAAAAGTAAAAACGGAACCCTATTACTAAGACTTCGCTGTCTGTCTGTCCGTCTGTCCGTCTGTCTGTCACCAGGCTGTATCTCATGAACCGTGACAGCTAGACAGTTGAAATGTTCACAGATGATGTATTTCTGTTGCCGCTATAACAACAAATACTAAAAACATAATAAAATTAATATTTAAGGGGGGCTCCCATACAAAAAACGTGATTTTTTAGCCCTTTTTTTGATAATAATGGTACGGAACCCTTTGTGCGCGAGTCCGACTCGCACTTGGCCGGTTTTTTGTTTAAACATAGCGTGACTTACTCCCCTAGGTAACTGGCGAAAGGTAGGTGTACCTACTATTAGGGACACCTCTAACTAACACTACGGGGATAACAGGCGAGACATGTTTATATGTTTACAATTTGACTGAAGTAAGTATAATAATTGTATAATAACTAAAGCAACCCAGCAAGCATGCAATTGTTTCTTCACAAGTCATGATCACATGCTCTGCTAGGTCCACCCTACTCTTGAGTTCCTAACTACGCTATTTTAATTGGCACACCAGGGGTAGAACCTCATCGGTTTGCACTGGTTTCCCACTAATAAGTTTCACTTGTCCTTTTTCTTTTTTGTACCTTTATAAATGGCATCTTGTAGGTCGACCTACAACCGGACAATCCCGAGGATACCTTATAAATAAGGCCTCAGGGCAAGGAACTTTTTCATTTCATTCAAACAAAAACTTTTTTTATACTCATTCCTAGCATATTCCTAGTCAGATCTTTAGTCACGAATGGAAGATGTCTAACCTCTGTAAGTCAAATAAAATAATAAGTACCTAACTATTATATATTTTGATTATTTTATATTGTGTTATTATTTTATACTCATTTTAGGACAATCGCGACATGGCAATGTATTAACCCCACACTATAGATGAAGTTTAGGGTAAATTCAATAATAACGTGCCTCGTTTTGTCTAATAGTCGTAATCGCTTCTGCTGAACACGAGGTTCTGGATTCGATTCCCGGGTTTGGAAAGGGTGGGAATGAATATTTTAAAACTTTACGTATCAAACGCTGGATATTCATAAAGTGAATTCAATATGACAACCGTCATTAGTTTTAATTTATAGGTTTTTTATTCAAAAGTACTTATCTATACAAATATTATAAAGAGGTAACATTTGTTTGTAAGTTTGTATGTTTGTAAGTTTGTATGTAGGGGGTAATCTCCGGAAGTAATGAACCAATTTTAAAAATTGTTTTACTGGTAGAAAGCTACATTATTCGTGAGTGCTATAGGCTATATGTTATTCCCGTACTCCCACGGGAACGGGAACTACGCGGGTGAAACCGCGGGACGTCAGCTAGTATTTCATAAAAGATAGCTTGATCTTTGCGATATAATTATGTCAAACTCATACAACAAACTTCAAATTTGATGTTAGCTACCTATTTTTGATAAGTTTACAAGAAGAAGTTTACAAGTGGACCTACATAAATCACAGTACCTAGTTAGTTTTTTAATGAATCAAGCCTGATAGCTTAACTTCAATCAGCATCGCTTTAATGGTGTCATGCCGTTCAGCTATCCAATTTCCGATTCTACGAGTATGTCTCACCGTCGACCGTTAGGCATTACCTACTTCGTATTCCACCATTATCGAAACGAAGTCTCCACAATGAAGCATAGGTCTGACTAATCCTGAGGGGTGCTAAGTGCTAACCGTGCAGCGTACCTAATACCTATATGAATATTAAGGGCTAAAATGGCTTAGGTATAGAAATTAATAAAACTAACCAACTTGCCTTTTTTGGATGAGGAACTAACGGTTTCCGAGGGGTATTTGACACAATTAACACAAGCCTCGTTGCTTAGTGTGGCACTAGATGGCGCTGTGTGTAAAGTCCAGCGACATTTAATTTATTTGTGTAAAATAATATCTGTATTTTTGCTTACAATCAATGTATGTAAACCTAGGAACATAGAATATGTTATGTTATAAATAAGTAGATATACATATATCACCATTATCAAGTCATAGCTTAGAAGAACAACATGCAATTACAGATTAATCTTTAGAAATAAATCAGATAATTTATACCTTCATTCAATACAGCGGTATAGGTACCTACATTGTTTAGATATCTACACGAAACTAAACGATTATAATCAAATCAAATGTTCGGAAAATATTATAGGTACCTACATAAGTACGCCGACATAATTATTTAAAGTATAATCACGTCGGTACGGTAGGTACCTACGTAATTATTATTTCGTTATAGAATAGGCGTAATAACTAGTGCCTAACGTAATGAACTCGGCATCAATATATAGCGTTTACTCGTAGAATCTATTGATGCAAGCTACTTACCCAGTATCTGCCAAGTGCCCACTTTGCTGGCTGGTTACATTTTTTATCAAAATAGGTACCTACCTACTGCTAAAAATTATTCGGGTCGATACGAGAGTAGGTACGAGAGATATAACTTATAAGCCGATAAAAGCAGTTCAGTATAGGTATATAGGCAGCATCATAACGTATCGATTGAATGAGGGACACAACTTTAGAGATGTAGGTACTTGTATGTGCATCCATCTCGTGTAAATTTTAAATAAGCTAAAGCAGCGCCTAAAGCAAGATGCGCACGGTAAATAAGTATAACGGTGCTTTTACAACCTCTGCACCGGTGCGCGCCTAGCCTCACCTCGGAACATTGCCAATTCCCATTGCTCAAGTCTTAACATTGGAATTTCTCACCAGTAAAACATGAATAGATTTACTGTTTATTACATTATATATGAATAATATGAGTTTGAAAGTCTTCAGAAATTTATTTCATAATCAAAAGGTTTTAATACTTCATATTCCCATCCTATTTCATTGCTAGCGAATGATAATTTCGGTACGCCTACAGTTAAGCACTAATAACTACTCCTGTAGGTATTATTATTTTTAATTAAACTGAATCAAGGAGAAACTACCACTTCAGATGCTCATAAGCTTTTATTACAGCTGTTTACTCCCATCTAAAAGTCCTGTTAACTTACTGGTTAAGTAATGTAGGTACTAAGGTTACAAACCTACCTAATTGGTTTTCTGGTCGCGTACCTACTACGACCGCTTTTGCTATCTCTGTGCATTTTGATGAAAATCTGTGATAAATACTGGAAAATGAGGCGTTCCGAAAAGTTCTGGAGTGGCGACTGCGAACCGGAAGACGTTGCGTTGTAAGATCATCGGTCCATCTAGCTGGTGGGAACCAGCTAGATGGACCGATGATCTGGTGAAGGTTGCGGGGATCCGCTGGATGCGAGTCTCACAGGACCCGTCAATGTAGCGACACTTGGGGAAGACCTATATAGGTACAGCTGTGGACGTCTTTTAGGCTGAAATGATGGTGATGAGGTGCTAGCTAGATGCAAACCTATGTACCTACTGGGCATTTTCTTTTTGCAGGACTTACCTAATGTCTTTTTTAATGGTGTTTTTAGGGCCTTCAGGTGTTTTGAGAGTTAAGGTAACAGGTGCAGGCCCAGGCTACTTTTGTTTGGTTTTACGTGCTATTTGTTTACTCTTTCATCTAGATAAGTCAACATTGAATGTCAGCGATAATACAGGGCCTAGTAAGCTTCCTTGTAGCACTCCGCAGAATAGCTCATACATTCCAGAAATACTGTTTTATATTTGACCTCATAATGGGGGTACCTTCCACAAAGATACGATACGATTTTAGGATTTCAATGAGGAAGCGATTGTTTTATTTTATAAACCAGTGCATCATACCATACCTTGTCAAAAGCTTGTTCGATGTTGGAAAAAATTGTAGAGCAATGTGTTTTTGATTACGTCAGGTCAGTAGTTCATAAACGAAGACGGTGACCTTAAAAAAATATATATTTATATATATTATTTTGTGATTATACACATGGGACAAAATCATTCTTGTGTGCGATCTCGATCAACATCGAAGGGGTCTCTATCACAATTTCTGCTTTCGCAAGACGCATTGTAACATCTCCCATGTCCCATGTCCCATGTCTCATGTCCCGGTGTATTATTTCATTATAAAAAAAAAACTACCCTAATATTATAGAGGAAAGATTTGTATTTTTACCCGACTGCGCCAGAAGGAGGGTTATGTGTTTCGAGAGTATGTATGTACAGGTCTCCCAAAGTGATAATGCGCATAGAAATCTTCGTCACTGTTCGGCAACGGTCGTATACCCCGAGCGTCGGAAGACGATATGTATATAGAGTGGTTAAGTGCATTTTCTTCATAGTAGAATTATGTGTTTTGTGCTAAAAGAGATAAATATTGATTTATCAGTAACGAAATTGATTCGATAATTCGATGTAAGTAAATAGCGAGGAAAACGACACGATTGCGAATATGCTACAATCTTTGTTGAATTGATTTACTTCTTCATACTTTCTTGTATTATTGCATTATGTACTAATATACTTTATAATATTATTTATTCCTATATCGATTTGTTTATTTATGCATGTGTATCTTTCTATTAAAATTTATATAAGCCTAAATCTGATTTTTTAAATGTTTTTTTCTAGTACTTAATATGTATTTAACGTAGGTATTTTTAATATTAAAAAACGTGAAAAATGTTAGTATATTTACCTATTTTACAAAATAAACTATTTCAATTTGAGTAAGATAATTAAAGTTGAAATTAAATTCACCTTTGAAAACAAAACCAAGAAGGGTGTGTAATAGCAGCTCTATATAATTCCACACAGAGAGAACACGTGCAGTCACCACCAATATATAAAGACGACTGACGGACCTTTGACTGACCGGCGACAGCCACCGACCGCCCGAATTGTTTTCAATTGTTTCACATGATTTGACATATGACATTGACTCCTGTTTCTTTCGAACAAGGTACAAAATGCAAGTGCATTGTTTAGGGTTCTCTCCGATTCAATGATTCGGGTGTTTCCGGGAATACGACAATTGGCGAAGATTTGCATGCGCATTATTAATGTGGGAGTACTGTACGTATGTATATAATTGTTTGGCACGTTCTGTGGCCTGAACGGCCCTATGGATTTTAGCTTGAGAGGTGTCGTTAGATTCGTATTTACTGTGAGAGTGAGTGGCGGATTTTTCGCGCCAAAATCAAATATTTGGCACGCTCTGCGGACTGAACGGCTTGATGGATTTTAGCTTGAGAGGTGTCGTTAGATTTGCATTTACAGTATAAGTGTTTGTATATAAAAAAGGCGGAATTTTGGCGCCATATTCAAATGTTTGGCACGCTCTGCAGCCTGAACGGCTCGATAAAGGGCTCATCATGAGGATTATAAAATGGTATATCTAAGTTACTAAAAAGTGTAAAATAAAAATAAAAATTAAAAAACCCGACTGCGTAAAAAATAACTAATAACTTTAAATTAAAACTAAAAAGCAAAAAACAAGTTCAGGAGACAGGACATATTGACTGCAACAGTCATCATCATCATCATCATTAGTTATTTTTTATGCAGACGGGTTTTTCAATTTTTTTTTTTGAGTATGTTTGTAATGAATAAACTCAAAAACTACTGGGCCGATTTCAAAAACTCTTTCACCATTTGAAAGCTACATTCACCCTGAGTAACATAGGCTATATTTTACTTTTCCCCGTACTCCCACGGGAAGGGGAACTACGTGGGTGAAACCGTGTGACGTCCGCTAGTAAATTATATACTAATAACATTCCTGCTTTTTACAGTTCGTATTGTGGTTCACAAACCAGCTAAACCCCATTAGCTTGTTAGTATTTTTTTCGATAGCAGATTGATGACCCTATTTACGACACTGCTGACACTGGCTGGCACCTTTATCATTATCAGACTACATCACTCCACTGATGAACAAAGGCCTCTCCAATTACATTCTCGATCTCGGATCACTCATCACTCTGCAGATATATTTATACCTCTGACCTCAAGTTATTATCCACGCGATACACGAAATGCATTTACAGAAATACCGAAAATTTCGAAAGGTTTAAGCTTTATCATAATAAGTTTTGTGGCCATGAAAGTTAGCGAAATCATATAAACATGAACACTTAACACGTAATGATGTTCACTATTCATCACACAATAAAATTGTAAGATTTCTTTTTACTAAAGTTAACATGGCCTTAACTTGTAGCTATTTATACATTTTATTTAATAACTTTATTGTCCGTCCATAAAATCATGCAATAATATTGCATACCCAGAAAAGGAAGGAAATATAAACACTTTATATTGAAGTAATTCAATGTTTAATTAAAACGTCATGATCGAGACAAAAGTAACAGCATCAAATGTTTCAAAAATGAAAAACTTTGTTACAATATTATAGTACTGTTATCATAATAAATCTGTTTATTCACAATTATTTTTATCTACATGTAAAATTATAACCTGTTGTTAAAAGTGAATATGCCGATCGATTGGTTGCAATGTGCACCAAAACCAATAAGAACAGTTTAAAATCAGTGTTTTTAAATCAATAATCAGGCTCCTACAAGTAGTCATGCTTTAGCAATAAGCACATGGCTTTACATGATACATAGTATGTACGACATGCATGCATGCAAACCTCTATTGGGAATATAAAACTTATCTAGTAAAATAATTGGAACTATTCGAGTGTATAATTGCATTAAAAGATAGACAGTTCGATGCTGATAATTATAAAAGTGATGAAATATTTGCGTCTGTGTTTTCTATGCTAAAAACACCAAGTGTCCTTGTAATGTCAAACATTTTGTACTACATTTTATTATAAAATTATCATGATGCGGTTGCTCACTCGTAATATAAAAGTGTTAAACAGTAAGTAAACGTGTTTAGCTAACCTGGCTTTAGATTAAAAATATTTCGATACATCAAAAGTGGCTGTAATTTTTGAATATTTGGCAAAGGCAACACACCTTGGCCGCTTAGCGAGATAGAGCAGTGAATGGCACGTGATATTTCGATGGAATCATGCAAAAAAAGTATTAAGGTATGTATATAATGTATGTACTTATATTCATTAAAATCATAATTTCTAAAAATCAAAAATATGCAGATGTGCAGTCAATTCATTAATTAATTACCATAATTGGATCAGTTGATTATATTGTATACAAACCATATTACATGCTAATTGTCCTGTACTTGATGTTAGAGATAGATAATACCATACATTTTGTTTCTATCATCTAACTAGAAAACGATAAAAAATATAGTTGCTATATTACAAAAAAAAAAAAGTAAATAAAAATAGCTCAGCAACACTGAATTTCCGATTTATCTAACACCTTACAAGTAAAAGGGAAAATACGTAAAAAAATAACAAAGTAAATGTAGCCCAGGAACACGGAGGTGGAATCCTAAAGCCCTTAACAAAATCTATTTATATTTTAACCATCTATTGGTGTATTTAATTTTACTTAATCTATTCAATTCCTATACTATAATGAGGCGCAATCATATACCTCAGATCCATACAACGCGCATGCACCCGGGACATAATGCTATTAATCTTTATTAAGCACTATTATCTTTGCAACATTAAGTCACCTCGCTTCCAAGTTAATAATAATAAAGTAAATCAGAATATCAGCTAAACTGTCGTCACTCGTCGGCAGTGCGCACGTCAGTTACGTCCGGCAGTCGTCTCATCAACCGCAGTCGGCGGCGCAGTCTGTAACACAAAATTAAACTTGACTGTATCCCGCTGTTACGTTGTCTACAACTTGGAACCTTGCCTATAACAGGGATGATGTCTGACAAAAAAAATATGATTCTGTTTAGTCCGTCAGTTAGATTATCGAAAAATATTGGATACGTGTTTTTTGTTTTACCAAATAATTGAAAATTGACGAAGATAAAACGTGTCAAAGATCATGAGTGGAGCTTTTGACGTCACATTTGAGTAAAAAATGTACTCAAATGTGACGTCACACGTGTTTTCGACGCACGGTTTGTCTTCCTTTTTTGTTTACGTGAAAAAAGAAAAAATATGTGTCCAATATTTTTTGGAAATCTATCTGACGGACTAATTAGATTTTTTTGTCATCTACCCTCCTGTGGTTATCTGACTCAATACTAGTTAAAAACTATCTTCTTCGCGTGTCAATTAGACTCAAATTGTATCCGAGCAGTACAACACGTACCGTAGTGTCGTCGATGCTGAGGCCAGCCCAGTGCACGAAGGAGGGCAGGTCCCTGGTGGGCAGCTCGGCCGCCAGCGCCTTGACGCGCAGGTTGCGGTCGTCCGTCAGCAGCACCACGTCGCGCACTCGCCGTACCGCCTTCCCCTCTCGCACCTCGTGTCCGAGCGTGTCTGCAAACGTTACGGAACTCTCAATTGAGTTCAAATCGCACGATAACACGACACGCAGACAGACGATATACCCGCTAATACAATTTTGTCGCGTATCGGAATGCTACTCGGGAAGCGTCATTAATACAAATAATCGGCGGCGCCAGCGCTGATAAAATCACCGTTCACGCGAACTAAGATATGTAGTAGCAGGCCGCCACGGTCTAGCTCGGCGGACTGGGTCGACGCGGACACATCTACCGGTCCGCCGCACGCGCCGGACGCTCCTACTTCGACACGCATTTGGACGCCACTGATACCGTCCAAATACAATGGGCTACTTACAAATTTGTTTAAAATAATGCAGAATTAAATTACAAGACAATGGTATCGATTCTGTTGTGCACAAACTAAACTTAATTTAGGCTATTGCTATCTTTTTCTCTCTAATAAAACAAGAAAGAGACGGAAATAATTTAGAGCTGTCAAATTGAATTGGAACCAATATTTCCATTCAAATGAAGGATGCACGTAAAAACATGTCGACTAAAAACACGGTGAAGCGCAAGGCATAAACTAATTTGACATCTCTAACTTAGTTCATAGCTATAGCCGGCCTTTTCTCGTACTGCCTTTTAGTAAAAGATAGCAATAGCCTAAATTACGTTTAGTTTGTGCACAACAGAATTGACACCAATAAACATTTATAAGCACTGTGCTAAATATAATAACAACCCTGCAGCAAAGTCAAAGTGACATATTTTGGACTTAATAAGTTGTATGCTTTGTTCTTTGTACTAAAGATTATAATCTGCTTGTGTTGATCCCTTTAAGTATCTTTTCACTCGTTTAAATAGCAACGGAAGCCCGAGTCCGATCCTTGACCGAGATAGCAATAATGTTTCTGCAATGTAACCAAACCAACGCAGTCCAAAATAAAAATAAATCTCAATATACATAAAGCATAGCATAAATTGAAAAACCGTCAAGATTTAAATGTCCGTCAAGGATAAGATGTAAACAAAGAATAAATTGACGCTTTGACCAAAAAATCAAAATTGTAAAAATTATTGCCTTTTACAAGGTCTATAAAAAACCTTTTGTGTCAGATGTCTTTATGAGATCTATTATAGTCTTTGTGGTATCCTAATACAACCTTGTAATGAAGTGAAATGCCATTCATCTGTATCTGATTTGAATGTGAGTGAGGTCGATCGAAGTGCAGGACAGCAACATATTTACTGCATTATATTTGTAGTTTCTGAAGCTGGAACCACTTGGGCTTCCAGCCACATCATGACTCATGTTGCAACTTAAATTTGTATCTCTGTTTAATTTGTATGCTTGTTTTTTTTAACATTAACACATCCCCCGAATACAGAAACATCACCCAAAATTTAAGTAAAAGTACTTATATTTAACAGATACTCAAAAGTGACGTTTTGCCATACGAAATTTAATATTTAGAAGCAGATCAAATGTTAAGCAGCCTTTAAATTTTGAGTGGCGTTTCAGTATTCGGAGGTATGTCATTTAATTGTTGGCGCAAGTCGCATTTTTTTAATAACTAATCGTTTTTATACTATGTGGAAAATGTCGTTGGTTGTACATTTACTCACACCCTACATATAATTCTGTGTAATACTGGTGGTCTAAAATGGCTGCTTTATCAGAATCATAACATGAAACACTTTAAAAAAAAAATTCTTAAAAATTAAAGTATTTTAAGATTTTTAAATTTTTAACGTGATTCATAAAAAAATTAAATTAATAAAATACTTGAGTTTTTAAATAAATAAAAACAATAACGTTATACAAAAAAAAAAAAATCATAAAATACTTTTTTTTATTTTTAACGTTATTTATATTATGATTCTGATAAAGCAGCCATTTTAGGTCCTCTGTAATGTGTAACCGTTTGTTTTCCCAAATAAATGAAATAAAAATAAAGTCGTCGGTAGCTACACGTCCACAGCAGAGCGTACCTTGGTCTGCGATGGCGGCGGTGGCGACGGCGCTGTTGGCGTGCAGGCTCAGCGCCGTGGCCAGCACTCGGTCGTCGTTGGTGGCGGCGGGCGCGGCGGGCACAGCGGGCGCGGCGGGCGCCTCCTGCGTGAGCGCGCGCGACGCCAGCAGCGAGCCGCGCGACGTGGCCAGGCGCAGCGCCGCGCCCGCGCCGCGCACCCACACCAGCGCCGCCCGCGCCGCGCCGCCCACGCGCGCACTCAGCCGCAGCCCCTCCAACTCCGTCATCACTGCCGAACACGAACGATCGTAATGATGCTGCGATTCAAGGTGCGCAATAATCACAAGTACTTGTCACACGTGTCACCCTATACTACTATTATTACACGCGATGCTATTTTGCTTTCCCACCCCTACATAGCTATACACAACGCTTCGATTCGGAAAGTCATATGTCTATCTCGCTCGCTTTCCTAATGCCAAAAAAAGACAGCCATACGACTTGTCGAATCAAAATCGAATCGAAACGTTGTGAATAGCTATGCTGGGCTTCAAATTTAGATAGAAAATTTAAATGTAGATAACTATCCCGCCCGCCACACTTTCTCATCAAATCAATAACATTTAGTAAAAATATGAAATGATGATGATATGGCTAAATAATAACAGCCGCTCGGGTCGATCTTTAGGTTAAGCCGTGATTGCCTAGGTTGGTCTGTGGATTGGTAACCACCCATTACGTACCGAGTTTCCTCCGTGCCTCTGAAAGCACGTTAAGTTGGTCCCGGCTGTCATTAGTAAGTCTTTAACAGTCATTACAGATAGTCAGTGACCCAAAAAAAGTCTGACAACCAGTCTTACCAAGGGGTACAGTATTAACTGGGTTGTAGAGGTCAGATAGGCAGTCGCTTCGTGTAAAATACTGGTATTCAACTACATCCGGTTAGACTGGAAGCCGACCCCAACATGGTTGGGAAAAGGCTAGGCAGATGATGATGTTAAAAGATATCAATACATTTTATCACCACTTAAAAATAATATAGTAGGTAATTATGTAGATAATATAATTATCTAGATACTGACCCACGACAGGCACGGCCAAGGTGTATGGTTGCGCAGGCGCGTCCACGATGGCCTGCAGCAACGACAGGTGGTCGATGAAGCAGTTGGTGTCCGGCACCAACAGACGAGGACGAACTTCTACCTCCGCGCTCACAGACCCACCGCCTAATATTTCCTTCAAAGAAAAGGTCAATTTATCAACGATTTATTCATATTATGTTAAACATGCACTACAGTTCATGTTAAAAAATGTTATAGCAATGCCCTGTAGCAAGATAGTAATTAAGTAAATGGTATGTACAGAGGACAAAGCAAAATAATTTAAATATTTCTATCAATTTAATTTCATTTCATTCGAAAACATCCATCGGTTTCTAAGAAAACTTCAACTATATATTTTGACCCTGGTTACTTATTTGCTTTGCCCTGTGTATTTATCACAGTATTTATCCCCTTGAGTTATTTCATACCTATCAATACAATATTACGTGTTCTTTTAACAAATTGCAATGTTGTTTTTCCACATCCACCAGGACGCTATCTCGCACACATCTCAAAATCTTAAGTCTGAATCTTTAACAAAGATAATTAAGTAATCGTATTTAGTTTTGTTATTTTTTTTTAATGTTTCATTTGATGTTAATTTTATTAAAAAATAATTTAAAGCGAAATAAAACTCATTCCGGAATTGCTTTTTAAATTCGTTGTAGACGTAAAATTGCTAAATTATTATTATATTATATTGACGTCATACCGTCACACTAGGGCGGGGGGAGGTCTCACAAATGTGACCAGCTGTGACAAGGACGGGAGGGGGATCATGAAATTCGTGTGACGTAACTTATGGATGGCCCCTTAGTGTTCGGTGCTTTTTTTTTCTTGTTTACATATTTTTAAAATTATTGCCTTTCACCAGAAACTAAATTATGATTAAACATTTACAGTGGGGTAGATGACACACCAATCAATTGAGATACTTTTTAAGAACTGTCAAAACGCTGTTCTCTCACAGATTTTGTATGGCAATGGCCAACTGTGACGTGACTGTTTAGTCAACTCAATGACTCAACTATTTATTGATTTCAAAGCAACTAAAAATCGAATTTGGCAATTAATTGAAAATAAATCGAGTTTTCAGGTCCAAAATAAAGTGTTTTGTTTTAGAGATTGGTGTCTTGGAATTATTGTTTTATGGTGTCATCTACCTTATTCCTTGGATTATACATACTTGCATACGTAAGCGATGCTTCTCAAGCGTAGCCTTCCTGTTCTCCAACTGTTCCTTGCGGCGCAGTAGTTTGCGCGTCGCCTCGTCCGTCCCTTCCGCCTCGACTCCTTCAACATGGCTGGGCGCCTCACTAGCTGGGCCGCTTGCGTTGCTTTCATCCTCAGAATTTTCAGACTGCAATCAAAATCATATTATTAGTACAACCTCATTAAGAAATCTATTTCATAGAAAAATGCCGCCTGTGATACAGGTTTAACCTAGAACGAAGTTTGTACCAAAATTATTTCTAAGATTTAAATTGTATTTATTGTGCCAATTCTATTTTGGAATAAATATATTATATTATACACGCTTAATTTTTCAAAAATTAACAATAAAAAATATATTTAAAAAAAACATTTTTTTATTGTTATTTAAAAAAAAAGGTCCCAATCGTTTCGAGTTCGATTATCGAGTTTATGGCTTTCGGTTCCAGAACGAGCTTAAAATAATGGTGTATATCATATCAGTATTCTCTGAAAGGTTGGGCGAAGCAGTTACGTATAGCCACGTTTGACCATTTCTCTTTACGAGACTCGTAATAGGGGGCGAACTTTTCGGTGGTAGCGATCTATCGCTCGCCCTCATTAAACTCGAGAGAGAATTTTGATAATTTCTCAACTAGTCTGACAAATGTTTACGACAATATTAAATCTAAATGCCCTAATATCGCGCTTGTAGGTGACCTAAACATAGACATAAAACAAAATAATATGAATGAAAGAACCTTGGACTATCTCACGCTAAATGCATCTCATGGTCTTATGCCAACACACTTATTCCCCACCCGAGATGAGAACTGTTTGGATCATATATTTTTGAAATCGTATCTAACTACTACTACACTAGTTTTGGAGGCACACGTAACGGACCACAAACCACTACTGTTAAATTTGAAAAATGCAAATCCCTCCCACAAATTATATACAACTACCACCCTAAACCACAAAGCTATTGTGGAAGAGTTAGAAATTGTGGATTTTACGGTAATATATGAGGTCGAGAACATAAATGAGGCAATGAATAAATTCATCAGTATTATTAAATCAGTAATATCAAATCATTCAAAACAAGTTAAAATCCCAAGACAAAAGAGAATCATTAAACCCTGGATAACCCCTGGTCTTTTAAAATGTATAAAGAATAGAGACAAAATGCATATAAAATCTAAAAAATCACCAGATAATATTATTCTAAAAACTACTTATACTCGATATCGAAATTTTTGCAATAACTTACTCAGAAAACTAAAAAAGACTTATGAAACCGGCCAGCTTGAAAAAGCCAAAAATAATCCCAAAGTCCTATGGAAAACAATCAAACAAATAACCAATACCCATAAATCAAAACTTAGCCCAGTGGAGCTACTCACAATACGGGACAACCCAAAATCGGCGATTAATGAGGTAGGCCAATTTTTTGCCAACATTGGCAAAAACTTGGCTTCAAAAATAACTAATGACACGGTATCAACACCGGCCGGTGGCCATCCCTCACCCTCACCTACGGACACCCGAAACTCACCTGTGAACTCTCTTACCATCCTGGAAGTAGACGAAGCTGATGTTGAGTCCCTAATCCTACAACTACGTTCTGACTGTGCAGTCGGCTGGGACGGCATATCATCGCTTATATTGAAAAGCTGTCGACATATACTGGTCCCACCAATTACGTACCTTTTTAATCGTTGCTTACAGGAGGGTGTCTTTCCGGAGGCCTTTAAAAAAGCTGTGGTCCATCCAATATACAAGGGAGGGAGCAGAGACTGTGTTAATAACTACAGACCGATATCGGTCCTACCTGCACTCTCTAAAGTTCTCGAAAAAATCCTCAATAACTCTCTACGAAAATTTCTCGACAAACACCAACTCATTGCTGATAACCAATACGGATTTCGGACAAGCCTATCTACAGATGATGCAGTACTGGACTTTACACAACAGGTTGCCTCAAATCTAGATAAAAAATCGAAATGCCTAGGTATATTCCTGGACCTTTCGAAGGCTTTTGACACGGTCTCTGTTCCCAAACTCATCATGAAGCTGGAAAGTATCGGTGTGCGTGGAATGCCGCTAGAAATATTTAAGGATTACCTAAAAAACCGTAAGCAATGCATTAAAATTGATACTCACCTAAGTGATGAGTTCCTCGTGTCCTATGGTGTCCCCCAGGGCGGGATCCTTTCCCCGACTCTTTTCCAGATCTACGTAAATGACCTCTGCAGGCTGAGTCTCCCAAATGGTAGAATTTACGCTTACGCAGATGACACTGCAATTCTTGTAGACGGAATCACTTGGGACATTGTGAAAGCAAATGCGGAGGCGGCCATGGCTAAAGTCATGGTGTGGTTAAACTCGAACCTTCTTACATTAAACCTACAAAAAACTTCTTATATCACCTTTGCTATACGAAGTAACGCTAAACCATCTCCTTATTTTAGTATAACTCCTCATTCCTGCACAAACTCGTCCACCCCCTGCACTTGTCCTCCGCTTGCTAGATCCGAAAGCATTAAATACCTCGGAGTACACATAGACGACGGACTGAGATGGGACCAACAAATTGACGCCGTCACCACCAGAACTTTACGTCTTATACATATATTTAAGTCTCTTAGAGTATCCGCCGACCTAAAAACTCTTAAGATGGTGTACCTTGCACTATGCCAATCAGTGATTGGTTATTGCATAGTAGCGTGGGGTGGCGCTGCTAAGACTAGATTTCTGAGGGTGGAAAGAGCACAGCGAGCTATACTTAAAGTCATGACGAAAAAGCCCTACCGGTATCCAACAACTGAACTTTTCTCTGACTGTAAAGTACTTACGGCTCGTCAGCTTTATTTACTTAAATCCATCCTTAGAAAGCACGCAGGCCTTCCTCCTCTTAGTACAAACAAACGCACGTACGTACCACCAAATATACAACACAAAACCTCCTTCGCCAAACATCAATATTATATACTAAGTACTCATATCTATAAAAACATTAACAAACATCTCAATATCATAAATCTAAACTCACATGCACTAAAATCTAAAGTAACAGAGTGGCTGCTCCTTAAGGATTATGCCTACACGGAGTCTTTACTCACCTATCTTGTATAATACACTCACACACCTACACACACATACACTCACACCTACACACACATCACTCACACACACAACATACATTTCTATTCTTTTATACCATACAGTAGAATGCCACAGTCCACTTGAGATTTAAGTTTTTGTTGATTAGTGACCGTAAACTACCTCTTATAATACAGGTTAACCTAGCTTAAGAGGTAGAGTAATAATCTTGTACAGATTTTGCAACTTAAACTATAAATGTACCTATACGTATTTCCTTTCAAACTCTGTATGTTTTTGGATAAATAAAGATTTTATTATTATTATTATTTATTAACTTATAGCCACTAACCGGGTTCAAATACAGGTTGGTGCAGAGCCGTTCGCCTGCATGGGGAAGGCTGGTTAAAGCTGATTGTAGTTGGCGCGTCCATAGCTTAGACCCAATCTGACCAATGAGGTCAAACTATTTTGAAATATAAAATGACATTGACAGATTTTCAACCAATGACGATGTTTGGTACAAGCGATGCTAGCGCCATTAGTTATACAGTTGCCTTCCCCATTGGAAATCGAACACAGGATCTCTGTTGTACTCACGCTCACTAGCCCAATAACGACTTTGGCTGGCATTCCCTTGAACAGCGACGCGTGTTGGCTGACGTCACAACCCTCTTTAAAATTCTTAATGGTCAAATATCATCCTCCGACCTTCTCGCTAACCTGCGCCTGAGCGTGCCCCGTCAATGTCCAGTCAGAACAGTACGAAAGCCTGAAATGTTCGCCGTCAAATCATCTCGGACAAATCTCGGTCGATCAGCACCATTAAACAGAATGATGGACACCACCAATAGGGTCATCTCCATTAATACCGAGATCAACATTTTCCGCGACAGCTTACAGAGTCTCAAGCAAAAATTATTGGAAATTCATTTGTAGTCGTCTTTTAGCACGTTATTTTTTAATATTCCATTTCTCATTTTTATTTTTATTTTTTATCCAGTATGCTCACTTTGCAAAACAAAATTATTATACAACATCTCAAGAAAGAATTTATGTTATATTTATGTTAATGTTAGGAATTTAATTGAATTGAATTTTTAAATTATATCCATGTTTTAAATAGGATTACTTTTTTAAATTTTTTGTATCATTACAATTTGTCAATGTTAATCATATAATTTATTCTACTATTTTTCCAAATTCTACTAAAATTATTTGTTTTTTTTTTAATCGTTCTTAAACTTACAAAAATAACATTTTTATATTAATTCGTAATAGGAGCTGAATTAATTAACTTTATTGTGCATGCTGTGGTCTCCTATAAGTGAAGGAGTACACCTACCTAATACCTTGTGTCTTCCACTAACTAACAATGCTTTGTGTACATCTTTTGTTGGAGATCCTTAAATAAATAAATAAATAAACGACTTAGAGCAAAAACGACTAAATCTCGTAATCTGACTTAACTTTTGTGATTGTTGGAAACAGGAGATTCTATAAATAAGGCGTTGCTTAGCTACATATAGGTACTTCATGAAGATTCTCGCAGGTTCATATCACTTAAAATGAGGAATTCTTGGTAAATAAACCTGCTTACGGCTTCACTACTGGAGCAATAAAGGTCTACAAAATATGTTAAAGCTACGTTAGTGTTTACTAATCATAAATAATAATTAGCGACGTGATAAGTGTGCTCCAAAGCACCTTGAAAATTATCTACTAATTAAATTTTATGTTACGAATGGTTAAATTTATATTACACCCATAAAATCTTCCGATCATAAATAGGTTAATAAAATATGAAAAAGCTTACTATCTTAATGAAAAAGGCTTGAAAAGACTAGTTAGTTGAAATAGAATTTGTTAACATTGTATAAGACTGTATCTTCTCCTGTTGCCTCAGTGATCGTTAGGTATACCAAACACTCCATGATATTTTTTTTTTTGCTATTCATTATATGTACCTAACTTTATAACAGTATAATAGGCTTGTCAACTAAAAAAATCGAATTAGTCAGTCAGTTATATTAGTAAAAAATGTTTGACCCGTATTTTTTCTTTTGTTACGTAAACCAAAATTGACGAAGATACGACGCTTTTAAAATTCTCAATACGTCACGCCGTGCTACAATTTTTAGTGCGTTCTGACGTCACGAGCCCCCAATCCCGAGTTTTGATGCGTTTTATTTGTCAATATTCATTGATTCACAAAAACAAAAATTAATTGTTATATATTTTTATTTTCCAATGCTCTAACTGACGGACTAAACAGATTTGCAATGTATTTATGGTGGAAACTAGCTTATTGTAGTGGCTTACAATAATCTGTAAGTTCATCTAGCTAATTTCAGATATGTTACAATTTCATGCTCATGACTTAAGGTTTTTTATAAACCGGCTTAAATTATTGGACATGATTTGTGTTTTAATTTTATATAATTTTGTAATAATTTTATTTTTTGTGTCCCTTTTTTATATTAATATATTTACTTAATAATATATTTTTTAGCTACATTAATTATGTCATTGTCTGATTGTCTGGTATAAATATATATAAACGATGTCTTTTTACTGTTAGGCAAAGGTGAAAAAAAAAAAAAAAATATTCATGCTGAGACAGCATAAATGCGAAAGTTTGTGAGTATCGATGTTTGTTACTCTTTCACGCAAAAACTACTGAACAGATTTGGATGAAATTTTGCACACAGATAGTTTATAACCTGGATTAAAACATAGGATACTCTTTATCCCGGTAGTAAGATCCCATGGGACAATTATCAAACTTCACGCGGGCGAAGCCGCTTGCAGAAGCTAGTTAGTGACATAAAGGGATTTAAAACAGCACAAATCTCGAAAAATATCACTATCACTACATATTATAAAACAATGTCCCCCGCCGCGTCTGCCTGACCCTATGTATGCTTAGATCTTTAAAATTAAGTAACCGATTTTGATGCGGGTTTTTTTTAATCATCATCATCAGCCTATAATGTTCCCACTGCTGGGACACGGCCTCCTCTCAATGAGAGTGAATGGGCTATAATCAACCACGCGAGCCCAGTGCGGATTGGTAGATGTCACATGTCTTCGAATTTTCGGTTCTAGGACATGCCGGTTTCCTCACGATGTTTTCCTTCACCGTTTTGAGAGCAGTGGTGATGATATAAATTACACAAAGTAATGCTCCTGTCTGGGTTCGAACCCACGACATACTGTTCATAAGTCGGGGCCGCCACCACTGGGCCACCGCTGCACTCCGGTTTTTAGGGTTCCGTACCCAAAGGGTAAAAACGGAACCCTATTACTAAGACTTCGCTGTCTGTCCGTCTGTCTGTCACCAGGCTGTATCTCATGAACCGTGACAGCTAGACAGTTGAAATTTTCACAGATGATGTATTTCTGTTGCCGCTATAACAACAAATACTAAATATAGTCAATGGTACGGAACCCTTCGTGTGCGAGTCCGTTTCGCACTTGGCCGGTTTTTTATTTTAATATATAGAGTGATTCAAGAGGTAGGTTTTAGTATATAATTTGCGGGCGGGCGAAGCCGCGGGCATGAGCTAGTTATAAATAAAAATGACCAGTTGTTGCAGCGGGGCATGCAGCGGCAGTGCGCGCTGCACGGCGCTCACGTAGCGCGGCGACGCGTCCGCCGGGTACTCCAGCCGTAGCACCGGGGGCTCCACGCCCACTAAGTACCTGTGACAGAAGCACAATAACGGTGTAAAAACACTTAACGAAGCCGAAAGGCTTTTTCTCCCCGTCTTTGCGATCATTTTTTGTTCTAGACCATACCTGGGAACCATTTAGTTACGGAGATATTGGGGGTCAAAGTTCCAACTTTTCCACATGTTTTAATGTAAGATTTTTACTTTCAACACCGCTTCAGACAGTGATCAGTCATCATCAGTCAAGGTTTCCCTACTGCATCATCTTCGAAATAGGGTAGACGACAAAAAAATTTAATTAGTCCGTCAGATAGATTTCCAAAAATATATAGGACACATATTTTTGCTTTTTTTACGTAAAAAAAAAATTAAGACGATACAGTGCGTCGAAAACTGATGTACATTTTTTACTCAAATGGGACGTCACATCACAAGCCCCAACTCATGGTCTTTGACACGTTTTATCTTCGTCAATATTTATTAATTTGGTAAAACAAAAAACACGTATCCAATATTTTTCGATAATCTAACTGACGGACTAAACAGAATCATATTTTTTTAGTCAGTCATCATAAGCTTTTCCTTAAACACAATAGGTATGATGACTGACTGCAGCTCAAAAATACTCCGCCGAAGTTTACGTTGGCGCTAGATATCACCGAGAGACTTAAGAGTAAAACAAATAGCTTCAAGATCCAATAGTACATGCGGACTCACTCGGTGCCGAAGAACAGCAGCTTGCTGATCCTTAGCGCGTGTTCCGCGGCGTGATGTTGGCCCAACTGGTCCACGCGCACCCACGCCACCGCCGGCTCCATGTACATGAGCGGCGTGAACCCGCCCAGGGACGCGTCCTCGGGCAGGCGGACGCACACGTAACCTTACGGACACACATTCAACCAGAACTTTATGTTTATTTAAAAAAAAAATAGTTATCAGCACTATCACAGTGGAAAAACCACCATTACTAGAGTGAAACCTATTATGACCATGACCTGCGTTGCCCTGTTTAAAAAACGAACGGAGAATTGAATAGTGTGTTCCCATTAATTGAACGTAAAAAAAAAAATCACAATTGATTATTTTTCAGGCTCAGCAAATAAATTACACTCTTTCAGATAAACGCCATGAAATTAAATCGTTAAAATAAAAATTCTAACATGCAATGCTCAAGCATTACGACAAAAAAAAGGTTGATAAAGTTACTTTTATAGCTCAGTTAGCTAATATAAATCGTTATATTTATGTAGTGTCGACTTTCAGCGGGTGCCATAGGCCGAGGTGATATACTAGGTATAAACATGCACTATCGTTCTCTTTATCCTTATGGGATCTGTGGAACCCACGGCGACCGCAACTCGAGATACATTGACACCGGACAAGCTATTAATGTGACGGGATTATGTGTCGCTGTAATTACTATTTACTTTTATCCCGTGAACAATGTAACTAGTCTTAAAGTACTTAGGTACGGGATAATATCCGTGATTTGATTTCACGGATATTATCCCGTAAGTACGGTAACGGTACCAGTAAGTGTAGTGAAAAACCGTGAAAGTCTAAAACAGTGCAATGTAACTAATGTTTTTAATATTAACAGCGCTAATAATTAGGGAAAGTTCAGTCAGGGAAGACAATCAAGGAGTTTCCAAGATGTTATACTTTTTAAAAGAGGTACCTTTTCTATACAAATAACTATAAAAAGTGGATCAATTTAACGCGATTTCATGGCAACCTTTAAACAGAAAACAAACACACCATAAACTGAAGTGTTTGTATATAACTTAGTGCTGTAACACGAATGGGAATGACAAATACATCCATACAAAAACTCAGAAAAAATGTATTCTCGCAGACGTGCTACAAACGACCTAATATGGCAACTTGTCCGTAGTGTAAACAAACAACAATCGATCCTCACCTTCTTTCATTTCGTTTTCGAATTCTATAGATTTGTCATCAAGAGATTCCAATATGTTCATGAGCTTCGCAAGCCAGTCCCACGGGTCGTTATCGGCTCTAAACAAAAATAAACAGTTAACAATAAAATCATATTTACAGATACAGGTAACATAACGGTAAAAACTCTTACCCGATTTCAAAACTGTCGAACGAAGGTGGTGGATTCCAAACACTACTGTGGCATAACATCCAGTCGGACCACACCTTAAAATATTAATAACTATTATGAAACAATCATACTTAATAAATTATTATCAAATTAACGCGCGCACGCGGTTATTTTCTTAATTACATGTTACACTCCGAGTTCCAAAGTAATTGGTGTTTTTTAACTGTACATCTCTAAACGTTTATAAAAAAAGAAAACAAAATCTGGCTCTCGGTATTACAGTAACCCACAAATCAAGAGATAGACGAAATAGCGATGTAAGTAGGCAAGATACCATCACAATAAAAAATTGTTGGGTGATATTGGAATGTTATCGTTTTACTTAGGGCAAAAAAATTGTTGGGTGATATTGGAATGTTATCGTTTTACTTAGGGCAAAAAAATTGTTGGGTGATATTGGAATGTTATCGTTTTACTTAGGGCAAACTACTAAACTGATTAAATCGATACACAGTGTTAAGAACAGTTGAGATTTGATGCAGTTATGTATGTGACAGAAATTTATTGTCCTTGAATCGATACTTTATTAATTTATAGGTAATTAGCCGTTCTATTTATGATTGGAAGGATATAATTGTTGTGTATACCTTGATAGCAGGCAGCAGGAGCAGTGCGTCCGTGTGATGCTGCGACTGCGGCGCCTCCGGCAGCAGCGCGCAGCACCGCTCCAGCATGGCGCCGAACATCAGTAAGGACACGCCCAGCGCACACTCCAACCACGCTGAGCGTTCTCCACTGTTGCTCTCTATCGGACATCACAATAGGGAATATACATGTATTTTTTTCTTCAATTAAATCAATAAAGTATAGTACTATCAGCCCAAGAAAATAATTAAAAGTTAAGTTCAACGACAGCTTGTCGCTCAAAAAAAATGTTAAACTTTTACAATTTTCTACAACAGTTCAAACGTCCATGACTGTCGCGGCATTTCCAGTCATAGCGGTTGACGTCATTTCCCTCTATCTGCCTTGTTTACATCAAATTTTTTAGCCTTAATTTAATAATTTTACTAAATGTATGAGAAAACATTGCAATATGCAAAATACAATGACTAAGGACTTTATACGTCATCTTGGTAGTCATCCCCTTCAAAGCTATTTCATCTTGCACGCAACCATCTAAAGTTTATTTTGTGTTGCCGTTATTTTGGCCTAAAAAAGCTAATGTGCCTATTTGATATTCACAAGTAATACTCTTGGATAAACACCTAACAAAGTTCATCGACTCAATATTTAAGCGTATATGTCTTAGAAAATTTCCTTACACCAAAAAATACAGAAGTCAAAACCCATAATATAATACCAAACATGTATTAAAATATTTGTTTAGAGTAATCGGCAGCCATGTCTATATTTACGGGCAAATAAGTATAAATTACGTTTGTTCATATACAATCGTGAGTCTGATCCACCTCGCACAAAGCAGTTTGCATTAATCAGTAAACGATCAGGACCGATCGGAAACAGCTACCTGTTGAATCATCGCCTTCTCCGTAATCAAGGTAGGTACGTCGAAATAAAACAAACGTGACCCGAAACAATATTTTTTTAACTTCATTTGATTATTTTTTACTCAGAATCGCTAACAGAGTATTATCCCTATCCCTATGACTAATACATTCAGCAGAACGTTTGCTTAACCACAAAGCCAAGCTTGCTTTATCCACTAGCTCTAGTCTAGTCTCTCTAGATTAAGACCGGACGGATTTTATGTTTAACTTGGGAACAAAGCTAGACATGCATGAATAGTGATAGAAACACGTCGACATTGGATCATCCACCGACAGCTCATCGGTCGCTTCAAGCCGGTCCGATATAAATAGGCGTCTAAAAATACACAGCACGGATTGCACCTGCAAACGCAAAACATCTACTATACTGCTTAACAAATACCTGGATAAACGGGCGTACGTACAGAAATACCCGGCAAGTAAAATTCGTTACGTGTCATAATAAATTCAAACGCAGCAACACATCTAATATTGCACAAGGGTACAGCTAAAGGTGTTTCTCTATGACAACTATTTAAATGAAATCCACATTCTTGCAATAGAAGATAAGTTTGACATAATGTGTACGCCTCCATGTTCCGTTTTGTTAAAACTGACTATGCGTTTAAATGCTAGAGTCTCGACACGATCCCCAAGGTATAGCGACTACATACAAGCATTTAGTCGTTATCGAAAATCTATGTTCCGACTGATTTATGTGTCGTATTTTTGTACATACAAAACGTTATCTCATATATCTTTCCAGGAACTTTTCTCGACATAAGCGCTGCCAAAGGGCATCGTCTTGCCGAACGTCGTAATTAAGGGTCTCGAACGCCATAATTTTTCTATAATAATTCAAAACATCATTACGAGTTATGGCGTAAAAGAGTGGTCGTCACCGTGCCGACGCCGAGTCAGTTTGTTGAACCTGTCGCCATCAAATGTGTGCATTTGTGCGGTGCGCGGGCGCAGGCGGCGCGGCGGCGACGGAGTGCAGTGCATCAACCTCCAATAACTTGTAATTTGTAATTACAAACCTTTACTGCGCCCGGACGGAGCCGCAGGAAATAGCCACGTTTACAGCTCACGTTATATATTAATTTCGTAAATCGAATACGTGTACACCATAGAGTTTCCATTAGTTAATAAATATACTTTGGTCCTAATAACGTGCTTTCAGTGGATTTAAACGCATCAAATCTAACTGTCTATGAGGAAAATTAATACTAAACAGTATACAGGTAAAGATCAGGTCCTTGGAGAGCCTTCATAAAATTGCAGTAAAGAAAAGCATTTGTTATCTTTGTCAGTCGTTACAGGTAGTCAGTAACTGGGTTCTGGAGGTCAGATAGGCTCTATGTAAAATACTGGTCAGCTGTAACCGGTTAGATTGGAAGCCAACCCCAACAAAGTTGGGTAAAGGCAGAAGATGATGAAACAGGGTATTTTCTTTTGTTCAGATTGGGACACAAAAAGATAAAATATAAAGCTAACTTATCGCTACTACAGAATAAAGATACAGTTTTCTCCATGCCATGCCCGAAAACGGGGGTCTAGAATGGCTGCTTTAGCAGAATCATAATAGGATAATAGTATGAATTACGTTACAATACGTAAAACAGGTCTTAAAAGACAATTAATAATATTAACTGTGTCTGTGACCATTTTAAAAATAGTAACGGAATTCATATTATTATCCTATTATGATTCTGATAAAGCGGCCATTTTAGACCCCCAGGACTTGACTACTAAATTATTGACAACAACCAGAAGACAAATCTAGTGAGACAATCACACACAAAAACCGATTTTGTTTTATACCATTTATTAACCGACTTCAAAACGGAGGAGGTTCTCAATTCGTCGGAACTTCTTTTTTTATTTTTTATGTATGTTCCCCGATTACTCCAAAATGGCTGGACCGATTTTAATTTTTATTTCTTTGTTTGTAAGGGTATACTTCCCAGGTGGTCCCATGATCATCAAATCAGGATCTGATGATGGGATCCTGAAGAAATAGAGAGAACTCTTCAATTTTTATAAGCACACTTAAAGCAATTTGGGTAGTTTTTGGAAGAGTACTTTCTCGGAGTGGTCCCATTTCAATTTGGTGAAGATCTGATAAGGAACTTCGTAGATAGGCAACGGAACTCCTCAATAAATGATTGGAAATGGACTTAGATTACTGAAATCTCACGTCTGTCTATTGTTTACACCAGTTCATAACATAACATCACGCCGGTACGCTGTGAAGGGATAAGCACATGATAACCACAAAAAAGTAAAAAACAAACATTTTTTTGGAATAAATAAAACCGACTTCAAAAAACAAAAAAAAGTGAAAAATAACTTTAGCTTCAGAAGTCGGTGACATTTGTTTGATTGATGTAGTTTTTTTGTCACCGACTTCTGAAGCTAAAGTTATTTTTCACTTTTTTGTGTTTTTTGAAGTCTTTTTTATTTTTTTTCCAAAAAAGTTTTTTACAGATACAGACGAAGTGACATTATTATGAGGCCATCAGTTTTGACAAGGCGACGTCGATGTACCGTTACCTGGTATCTTAAATACAAGTTCCCAACTTTCATTAATTTATCTTATATTAATTAGCTGTTCACAAAAACGTAAAAAAGTACATTTACAACGGCCAATGAATAAATCATAATTTCCAATCCATCTAACCTGTTTTGCATGCACTTTTAATGTTTCGTCCAATTAAATTTATCATAAAATAATGTCTTTTTGCTTGAAAACCAAATCGACGTCCTGTGCGAAGCGAGTACTTAATTACCTTTTATAGCTCATAAAATTCTTATTTTTTATACAGCCATTTAAACAAATTTAGTAAATTAAGCAATTTTATGGACTTGATGACCAGACTAAAATAGAATTAATTTTCTTGCCATTCATTTAAATACGAGCAGTTAATGTGACATTTTATTGTTTTTTAAATTATTACCAAAGTTATTAACGAGTAGAACACACGGCTAGAAGTATTTAAATTTAACTATCTATTTTTAACTTAAATTCCATTTCTACTTATGGGTACCCTTTAAATAGACGATGACACACATGTGAAACATGTATGACTCACTACTCTGGATAATAAATATGTCAGTCTGCTCCATAGTAAAATCCTTTGACCATATTAAATGCCTCTTATTTCTTATCGGGACAAACGTGTGACTATTACTCCTAACCACTGCAATTAATGATGTTGTCATGTTGAATTCTCCGTTATGTTGTGTTTGTACTCTTATCGCGCAAAATTTACTTGAACATTATCTTTGTAATAATTACTAAAAGGCGGTATATATCGTCATAATTTATAATACAAGGAAAATTATTTTTGATTGATGATTTTTAAAGTTAGTCCGTAAACCAAAACGTTATTTTCTGACCGAACTACTTTATAATGCTTTTTGCTCTTCTTCCATTCCAATATGAGTACCATGAGCAGATTGAATATTTTAGCCTGTCGAACTTCCACTACTTTAATTTATTTTCAAAATAGCAGCCACACATATCATAAGCATCGAAGCAAAACCCGTATTAATGAATAGCTGGTATTACTGTGCTACAAACGAGTAAAGTAATCGGCAAAACACAAAAGATTTGAAGAATTTACCTAATACAATTCTTGACTATATTTTTAGGCGTGGCTGCTATTAAAAGCTGATATCAGGCAGGCCAAAACTATTCCAACCCCTTTTAAATATATCTAAATAAAGGGTGTAAATCACCTCTTAACGAAGCCGAAAAGCACTTGTTCTCCCCGTCATTGCGATCATTTTTTTGAACACCATACCTGGGAACCTTCTAGTTACGGAGATATTGGGAGTCAAAGTTTCAACTTTTTGACAAGTTTTTTTTTTAATGTAAGATTTTTACTTTAAACATCTCCACGACCCCCGTACTATTCAATTTATCCATCAGCACAATGTTTTGAGTGCGTTACATTGAGTTCTACCACAAAACATGATTTTTCACCCCAAAAAAAAGTCGTTACCCAGCAATAACTTTTGCGTAAAGTTACTTAGTTTGATGTACAGAATGCTTGGTTGACGGCTTCGTGATGAGGTGTTTACACCCTGTATTTCTCATCTATGCGAAAGAAATAAAGAGTGATCTGTAATTGCGCCTCCGCTACTCAAAGAGCGCTAAAATAACCGATTACCAACAAAAATGTAACGTTAGAGTCGTGAACTTCCATAACTATGCAAAAGTTGTAAATTATAATTCCAACTCAACTTAATAATAACATTAGGTTAGTCGATTCAATCACCAACTATGGCAAAAGTAGGTTAATCGCAAAATTCTCATAAATTTTATCGATATTAAATGTTGATATAACAAGGAGTTTTAAGGTATTAGACAGTCTGTTCGGCAATCGGTTACATACTTTAAGGGCATATTGTATAGTCATTTTTATCGACAAATATAATATGTTTATAAATACTCCCAACCCCACACCCTCGCCAATGGCAGCCATTTTATTTATTTATTTATTAAAACTTTATGCACATAACGTACAAAGGCGGACTTAATGCCTTGGGCATTTTCTGCCATTTTGTGTTTCGAATCGGCTGATCTAGGGTATGTTCAATGAAATGCTAATATCTTTGAATGTAAGAGACCTAGAGACGTGCAAATGATCTTATTGTAAAGGTAAACGCTGAGGCTATCAAATTATTCAAATAAAAATCCTGAAAAATAATCAAAAAGGACCCAAAAAAACAAGAAATTACGAAAATTAACATAAAAAATACTTATTTATTAAAATTTTCAACTCTAGTGCAAAATTAACCCCTGAATTTTCCGTATGTTTCTATGAAGTATTTGAGTCAACCTACAAAATGGTATCAAAACATTTAACTCAACAGTAATTAATTATTTGAACATAGCCCTTTCCCAGCGCAGTGTTTTTTTGCTTGGATATCTTTGGTTAGACGTACTGAACGCTGTGTTAAAATTTGACCATCTACTTTCAATCTTTATTTATGAAGTCATAACTTTTAAAAACACAACCTACCTAAACGTGTAAAAGATCTCCCCGTCAACGACCGCCCAAACATTTTAACATTCTTGGCAGATTATAATAATAATAATAATAATAATAAGCCCCCCAAACAACCACTCGTCCTGATTGAACATCTAATCACGTGGGGGGCGGACACACGAAATTGAAATTACTGGCGTGGCTAATCGTGGCTCTGGAAACCCATCAAAAATGGAGACTCGTTCAAAAAGTAAACGTATAGGGCCGCTGCCCGGGGGCGATCGCCGGGGCGCACCTGGAGCTGACGCTAGGTGTCACAGCATGCGATCCGTCAGCGGTGAGGAGTTGAACAGGCGGGCTCCCACCGACAAAGATACTACAGCCGAAATCATTGACGATGGTGACAGACTGACAGACAGGACAGACACCCCTGTAGAACCGTATAGTCCAAGCACAGTGTCATACACACCTTCTAGGCGATCATCACCATCCATACCATCGTCACCAACACTTTCATCACCCCCCATTCTTAGTTTAAATACATTTTCACCCACTCCAACCTTGAATGCTGCGCGGGGGGTATCTACCTTTTTTCCCGCGTCCACCAAGGGTGGAAAAACAAGAGTTCGCATGAAATGGAGTAAAGAAGTAAATCTATTTATTATGCGAACTTACCTTTACATAACTAAATTAGAGACCGATATGACTACATACAGACAACAATTGCATGCACTTTTTACCCGACAATATCCAGATATTACGGTTTCAGAACAGAGAATCTCAGACCAAAGAAGAACCATAGTTAGGAATAAACTTCTATCTCACGAAGTTATAGATCAGTTAAAAGAAGAAGTACAAACACAATTACTACAAGAAGAAACATTAAATTCTACAGATACTAACAATACTACACAAAACGTAAACGAAATTGGTCATCAAGAACAACCACAATTATTTAGCCAATCACAACTTATTTCTACCCAATCTCAACCATACAACCAATCACAACCCTCCACACAAATGTCGCACGCATCCACACAAACCGAATCCATTACACTTACGCTGGAAAATGACATTGAGACCATAGTCGTCCCAGATCAACTTTTAACAACAGACACCTATATTCAAGAAATTCATGACAAATTTAGAACAACAATAACACAATACTCTGGGATGGACCCAGCAGCTCGACCTAGGTTACCTAAACTTAAATACACACCTAACCTATTTCGTCTAGTTAATTTATTTAATGAGAGTATACTTACACAATTTATATCTGATGACACACAGCTTATAGACATACACTTACTTATATATTGCACAGCCGTAGTGATATCTGAAGAACTAAACTTTAAAATCACAGAGCACACAGGAACTCCAAGAGCAAGACAGAATTTAACACCAGCATGGCAACAGAGACTAGAGAAAGATATTGAAAAATTAAGGGCAGACATAGGTAGACTCACTCAGTATATTAATGGTTGCAGATCTAATAAACTAGTAAAAAGAGTTGAGGCCATATTTAAAAACAACTTGACACACACCAGACACGAAAAAAATAACAGAAAACCTGAAGAATTTTTAGACACCTTAAAACAAAAACTAGCACTCAAAGTTCATAGGCTCAGAAGATATAAAAAAGCACAACAGCGCAAAAAAGATAACGCTACATTTGCTACAAATGAAAAAATGTTTTATAGAAACCTACACAATCCACAAACAGACACAATTGATGAAAATAACACAAACACACCTAATCTACCTACAAAGGAACAATTAGAAGAGTATTGGGCTAGCATTTGGGAAGATCCAGTACAGCACAACGACAAAGCACCATGGATAGCAGAAGAAGAAGTAAAATGGAGAGCTGTTGACGAAATGGAATTTGTAGAGGTAGCAGAAACCGACATTACACACATAACAGCTAAATTACATAATTGGAAATCGCCTGGTATCGATAAAATACATAATTTTTGGTACAAAAAGTTAACTTCATTACACAAATCTTTAGCAAAAAATTTGACAGATATTATATTAAGACAACAGAACACACCCGAATTTATTGCAACAGGAATTACTTACATGCTACCTAAAACTAAAAATTCACCTGAGCCTTCCCAATACCGACCAATTACATGCCTACCCACAATTTACAAAATATTGACATCTGCAATTACAAGGAAAATTAGCTCGCACATCGAACAACACAATATAATAGCAGAGGAACAGAAGGGATGCAGACAAGGCTACATGGGATGCAAAGAACAGCTGATTATTGATTCCACTATTCATAAACATGCCACCTCTAAAAATAGAAATTTACATTGCACATATATTGATTATAAAAAGGCTTTTGACAGTGTTCCTCATTCTTGGTTGATACAAATACTAGAGATTTATAGAATAAACCCGAAAATTATAGATTTCATACGCCATATAATGCTTCAGTGGAAAACAACACTTCAAATAAATTACAACCACAATGCTGTCACTACTCGTCAAATATCCATCAAAAAAGGTATCTACCAAGGTGACTCCCTGAGCCCGCTGTGGTTCTGTCTCGCTCTAAATCCTCTGTCTCATTTGCTACAGGGTTGTGGGGCCGGATATTGCCTCAAACACACTACAGACGAAACAACAATATCGCATCTCATATACATGGACGACATCAAACTTTATGCAAAAACAGAAAACGACATGAAGAAATTAGTAGATGTTACAGCAGACTTCAGTAAAGATATTAACATGCAATTTGGGCTAGAAAAATGTAAAACACTTCACATTGTGAGAGGCAAGGTACGGCCCGGCGACTATGTAGTAAATGACACGGACACTATATCAGCAATGGAACAGACTGACTTGTATAAATATTTAGGGTATGCGCAACTAAAAGGTCTTGATCATACACGCATTAAAAATTCGCTTACTAGTGAGTACAAGAGGAGAGTAAACGCCGTTTGTAGAACGCAACTTTCAGGTAAACATCTCATCAAAGCTTTAAACACCTTCGCCATTCCCGTATTAACGTACTCATTCGGAGTCATAAAGTGGTCCAAAACAGACACTGAACAGTTAGAGCGTACTACGCGAACGACACTTACAAAGCACAACAATTTACATCCTAAATCCGCCGTAGAGAGACTTACCATTAAACGACAACACGGAGGGAGAGGCCTAATAGACATCCAGCACCTATGGCGGAAACAAATTAGTCGATTAAAATCATTCTTTCATTCAAAATCCCGCACTAGTAACATACACAAAGCCATAGTGGTAAATGACCTCAACTACACTCCACTTAATCTAAGCCATCAGACAGAAACACTAAACACAAATAATGATGACCCGCAACAACATAAAATGGAAGACTGGAAGAAGAAAGTACTCCACGGTAGGCACCCTCACGACTTACAGCAAACCCACATAAATAAATTAGCTTCAAATAAGTGGCTCAAAATAGGCAACATATTCCCGGAAACTGAAGGATTTATAATCGCCATTCAAGATCAGATCATCAACACAAAAAACTACAGAAAATACATAATCAAAGATCCTACAGTCACAAATGATAAATGTCGCAAATGTCACAGCCAACCAGAAACCATCCAGCACATAACAGGAGCATGCACAACTCTCACGCAAACCGACTACACTCACAGGCACAATCAAGTGGCCAATGTCATTCACCAGAAACTAGCACTAAAACACACACTCATTCAAAATACCAGCACTCCTTATTACAACTATAAACCAGAAGCTACCCTAGAAAATACAACCCATAAGCTATATTACGACCGCGCTATTCTCACCGATAAGACTATTCATTACAATAGGCCGGATATAATCCTACAGGATAAAATAAACAAAGTAACTTACCTTATAGACATTGCTGTTCCCAATACTCACAACATACAAAAGACAATCACAGATAAAATTAGTAAGTACGCAGAGCTAAAAGACGAAGTAACTAGAATCTGGCGACAAGAAAAAGTATATGTAGTGCCTATAGTCCTTTCCACAACAGGCGTTATACCAAATCATCTTCTCCATAGTTTAAAATTACTCGACCTAAAAGAATCCATCTACATCACACTGCAAAAAGCTGCAATTCTAAATACGTGCAGAATTGTTAGAAAATTCATGCAGATAGAAGAAAACGAAATAGTACCTCATCACAACATATAAACATTCACAAAACTTACACACCACACGCTACATTTGCTTTGGTTTCGGCCCGTAAATGTAGCTGAAAGCCAGTCTAAGGGCTGAGAAGAAAAACACTTACCGATAATAATAATAATAATCTTTATTTATATAAAAACAGATTGTAGTACATTTATAAGATGTTACAAAGTGGGTAGTATTAAATCACTGGCAATCAAGTGGGTGACGTGCTGTTCTCCTTGCTAGGCTATGAAATAGCCTGTATTAAGAAGTAACAGTGCCGATCCCCCCAAATTGTATTACTACAATTTTATTTTTACAGCAACTAAAATAAGTTTAAATTTGACTTTTTACAATACTACAGATATTGGTGCGCGAGCGCGTTTGTGTATGAGTGTGCATGAGTGCGTGTGTGATGTGTGTGCGTGTGAGTGTGCGTGTGGGTTTGTCTGTTTAAGTGAGTGTAGGTCCGCGAGCTTGTGGCTGTGTAAGCGTGCGTAAGTAAGTGGATTTGGTTAGATTGTGGGTCTATGTTTTGGGTGAGTGGTACAAGATACAAACTTGTCATACTTAATTAAATTAAATATTTTTCTGTTTCGTCGTAGGTTTTATTTTGAAGAAATGTGCGGACAGTCTTTTTACAATTATGATAGGACAATCTATATATTGGACATTTTTTGTTTATCGCATTGTAAAGGGACGGACCTAAATAATAAAAGAATCTTTTAGTAAACGATAAGCGGGTTTTTGGAGGAGTACATATTATATCTTTTCGGCGTTTCGTAATTTCAATGTAGGGGGTTATGCGGTGTTGCAACAGAATTGATTGTAAAATAAAGTGTTGCCGCACGTTGAGGACATTGCAATTTTCGTATAACTGATTAGTTGGATAAAGTAGTGGGCGGAAGGTAGCCACTTTCAAAATGGCGCGATGTGCAATTTCCAGCGGTTTAAGGATAGTTTTTGCAGCACCACCCCAACAGGGAATACAATAGGTAATAATAGACAGGCATAAGGCAAAGTAGACATTACGTATAATTATAGGATTAGTAATATTTCTTAAGGTTTTAAAGATATATATAAGTTTGCGAACTCTGCCAGTAAGGACATTAATATGAGATTTAAATTTAAGATTCTTATCTATGATTATACCTAGGTATTTGATTTCATCCGTAGAAGATATGGGTGCACAGTGGCATGACACTTGAGTTTGCAAATTGCATGTGTGAGCTTTAAGTACTAATCGTGGGTTTGGTTGGGTAGCAGAACTGACCGAGTAGGTAATGAACTTGGTTTTAGAGTTATTTAATGTAAGCGTGTTGAGATAGAGCCAGTTCAGCGCTACATTAAAACCATGTTGTGCTTTGTCCTCAAGTTCAGACCATGTGTTGGCGACGAAAGTAATAGCAGTGTCATCCGCAAATGATGTCATCTTGGCATTAGGGATATTTAAATTGCATAGGTCGTTAATAAAGACTAGAAATAAAGTGGGACCCAATATGCTCCCTTGTGGAACGCCATAGTAGATGGGGAGCTCATTGCTGCTGTGCCGATCAATCTTGACTATCTGAGAGCGATTAGTGAGGTAACTCTGAAAGAGATCAAGTTGCAATCCCCTGACACCCATCTTTTCAAGTTTGAGTAAGAGAGAACGGACGGGTACGGTGTCGAACGCCTTCGCAAGATCTAAGAATATTGTTAGGACTTTTTTGTTAGCATTCAGGTTTTGTACAATATTGCTAGTTAATTCCTGAACTGCGTCACAGGTTGACTTGTTTTTACGAAATCCATATTGTTGCGGTGATAATAGTTTACAATGTTCTAGGTAGTATACAAGTCTTTTGTTGATAAGACGTTCTAGTACCTTGGATAAAGCAGTCAGAACTGCTATGGGGCGGTAATTATTCGGCAAGTTTCCGTCGCCTCCCTTGAAGACTGGGTGAATGATTGCCTTTTTAAAAGAAGAGGGAAAGACGCCAGTGTCGAAACAGAGGTTAAAAATATGGCAAAGTATGGGCGCCAGGGAGGTTGAGTATCTCTTTAGGATGTAGGGTGATACGACATCCCAGCCAGTCGCAGCATCAGAGCGTAATGAATGGATAACTGCTGTAATTTCGTCAAGGTCAGTAGGGTTAAGGACGAACGATGATGTTGATGAGATGTCAGAATTGGGTTGAGTGACTGTCATTGGCTGCGTAGTACTAGTATGAATATTATTTGCAAGTCTCTCGCCTATGTTAACGAAGTATGAGTTTATAGTGTTGCAAGACTCAATAGGTGAAGATGACAAAGTTAGTAATTGGACAGATGTATTATTTGTTTTATTAGTGTTAGTTACCCGTTTAATAGTGTCCCATAGTGTTTTTGGGTTTTTACTAGCTTTTTTTAGTTCTTCTGTATCATAAATTCTCTTAGCCTTCTTTAAAATACGAATACAAAAATTTCTGTATCGAAGGTAAGTATTTTTTATAACTTCATTTCCTGGGATTTTTTTTACTTTCTTGTGTAGAGCATCCCTGTTTCTTATGCACCGTACTAAGCCAGATGTGATCCACGGTTTTAGGATTCTCTTTTTTGATGATACTTTTTTAACTGTGGTATTTTCAGAAATGGATGCAGTCATTAGATTTAGTAATTTATCGGTAGCCATATTTGCATCTTTTATATTGAAAATAGGGCTGAAATCCAGTTGTGATATTGATTTGTCAAGACCATCATAATCAATTTTCGTTTTAAGGGAGTTTGCGACCATTCGTAAACATTTATCTTGAATGCAAAGTAAGGATGAGGAGTGATCAGTTATTGTGGAGCTTAAAACAAACGTGTAGGTGGGGGAAATTGTTTTGATAAACGTGTGATCCAAACAATTGCCATCCCTAGTCGGTAGGGTGTGGGCAGGGAGATAACCGTGAAAGGCAAGGCAATTTAGGTATTCGTGGGAGCGCATGTCTGATGTGGTTGGTTTGATGTCCACGTTCAGGTCACCTGTCAGAACTACTGATTTAAATCTATACAACGTCGGAAGAATGTTGTTAAGAGCTGTAAGAAAGCTGTTTATATTGTCTATTGACGGTGATCGATAGATACAGATTATCGCTAAGTCCAAGTTGATTTTTATAATAAGACCAGATGCGGATCGGTGGAAATCTGGCTCTTCACATGTAACAGACAGGTCCGATTTCGAATAAACCACTACACCATCACTTTGATTTATATGTTTGGTGGTCATGAACGTGGAGTAATTGTTGAGAATCGGAATAATGGTATTGCTAGAGCATGGTAACCAACATTCAGTTAAAACAACCAGATCGCATTCGAAAGAAATTCGGTGCAGAAGCGTTTGCAAGTTCAAAAAGTTACGGTTTACAGACCGAATGTTTTGCGTCAGGATTTTAATGAAATTATTAGGACACTTCACGATGGAGAGTGTTTCCTCAGGTGTGCATGTATGAGTAGTTGATACAGATAGTTCGTAGATACTATCAATTAGATTGTTTATGTTAGTGGTCATTTTTCCGGTAAGGTAAATGTAGTTTGAGGGTTACGAGAAAATAGGGTGGTATTTGTTTTAGGAACGTGTAGAAGGCTTATGATTGGTGGCATTAAGTTTAAGAACAAATATTTTATGATATTAAAGTAGCTAGGTAAGGAATAATAGGGAGGAACGCAAGCATATGTAAAGAGTATATATGGTGACATGATGAAGTTGTAATATGTAGGTGTTGAGTGTGTCATGTATGTTGAGAGTATGTTGTATTGATAGTAATAGGTATGTGTGTGAGTTTTGTTTGTATTTGTATTTAGTATTTTAACATGGCAATTCGAAAAAATCATAAAAGTAATCAGATAATACGCAAGATATAGCAGGGTATACTTAAATGTACGTAGTCACGCTTTGATGGTTGTCGCCAGCTGCTATTATAAAACATCAAAGTTTATAAAAGAAGGAAGAAGCAACAAAACCAAATCGCAAATGTGAGGAATTTTATGAGTAACCATTTACGCTTTCGGCAAAAGCAGGAAAATTTTGTAATAAAATGTATGATCTGCATTACGTCATCATCTGCCTAGCCTTTTCCTAACTATGTTGGGGTCGGCACCCAGTCTAACCGGCTGCAGCAGAATACCAGTATTATACATGGAGCGACTGCCTATCTGACAACCCAGTTAGTACTGGGTAATACGATACCCCTTGGTAAGACTAGTTGTCAGACTAAGACTAGTTGTCAGACTTTTTGGGCCACTGACTACCTGTAACGACTGTCAAATATCTACAAATGACAGCCGGGACCAACAGCATGCATGCTTTCCGAGGCACGGAGGAAACTTGGTATGTAAGGGTGGTCACCCATCCACAGACCATTTTAGGCTAGCATGGCTAAACCTAAAGATCGACCCGAGCGGCTGTTATTATTTAGCAACGAGCTCCTGTCTGGATTACGTGATTCTGCTAATAAATTAATCAGCAAGGGGTGCTACACTCTTTTCCGTGTAGTCCATAATAGAATTCCCCAAATGCGGGATGCATTTGGGGAATTCTAGTGTTCACCCGCGCCTCGCCTTTCCGACACCGTTAGCGCGCCTGTTCTGCGCTGCACCGGCCGCCACACCCGCGCCACGCCCGGGTACGCCACCGCCCGTCGCCTCTTGTATTTGTCCCGCGCCTAAAGTATGGAAGTCTCAACGCAATACTAACCATAAAATCATTTTATCTGGATCTATTCATAAATACGAAAGTACTTTCAATATTGGTACAAACTACCATTATTTAAATTCTGTCAAAACTCAAAACGCAATGGCGTGTTGAATAGGCTAGTTTCCACCATCGATTAAATTGCAAATCTATTTAGTCCGTCAGTTAGAGCATTGGAAAATAATGGACATGTATTTTTTGTTTTTGTAAATCAATGAATATTGACAAAAATAAAACGCATCAAAACTCGGGAGTGGGGGGGGCTCGTGATGTCAGAACGCACTAAAAATTATACCACGGCGTGACGTATTTAGAATTTTAAAAGCAAAAAAAGAAAAAATACGGGTCAAACATTTTTTGATAATCTAACTGACGGACTAATTAGATTTTTTCAGTACACAAGCCTATTGCTGCAGTACACGTAACAACGACTTACTTTATGATCCGCGTTTTGAATGACAACATGTGCACTTGACGCAAAATGTGCACTTCGCAAAATGAGCACTTCTCAAAATGTGGACTTATCAATATGAGCACTTCTCAAAATGAGCACTACAAAAATAAAATATTTTGCACGATTTTTAGCATGATCATGCAATCTACATCGATTACTGGGAGCAAGCTAAAAATCGTGCAAAAAAAAAATATAGTAGGCAAACGGTTTTTATTTTTGTAGTGCTCATTTTGAGAAGTAACATTTTTCATCAAGTGCACATTTTGCGAAATACACATTCTGCGTCAAACCCCAACATGGGTGTTATTATATTATCTACCAACGGTATTTGTTCAATAGAACATTGTATCTTATTGAAATATGCACTGGAACTAAAACAAGGTTAACTTGTGAACAAAGATTTATTATACTGACACTTTACTAAACACTGACAAAATATTTGCGATATTTCTTAAATGCGATATGAACTTATCAGGGTGGTAGCAATCGATCACGCCGGTATAAGCGCGAGTACGCGCGTTCGATTTTTTGAAGCGCGTAATTTGGCGCTCGTGCTGCTACGTACCGGATAGAACCCCTCTAACGCCAATATTTTTTTGAAAAAGTGCTGGCAGCATTTTGTTCAACGATTTTTAGTAAACGTGTTGCCCATTCGCTTACTCGCAACAATGCACCGGTCTAGCTTTTCAGGAACATTGAATTGCAAAAGTTTATTTTACAGTCAAAACACATGACACTAATTAAGAGACGATAACTCAAAGGCGAGATCTAACGCAGGTTGGTAATGAACACTTTTACTGCTGACTGTTACAGCCGTTTCTATAGTCAAGTTAAAGTAATTACTTGAGTTTAGGGAAGAATTTCAACCAAGTAAAAACCGTAAAAGAATGCAAAGCTAAGAATTCTAACTTCAAGCAATTACTAAACTACAGAATAAAAATCGATCCTACGGAATTAGTTTTACTCAAATAATCACTTTGACTTGTTTATGGATACGGATGTTAGTATCTATTACTTGTCTTCTTCCATGGATTGTCAACTACAGTAGGGCCAATTTAATAGATCACATTTGACACTTCATCAAAATAAAACAACGTATTCTTGTAACGGCTGGCATAAAATATTATAATTTTGTTCGTAGTAAGAACTGCACAATTGGTTAACTTTGTTTAATTACGATTACATCATCATCTTCCTGCCCTTATCCCATGTTACTTGGGGTCAGCGCACCACGTTTTTTTCTTCCATTCTCCTCTGTCAACCGTCACACTATCATTCACTCCTTTATCTTTCATATCATTCCTCACACAATCCTTCCATCGTTTCTTTGGTCTTCCTCTCCCTCTCCATCCATCAACAATTATATTCATCACGTTTTTTTCTTCCATTCTCCTCTGTCAACCGTCACGCTATCATTCACTCCTTTATCTTTCATATCATTCCTCACACAATCCATCCATCGTTTCTTTGGTCTTCCTCTCCCTCTCCATCCATCAACAATTATATTCATCACTCTTTTAGTCACATGCGATTCTTCCTTCCTCTTAACATGCCCATACCAAGACAGTCGATTCCCTTTCAACTTTTCTGTAACGGGCGCAACTTTCAAACTTCCTCTAATATACTCTTTCCTTATTTTATCAATTCTTGTCACACCACACATCCACCTCAACATTCTCATCTCCGCTACATGCAATCTTTTTTCATCCATCTTCTTCACAGCTCAGCATTCCGATCCATACAGTACGACAGGTCTAATCACGGACTTGTATATTTTTCCCTTTAACTTGAGGGGCATCCGTGGGTCGCAAGTTGTTCCAGTGACCTGTCGCCATTTCATCTATCCTGAGTTGATCCGGTGCGTTACGTCACGGTCTACTTCACCATCCCCTTGGACAAGTGACCCGAGGTACCGGAAATCGGAACAGGTCGGTATGGGCGTTCCGGCAAGAATTATGGGCGTAGAACTGGAGAGACCGCCGAAATCACAGAATAAGTATTCTGTTTTGGACCTACTTAATTTCAGGCCAACGTTCTCCAATCTTTGCCACCACACCTCCAATCTGCTCTGGACCTCCAGGCCACTCTCGGCAACCAACACAATGTCGTCGGCACCAGCATACACCAGGGAGCCTCTTCCTGGATGTCCGACGTAAGTGCGTCCATTATCACCAGGAAAAGGTAGGGGCTTAGAGCCGACCCTTGGTGCAAGCCAACAGCCACATTGAAGCTGCCGGTAGTGCCCGCTGTAGACCGGACTTTGGTACTAAATCGACTGTACATCGCTCGAATCAAATGCACTTCCCAGGCATCCCTTTCTCTTTCAGAGCCCACCACAAAACCTCACGAGGTACCCGGTCGTATGCCTTTTGAAGTCGATGAACACCATGTGCAAGTTTTTGTGCGCACTTCTGTATTTCTCGCACAGCTGGCGGATGGCAAAAATGGCGTCCGTCGTTCCCCGACCAGGCTTACAACCGAATTGATTTCGTGAAATTTCGGTCTCTTCTCTTAGTCGTCTTTCAATAACTTTCTCCGAAACTTTCATACTATGTGCCATTAGCTTTATTCCTCTATAGTTATTGCACTCCAGCTCATCACCTTTGTTTTTAAAGACGGGCACCAGCGAACTCTTGCACCATTCGTCATGCATGGCTTCTTCCAGCAACAACTTATTGAAGAATAAAGCTAACCACGTCCATCCATCCACCCGTAATAACTTCCAAACTTCAACTGGTATACCGTCAGGTCCTAATGCTTCACCATTCTTCATTCCATTTACTGCTATTCTCACTTCATCCATACTAACCATTCTCAATAGACATTCATTCACTGGTTTATTGTTCAGCACACCATTCCAGTCATTCTCTTCATTCATCAGTCTTTCGAAGTACTCTTTCCACCTATCCTTTATTTTCTCATCATCTGACAGAACCATTCCATCTTCATCTTTTATGCATTTTATCTGGCATACATCCCTCGACTTTCTTTCTCTAGCTCTTGCAAGCGAATATAGGTCTTTTTGGCCTGCTGGACTATCAAGTACGTCATAAAGCTTATCCTGGGCTTTTGCTCTCGCTATGGCCACAGCTTTCTTCGCGTTTTTCTTAAGAGGATCATACTCACTCTTCCTTTCAACTTTCAAACTAACATTTTGCAACTTCAACACTCTGCCATTCCTTAAATTTTCTCTTCTTTTCCTTCAACACCTTCTGGATTTCTGTCGACCACCACCATGTATCCCGATCTATCGTACCCCTTCCTTTCGTCTCTCCTAAAATATGCTTTGCTACACTCCTAATACACACAATATATTTAATATATTTACTACATTATAATATATAATACATAATTACGATTACATATTTATTGTAATAATGACAAAAGACTTAGTCTAGTACTGTCAGTGAAGTTGCTTTCTTCACTGACAGTACTAGACTAAACTGACAGATGTCAAATGTCATCTATTAAATTGGCCCTACTGTACTGTGTTTGACCTCGTTGTTGAACACAGTAGTTAACAATTTGGAAGATCTACATCTACAAGAGCGGCATTCTATAATGTTAATGTTAAAATTACATTATTGAGTGCGAATTAAACGGATACAGCTGAACTCGATTACACATAATGTCATGTAACATTTAAGATAAATGCGTTCAACATTTGACACACTGACTGCTAATCGTGCTGCTGTTCAGTTCAATTGTTGACGTTCGCACTAAATGACTCTGTATTGATTCAGAAAACTGGGTTTACCTTTAAGCGATGCGGCAGTGGTCTCAACGGCAAACATATTGAGTGCCGTGAGTTGCAAAAGGCGCGCGGCAGGAGTTGGCAGTGGTTGGCGGTGCAGAAGCGCCCGGAACTGACGTAGCATCATACTCGCGCTCTCGTAAAACGTCTCCATTCTGACAGGAAACCGTTACAATTGTAAGACACAAATTTTAAGTGCGATTTTTTGTTTATGTAGTTATATAGGTCGGTGATACGGATACATTAATAAAATACAACTCTAATCAATAAATGGGACTTAAAGCTGTTGTTCTTCTCACTTTTCCCTGCGACGCGAAGTTTGGTGTCAAAAGGGATGATGACTGACTAAAAAAAATATGATTCTGTTTAGTCCGTCAGTTAGAGTATTGAAAAATATTGGATAAGTACGTGTTCTTTATTTTATCAAATTAATAAAAATTGACGAAGATAAAACGTGTCAAAGATCATGAGTGGGGGCTTGTGACGTCACATATGAGTAAAAATGTACGCAAATGTGACGTCACACGAGTTTTCGACGCACTGTATCTGTGTCTTCATTTTTTGTTTACGTGAAAAAAGAAAAAATGTGTCCAATATTTTTTGGAAATTTATCTGACGGACTAATTAGTTTTTTTTTTGTCATCTATCCTATTGTCGTGCTTCGAAAACAACGGAAAATGGCAGTGGAAGACAATTTGTGATTACCATGAAAAATAAAATTAATGCTACACTGGACTCCATTGTTTCGTAGATAATCATCATCATCATCATCAGCCTATTAATGTTCCCACTGCTGGGACACAGCCCTCCTCTCTATGAGAGGGAATGGTCTATAATCCACCACGCGGGCCCAGTGCGGATTGGTAGATGTCACATGTCTTCGATTTTTTTGGTTCTAGGACATGCCGGTTTCGTAGATAATACCCACTCAGATTTGATGTTTTTTTTAGGTTCTTTGTTTAAACTTAATTGCTTGATTGAATCATGTGATGGTGATTCTCACACTTACAAAAACATGAGGATTCTCTTACATTTGGAAAGTAAAATACGTGTATCAAAGGAAAAGGGCTACACTAAAATAATCAACGCACACGCACAATTGTACAAATTGATAATACTTTTTGAACAATTTCACTATAACGTTTTTTTGTTATGTATTAAAATATAGCGTTATATAATATACTTACTTATATTTTCCAAAATATTTACGATCCCAAAGGTTATCGCTATGAGGACATGAGTCGCATCAATTAAAGTATTTATTATGTTTTAATTATAAATATAACAAAAACAATTATCAAATAAATATGTAACTTACCCTATTTTGGTGATGAGCTTCCCGTGAACGTGTAGATAACTGGTAATGAAATTTTTGTTTAACTAGAACAATGACAGAAAACATAATTTAATCTTACGTTGAACATTTCATCACCGTGTAAAGGCCAAGAATGCTTTCATGACAAAAAATGTAAAAGAGAGATAGAGTATAAACAATTTCAAAACCACATGGTCTAGTAATGAGGAGCCCGTGGCTAAATAAACAGCCGCTCGGGTCGATCTTTAGGTTAAGCCGTGCAGTACTAACTGGGTTGTGGAGATCAGATAGGTAGTCACTCCAATAAAATACAGGTATTCATCTGCATCCGGTTAGACTGGAAGCCAACCCCAAAATACACACATCAAAAGTGTCTAGGGATCAAGCATTTTTATGCGGATTTCTTGAGATTGAGATGTGGCTTTGTAATAAATTTATGATTTTATAAATTTATATGGATCCTTTTTGGTGCATTTCATAATTTGAATCAGGAACTCTCAATCAAATTCGAGTAAAAGATGAAAATAAGCTGTCAATATTTTCCCTATAAAAACATACAACGCATTGAAGACATTATTAGTGCTACTGTTTCCCTACTACTGATTAAAACCAACGTTATTATGGAGCGGCGACGTCATTTAAGCAGGGAAGAAATGCTCAGAGCCGTGGGAATGATAGAAGCTGGTTCCCGGCAACGTACTGTAGCTTTAGCTCTGAATACAAGTCAGAGTGTTATCAGTCGACTTTGGACACGTTACCGAAGCACTGGTACCGTGGCTGAGCGCCATGGAGGACGGTATCGCTGCACCACACGGAGACAAGACCGATACATTCAAATCTTAACTCGAAGAGCTCCAACAATAACCGCCATGATGTTAGCCGTGAGGCTTCATCACTCTTCAGGGAACTTAATTAGCGACCAAACAGTCAGAAACCGCTTGCATGAAGTGAACCTTCATTCCCGAAGACCGCTACGGGTACCACCTATAGCAATGCACAATCGTAGGATTCGATATCAATGGGCTCTTGAACACAGAAATTGGGCAGAAGAACAATGGCGTTTCGTGTGCTTTTCTGATGAGTCTCGTTTTGGTATGAGACCGGATACAAGACGTATACGACACTGGAGAACCCCTGGACGCCAACAGCGATTAAAATCCTGCCAGGAAGTCCATCCTTATAGTGGTGGAACCATCATGGTATGGGCGGGTATTTGGATCGGCGGAAGAACTGAGTTGATTTGGGTCAGACGCAACCTCAACGCTCAAATTTATGCTGAGACGATTGTATCAGACGTCATCGTTCCTCTACAAGTGCAAATCGGTCCCTTATTTCAGTTAATGCATGATAATGCACGACCGCACACCGCAAGAGTTGTAAGACAGACTCTCGCCGCAGCTAACATCAATGTCCTGCCCTGGCCTGCTCAGTCGCCAGACTTGAACCCGATTGAGCATGCATGGGATATGCTACAGAGAAGAGCTCTGCCGAATATGGAGGGTATCCAGTCGCAAGAAGACCTTTTTTTGTTGTTGCAACGAACATGGGCGGCCATTCCACAGCGTGATTTGGATGAACTCATTTTGAGTATGCCAAACCGATGTTCTTGTGTTGTTAGTGTTCGCGGTAGAAACACGGATTATTAATTGTTTAAGTTACCCAATAAAATTTTAAAGAAAACTGTGTTTTCAGTCATTTTTTCGAACTTTAATGTTAGTGGTTCAAATGTCAAAAATCCCTTTATTAGGAAAATGGCAAATTTCTTTATTAATGCAAAGGTGACTTGGTTTATCGTTACTGTGACAAACGAACACACTTTATTTGATGAATCCTTAAAGAAAATTTTAATTAATATCAATCAGGAGAAAAGTTATTGCAAAAATATATGTTGATCCCTAGATACTTTTGATGTGTGTAGTTGGTAAAAGACTAGACATATGATGTTTATTTATGAAAAATGACTTGTATTGGCGCATAAAAACACTGTGGTACACTTGTTTAAGTATCTAATACATCACTTTAATTTACAATGTACTGTTTTATGTAGCATGTTTTTAGTGAAACGGAACGCACTCTCAAAACACACCGTCCTCCATAACACCGGTATTGACGTCAAAGTTCATTGTATCAAAAAAACACTTTGTTTGAAAAGTGTTTAAAGTTTCACTGAAATTTTACTATAGTGTTGTTATTGCAATTTTTACTTGAATAAAGCACATACATTTAGTAAAATTGTCTTATTAAGGCCAAAAACAATAGATGTAAACAAGGCAGATTGTGGATTATGACATCATATCATGGCCGCGACAGCTACGGACGTTTGAACTGTCGTAGAAAATTGCAGGAGTTTGATATTATTTTTGTGCGACAAGCAGTAGTTGAACTTAACATTTAATACTTTTCTTGGGTTGATAGTACTGTATTTTATTGATTTAAGTGAAGAAAATAGTACATTTTGATACAAGTGGAGAAAGTTTGTTATTGCAATCGAGGCGGAATTATAACTCCCGAGCCGTAGGCGAGGGTGTTTTTGAGCCGAGAATTGCAATAACAAATGTCCACGTGTATCAAACGACGAAGTACGACGAAGACGTACACTTTTGAAGAAATAAAATAAAATAACGAATATTTTTTTTGTCACGAACTATGAAACTATGATTTAAATTTTCTTTTTTTTTCGCGCTTTGGTCTCGCCAGGTTGAAAGAGAGGCAATGGTATGAAGTCGCTAGACAGCCTAATATAAAAAAAAGATTTATTTTATATTTTTGAATTCAGAACACAAATAAATGTTAATTTGTGTATAAAATTAACTATTAGTTTTAAATAATCATGTTTATCTATGATATTCTATTTATAAACACAATTTGAAAATTCAAAAAATATTTATGCCGTAAAGACGCGTAGTGCTTTGCAAAAATTAAAAAAAAGCATTCACCTCAGACTATAGGCATTGAACCAATTTGGACTAAGTATAGGTATAGTTATCTGTGGCAATTTTCATTCCTGCACACGTGCGGGAAAGTGGAAAAAATCGCACGCGTGTGAAATACATTGCATGTTGTACCTAATCGTAGTGCGTTAAGGACCAGTTTTCGAGGAAGTGTATTGAAAAATTATATGCATATTCCCTATTGTCTAGTAATATAAAACGAGTAAATAACGACGATTGACAGGGGAAAATGGAAGATAAAAAGGTGTTGTGCCGACCTGCCGACCAACTATGGCACAAGGGCAGGAAAATGATTGTCTAGTAATGTACAATCCACCGGACGTCCAGAATTAGTACTTGAAATAAAAAAAACTCCTTAAGAGCAGTGGTTCCCAACCTATGGTCGAGCCTCGAATATGGTCCGCGAAAGGTGAAAATGTTATCAGAACTTTTTAATTTGCATAGAAGATGCAAGCTCAACCCAACCTAATGGGGAGGCACAGTCAAAGATAATCTAAGATGGCGCCACCATAGCTGGTCTCAATCTGACCAATGAGGTTAAGCTATTTTGAAATATAAAATGACATTACCACATTTTCAACCAATAACGATGTTGGGCACCAGCTATGCTAGCGCCATTAGTTCCACAGTGTGTCTCCCCATTGAACCTATGAGGCGAGGTGTTAAAATTTTTGAGAATCTACTAACTTATTCATGTTCCTGTATGAATGATTGCTATTTTTAACCGACTTCAAAAAGGAGGAGGTTCTCAATTCGATTGATTTTTTTTATGTATGTAAGTACACCGATTATGCTGAGATTTATGATCCGATTAACGTGATTCTTCTTTAGTCTGATGCGGAATAATTGCCATTTGGTTCCATAAGAATTTAACATAGTTTGGCCCAGTAGTTTTCATTTTATTAACATTTTTACTTCAGTCGTGTGGTCTAATCTAAACTATAACCAAGAAAGGGACTTCAGAAAGACATCAACGCGGTATCATTTTTTGAGTCATTTTATTACTTCATTTTACGTATGTTCACCGATTTCTCCCCCATTTGTGGAGCGATTCTCAAAATTCTTT